>OZ010795.1:31081373-32281373 GCA_963932465.1 Maratus speciosus
AAAAAGAAGAAAACAGACTTAAAATAATTAAGATAGCAGATGTAAAGTAAAAGATATGAAAAAAATATACTTTGTTTTTTTTCAAAAATGATAACGATATCAACAATCCCCCTCTTCCTACATATATTTTCTGATGTCAAGTGCTAGACCCCCCCCCCACACACACACACGCACTCACCTCTAAAATGATACGTTATATAGGTACACTGTACGTGTATAGCCAAATAGCATTCTTCAATGTGAAAATAATAGTAGGCAAATGTTATAATTTTATTTGTCAATTCTTGATATTATTACTCGAGAAGGATCCGGAGTACGTCAAAATAACAGAATATTTAGAAACACGAAACAAACCTATAGGGAAGTTATATAAATGGAAACATTATCTTATTTTGGGTACTGCGCATCCTGCCCGAATGGAAATGTCATGAAACCACCAATTCATTGATAGTAGCGCATTTCTTGAAAAGCAAACAGTGAAAGTTAAGAATATTTTAGCAAGTTGCTAGCATTATTTTTGTTATAACTCAAAAAGCGCATCTTCGATTTTAACGATTTTTTTTTTCTTAAAAATAAATACACTGAGCATTATTCTCTAATTTTTTGGTTGGTGTAAATATAAAATTACTACATCGATATATATTTTTAAAAATATTTTTGATTATTTTTTTATGTTAAAATTTGTGTAAAAATGTGAAAAAAATGTATAATGCGAACTGATATATTCTTCAATAATTGGCGTTGGTTTCATTTTTTTTTTTACTTTTATACTTTTTGAGAAAAACGTATTTGAAAAATAGTAGCGTCGGCGCATACTTCGCCGATTATCTCAAGGACAGTTCAAGGTCAGGGGCTAAAAACACTCTATATTGTATTATCATGGTGAGCCTTATTATCTCATGTGTTATTTCAAACATCGGCCGTGGGGGGGGGGGGGGGGGGCATTTCGCTATGCTTATCCGTCTAGACCCTTTATATATTTTTAGTCATGCATCTCATTTTCTTTATTTAAACAGCAAATTCCTTTCCTTTACATTGCTAGGCAACCATTTACTCGCCAATTTAAGGGAAGTAAAATACATTTTCCTGGAATCAGCTTTTTTAAGCCTTCGGAAAAAGAGTGAAACACGAATTCACAATGATGATTTCAAGTTAATTAAAAATCCTTTAACATTCTAATAGCAACTAAACATTATTTTTTTTTTACTTCACGCTAATCATTGAATGAAAAAGAAAGATTTTAAATGGCAATTTATTAGAAAGAAACGCACTTTTATGTTAGCCGTGCGCAAATCGCACCAACAGCTTTCTCAGTAATATCAGCTTTTATTTTTATCGTGTGTGAATTAGAAACGAAACTTTGATGTTCAAATAATTTTTTGGGGGTTGCGGTTTTATTTCGTATAATATTTTTAATTAAATTAGTGAAAGGCATGTATTTGAACTGTATGAAAAAAAATATTTAAGATAAAGTGTGGGTAAATATTTGAATTTTAAATGATATAAATGTACTGGTATTGGCAATTTATCACCTTTGCTCAGCTAAAATAAAAGTACCAAAATAAATTATGTTTTTTTTTTTCTCATAAAATATCAAAATTGCAAACTATATATCTTTATTATTAGTTTTGAGTGTGGTTTTTTAAATTTAAATCGCAAATTATTTTCTGTTAGATCACTCCGTATCATTTTAAACCCAAGCCAGAGAAAAAATAGTGAAATTACCCTCGAAGCAGATTAATTAATGACCCACTCAGTAAACAAGGGTATATAATGGATGTTTAAAGACATTTTCAAAGGATGCAGAAGTTTTCCGATATTTGAATTTTATATACAGACTCTTTATGTTGAAACATGACAAAAAGTTAATGAAGGTTTCAGATAACAGTTTTTTAATGACCTATATTAACATTACTTAGATAAAGCTTAATTTGAAATAAATTATATAGCAATATAAAATATACTACATTAAACAGTTGCTGTAATTAATTGCCTCTAAAGGAAACTTTAAACTACAATCATATATTTCTTAAAGCATATTTCTTAAAACATATATTTCTTTCTTTTATGGTTCAAAATAAATATAGATATCTCAAAAACCGCTCGTCTGCTTTCATTTAACTTTTAAACAAACATTCAGAATTAAATTCCCTACTTTGCCGGGTACGTTTCTTTAATATTTTCATTTTTCTAGTTTTTACAAGCACTTTAAGCAGATTTTTATGAAGCCCAACATTTTTTTTCGGTTGAAGATGCCGCTAACTTCAGAATTGCTTAAAACGTTGACTGCGATGCATTAACTCAAGCCGCGAGTTAGATGCGGTATAATTTGCAAGCTTGAAAAAATATATATGACTATAAAAATTCGATTACTATCATATAGATGGCAAGTTATCTCATTTGGACTTGTCTTACAACTTGGACGCCTATTTTGGTCGTTAGCACTATAGAGAAAATGTTCATTTTTACTACTATCCAACGCAGATCCTCGTCTGCTGGTACCAGAAATAAACGATGATGATTTGACTTGTATGTTGTTGATTTATATTTATATCTGAATTTTGTGATGCTGTAACTCTCAAAATTTTTAACCGATTTGGAGGAAATTTTTCATATGCATAGCACATACTAATGCCTCAACCGAGTTCGTTGACCAGCTTCATCTCCCATCTTGTTTCAAAATTGCGGCCATTTGAATTTTGTGAACACGTTTGGGAATTTTTAGGTTTCCTGACTTTCTCTTTAAAATGACCTATGTTGTTTACTTACACTGTGTGACTCTTTAAAATATCTTTTAATGTTTCTAACATTATGTTTAAATTGATACATAAGAGTTTGCTTTTTGTGAAACGTAACAATTTCTATAAGTATACGTATATAAAATGTTAGAACACATAAAAAAAAATCAAAAATTCCAATGATCGCCATTTTGAAACAAGATGGCGGATGAAGCTGGCCAATGAACTTGGTCAAGACATTAGTATGTACTATGCATATGAAAAATTTCATCCAAATCGGTTCAAAAACTCGAGAGTTACAACATGAGAAAATTCAGATATATATAATGAAGGGAACGAATATAATTTTATTGATATAATTAATATTTATTGTTAATTTATTAAAATTAAAGCATTGAATACAGTTAAATAAAATAAATGATTGATTTTTGTATTTATTATTTTTTTCACTTCATTGAATTATTATCTTTGTCAAAATACTATTAAGCGCAACTGTACTAAAACTAATTGCAGTAGAATATTTAAGTAGTCTCCATTACAAAAGTAAAAAAGCTCCCTATTGCAGACATTTGGAAGAAAGCGATTCCGGAAAATTCCGGTATAGTTTTACAAATACAGTTTATATAGTAAACATGCAAACTGAATTTTGGTTGACGGTAATAATATTTAGAAAAAATTTAAAAAAAATGTAATGGAAATGAAACGATATGTACTTTGTTTTGTGTGAAATTTTATAGTAACTTCACGAAGTATTCTTCAAAAACAAGGTTCTCAAGTAATGGGTGAAACCGTATGAACTGTTAATCGCAGTACAAAATGTGGAGCGTCAAGATGCACACTGCTGGCGTGCATATTGGAAACTTCTCCCGCTTTTTTTAAAATCATATATACAGCAAAGTTGAGAATCTCTATTAAAATTTTTATTATAAAATACTTCATTTTTCTGAAAGTTATTAACGTCAACACAAAATTTAGAGTAGATGACCCTGTATTTTTGATTAAATCTGTGATTTGCCGCCCTATGTTCTATAGTAATTTTTCATCTTCTTGATGACTTTTATCACCCCTCTAAATATGTCGGTCGAATTTTCAATGCCCTGTATTCATCCATATATATGTATATCTGATTTTTGTTATCATTAACTCTCGTGTTTATTAACCGAATAGCTGTTACCCGTGACGTCGTTCACGTAACATAGAAAGAAGAAATAAATTAATTAACAAGGCATTTCCCTTCCGATAATTAAAAACATATATAATAAACCAATTCTTTATCACATTTTATAGGAGACAATCTATTTATATATTACGCTATCGTACATGGCACAGAAATCGCAATTATTTGTTAATTGTTTAATGGCAACGCCGAAATGAAACGCATCTCATTTGTTATTGAACAATAGTTAATGCATCTCCATACTTATAAGGAGGTTAACATAGAGGACCCTGTTTTGTCGCCAAATTCCGCCAGGTTTGTTACCAAAATTAACGCCAACTTGGCGATATCGCTAATATTTCGTCAAATCCCCATAGACTTTCATTGTAAACCAATGGGATTTACTTGCTTACAGAAAATCAACAAATTGGGGTATTTTAATGCAAAAAAAAAAAACTGATATTAGTTTAAGGGATTGTATTAATTATGTTTAACCCTCTCGCTGAGTAATTTTTTTTAATCAAAATAGGTTCAAAAATTGCGCAATTTTTTATTACATATTTCAAAGCTATATATAGCTTAGTGTTTAAATATGTAAACATTTTTTGTGAAAGAGTTCAAGATCTTAAATGGGATATTATATTAGAAATTAGGCGAAATCAGGACTGTCAATGGAGACTATTTTTATAGTCTCGCACCACTATTGTAAGAAAATAAATTTTGCAGTATATTTCTCTTGTAGATGTTATTAAAGTCTATATGGAATATTTTGTATTTAAAAAGTGGTCCGAGTTGAATTAAAAAAAAGTCGCCAGTGGAAAAAATGAATCCCCGAGGAAATCTCAGATTGTGCAAATTTTGCTACTGTCACGTATCACATTTAATAGGAGATAATCTATATACTGGGTGTCCTGAAAAGGACTGACTGATTTCAAAATTCAATAACTTGCAAACGGTGGCAGATATTTAAAAAATTCTTGCAGGGGGGTTATGCATGAGGGCAAAAGATTTTTTGCAGTGATTTTCGATTTTAGTTTAAATTACAAACAATACATGTCGCTGCGATCAATAGACGCTAAATTCAGACTCGATTTTTGGTCATTCGGTACCCACTCAATAGATTTTAATCTCCTTTTTCCGCATGGAAGAAGAGATCGGCTAAAAAATCGAGCCTGTATTTAGCACCTATTGCTTACAGCGCCATCTATTGTTTGTAATTCGAACTAAAATCGAAAATCACTGTAAAAAAACTTTTGACCTTATGCATAACCCTCCTCCAAGAATTTTTTTAAATATCTGTCACCGCTTGCAAGTTATTGAAGTTTAAAATCAGTCAGTCCTTTTTAGGACACCAGTATATATATATATATATATATATATATATATTACGCTATCGCACGTGGCACAGAAATCGCAATTATTTGTTAACTGTTTAATGGCGATGCCCAAATGAAACGCATCTCATTAGTTATTGAACAGCTAAATTATTATTAAGTAACATGATACAATGCTTAGCATGCTTTCACAAACATGAATTTTAAGGGAGACCAAACTGGTCGCCAAGGGCAGCTAGGTTTATATGCTGAACCAGGATGTCTGTTTATATCATGAAGTAATAATAAAATGGCACCTAATTGGTACCTAATTGTCACCAAAATAGATTATTTTGCTTGACATGGTGACCCGGCTATTGTTGTTTATTTATTAATAAATTGTTTATTTACTTTAATTTTCTTTTAAAATTATATATATTGCTTTGTACTATAGTTTTTAATGAAACTTTTTTTATTTATTGTTATTTCCCTTTTTAAGTAATAGAACATAATTTAAAAATATACATGTAACTGGTATTCGAAAACAATGTTTTCGCTAAATTGGTGTCAAAAAGAGATTGCGCCAAACTTGGTGCGTATATGGCATTTGTGTCAAGAAAATTATCGGATGATGCTTTTTTATATGTTTTAAAATCATACTTGGAATCAAAGGTGGGCGAAGAAATGATCATATAGAATATTATTAAGTCTTTACCACACAAAAATCAAACCTGTTTGCAACAATGAATTTACTTTTGCACCAAATTTCTTTTTCTAAAAAAAGCAAATTGACTACGAACCAGATTACAGAACATAACTTTTCTATCGAGTTAATGTTTTACTTTTTAAGAATGAAAATACATATTTCCTGCTAATCATTACGTCATTTTCGACAGTGATAATTTTACTGTGCATATTATTGACATTTGCTATCCATTTGTTCTTCAATTTTTTTTTAAATTAATTTTAAATCATTATGTTAAACGTGCGCAGACGATAAACCGTAAGCATTGATAACAATTTTCTTTAAATAATAAGAATTAATACCATAACACAATCTCATTTTATTTCAACATCAAAGCTGTTTAAAAAAAGCTAAAAGCATCCGTTTTATTTTCCATATATGACGTCACATATGCCTTCTTTCTGCACTTACTCAAAATTCATGCACCTTGTATTATTAAAAATACTTGAAAACTTCCGTTTTAATCTTTCAATTGGAAATTAAATTATTATTCTGGGTTTTTATTTTTTGGCAACGAAAAAAAGAATCTGGTTAAATTTTATCGGAAAAATGTCAATTCATTGTGTATGAAAAATAATGAAATTTTGGATTATTAAGCAAATTATTTGAATAAAATAAATTAAACATAGCCTATGTTCATTTCCGGGTTGTAATCCATCTATATCCAAAAATACAAAAGCATTAATTCATCCGTTTAGACACTGAATTCATTCAAACTTTCGGACACACATTGACATTTATAATATTACTAGTAAACCCCGTGGCTTTGCTCGCGTAATATTTGAAATATGTCAAGTGATATTTATATGTCTAATTTTTATTGAAAGAAATTATACTTTTAGGAATAATTCAAAAATTACTATTTAAAACACAGTTTGACTAAACTTCATTATTACACTGCATTAGGTAGAAATGAGACTTAAAATAATAAAAAGAAATAAAACTAAATAAAATATAATTTAGAAAATATTTTGAAACATTTATGTTCAATAAATACGTTCTTTTCAGTATTTATTTGAAGTTTTGATTTTCTTAGAAACCATCTTCTTGCATCTGAAAATTAACTATCATGTCAAATTCCAAGTCCTAGCACCTCTCTCAACATAAAGGGCTATGTTGAAATAGGAACTGTCACCATAAATTTGCCGTCAATAATTTTTAAATCGGTTTGATATGCCCTAATATTCCACAGAAACGTAACTTACGTAGCTTTTAAAAGTCTTTTTTAGAACGTTTGTTGTTCTGTGAACATCATATGAACATGTAGAATCATCGGCATATAGCCTGTGTAGGATCAGAGACTGCTACCATTGATTCGCAACTATTACTTTTATAATCGGTTTATATTCCCTGAAATTGCATAGAAATCGTAATTTAGGACTTTGTTAGAACGCTTTTCGCATCTCCCCTTCGCTTCAACCCTTTTTAATTCCAATTTATTTTCGACAGTCCTTCGAGGGCATTTATATTTTATAAGTAACTACCGTGCAATATTTAAAGTTTCTAGCCTCTTCAGTATCACAGAAATCGCAATTCAGAATGTTTTTTGTTCCTGCAACACACTGGTGGTAGTAGCACCGACATAAAATATAGCTTATGTTTGAGCAGGTTCTATCACCAATAACATGACACCATTTTTTTAAATCGATTCGGTATTTGATAAGATTTTATAAAAATTGTAATTTAGACCTTTTTTAGAACGCTTTTCGCCCACTTCATACTTTTAAATTTGAAATTTTCTTTTGACTGTACTTAGGAAGCAGTTGCATCTTGTAAGTAAATACCATGCCATATTTCAAAATGTTGGACCCCTCAGTTGTGCAAAAAACGCAAATTAGAGCATGTTTTGCTCTTGTAACCACCATATGGCAGTGACAGCAACATAAAATATAGCCTATGTTGGACCGGGTACTGTCATCATCAATTTGCAACCTTTACTTTTGAAATAGGTTTGTTATGTCCTAAGATTGAGTAGAAATCGCAATTTAGAACGTTTTTAGAACGATTTTCGCGCATTTTCACTCCTTTTAAATTTCCAATATTTTCGAAACTGTTCTTAAAGATCATTTATATCTAATAAAAATGTACCTTGCCTTATTTTAAGTTGATAGCCCCTACCGATCACAAAAATGAAATTTATAAAGATTTTTATCCCAGCAACCTCCAGGTGATAGTGACAACATGAAATAGCGTCTATGTTAGAGAAGAGGCTGTCAGCATCTCTTTCCTACCACTATTTTTTAAATCATTTTTATTCTTCCTGAGATTGCTCACAAATCATTATTTAGAACGTTTTTAGAACGCTTTTCACGCATTTTCACCCCTTTTAATTTTCAAATTTTTAATGAAATTTTCTTAGAGATTATTTGTATCTAATAAACATATACTACCATGCAAAATTTCATGAATCTAGGTCCTTTCATAATTCGAAAATTGCGTTTTTAGAACGTTTTTTGCTCCTGCAACAGACATGAAATATAGCCTGTCTTGAAGCAAGGGTTGTCACCATCATTTTGAACACCATTATTTTTTAAATCGGGTTAGTATTTCCTGAGATTGTGTAGAAATCCTCATTTAGAACATTTTTTAGAACGCTTTTTGTGCATTTTCACCCCTTTTAAATTTCAATTTTTTTAAGAACTGTTCTTAGAAACCCTTTATATCTAATAAGTAACTAATATTTCAAATTTCATATTTCTAGGCCCTTCAGTAACGCAAAAACCGTAATTTAGAACGTTTTTTGTTCCTGCACCCCCTTTGGGGTAGTGGTACCGATATGAAATATAGCCTCTCTTGGAACAAGGGTTGTCAGGATCAGTTTGACACCATTTTTTAAAAAATCGGTTTGGTATTTCCTGAGATTGTGTAGAAACCATCATTTAGAACGTTTTTTAGAACGCTTTTTGTGCATTTTCACCCCTTTTAAATTTCGATTTTTTGAAGAACTGTTCTTAGAAATCTCTGTATAATAAAAGGCAGTGTAACGCAGGGTGGGGCGAATCCATCAATCATACCAGCCCCCGAAGGAAGAGACTCAAGGATGAAAGGTTCCATTCTCCCATTGGTTGACAAGAAACAAGAATCCCGCGATTACTTCTCAAGGTTACAAATCCTGATAATTGAGCAGTGGTAGGCACTTCTTCATAAAAATCAAAAGGCACATTGCCAAGTGTCACTTGAGATTATTTCAAGTATTAAGTTGCAATCAAATTAAATTTTCTTTGCGACATGTAAGGAATTTTAATCACGGAAAACAATGATATGGTATTTTTAAAAATATCCTTTTTTTCCCTGCAAAAAATTGATAAAACTGACTTTCTTTTAAAAATGTAATCAATTTGAATATTTTAGACTTATTATTTTGTAACTTATTTTTAAATTACACATTACTTATATTTTCCTTTTCTATATACAGGTGTATGTAAATTTAAACTTAAAAAAAATCAAACATATTCCATATTTTAAAAGTAAAAAATTAATATTTATACGAAAATTAAAATTAATAATTTTTGATTTATAGCTTTGCATCAGGAGAACAGAAGCTTTGGGAATTAGACGGATGGTATTTAACCCGCGATACTTATTTATTAATCAATATACATATTTAAAAAAATTGGAGGGGGGGAGGAAGGGGGGGTAAACAATAAAAATACAATTCCAAAGTGCTATTAAAAAATAGTATTATTTCAATAGTTGCAGCAGACTGTTTTAATTACGCACTTTTATTGCATATTTATTATTTTTTTCTTTTATTAAGAAATCTTAATTTTGTTATAGTATATTAACCGGAAAACCTGGTTTACCCAGAAATATTGTAAAAGCTAATTGTGTGTTTATTAAAACTTAAACTAGCCGAACTTTGCTCATCTAAACGCTTCCACATTGTCAATTATTTTTTTTATCAGTTTTTCAAATTTTAAGTGAAAAACACCATTTTTACTTACCGTCCTAGGACGGGTATTTACACTAGTCCTTTATATCTAATAAGTAACTAATATCTCAAATTTCATATTTCTAAGCCCTTCAGTAACGCAAAAATCGTAATTTAGTACGTTTTTTGCTCCTGCACCCCCCTTTGGAATAGTGGCACCGAAATAAAATATAGCCCAACTTGGAGCAAGGGTTGTCACCATCATTTTGACACCATTATTTTTTAAAATCGGTTCGGTATTTCCTGAGATTTTGTCGATACCACCATCTCGAACGTTTTTTAGAACGCTTTTTCTACATTTTTACCCCTTTTAAATTTCGAAATGTTTAGAAAATGTTCTTAGATATCATTTATATCATACAAGTAACTACCATTCCAAATTTTATGATTCTCGGCCCTTCCATAACTCAAAAATTGCATTTTTTCGATTTTGACGATTTTGCTCCTGCAGCCCCTTTGGGGCAGTGGCAACGACATAATATATAGCCTATGTTCTAAGTTGGACTAACACCATCATTTTGATACCATTACTTTTGAAATCGGTTCGGTAGCTCCATAGATTACCTCTAACAAACAAACAATTTTTAATTCTTTATAATATTAGTATAGATAAGGATATGTCACTGAGCATGTGTACAGTATATATCAACACTTCGATCAAATCCGTTGGCCAGCTTCATCTCCCTTGTTGCTTCAACATAGAAGCCACATCTATATTTTAAATTAAAAAAGATGTAAAAGAAATCAAAAAGGTAATTTTTTCTAATTTAACTGTTCGACCTTGATGTCGGATGGCTGATTTTTCCTTAATCGAATTTTATTTATGGGCTTTAGGAAAATGGGTTTATCTCAAATTTATTTTAATTGTTGTAAACGTTGTTATTTCTCTGATATGTTAATCTTGGAGATACTTGAAGAACACAGCCAAAATGGACCCCCATAAATCACCATAAGTGAAGCCATCTTGGATATTGATGACTAATCTGGTGAAAATCTCTTTGACATTCAGTATTGGCAAAAACTCTAATCGGATCTTCTAAATTTGTATACCAAGCATTTTCGCTTAGTGTGTTTGAGTAAAATTAACTGAATTTTTTAAAAACAATAAATAATGGAGCAACCTTTTCCACCTGGTACATTGCCGAAAGTACTTGTTTTCGTTTCAGGAATGTAAGGTGAATTTAGCTAGCTGACACTGAATTTTCAGGGTACCCTCGTTTACATGAAAACATATTTACGACATCTTGTTACACATTTTTCTAAATCACTATGTTATATTTAATAAATGATATCGAAGTAGTAAGTCCATTACTTAAACCTTCTCATTAGGGAAGTTACACAATACACATTTAACGTAGCATTCAGCTAAAACTCTTATTGTGATAAAGTACGCGCCAGTATGTACCATAACATAACAATAATATAAATAATAAGATTATTATGATTAAAATACAATGTTAACTATTGCGATGGCTAAAGCGGCTGTAACTAGAAGAACATGTTTATTTAACATTCAGAATAAGTTTGAAAATATAATTATACGTGTAGGATAACGATTTCATTATTCATTTGGAATGGTGAGTTCATTTCGGTGTTTTAAACAGCTTAGTTATTTTCTGTTTAACTATTCATTTAATATTTATCGTTGAATATATTAAAAGATTCTACTTTGCGGATAATATTCTAAGTGTTTAATGTTTGCTACAATTTAAATAAATGCATGACATACGGAAAGTAAGCATGTGTTAATTTCGTGAGAAGATTTAAATCATAACTTTTAGAAGAATGATGTTAGTTTAAAAAACAGGTTTATACAAGGTAATTAAATAATATATATGTATGTATATATATATGTGTGTGTCTGTGTGTGTGCGTGTATATGAACATAGCTTTCCTTTAACAGACCTTGTAAATAGTATAGAATAGTATAGAATTGTAGTTATCTTTTTTTAGGGAAAATTCAAAATGTAGCTTTTCAATTATTCCAAATAAAGTTCACGCTGTTTTATTTACTCATTGATGTACTTTCGGTTTGAAAAAAAATGTAAAATTTTTATGCAACGTGTTCAATTCGCAAAACACTCACTGACAAAAGTTAAGCACGTAGAGGAAAATTTTAATTTCTGGAAGACAATCTGAATTAGAGAGGATGGAACTCACTATGGAGTTAGATGGAAGTACGTTACGTAACAGCCAATCACGCTTTTGTGTCGAGAAATATTCAAGAAAGGCAGAATTGTGAAGTTTTACCGGAATTGAATGTAAGTGCTGATAAAAGTGTTTAAAATGTTTGTACGTTTTGTTTTGAACACAGACGTGTTTATATGGTTTCCAGAAGACGGTAAGAAGATTTTTAGTTTTGGCGTGCTGTCGGATGCATTGAAGTGGGACAGTCAATCTCAGATGATCTCTTTTATTCTACGTTCATCACTCCGTAATTTCAAGATTATGGAAAAATTTCCTAACTAGTTAAACATTTGTCTGTAAACCTGTGGCCAGTCGTCCAAGAGTTGCGAACCCCGCGGATCATCGACATTTTGATGTTGTAGCCAAGAAGAATTAAAGAGTAACCTCCGCACGTGTGACATCTATGGTTGCAGCATACATTAGTAAGACTTTATTTTCTAATAATATAACCGAATTCTAATAATAAAACCGAAGGCGACACTTGAATAGTCTCTACGCCCAGGTACTATGAGTTTGTGGTCATCTATCTGTCCAATCCACTGGGGAACGATTAAACTGGTGGCGGCAACATATCAATTGATCTGTGACTGATTGGGCTGACGCAATGTTCACGTATGAGTCGATATCTGCCCTGTGACCAGATAGCGATCGTATAAGGGTCTAGAGAGAAGTAGGCACAAACAATCGGCTCCAGAACATCACGGAACATGACGCATTCGTAGGAGGAATCATCATGGTATGGGCAGGGATTTCGTTGGGATATCTCACCGAACTGCACTATTTTAGATATGACTAGATTTCTAATGACTGTGCGTTCTTGACTCCACTATCATCTTGTCGTACTTTCGTTTTAATGTAGGAATGCCCTTCTCGAAGAATACCCGGAATGTGAGGGGACTGCGTGCATGGAGTAACTGGCGTACTCGCCGGAACATATTCCCATTGAAAATACTTGGATTGCCCTCAGCCGTGCTGTGTGTGCACATTTCCCTCGACTAGGCACTCCCAGAGTGTTCTAAACTGCTCTCTGGAATGCCAAGTACTTGATTTTACACTGTTAAAAATATCGTGAAAAATTACCTCTGTTTTTAAAGCCTATTTTCTAACAAATTAGAAGGCTGCATAAACGCCTATGGGACGTTGTCATTCCTCAAAAAATAGATAGTCTTTAAAAACAGAGGTAATTTTTCACGATATTTTTAACAGTGTACGTTGGTTGATCACCTCACGGAAAGCATGATCACACGCTGTAGACTTTGTAATGCAGGTGAGGGATGCTTTCATACACTATTAATGTCGGAGGCGGGGCTTGCTATAAATATTTTAAAAAGTCGTATAAAGCACAAAAAAAATGTACTAAAATTGCTTTTAGGTGCATATATATAACATAAAATTATTTCAAATATATATTTAATACCTTAGAAATACATAAAAATCCAAAATAAAATCCAAAAAAAGTTTTCGGCCAAAGTCACACGGCCATCGCCAGTGGTTATTTAAATGTTGTTATTTTAAGTGAACAGTTTGTTGAACTTGATTCTGTTCACTTGTAAATTGAGAACATAAAAAATCCATATATTGAGTATTGAGAAAAATTATTAATGCACTTTAAAAACTACTCGTAAACATTTCAGTAACAGCAACATATTTTTCTATTATGTAAACATTTCTTTCAATCTTACAAGCGTATTATTTTATGAGTTTCTTAAAATAAAAGACGCTTTTCGTAGCAGCGGTTAACGTGGAAGGGATTATTATATATTTTCTTCCGTGGTTAAAGAATGTTTTCATTCACTGAGAAATAATTGAATTATTTACAGTGTAATATACCGCCCAAAAATATGGTACAAATAAATATTACAAGAGAAATAGAAATAATAACAAAATCTGAATTTAAATGCAATATAATAATAACAATAAATACTGCGTGATACATTAGAATTGGATACGGTAGAAAACTAAAATACTAAAGCTTAAACCATACATGTATCTCTGAGCGAAAAATGTCCGGACCTGTATTCGAAACAGATCTCCTGGCTGAAGCCGCCAGTGCTCTATCATGTGAGCTATCCCGGACTTATTTACCAATTAGAATAATAGTGTTAAAATTAATTTAGCATACATGTATTATTAGGTTACATATGTATATTTTCATTGTTATAGGTACATAATCACAATAAATCATAATCAGATGTCCAATAAAATCAAATAATTATTATTTTTCATAAAACGTATAGTAATACACGATACATTAAGTTAGTAATGTAATACAGGATCTAATCAATAACAGGACAAATTATCCAGGAAAATATTATGTTTTTATGTTATAACTATAAGTTCTATTTCTAATGCTTTTGCTTTTAGTTGTTAATCGCTTTATTATGAGATCTGAATAAATACGTTTACAAAAGGTATAGTGTTTTTTTTAAATAAAATGTTTTTGATTATTTGAAAAACTGTACTATCTATATTATAAAGGACAAACATATCTGTGCGTAACGCATACGTCATTTTGCGAATGGCAACACTTTGAAATTTGAAATAAAATTTTAGTTTTGCAATTTTCTCTACTGCAAATTTTTAAACTTCTAAACATCGCACATTTTAAATTTTTACACCGCCGTATAAGGAAAAAAAATGCTCTTTTAAATGCAATTTGTTTGAAAGCTGTATCTGAATTTATTTTTGAGATATTAATTTTTTTGTAGATTTTAATACCATTTTTCTAATCATGGCAACAAAAGTACCCCATTTCTATTAAAAGTAAACGGAAAATAGGAGATACTGTATCTTTTTGTTGCCCTTTCCTCATAAAACATGAAAAAAAAATTGAAATTAAAATAGGGGCTATGTCAAGAATATATATGTTATTCCGTGATAATGACGTCATATGCATACTTTTCTATAGACGAAGTTTAAGACTGGATTTTAAAAGTGGATTGCTTTAGCGGATGCAAATGACGTCATTTTATAAAAAAGCGTGTATTTTAATTCTTAAACCTGAATTATGTTTTGTAGAAGTGCGTCATTTTCACAAACCCAGCTGCTTTGAAATTCTTCACAGCTGGAAATGCTTCACTTTTGAAAAAAATGTAATCGAAATCACACACTGATAAAACGCAATGTTTTACAAAAATTTAGAGTGTCTTTATAAAAGAGAGGTGACATGCAAATAATAGCAATTTATATTGCAGAAATTGATGATTCTTGCCTGGATGGATTTGCTTCGCCAAGTTAGACAAGCAAACAAATAATTCGAGGTTTAAAATAATATCATGTTCCTGAAGTTTTTGTCCTAAAATTCTCTCGAATAATAAAATTTTAATGCTATTCTTTCGGACATTCTACTATAATTTTATCAAAATAACATAATTTGCTTAATTTAATTTTTCCTAATTTTATATAATCTATATATTTAAAATACAAGTGCGACTTTTGGATCTCTTTTTTTTAGATCCCAGATCTTTCTGCTGAACCAATTTTACTATTTTTTTTTTTTTAAACTGAAAACTGTTCATTTGTAGATGTGATCGCACTATCTGTTTTTTTTTAAATCCCCACTGTTATATTTTAATTTTAAAAGCATTTTATGGAATTTCTTCAAAATGGTAAAAATTAGATAGCTTTCATTATGACAGACAAGAGAAATAATGAGATATTTTTTTTTTTTTATTCATTCTATTTTCTGATAAAAATTCAAAATTGTTCATAAAAATTGTTGTATAGGATTTAGTGGCGCAAAATCCCATTAGGAGAATAATATTATATTAATACAGCAAAATGATATACTGCTTTTGAAAACACGCATTTTTCCTCATAAATTTTCTATATTTTTTTCCTTCTGCATGTGTACTGATACTAAGTTTCAGACACTAGGCGAAATGCTTATTTAAGTGAAAATGAAGTCATATTTAAATGAAAACGGTCATTTTCTTAGATAAAAGTAAACATTTTTACACAAATGCATCTAAAAAATATAAGTTACGGAAATTTTTGCTCTCCGGAATTGAGATTAGAATCTCAAGTAAAGAGTGCGTCTGTTCACATAAACGATGTTGCTGACAATCGTGACTTCAAGTTTTGAGTTCAAATGATTTTTAAATGATCAAACAAAATACATTTTTTTAAATGATGAATATGGATATGAGAAGTGCGTATGCAAATTTTGAGAAGGTGAAAATTGCTATTTTTCATTACGGAATACCAAGCATAAGAACCACAATTGATAACCACATCCTAATAACTGATTAAGTATCTATATTATAAAGAACAAACGTATATGTGTGTAACGCTGACGTCATTTTGCGAATGGCAACATTTCACGATCAAATTTCGGTCTTGAAATTTTCGCTACTTTAATTTCTTAATCTTCTGACATTCGTACATTTTCAATTTTCGTCGCATAGGGAAAAAATTTACTTTCAAATGCAATTTGTTTAAAAACTGTACCTTAATTGACTGATGTATTATATTTTCTAAAATAATTTTTAAGCGTGATATTTTGAAAGTTTATCTTATCACGTGCCGGCTTCAATACATAATAATAATAAACATTTTACAAATAAAACAACAAACATAGTTCAGCATTTCTTTCTGACTATTTTTGCATAACGAAATTAATACCTCCTTTATACACAAATAAAAGAATAATATTAAAAAAACCTACCAATCTAATACTTCCTACCAAATTAATACTTCTTTTATAAACAAATAAAATAATAATATTGAAAAGACACAAATCTAACATATTTGTGAAAGACAATTTAACGAAATTAATACTTCTTTTATAAACAAATAAAATAATAATATTTAAAAAACACAAATCTAACATATTTGTAATCGTATAATTTAAAATGTTAGATCACCAAATAGGATTTTTTCTTTTCAAATGGAATTTGTTTGCATCTTTCATCTCGGTCTACTGATTGTCTATGGTTTTAAAAACAATTTTAAAGCATGAAATATTTTTTAATTTATCTATATTGCGCGGAGCTCGATTACGAAAAATTAATCTGTTTGCCCTTAAAACAAAGTAAAGAGTTCACCATTTTCTTATGGCTAATATCCTTTAAAAAAACTTCCCTATTAATAAATAAGTAAAATAATATAAATAAAACACAAATTTAACAGACATGTATAAGCTCTGAAATTATCAGAATATAAAAGAATGCCGTAAGTAGCAAAATCTTGGTCAAATAACTCTTAGCATGCGACTAATAAGAAAATGTAGCTTTTGATAAATTAAAAAAAAATTTTTGATTGTATAATTCGTAATTTTCCTATGAAAAATGTTTTTTTAATGTAAGTGGGTAATCTAAAAAATTTATTGTTTATAAAAAATTATTAGTTTTCAATTAAAAAAAAAATGTTTTCACCTATATTATTTAACCCGGGAACCCCGGGCACGATCCCCTAGTAATATTAAAATTTAAAAAGAACTTATACTAACTAAGGTTATTAATGGTAAAAAATTTAGTCCGATGAAATCGGAAATCTTAGTTTGCAACAAGCAGATAATTGCTGAAATATTTGGCACTAAGGAAGAAGATGTCACAATTACAATAACTCTATACTAGTATTCTTGCTGTTTCTATGTCGAAAGAGTATTTTACAGGGTTTTTTTTAATTCTCTATTTTAAAAAAATCTTAGCTATGAATGCATTAAAAGTTTTATTTAATGAAACTTTTATTATTTGAAGATTTTTTTATTTTATGTAGCAAAATTAAGTATTGCGCGGCAGCTCAATACTTATGAGGGCTGTTCAATAAAAATGATCATTTTTTTTTATATCAACATATCTTCACTCATCTTCTAAATTTTTATGTTGCTATTCAAAGTGGTTCATATTTTATGCAATGCAATTGTCCCACATTTTTTTCACACTTCAAACACGTGTTGGAAACCACTTTTTTTTAAATTGATCCTTCAAAATCACATTCGCCGTCTTTACCAATGCTTATAATGATGAAAACTTTCCACGAAGGCTTTTATTTACGTTAGGGAATTCATCACCTTCAATTTTGAACAAACTTCCATGTAAACGCATGTTGTTCGATTATGAGGAGTCTGCTCAACTCACCGCGCACAAACATGTCTCAAGTTCACTTCTCTGTTATCAGTGTGTAGATGGGACGCAATTATAATTGTAATACTTTTATCAGTTCTCATATCTAACGATATTCACTGACAGTAATAGCGGCAGTATTAATGTTGACTTCTGTAAGAGTAATTACAGTAATTCCTGGTCTATCTTACTTTGAAAATGATTGTTTTTCACTTCTTTAAACGTCTCCTCTAACTGTGCTATTGTCAGGAGGAATAATTCTGACCATTTTTTACATTTTCAACATTGTTATTTTTTTTTACTTATTTCTATTTGGAAAAGTGGTACTTTTAGTACAGGGAAGTAACTTTGATCCTTTAAGAACATTTTTTAAAAGTTTTAATTATCATAGCTGTTTTTTTATAAAGTTAAAAGAATGGTAATAATTACCCCACCAAAAACTTACAATCAAATAAGTTTGGGTTAATTAAGACACTAGTGGGGAAATTATGACCACTATATTTTCCCTTTATACTTGCCAATACACATTTGTTTGGCGTAATTGTGACCACTTTGAACTCCAAAGTGACAAATCCGTTTATCAAAAGTTTTATAGACTTGGTTTCAAATTTCTATTCGGATCTCGAAAAGGCTTCATACAAGAAATAAAGAATATATAAGATGCTTACATTATGAGGTTAATATCTAAGCTTGAAACGAAATTTTACCATGCACGATTTTATCTAATATGACCTAATATGTCATAATTACCACCTGGTCATAATTACCCCCACCTGACCCTACAGGGAAAGCGCATTCTCCATAAGTCTCCTATAGTATACTCTTCGCAGGGATGAGATTCCGACTATGCTGCAGCAACTTGGTTTCACCGGATAAGCAAAGCCCATGGGCTTCGTCTGATCTCATCAATACAATACCAATGCCTGTTATTAGTTTCACGTGCCTACAGAAAAACTTCGGCGGATGCCCTTTGTGTTTTAACAGGTATTCCGCCCTTGGCACTTCAACTTGAATATATAGCAACAACAGGAAGAGTCTTACGTCTTGGAATCCCGACAGGAAATCAAGAACCAATATTTTATCAACCAAAAATGAAGTCAGATCAAGTTGAACCATTTAAAGAATATTTCTTTCAAATAGATCCAGAAAATACTCCACATGTAGAAATAAACATTTATACGGATGGTTCCAAGATGGAAGATGAAACGGCATATGCCTTCTGTGTGTATCAGAGAGGAGAGTTAATCCACGAGGATCAAACTAAGTTAAGTAAAGAAAATACTGTTTTTCAGGCAGAACTCCTGGCCATAGAAGAGGCTGTGCTGTGGATTAGGAACTCCCCTCATAAAGAAGTATTAATACACTCGGACAGTCTCTCAAGTCTCTTAGCAATAGAAGATGTTTTTTCAAAAAATCTCATCGCAGTACAAATTATCAAACTACTCCAAGAAACAAGAAAAAAGATCTTCTTTAAATGGGTCCGTGGACATGTGGGGAATGAGCATGCAGATTCTTTGGCAAAAGAAGCAACCAAAGCCACATCACATGCCAAATACAAATTCTTTCCCAACCCTCCTTCTTACTTGAAGAAGCTTCTAAAATCATCTCTACACGAACAATGGCAGAATCGCTGGGACTATGGTACCACAGGACGGTACACATACGCTTTAGCCCCAAAAGTCTCGGAAAAGAGAATCCTGCTGCATAGAAATCTTTTTCTGTTTGCCACTAACCACGGCCCATTTTCATCATTTCTTTACAAATTTGACAGGGTTTCTTCTCCATTATGTGTATGCGGTCAGCGAGCTACATCATTGCATTATATCTTTAACTGTACCCTTACATCATATTACCATATAAGAAAATCTCCAAAAATTTCTTTGTCTCAGTGGTTCTCAGTGGTTTTGTCAAATCCATCATTTTGTCAAAAGATAATTGAATGTATGAAAGTTTTAGAAAACAACCATTATTTGTTTCAAAATGTTTTGCCATTTATAGATGATGATGAGAACGTATCTTAAAAAATAGACAGATACCACCAATTCAAAATAAACTCTTAGCCAAAAACAACACGATTGAACTATAATTGAACTGTTGCAAGAACAATAGACTTTTGAACTTTTGTGTGTGTATATAATTATATAATATTCATCATAATTATTCACTATTTTACCTATTTTTTATATTCTACATTATTTTTAAAATTATGAATCTCTTTCTAATTTAGTATACATATAAGTAGCTTTTATTGTATTTTTGCAGAACGCCCAGCTTTGCAGAGTAATTGAGCTTTTGCCGCTCCAACAAGTTTAAAAATCCTATTATCTATTATCTCATGATCTTATTAATTACAAATATCTAAATTTCTCTCGTAAACGCCCAGTAAAAATTGGGCTTTCCATCGTGTATATATTTTACTTATATTGTATTTAATCTTAATATTCTCAATTGGCTTTCCTGTAGGTCCCTTCGGGCCTTTTATTTATTATTATTATTATTATTATTATTATTATTATTATTATTTGTGTGTGTGTGTGTGTGGTGACGGCGGTAGTAGATGGAAACCGCTGGGTGGGGCTTGTGAGTGCTTAAGCCATTTGGTAGGCCTCCCCACCTAGCTGACCCCTATCTTTAAAAAGTAATTTTCGGTCAAAATTCTTCTTTTCCAAATTTGGTTTAATATTAAAACTTGATATTTAATTTTCCAAATCTGTTTGAATTTGGTTTCTATCTTGTTTAGAACTTGAGCTACAGGCATTTTAATATTAGTCAGTCAAAATTTTTTTTAACTAAAATTAGCCCTCCGCTACCGAAGTGACCGAAAATTATTTGCGCATAAACAAAGAAAATTTTAAAAACCATTAAGAAAAAAAGAATAACTAATGCAATAATATAGATGATGAACTTTATAAATCAGTAGATTTTTAAAATTAGTTTTTTTCATTTAATAGGTAAAATTCGGCTTTAATTACATTTTCTGCTTTTTTCTCAAATTGAGTTTTTTAAGAGCCATTATTTTGAAATTAGACAAGTGCGATTGTTGTATTTTTTGTTTTGTTTGATTTTTTTATGTTGAAGTAGATAATATTTAATGAATAATGTAAAATTTTGAAGCTCTGAAAAAATTTTCTCTATCCAGCAGAAAATGTCAAAGTTCAAGACCATAAATTCCATTTTTTATGAAAATTGAAATGCCAGTATGTTTAGATTGCTATATCTCTGGAAAGCAACAACATCCAAAAATTTTATGTCATAAACTGTTAGTATAACACTACATGCTGAGTAAAATTTACTTGTTTCCTTGGGCCATTGTTAATCTTCATTGTTATGTTGCCACAAAATGCAATCAAAATGACGTTTTTGTCCGTTTTCTGCACTTATTATCTTACTTAAGCAATAGTACCCCAAAATGTTTCTTATAGAATATGAAAGTTTACTATTAGGACAAGCTAAGTAATATAGAACTTTACTGGGATATCGATGCTGTTAGCAGATATAATCTGTTAAATATTCAAAAGTTTCAAAATCTGCAACTTTTGTATTAGTCCTATCTCAAAACAGCATCATATTTGAATAAAACAAAATATATCAGGTGGTAATTGAACATATGTACAAAAACATGGAAACAAAAAATAAGTGGGCCCTCATGCTATTTTTAGGAAAAAAAAAAAAGACAATCCTTACAAAAAGGCAGTGCAACAATCATGCTTTTCCCCTACAAGGAGAAAGAGAAAAGGGATGTTCCATTTCCTCATAGGGGAAAAACATACGAAAGGGAAAGAGAAAGGGGATAAATTATTTTCTGATGGGGAAGAAGCCTGATATTGAAACTGCCTTTTTGTAAGTTTTGTCATTTTTTTTCTGAAAATAGCATGACACCCCACTTATTTTTCGTTTCTATGTTTTTGTACATATGTTCAACTACAACCTGATATATTTTGTTTCATTCAACTGTGATGCTGTTGTGAGATAGGAGCAATTCAAAAGTTGCCAATTTTGAAACTTTTGAATTTTTAACAAATTATATCTTCTAACAGCATCGATATTCCGGTAAAGTTCTATATTATTTTGCTTGTTCAAATATTAAACATTCATATTCTATAGGAAACATTTTGGGGTACTATAGCTTAACTAAGATAATAAGTGCAGAAAACGGACAAAAGCGTCATTTTGATTGCATTTTGTGGCAACATAACAACGAAAATTAACAATGCCCCATGGAACCAAGTAAATTTTACTAAGCAGGTAGTGCTATACTAACAGTTTATGACAAAATAATTTTGGGATGTTGTTGCTTTCCAGAGATATAGCAATTCAAACATATTGACATTTCAAGTTTCATGAAAAAAGGGATTCATGATCTTGAACTTTGACATTTTCTACAAGAAACAGGAAATTTTTTCAGCGCTTTAAAATTTCACAATATTCATTAAATATGATCTACTTCAACATAAAAAAAATTCAGGCAAAACAAAACACTTGTCTTATTTTCAAAATAATGGCTCTTAACATTTCGAATTACCGCAAAACATCATAGCTCGAAAAATAATTGTAATGTTATGAAGCTTTGCAAATATGCTCTGAAAGAGTTTATTTAAGTAATGTGCCTCTATTATGATTACATTTGTTAATTTTTTATAATTTTAGCTGGTACAAGTTATGAATTCTCATATATTTTCTTGATTTTTCTGTGTGCAAAAACATTAACTTCTATATTTTTATTAGTAACATAGTTATAATTATGAAAACGGTTCAGTAGCCCAAAAATGTTTCATTAATCATAATAAATTTTACAAAATAAAAATATCTTCATTTAAATTTGAATTCTGATATTTTGCAAAAGTGCCATTTTATAGCAATTTGTATGTATGTTTTGAGCTTTAAAATCAAAATATTAAAAAAATATTCTTATTTTTACATGTTATTCACAATTCTTAGTTATATTCTATAATATAATGCACATCAGTAAGAAATTTTTCAAATATTAAAATAAAGCCCTTCCGACGTTAGGGGGTACCTTAAAGTATCTGAACTTTCATGGCTGCGATTGACGATTTATTAATGGGAAAAAATCACTAGATATTCATTACACATTATGTTAAAATGGAACATAAAAATAAATCTGTGTGCATTAAAGGACGCTAAAAATTTATGATCATTCTTTACTGAACAGCTCTCTTATTTATTTCCAGTGAGACTTCTCAATGTTAATTTAACACAGTAACTCTTAAAAAGTAGCTTTTTTGACTCCTTACTACCGTTTTGTCTCGTATGCCGCAAACTTTTTACTTTTTGGTAATTCTACTAATCTCTCTATTCTAAAAGAAAGTAACTAACACTGTCACCGCCGTTGTTTTACAATTTTTTTGACCGGAGGCTCATTCTTCGTTAGTATTACGAACAGTACTGCATACAAAAATATGAAAATGGGTGGTATTATAAAGAAATGCTTGATAAACACGTTATGCGTATAACAATTTATATTAGCTTATTTTCACATGTTTCACTTACCTGATTTAATCAAAGACGATAACAATCCGTTAACGCGGAGACTGCCTTTTTTTATTATTATAATTCAGTCTTCCGAAATTTTTTAAAGTCGATCAAATTAGCGTGCTTTTAGAGTTTGCGGTGTCTGGACGGGGGCGTAGCTCGTAGGGGGCTGTGACCCTAGCATTATAAATATTTCTAAAACATTATAAATTTGAAAGTGCGAAAACTTCCAGGCTCAAAACGGATAATTAAATGTATTTGCATATAGGTAGATTATAATCCATAGGGTATGTTTTATTTATTTTGTTCAAATATTTTTTATTACAATTCAAAATTTTGCTATTTTCTTTGAAAATCAATGCACATTTTTCCTGTAAAATTTAACATTTTGTTATCGCCAAAAATTAGAAATATACATTAATAATTTACCCACACCAATAATTTTTCAGTTGAAAGATTTTTCACGTGAAAATAAAATTGAAATATATTTTTATTACCGATATTTTCAAATACTTGGTATTAACATAAGGTGCATGAATACGACTAAATACAGAAAGTAAGTTAATACGACGTCATATTTAAAGGATAAAATTGAAATGTATTTTAATGATACTGAATACAAGCATGAATATCAATTACATACAGAAGCGAATTTTCTGCCAAACCGTATGTCATAATTCATCGGAAAAGGAAATTAACACGAACTGAATTATACACTTAACACGAACCGCTAAGGAAGAAATTGACATCTTTGTATTAATGGAATAAATGAATGCTGTAGTGAAGGTTGTACTTATTCAACACAACTTGCTTTTGCATTTCTAGCCCCCCCCCCCTCTCTTGAGAGAAAATAGAGTAATCAAAATTAAGAAAAGTTTATTTTTATTTGTGCCATTGTATGATAGCTGTTATATGATAGTTGATTGTATGAAGGTAAAAATAGTTGGAACAGATTCAACACAGTTTTCTTTAGTGTTTATAACGTTCCGTGGCGGAAAATAAGGCAACAATTTTTAATTGTTTTTTATGGGGTTTTCTGAGGAATTAACTGAATTAGTTTCTCCCCTTGTCAAATTTATGTTTATAAATTCTTTTTCTATGACAGGTTTTTTTTTTTTAATTCGTACATCGCACCTGGTAGAAAATAGCATAATTATAACTTTAAATGGAGTTTTTTTGTCTTCTCATATGACAGTCATTCTGCAAGTACAAGTTATGCAATAGAGATTTAACAAAATTTACTCTTACGTTTAAGGTGGATTTGGAGTAACCAAATTTGTTTTTTATTTATAAAATTGTTTTTTTATGTTTCACTGTATGACAGCTATACATAATTTAAAAATGGGAAGTACAAATACAACACAGTTTTCTTTGCTTTTAAACCATTACCTGGTAGGAAATAACGCACCTATTTCTTTACAAATCTTCATAATAAAGTTTTTACACGGTGAAGTTGAAATTTTGGTAAAAAGAAATTCGCGTGACAGTTCTTTTTTTTTTAACACGTGAACCATCACCTTTGTAAAATTACATATCTAAAACTTTAAAATGGCCTAATTATGTTTTCTCATATGACTAACCATACTCAATGTTAAAATTATGCAATACAGATTCAACAAATTTTCTTTTTTGATCATAGCGTTCCCTGCGAGGAAATTAGATAATGAAGTATTAATAAAGTTGATTTTAGATTTTTTAAAAATATAAGCTTTCAGAATAAGCTTCTGCCTCAGTAAAGTTTAGGTTTTGATAAAAAGATGTTGCATCATATGTTATTTTACACTGAAAACACTCATGGTAGAAAATTTCATGACTAAAAAAAATTTCTTTATAGATTTCCTATATGGGAACCCATGCCAGTGAGAAGGGACCCATTTCCTCGGTCGCGGAGACTAAATGTTTACTACAAACTTCGTTTATTATTATTATTTTTTTTTGGTAAAAAAGTCTATTTAATAAAAGATATTGTCTATTATCTATTATAAAGATATGAAAGTCTATTTAATAAAAAAGTCTAAATTAACTCTATTTGATACAGAAAATTAACATTTACAGAAGAACCAACTGGATGAAATAAATATCTTAACATCTGCCTCTTCTATGTTGGATTTTTTTTTTTTTTTTTTTTTTTTTTTTTTAATCTGCAAATAATTTTTCTGTTTAATAATGTATATATAGTTGGGATATAAATATGCAATGTGATTACATGGGTTTTACATATACACTACTGTGCGAATTAATTGGAACAAACATGTTTTTAAAGAAAATTCTTCCTTTCTTGGAGATTTTCTGCCACAAACCGTTTTCAAATGCATTTTCTTGCAACGCACGATTGCCTTTGACTAGTCTAAACTGGTTTGACCACGTGATCACGACATGTCTAAAATATTTCCTGTCAGTTGCGCTTCAGTTGCTGTCAATTGTGTGAATTGTTTACTTTATATATGTATTTACAAAAAAAGGACTAAAATTGTTACCCTTAGACTGCATACCTTTCTGACGGAGAGGGATATTGCTGCAGTAGTTGGAATTGGAAAATCCAGTGTTTCTAAGATTATTAATCAGCAAAAGAATTTTGGGACTCCAAAACGAAAAAATAAATGTGGACACAAACACAAGACCACACCTCGAACAGACAAATTTCTTGTACGAAATAGTAAAATTCATCCTCGCAAAACAAGTACAGAACTTCAGAGAGAATTATTAGCTACTGGTATGAGTGTGGATTAATCGACAGTTCGACGAAGGCTTGTTGGAGCTGGGAGATTTGCAAGAACACCAATCAAAAAACAGTTATTAACCCGTGCAATGAAGAGAAAACATTTGGATTGGGACAGAAAATATCAATCTTGGACTGCACAAGACAGGGAAAAGGTTGTATTCAGCGACGAAACGCATTTTTTGTACAAGGGTTTCGACCGAGATTTGTTAGACGAAGTGATTGAGAACCCATCAGGGAATAACATCTTACACAAACAGTTAAGCACCCTCAGAAACAGATGTTTTGGGGTTATTTTATTTCTGAAAGACCTGGCAGCTTTGCGCCAGTTGAAGGGATCATGAACTCTAAAAAATACATCTCTGTAATAGAAACAAAAATTGTGCCTACAATGCAAACGTTCGCTGGTGGTCTCGGTATCTATCAATAAAATCTTGCTCCATGCCATAATTCTAAGCTAGCAAAGATTTTTTTCAGGAACAGAAATTAACGGTTTTGGATTGGCACGGTTTAAACAAATTGGTTTTAACCATGGTTAAAACCAACTGGTTTCTTCTAAAAAAAAACAGTTGGTTTTTTTTGGAAGAAATCTAATGACATTTTCTCTTTTTTCGTTATAATTTAAGTATTTCAAATTATCGGATATATAAAAATTCTACTTAACAGTTTATTTCAGCAATAAGCATTAGGTATAGTGGGTCTAGGTCAAGTTTACATGTATAGGATGGCAACTAGTATGTGTTGATGAACATATCTATTGCTCTAAAGAAAAAGCTTAAAACATGTGAATTTATCAAAGATAAGATAGATTAAAAATATTCAATATTTAGTATAAAATATTTTCATAAAAAAAAACAGATTATTTAAAGAAATTAATAACATAGCATGATGATCTTTAAGATTTTGGTCAAGTTGTAAGAGAAAATTGTCTTGATTATGAAGATTATATTTAACAATTAAAATCAAAATAGGAAGTTGAATAAGAGAGTATTCAAAAATTGGGTGCTAGTTATAGCATTTTAATAATATCAATCTACTTTTTTTCTGCTATCTGCTGAATCCAATGACAAAGAATGTTGACTTCGAATTGTCACTCAAAAAACAAAACCCCAAGAAGTATTTGATTTTTTTTTATTTATTTTTTTTTTTTTGAACAACTGTGGAAAAGAATATTATATTCATCGAACTACAGCAAATGTTTATTATTAGTAATAAAAAGGTTGTTTATAAATATTTTCAGGATATCAATGTTTCACTGTATAGAGCAGTTTATTCTTTGAACATAAGACTGTTATTTATACTGTTTAAATTAAAATAAGAATTATTTTTAATTTCTACATAAATTGACTGTAATTATTTAAATCAAATTACTTTCAAATGAAGCTGTACTACTTATAACAAACAATGTCTATTTTTATCAATAAATATGCAATGAATGTATATGTAATAAGAAAAGTTGTTTAAAAAAACCCGGTTTAAACCAAGAAAACCTGGTTTAAACCAAATTAAACGTTTTTTTTTAACCTGTTTTTTTTGCCAGCCCTGCTGGGTAATTCTCCGGATTTAAAACCCGTCGAAAATTTGTGGAGCACTGTAAAGAGACGTAAGTAAAATGGACAGATCAACAATAAAAAGAATGAATGAGAATGTTATAAAAGTTTGGTTTCGTGATGACGAGATAAAAAATATATGCTTTAATTTTAGTCCAGGCAATAGAGGCCGTATAGGGACTCTACCTAGCAAAATTAATGGTAGTACTGGAAATCGGCTTTCTAGATTTTTTTTGGGCCGAATTTGTAACTTCCCACCAAAATTTCCCCCGGCAACCCCCCAAATTTTGGTAAAAAGCCCCCCAAAAAAGGTTTTTATTAAAAAATTCCATTTTTTTATTGTTTTAGGGTAAAAGTATCTAAAAATTCAGAAAGTAGACAAAATTTGCAACAAATTAGATATATGACATTATGACTTAGGATGAAGGGAAAGGGGGGATCTGCCTCGGAACATGCGCGCGGTACTGCGTGAACTACGTCGCGCAATTCCACTTAACCACTCACACGTTTACATTCGCCTTCCCATGCCCCCTACGAACTTTCTCTATAAGGTTTACTTTAAGTTTTTTGGGCCGCTGAATCCGAATTTTTAACTCCTCCCCCCAAATGTTCCCCCGAACCCCCCCCCCCCAAATAGTTGTTTTTAACTTAAATTTCTTATTGTTTTAGGGGAAAAGCATTACGAAATTCAGAAACTAGACAAAATTTACAACAAATAGGATATATGACATTATGACGCAAGATGAACGGGGAGGGGGAGGGCTGCCTCTGATCATGCACTGCGGCGCTACGTGCACTAAGTTATGAAGTCCAGGCAATAGGGGATTTTACCTAGAAAAAATAATACTAGTTCTGGATTTCAACTCACTTTATGTTTTTTGGGTCGCTGAATCCGAATTTGTAACTTTCCACCAAAATTTCACCCGGCAACCCCTCCAAAAATTGATTTTTTGAAAAAATTTGTTTTTTGAGAAAAGCTCGCGGGGAATGTTCCGAGGCAGTCCCCTCTCTCCCCGTTTATCCTACGTCATAATGTCATGTATCCTATTTGTTGCAAATTTTGTCTAGATTCTGAATTTTGTAATGCTTTTCCCCTAGAACAATAAAAAAATTAAGTTAACAACAACTATTTTGGGGGTTTTCCGGGGGGGGGATTTGGGGGGTAAGTTAAAAATTCGAATTCAGCGACCCAAAAAACTTAAAGTAAATCTTATAAGGAAAGTTCGGAGGGGAGATGGGAGGGCGAATGTAAACGTGAGAGTGGTTAGGTGGAATTGCGCAACTTAGTCCACGCAGCACTGCGGCGCATGTTCCGAGGCAGATCGCCCCTTCCCCTTTATCCTAAGTCATAATGTCATGTATCTAATTTAATGCAAATTTTGTCTACTTTCTAAATTTTTAGATACTTTTCCCCTAAAACAATAAAAAAATTGATTTTTTTAATAAAAACCTTTTTTGGGGTTTTTTTTTACAAATATTTGAGGGGGGTGCCGGGTGAAATTTGGTGGGAAGTTACAAATTCGGATTCATCGACCCAAAAAACATAAAGTAAGCCGATTTCCAGAACTACCATTAACTTTGCTAGGTAAAATTCCCTATTGCCTGAACTATTTAGTGGAATTCATGCCAAATCGTGTACAGGATCTCATTCAAGCTAGAGGAGGGCATATTTCCTATTAGATTTCTATACAGTGCATGTAAGTTAACCTATACCAATTAAACAACATTTGTGAAATTTTTTGTGTTTGTCCCAATTAATTCGCACAGCTGTGTACATATTACATAAATATACAACTGAAAGTTAAAGTGAAATTCTATAATAAACTAAGAAATATGACAATTATTTTATCTTCCTGTGTTTTACGAGAGTAAACTTTCATTATTTGTTTCCATTTATATAAATTTTCATCTGTGTTTTTTTTTTCAAAAAATCCATATAATTTGTTACTATTTATAAATATTTTGAACTGTGTTTTCAAAGAATTGAGTTCATTTTGGTGAAACAACAGTACACGTCAATCGCAATCTTAGCACACAATTTAAGCTATCAGGTGGCACAGCCATTTCAAATTTCACAAACGCGGAGTGTCATAGTTTTAGCCTTTGACACTTGAAATCTTTAAAAATGCAGACAAACTTTCATAACAATGTCACCCCCAAATAGAGGACACCTCTATTTAGATGCTTTTTCAATCCTCAACAGTTTATAGTAGAATAAAATTTTTGAATATTAGGCAGCCAAGGAACGCGAAATTTATCCGCTATTAGGGTGTGTCTGTTTTTCTGTGAAAAAAATTTACTGATATACATATGTTTTGAAGATTCGGAAAATATCCCCTAAAACGATATGTCCGTTATTTCCTATTAACCATTAAGGACGCTTTTCTGTATTTGTGTATTTATAAACAGTGGATAAATTTTGCGTTTACGTTTTGTCTCTTTTTTACAGATTTTATTGTATATAGAGTAAATGCACCAATAACCGGCCACCCCCCCCCCCCAGTAGTTGGCCCCTTTGAGATAAACTACGTTATGAATAGCTTATTTTTGGTTTGGAATGAAATATTACAATCCCCTATATGTAGCCATCTTTTATACGTCATAAGCATTCAGTAAAGAATTGTACGTATTTTTATTGCACTAGTAATGAGCAATTTTTTATTTGGTTGCGGTCAAATAATCGTTTTTGCTATATTTTTGTTAACCGATGACAAATTTTTTAAAAGACTAGTATTAATTTATTTTTTATTATTTTCTAAAATTATAAGACTGCACTATTAAAAAGTTTAATAAACTAATGTTTTTCAGCATGCAAATTCGTGTTTGTATTAATTAATTTTAATATGGCCGATTAATGAGAATTATATTTACTTATATACTCAGTAGGATGGTCACAAGCAACATGGGGAAAAAATTTTTAAACGTTTTTTTCGTTGGGACCCTCCTAAAAGTTACCAATTAGTTAGAAAATGAGATTGGCAAAGTTTCAGCTCAAATGAATAACACTACCCCGTGCCTCGTCGAGGTTGAATTCTTGAAAATTTGCTGTTTTTGGCAAAAAATTGTCCTTTTTCTTTCTTTAAGTGAAAACTATTTGTCTTAGAAACCGTATTCTTGTTTTATTTCATAGAAACTGTTGTTGTCTTGAACTTTTACCCTCATCAAAACTTATATTTAATGAACATTTAGTATTTTTCTGGTAAGCTCGTGAACCACACCCTCAAACTCTGCATTTTTGAAACATAAGTAAGATGACAAATTAATACTTTTATTACTTTTGATAATTTTTTTGTATTATTTTCATTAATAGGCAAAAATAAGTGAACAATTTTTGTAACTTTAAAAATATTTCACGAATTATAATTGATTATTACTTATCTAGTTCTGCATCTAGCAAGAAAGAGCTTCTCCATTTGTATTACATTTGAACCTCTGAAATTCTCTTTTTAGTACAAGGCTGTTTTTGTTACCTGATATCGTTATCTATTTTTAGAATTGACGAAACATTCCGTTAAAGACCCTCCCCTTTTGATATGATGGCAGAAATGTAAGATTTTTTTAAATTGGCCACATGTCTCATCAAATCATCGACAGTAAGCTAACAAGTAATTCTCAAGTTTTATGTATTTTATTTTATAATATTCGCAAAAAGAAACTGAAGGCCAGAGAAGATGCTAGACTTAGAGTACATCCATCACTTAACCACAGACTTTAATTTTAAGTAGAAGTGCAATCGACTTCGCAAATAACTATTTCGTAAACAAAGAACTGAGTTCAGTTCATCAAAAACAGATTTTAAAATTCCGGTTTAGGGAGAACTGTTGTTTACTGGGATGGAAAACTGCTTCACCATTTTTTTAATAAATAAAATGTAGATTTGATAGAAGTTTTAATTAGTTGTGGGGATGACGAACAGTTACTACGAGTTCCATAGCTTGAAAATAGTATCGGAATAATTCAGGCGAAAGCTGTATTTTCAGCATTTGAAGAGTGGGAGGAAGTTGGTAAAATCCAAGCAAAGTGTTTTGATGCAGTAAACACCGGTCGCTTCAGAGGAACCTACATTTTTCTATAGCAATTGTTAAAGAAAAAGTTTTCGGTATTTACCATGTCGCCACCATAATTTAGAAATTATCTTAAAATATATTTTTGATTGTAAAATGGGCATAATCACTGCCCCTCAGCCAGATATTTAGAAAAACAATTATGATTGGGTGGTCTAAATTAAACCAGAGTAAGTATAAAAATGCTATTGATGATGAAATACTAGATATAAATAGTTAATTCAGAAGAAATTTCAAGTTTTCTTACAGGACCTTTTAAAAATTAACAGAGCTCAGAGATGATTATAAAGATATTATCCATCTTTGTTTAATTTTAAAAGGACTCCTTCCTGCAAAAGACTTTTTTCAGAACAGCTGGTGCTTTTAATCATGTCAGACGGATGACACAGGCCATTTATTCTCTCAAAATATATTGTTTCAGGGATAATCAATCAATAACAAATTAAAAAAAAGAAGGTATTGGAGACCTTTTCTTTTTTCTACACATTATTTATGTGAAAGCATGCTTCAATACTCCCATTCCTACTTTGCACCCCAATCGAAGACCTGCAAATAATAAAATCCTTTGTTAACTACAGAAAAATTTATAAATAGGTTGCAGACAAAGCACTCGCTAAAATGATGAACCGCCTTTGGTATCTTAACTCGGATCAAGTTGCATTTTCATTTTTAGATGATACTTTGGAAAAAAAAGCCAACATAAGCCTGGCTGTAAACTTAATATCATTTGAAGAAGAAATGATGATGATGATAGAAATTTAAGAGTAACAAAATGTTTCAACGAAGTGAATTATTTATTGAACAAAGAAGTCAATGTTTTTGTTTCATCTCAAACTGTAATTTTTTTAAAGGATTTTATATTAATAAGCATTTTTTAAATGCTGATCCAAATGTATGTGTGAAAATAAACCTTACTTGAAAGCTAGAAAACAGTGAATGTTTTTAAAGATGTCAATGACACAGCTGAAAGGGGAAGAAAATTAACCTGAGAATTCAATTCCTGTTTAACAAAAGACGAAAAACAAATATAGTGTATGTTAAAAGTTGTATCTGAATGTAGAAAAACGTTTCAAGATTCTTCAAAAACCATCTTATCTAAGCCATTACCACCTTTTCGTTTCCGGCAAAGTGGTCTCATGTCGGGACTACCTAATTTTAATTCCAAACTTAGAAACGTCACGTAGAGTAGTTCAATAAAATTTTACTTTTACAATGAAAGGTTAAAGTAATGTTTTTATTTTCTAAAAAAGTCGTTTGCAAATTTCGGTGTAGTCAACCATTTCATTATTTTACGAACAGAATTTTTCTGTACTGGAAAGGGTTAACGTGATAATTGTAAGGATGGTAATTTTTTCTTTTTATTATGCTTCGTTTCTTGTAACACAACTTTAAATGCTTTTGAGCATTATTTGTTCTCATTTTTATACTTCCTTTGTCCCTATCCCTTTTTTTTATTCTTTCAGTTTAAAATACAATTTTTTTTTCATTTTCTTTGGAATTTTTTTTTTAAATTAAACCCTTTATTATGTAGAAAATAAAATAAAATAAAATAAAATAAAACAAAAGGTCAAAAGCAGATGAAATAGAATGAACAATTTTTTTCGCATTTTCATAAAATGTAAATTTTTAGGATCCGGGTGAAGTCTGGTCCTGAAAAATGCGCATAATTTTTAAATCTATACAATTTTAGAAAACAAATGGTGTGTGGTTCTTCAAAGCAAAACGTTTTATATATACATATATATAAAATGAGACCTGAATTATGTTTCTAAGTTCAATTGTATTTATTTCATGAAGGAAAAACAGCATTTTTTTGCGAAAAATTACGTTTTTTTCAAGCTTAAACCTCAATGAGGCACGGGTTAATATTATCCAAATGAGCTGAAACTCTGCCAATGTCATTTTCTAGTCTATTGGCAATTTTTTGGGGGTTCCCTAGGAAAAATTCGAAAATTAATTTCTTGTGACCACCCTAATGTTCAGTAATCGCCCACCACTGTTGAATACAGGTTGATAGCCCATTTCACTCTTTTGAGTCTATTTTTAATAATTTGATTTTTTTAGTAATTTGATTTTCGCAATTTGAGATATATTTTACTTGCATTACTAATTTACATTTTACTTGCGTTATATTTTATAAATACTATTATATAAGGTGTCCTGGGGTAATAACGCCACGTAAAGGTTCTACCAATTTGTACGGGTTAATTTTAGATCCCCCCCCCCACAAAAAAATATAGGATTTGATAGAGCAACTTATTGATTATGTACACAAGAAATACAATTTTAACAGCTATCTATTCATAAAATGTAGTGGCGTGACTTCTTGACCAATGCTATTTGGCGTTATTACCGACTTGCTGGGTGATAACGGTATGCAAATAAAGATATAAAATAAGATGGAATAAGGGAATGTAAATTCTCCAAACTCTACAGCTTTAGAAATTGACAAATTGCTTTTACTTATCATTAATTTTGATGTCAGGATGCAGTAATAATCATATATTTTATTCTTCTGACATGAAAAAATTAGCAGCATTTAGGCGTACAAATTTCTCTTTATATTGTTTAGTTTTCAACAATGACATTAATGGTCTCTCGTGTATAATAATAGGCACACAAATACAATTTCTTCCTAATGTTCATAAGCACACAAATATCATTTGCATATTTCAATAACCACAAAACCACGGATTGTGACAGCTTTTCAATAATATAAAATAAACCTTATTATCTGCTTGAGTAACTCAATAGTCAGCAATAATATTAAATAGGGGCTAACTATTGGGTTTTAAAAACACATCTTCTGCCTCTATAGAACTTAAATTTAAAAAAAAAATGAAGCTAAAATTGTTCATTTTCAAAGGAGCTGGCACTTTAAAATATACATTACACAATCATCGCACAGACATTGATACAATAATCGATGTCTATGACATGTTAAAACTTCACATTAAAACTCGATCTGTTGGTAATGCCAGAATGACGAATTGATGCCCTATTCTGATCGTATCGTACCACGATTTAACGAAGCAGCTAGTAATATTTTTATTGTACTAATATAAATATCCAACATATTAAAATTTCATTCAGAAATTCGATAATGCGATAGCACAACTAAAAGGAAGAATTAAAGCCCAGTTTTTTTCTCTATCTTATCGAAGTATCACGAAACAAACTGAAGCATTTGTATTATACTAATCTGTAACTTTAATCATGAACATTTCATGCTCAAAATGAAAAATGAAATAGTATCGCCAAAATAATAATTTGGCGACGCGTTATGCTTGTATAGTACTCAGATAGGACGAACAGACTGAAATACTTAAATTGCATCAATCGAAAGAGACATATTAAAATTTCATTTCGAAACTCGATGACGAGATAGTACCGCCAAAATGAAGAATTTGCTCCACGTTCTGCTCATATCTAACCACGAAATCACGACACAAACTAGAATATTTGCATTGTACTAGTCGAGATATGCAACATGCTCAAATTTCATCCCGAAACTCGATGGTTTGATAGTAATTCTAAAATGACGATTTGGCGCTCCCTACTGCTAATTTCATACCAAAATGTGTATCGACATATCAGTCATTTATGTTCTGTTAATAATCTTGTCCTAATTCATAAATTCCTTTTGAAACAAAATGACGCAATAATTTTTTCTTTGCCCGCCGCCTAGTCTACGATGTCTAAACACGAAATTTGAAATGTCGACTACTAGATAATTTAGTACTTATAATTTTTACTTTCCATAAGAAACAAGAATAAAAAATTATGCATCAAGAACAGATTACAAAATCACTTCCCATGATTTTAAGAATTCATTAACGAAATTTATCTGCTTAATACTGTAAAAATGTAAACATTTTGGAAAAGGAATAATACTTTTGAAAACCAGATTACGGTCCCTAGCAGGAAAAGTAGTCCCATTCTTTTGTGCAGTCCTGTATTTAATCTAAAGATTTGTATATTATTCTATAATAGTATGATAAAACTTTGTATAGTAAAAAATGCATGACAGATTGAAAATTCACCTTCACCTTCACCTACCCCTATAGCGAAACATACTTGAATTTTTTTGTACAGCCCTGTATATTACCAACAGATTTTTATATGCCTCAAATATTAAGCTAAATTTTAATTCAGGCTAAAATGTGGTTAAAACTACTGAAATCACACTTCCATATATTATTATTACTGGGAGGTCATGTGTTCTTTGTGGGGCTCTGTATATGAATTTATTTATATTATACAAACATATCTTTTTATACTAAATATAGTTCAGCTTGAAAGAACATAACTCAATTAAAATCCTCTTTTAAGCCATTCACGCTGATTCTGCGCAAAGCTTACAAATTCTACTGTATAACCTTTTATATGATCTACATGCACCCTGTATATCACTTACACACACCATATACTAAGCAAAGATTTAATTCAACATAAAAATGCATGTCATAAACGAAATCACACTTCCAGCAATTATCGCTAATAGAAGGACAACGAAATTTTTGCGTGTCCTTGTATATTAACGATAAATGCTATATATATCATGTTATACAACAAGTATATTGTAGTAAGCCTCAGTAATGTATATCAATTTCATTATATTTGAAATAATGTAACAGAACTAACTTACGCTGAAAATCGTTTTTTCCCTGACACTATTTGTAAAGGAATTCTTTTAAGTGGCCCTATAAATGAATAATAAGTACCTTGGACCCCATACTGTTCAGAATGCATAGTTTAGTGCACTTCATAAATACATATCAATTTCATTATGTTTGAAATGACCAACATCATTAAAATAAACTTGAAGTAATTTTTTAGCATTGAGCGTAATGTATCGGAATACTTTTGATTGGCTCTGAAGATGAACTGTAAATTCTACACACTTTATTTTCAATAGCGATCGTGCTATTGTTAACATCAATAACATCAAAAAATATTAGGGAGATTTGACTATATTTACTAGTGTATACGATTCGGACAAATTGGCGATAATTCAAATTCACAAACACTTTTAAACTACGTTGGAACGAGTTAAAAACTATTATAATATTTTAAATTATTACTGAAACATTATAAGAAAAGTATAAATCAACACAGTTTATTGTTAAAATGATGTTCTGTTTATAAAAATTATACTTTAAGTTATTTACAATAATAAAGCATTTAAGTGACCGACAACTGCTCCAGTGATGGCCGAACACTAGAAATGAGTAGCCGACTACTAACGACTTTGCTACTTTTAATTTTAACATTTTATAAATGAAAACTATAATCGGTTTTTCAAAAATAATTATTGAAATAGTAAAATAAAAGTATACATTAACACGTGTTTGTGTTAAAAATGTTGTATTGCTTTTTTAAATTCTGCTTTGAGCTATATACTAAAAGAAAGTGCTTAAGTGGCCGAGTATTGGTGCTTTTTCTCTATATGAAAATTTTTATTCGCTAAAAGAAAAGTTTTAAAGTATGGTGAAGCGAATTGTGAAATATAGTAACAATTTTTTATGAACATATTACAAATGAAGCTGTAATTAATCAAGATCATTATTACGGGATGCCGCCATTTTACAGACTTGGCAATTATATGTTAACTAATGATAATCTTTCAGCCGTTATCTGTTAAAATTTACCCCTAAATCAATTGCTTTCAAGAGAGCCTGCTTAAAACATTTGCTACTTGGCGTTTAAATTAAAACGACACCTATTAATTATATGAAGCAATAAATTTAATCCAAATTGAATGCAATGAGTTTTAATTAATGGAGTAGGAATTTTTGATGGATTTGAAGTTTTATTCACGGCTGGAGAGATTTATATTAAGTAATAATTATTTCCCGAACATACAGTTTAAGAAAAGCATTGTTATAATTTTTACTTTCTTCTATCTTCAATATAAAAAAAAATATTGTAATCGAATTTTTTTAAGACTTCCGATTTTCGACGGATTTACACGTTTTAGGGTTCAGTGATCCCCCCCCCAAAAAAAAAATCTTTATACAAAATATCTGTCTCTCTGTGTGTCACCATTGTACTATAGAAAAGTGTATGAAATTATGCATAGAATTTGACCAAAAATTTTGTGTATGTTTTTGGCTATGATCAGCTGCTCCGCCTTGAATTTGGAAATATTCCGGCTTAAGGGTGTAATAGCAATTTTTGTGCCATGTTCATTATTGTACCATAGAAAAGTGTATGCAGTTATTCATATAAATGAACCGAATTTTTTGTATATTTCTGCTATGGTCAGCAGGTCTTCCTTGAATTTGGAAATATTCCGCCCGAAGCGGGCGCTGTAATAGCAATTTTTGTGTCATTTATTTATTATACCATCGCGAAATGCCTGAAACTATGGAAAAGAATTGAACCAAATTTCATATTTATGTTTTCGCGCATGACAAGAAGATAACCCTTGAATTTCGAAATATTCCGCAGGATGGGTGCGCAGTAATACAGATTTTTGTGTAACTTTCTAGATTTCTCATATATCTATTGTGCATAAGCGGCCCTTGCAGCGAAGGGAATTTCGCATCCAGCTAAGTTGGTAATTCGCAAAAATATCGAAAAACTATTAAGTTTAATAAATATCATGATTGAGATTTAAATTTTAAACTCCGATTAATTGACTGAAGCAGAAGTTTAAAATGAAAATCAAGTTTGGTATAGTATTGAAAGTATTGAAGCATAAAAGTAGTAACTACACGTTGAAATACACAGAAGAATGAGATAGAAGAAAGTTTTGGGCATATCCAACTAGTTATGTGTGTGTGCCCAGTAGAATATGATAGCTGTCATACGATACTTCTTATTGCATCCAGATTTGTCGAATATATTACAAACTATTTTCTCAAGAACTGCACAGATTTTGATTCAAATTATCCGGTAGGTATTTAGTCTTTTTTAAACCATTTTAAAACCATTTTGTAATGATTCTATAAAGGAAAGAATCAAGGAAATCTGATATAACTTAAGTGAGAAATATTGCGGCGATGTAATCAAGCGCTTGTAGAGCAGTGGTATAACCTCTAGTGTTTCAAAACGGGAGGTCAAGAGTTCCATTTAAACTGAATGTATTGTGTCAGGAATATGTATTATATATATAACTAGTAAAAGATTATATTTAGCCTGAACTAGCGCACCCCCCCCCCCCCCTTACAGAACAAGAATATAACTGTTTGTAAAAAAAAAATATAAAATTGGTACTAAAAACTATAAAAAAATAATATTTCAAAAATAAATTGAGATAGAGCTTTCAAACAAATTCATTGTATTTCAAAGTACATTTTTTCCCTTATACGACGGCGTAAAAATTGAAATTGTTCGATGTTTAGAAGTTTAAAAATTTGCCGTAGCGAAAATTGCAAAACCGAAATTTCATTTTAAATTTCGATGTGTTGCCATTCGCAGAATGACGTATGCGTTACGCACAAATATGTTTGTCCTTTATAATATAGATATGTTTAAAACCTGTTAACTGACTCAATTTACAATTCAATTTTCACGCATGTATAATTGCTGTCTCTATCGGGTGTAGCTCGATTATGAAAGATAAATATGTTTGTACTTAAACATTATAAATAAAGTATGAACAAAATGGAATTCACCAATGTTCTGTAACCCGGAAAGAGCGGGATTTATAAAGAGAAAGTTTTATTTTACTGTTACTGATCTTCAGAAGCGTTTTCGAGTAGTTTTAATAGTAAGTTAATCAATTTTCTTAAGGGGGCACAGGACCTTTGAGTTTGTCGAAACGATTAAAAATATCGCCTTTTTGCAAAGTACCAAAGCACAAATAATTTGCAATTGAGATCTATTTTTTTCGTTTCCGACTAAAGTATACATCCTTTACTATATTACCCAGAAAAATAAATGTTGTACATACAAAATTAATATTTAAATTTTTAAATTTAAAAGTTCATCTCACTAACACATGAATTAAAATCATTAAGTGTTGCGTGCATGATAAAACTCTAAATTATGCATACGGTAAACAATTTTTGAACAAAATAGAATCATAACACACCTATTTTAAATTAAAACCAAAATATACACAAAAAGTTTTGTTTAAAATTTAATTTTAGCACAAATAAAAAAAAAAAAAATACAAAAATATCAAAGTTTTATTCAAGCTTTTTTTAACGTGCGAAAAACTAAGTATGTGATTTTTTTTGTTTTAGTACGTAATCGAAAAATTAACGCATGATTGGCTGATTTTTTAAAGCTGTTGCTTACGTAGTTTAAAAGTAACTGCGCACCCAAACTCCAAATTTAGCAATCTGAGAAAACATTTTTTTAAAGTTTCAATATCCAGACCTTCCATTGTCTATAAATGACTTTAACTTATAAAAAATTGCAGATTTTTGAATGGGGTTTTTGAATATTGTTCAGAAATTTCAGAAAAATTCATAATAAAACAGAAAACCGATTTTTTGAAAGTGTAAAGGTCTTGTGGCCCCATAAAAGGTAATATCGGTTTGTAGTATCCTATAAGCTTTAAAACAAATATTTTTGCCTCCGTAATTACATTTATACATGCACTGGTTATAAAAAAATTATTACTTCCAACTTTCATGATAATGCTGTTAGTTTATGATGTTTGTCAGTAAATCAAGTTTCTTGAACATGATATTGTTTACTTCAGAAATATCTATATTCGGAGTTGAGAATATATAGTCTAACCTCGTTATCCCGACACCCTAATGACCAGATAAAAGTATCGTCATAAGCAGAGTGTCTCCTTAACCGGAGTTGGAGAAAAATGTGTTTATAAGAAGCTGTATTTTTAATTAATTTAAGGCAATTTTAAATTCATAACTGTTCTTGCAGTTTTAAGCAATAAAACATTAATGTTAAACAAAATAAACGTAAAAACAAAATTGAAAAGAATAAAAAAACAGATTTATGACGATTTGTTTTTTTTTTTTATTGTTACATGAAATATTGATGAATTAAGGTTTCTTATCCCTAGATGTGCTTCCTACAATTCTTTCTTCAATGTTACACAATGAATTGTAATCAATATTCAGTGTTTCAGATATGAATGTTAGATAGTTTCTGATCATATCAATGCAATAATTCGGTTTTAGTCCGATGAAAAACTACGAAAGCGTCGCTTGACCAGAACAAAAAGACCGCGAGTAGACCGATACTTCTATCGGGAGCTTAAGTGGGTCGTTCACAGGGATGTAGTGGAGGGTATACGGGGGTATACGCCGTATACCCTCTGGATTTTTTAAAGGAACACCGTATACCCTCTGTTTCTCAAGAAAGCTACATAGTATATATATACACTGGGGTATACCCTCTGCCTTGAGCGTATACCCTCTGCTTAGAAGGCATACCCTCTGTTGTTTTTACTACTACACCACTGGCCATTCATAGTGTGTGGGTTTGTTTATTCAGATAAAGGATTGAAGTAAAAATCAGTTATCTCAATCGGTAGTTTAGACACTTTTGTGAAATGTTTAGCTAAGATATTTCTTACCGCTTAACCCTAGATCTACCGGGAATTTTATTCAAGTTTTAATAAAACGTTCTACACCAGAATTTTTATTTAAAACTATTTAACTTATTTATTTACCTTATTTTTGTCTGGTTTATATACTTAGTTTATTTTAAAGAAATTTCTGGTTTGAATGAATATTTTGTATGTACCTGTCGGGTCCAATGGACCCGTCTGGTAGACGGAGGGTTAATTACTGTGCTTATAAAATGGATTATGAAAAATGGACAATTTTCCTAAACGGTCGGAATATCCGGAGTAGAAAATTATTCGACGACGTAAAATACGGAGTTTATTTATATTAAAACCATATACAGAAAATCGGTACTTTGAAAAACTGACGTGATAAGTGGAGTGACGTGATAACCGGGTGTCGGGACAACGAAGTCCGACTGTATATTGATTTCTTTGTGTGTTTTTTTTTTTAATAATAAAGAACTCATTTCGGAAGCGTGACTTAATTAGAATATTTTGCATATTTCCTTTCTGGTTAGGTTATATTTTCATACATTAACCAGGGATGACGTGCGCCGGGACTGATAGACCCGGGCTGCGTACGGTTTTTACAATTGTCACCACAATCTTTTTAAAAATGATCTTCAATTTTTTTTATCGCTAAGTTGTCTCCGACTAGATAAGGTGAAGATTATTATTTGTATTTTTTGGTGACAAAGTAAAAACCATTCATACCCTGGGTATGCGCATGTTGCCCCGGGTACATTTGTATACATTTGTATACATTTGTATTTTATAACCTCTTCGCTACTGAGTATTAATGCAATATTATTAATTATTACTGAATTATTTCTTTTCCCATTTGACTTCAGTGCAAGATTTTTATTTTATTTGCATCAGTTCGATTCTTGGACTTCGAAACATATCATTCTGGTATCGAAATTGCCATTATGTTTGAGTACCATTAAACAAAATGGAATAAAACGGATGTCCAAATTTGTGGACTCAGGGAGCGAAGAGGTTAAACTGTGGATAATTCAATAACATTAATATATGTTATTTGCTTTTTAAAAATATATTTAATGAAAAAGAACAAGGTTATTAAAAATATCTTAGGTGAGAGTTCTTAACAGTACAAGTCCAAAATTGCAATTTTTGAGGAAATTGTACGTCGTTTTTTGTTTTAAGTTGATACAGGCTGTTTTGGTTACCCAGCAAAAATAAATTGCTGGCCAAAAGCAAGATAGGGGCTGGCAATGATGGAGAAGTACTGTCTAATGGTCTACCACTGCACGACCACTGCTGGACAGCTTCAGTCAACTTTGCTGTTGGAAATCATCAGATAAAATTCTGATGGGCCTCCGTTTTATCTATTGCGCTGGCCCACCGCACCATGGAAGTGCACGAACTTTTGCAGTATTATCGCTGGGAACACTTACGCTAGGTTCCGTAATTCATCTAACAAGGAGAGGGCCAACCTTTTTAATCACAGATTTTGATTATTTTAATATATGTTGTATGGTAGAGACCCCTTAGTGTCAGGTTCAACTGATTTTATCCAGCGCTCCTTAGTTCTTAAGAAACCGGGGGGGGGGGGGTCTAATAATAGTACACAACTTAAATACTTACATTACAACCGCAATGATAGGTTCGTCGTAGCTCAGTTGTTACGGCGTTCGCTGTCTGATCTGCGGTCCCGGGTTCGGTACCCGAACGCACTACATTTGTTTTTCTCATTTTTTGTTTTATAAATATACTTGTAATTATAATTTAATAATTTCAATTAAATATTTTAATATCATACATTAATTATAATTTTGACAAACTTAAATTTATCATTTTTTATATTTAAACTATTATTTATCATCCTTTAAAGGGGTTTAAAAAGAAATTGGATCTATTATTGAATGATAAAAATTCCAAAATCGTGACAAAATCTGTTGTGGTGCAGTCTAGTTATGATAAAATTCAAGAATATTCGAATAAAATAAAAATAAAAGCAGAAAGAAGATAAGGGTGAAAGCAAAATAATTGAAAGCGCAAGCATACGTATTACAAATTTAAAAATCTTTAATATGCAAAAAATCGGTTGTAATTTAATTCTGATGCTAATTTTTAATATAATTATGTTTGTTAAAACTTTAAAAACAGAATAATAGTATTATCGCATTGACTTCCTTTGTTAAAGCAATGCGTAAATGATGTTTCTTTAAAATCACGAATTGACACAATTGCTGAATATCATTGCATCCATAAAGAATATATGAAATACATTTTAAAAGTGACTTTTAAAAAATTAACAGTTTTATGCTGTTTTATACAACTATTTACTTAAATGTAAAAAATGAAATAGGTGAAAATTATAATTGATATACAATATTATAAATTTTAATTGACAATGAGATTATTAATTATACTTACAAGTATATTTATAAAACAAAAAAATGAGAAAAACAAATGTAGCGCATTCAGGTATCGAACCCGGGCCCGCGGATCAGCCGGCAAACGCCATACCAACTGAGCTACGACCAAACTAACATTGCGGTTGCAAAGTAAGTAGTTAAATTGTGTACTATTATTTGACCCCTCCCGGTTTTTCAAGAATTAGTGAGCATTTGATAAAATCCGTTGAACCTGACACTAAGGGCTCTTTACCCTACAACATATATTAAAATAATCAAAATCTGTGATTATCATGGTTGGCCCTCTCCTTGTAAGTTAAAAAAAAATCACTAATTGTAATTTTTATTCAAATATTTTAATCTGAAGTGTAAAAATATTTAAACAATTATGTTTCAAGTTTAACAAATAATAATTTATTAGACTCTTAAATATTTTATCAAGTCTATATTAAAATAAGAGTTATTTTTATCACGCTGCGGCAGATTAATGAATTTGAACCCAAATCTGAAATGAATATCTTAGCACAATTTAAGCTGTCATGCTATTTTTCTTTTGAAACTGTAAATAATATAGCACCACTGCCACCAACAAAGTAAATAAGTAAATGAATAAATAAATAAATACTTTATTTCAACGCACTTTTTTTTTCTTCTTAAATCTGGTTTTACTAAGTTACAAAGGATTTCGGTTTTCGTAATTTACACAGTTGAGAATCAATCGACGTATAAAATCTATAGAATTTCTATACAATGCAGTAATTTCTATACAAGTATACGGACACTTTTGTACTGGTTTAAGTAAAGGCACCATTGCACTATAACGCTGATGACAGTGCTGGCGTCTATCTGTTTTCCAGCTGATGGCCCACAATTTCTTTCTTTGCTGGGTAACATCAATATATTTAACCGTTAAATGTGTTTCGATAACGTACAGTAATAACGCTAGCCTGCAAAATTTAGGTTGTGTCATTTTTTTTTTTTTTAGCTTTCGATATTTTATTCTTATGTAATTTGTAGCGCTAAATGCGTAAATGATCTTCATTCTTAATAATCGCCTCAGTTTTTTTCGCAATTCACAAACTTCAAAGTTAAAACATGAAAATATAGCAAAAATCTGATACTATAAAATTGTTGTGACAATTGTGTTTTTTAGCTTTTCATAATTGTGTTGCCAGTATAGCCTCCAATTTAAAATCGAAATTCATATCGTTAATTCCAAACGAATAACTTTTACTTAATGTGATGGCTAAATGCTGTTGTTAAAATAAAACTTAAAATACTATTCTTTATTTCTGGTATGAAAACTAAATTTCTCAATAAAAATGGAAGTCAAAATGGCAACCCTGAATTCATTCTTATGTATTTTTGAAAGCTGATTCCGAAAATGACCTTTATTTTACTTTCTTCTATCTTCAATAGAAGAAAGTATTGTAATCGAAATTTTTTTCGACTTCCGGTTTTCGACGGATTTACATGTTTTGGGGGTCAGAGATCCCAAAAAACATGTTTATAGAAAATGTCTGTCTGTCCGTGTGTCCGTCTGTCCGTCTGTCCGTGTGTCTGTCGCCATTGTACCATCAAAAAGTGTATGAAGTTATGCATAGAATTGAACCAAATTTTTATGTTAAGTTTTTGGCTATGGCAAGCAGATCCTCCCTGAATTTGGAAAAAATTCGCCGGTAGGGGCGCTGATATAGAATTGAGCCAAATTTTTTGTGTTTCTTTTTGTTCATGGCATGAAGGTCCTCCCTGAATTTGGAAAAATTCCGCTGGAAGGGTGCGCTATAATTTCGATGTCTGTACCATTTTCTTTATTGTACAATCGAAAATTGTATAAAATATGCATACAATTAAACTAAATTTTTTGTGCATGTTTTTCGCTTTCGCCAACAGGTCCTCCTTGAATTTGGAAATATCGCGCGGTAATGGGGCTCTGTGATGGCGATTTTTATATACTTTTCTTGATTTTTCGTAGTTCTATTGTCCATCGGCGGCTCGTGCAAAGGTGGGAACTCACTTCCTGCTAAGCCGGCTATTCACAAACATCTGATAACAACAGAATAAGGAAAAACTATTAATTTTAACACATATACTCGTTTTTAGTTCATTCAATTGACTGAAGCAGAAATTTAAGATGAAAATCAAAGTTGGTATAGTAATGAACTAATAATATTGAAGTATTAACATGTGTAACTAGTTTTTGAAATATTAAGATGTATAAGATACAAGAAAGTTTTGGGATTGGCACATCCAACTAGTTTTTAGCATCACGTCAGGATTTTTCGCAAATCGCAAATTTTAAAATTAAAGAAAAGTCGAAATATTGCGAAAATCTGATACTATAAAATAGACGTAAAAATTTTTTTCATAATACTTTATTTATATTTTAGATTATACTGTGCATTTTTACAGTAAAACATGTAAAATATTGTGTATTTAAAGTCCTAAAAATTTTATTCCGTGATGGAAGTATCTTGCTCTGCCTCGCACTTATCTTTTTATATTATCTATAAGGTTCATCTCGATATCTTCTTTTATTTTGGCTGTTGATAAGGCTGGACATTTGTCGAAGATCTATTTAAAACATTTACCTTCTTTAGGTAAGACTTTCGGTAAAACAGATTTTCGCTATTTTTTTACTTTCTAACTTTGAAATTTGCGATTTGCGAAAAATTCGGACGTCATGGTTAAAAATGAGCGTCATTTTCCGATTCAGCCCTAAAAATAATTAAAAATTAACTATCAAAATTTTAAAAACACAATCATTTCAGGATTATGTAATTGTTTCAGTAAATTTTTGTGCACTGAGTGCTGTAACATAAAAACATGAAGAACTCTTCTTTCTTCTACTCTTATGATCACTAGCTATAGAAATTCGGTACCTTCCACCTTGACTTCTATTATTTTAACCGGCAAGATATAACATATTTTCACAGTGACACATACAATTTTACTGGTCTAACCAAAAACTAGCTTGTACTGCACACCTAAGATATAATAGGAAGATGTGTTAAAGTGCCATTTGGGAGTCTATGGTGTTACTTCCCCTCTGCATCGATTCAATATTTCAGAGTGTGTTAGTTATGATAAATCAGAAAAAAGTCTAAATTCACACAAAAGATAAAACAATATGAAATATTTTAGTAACATAGACACATTAGGAATACAAAGAAGTTTAAGTACAGAAACTAATAACTATTCCGAAACCCTTGCTATTAGTCCAGGCAATAGGGAATTTTACCTAGCAAAATTAATGGTAGTACTGGAAATCGGCTTTCTAGATGTTTTTTGGGTCGCTGAATCCGAATTTGTAACTTCCCACCAAAATTTCCCCCGGCAACATCCCCAAATTTTGGTGAAAAGCCCCCCAAAAAAGGTTTTTATTAAAATTTACTTTAAGATTTTTAGGTCGCTGAATCCGAATTTTTAACTTTCCCCCCAAAATCTCCCCCCGAACCCCTCCCCTCAAATAGTTGTTTTTAACTTAAATTTCTTATTGTTTAGGGGAAAAGCATTACAAAATTCAGAAACTAGACAATATTTGCAACAAATAGGATATATGACATTATGAATTAGGTTGAACGGGGAGGATGAGGGCTGCCTCGGAACATTCACTGCGGCGCTACGTGCACTAAATGATGAAGTCCAGGCAATAGGGGATTTTATCTGGCAAAATTAATGGTAGTACTGGAAATCGGCTTTTTAAATGTTTTTTGGGTCGCTGAATATGAATTTGTAACATCCCACCAAAATTGCACCCGGCAACCCCCCAAAAAATTGATTTTTTGAAAAAATTTGGTTTTTGAGAAAAGCGCGCGGGGAATGTTCCGTGGTAGCCCCCTCTCTCCCCGTTTATGCTACGTCATAATGTCATATATCCTATTTGTTGCAAATTTTGTCTAGTTTCAGAATTTTGTAATGCTTTTCCCATAAAACAATAAGAAATTTAAGTTAAAAACAACTATGTGGGGGGGGGAATTTTGGGGGTAAGTTAAAAATTCGGATTCAGCGACCCAAAAAATTTAAAGTAAACCTTATAGAGAAAGTTCGGAGGGAAGATGGGAGGGCCCGTGTGTAAACGTGTGAGTGGTTAAGTGGAATTGCGCAACTTAGTCCACGCAGCACTGCGGCGCATGTTCCGAGGTAGATCCCCCTTCCCCTTCATCTTAAGTCATAATGTCGTATATCTAATTTGTTGCAAATTTTGTCGACTTTCTGAATTTTTAGCTGCTTTTCCCCTAAAACAATAAAAAAATGGAATTTTTTAATAAAAACCTTTTTTGGGGGGCTTTTTACCAAAATTTGGGGGGCTGCCGGGTTAAATTTTGGTGGGAAGTTACAAATTCGGATTCAGCGACCCAAAAAAAATCTAGAAAGCCGATTTCCAGTACTACCATTAATTTTGCTAGGTAGAGTCCCTATACGGTCTCTATTGCCTGGACTATATAGAAACTTACTCAAAATGAGACATATTTATCCGTAATGAATACGTTGCATTATTTTAAAAATATACGTGAGGTTAAAACGGGATAAAAGATTTTCTCAGCTATACATAAAAAAAATTAAAATTTTTTGCCCCCACTGTGATGAATATTTTCATCTTTTCTACAAATTTTATGAAATTATAAGAAATTTCAAAGTTTTTATATTTTATTTTTTTATATATCTATATCTATATCTATATCTATATCTATATCTATATATATACTTACAATGAATTATGCATCCATTCCCTTTAAAAACGAATTGTTAACAGATGGAAAACTAGACCGATACATCTTAAATCTTTTTTCTATATAAAAAACGTCAATACTTCAAATTGCACTATCATAGTGCCAGAATTAAATGAGGATATAGATCCAGCATGAGGATTCTAATGGTATAGTTTGTTGAATTGTGCCCATTTAAAAATGAGGGTGTACGAGGGTGTAAGAATAAGTTTTTGCCCTCAGATAGAAATAATTGTGTGAAATTTATGATATTACTATATTGTATTAGTCCTTTTCTATATAGTCATCGAGCGCAGTAACACACTTCTGCAAACAGTAACTCACAAAGAGGGGGGGTGGAGTATTCCAGAAGACGTGACATTAGACGAAAAGGGGGGGGGGTGTTTTACTAACTTTTGCCGACTCTCTTATGTGACATATTGTTGGAAAGGCCTATTTACTCATGTTATGCGCCTTCGAAGTCAAGACTCCAATTTTCCCCCCTAGGGACATGAGGGAGGGGAGTTGAAGAATTCAGAAAAGTGCCTGCTGCGGGAGGCAAATTGAGCAGAGGGGTTCGGCTTTGGGTTTAACGTAAATGAGTGGTAACCAGCCTATCCATCAAGATGTTACATGAGGGTGTCAGCAAAAGTTAGAAAAGTGCCCCCTCTCTTTTTTGATCTACTATCGCGCCTTTTGGAATACAACCTCGTCTTATCTTTGAAATACTACTTACAGAAATGTGTGTTCTGTGCACGGTGACTACATAGAAAAGGACTAATAAAATGTAGCGATTTCATAAATTTCATTCAATTATTTCTATGTGAGGGCAAAAATTTATTGATACCTCTCGTATAAGGATCACATTTTAAAAACAAGCATTGGATTTCTCCACCCACCATCTTAGATGTCTGCAACCAAACTTTCAAACTCAAAGAACATAAAAGCGAAAGCAGTTGGGCAGTATACGCCAAGCCTAATAAAGATCTATTTATGTGAAATTGTAACAGAATAGGAAGTTTGGTTAAATTTCGTGAATTAGTTTTCTTTGGATATAACCATCGCAAAAAGCGTGAAAATGCAGCATTACAGCGCCACCTGTTATAGAATTTACGCAGAACTCTATCAGCATTAATTTATGTTTAACAAGATATGAAGTTTGATGACCTAAAAAATGTAGCATAGAACACTGCAAATAAGGGCGTCTTAAATTCAGACACATATGTGACTGAAAGAGTAATTCAGACACTTAAGTGTCTGAATATGGAATTTCAGACATCATAGGTGTCTGAAATTAAGACACTTAAGTGTCTTACTATATGATCATGGTATAAACACTGTAAACTGAAATGTCTGAAATTCAGACACATAAGTGTCTGAAACTGGAGTGTTCAATTTTCAGACATTTTAAAGTGTCTTAATTTTTAAGACACGTGTATATGTCTGAATTTAAGACATTTAAAACATCTGAATCGCATCCATTTTTGATCACCCTGCAAGTTTTGCTATATAGGCAATCAATTGTTCACTGTTTTTTGTAAGCTTTATACACTGTAAAAAATAACCGTTACAATATGGAAATTATATTGCCAATTGGGACGCCAATTTACGTATTTTAATATAAATTTACTTCCGTAAATTCCAGAAAATTTTCCAGTTTTTGCATATTTCTCCATTTAAAAGGTATAATATAATCTTTCAAGGATAAATCCACATATTTCGCAATCAGAATTTTCTAAACTCACGTATATTAGACATGATTTATTTATTTATATTCAAACTAGTGCATTGGCACACCTACTGGGGGAGTTAAGGGGGCTGAAGCCTCTCCCAGACTAGACTAGATATTATTTTTTTTTAATTATGAAAGAATATTATTATTTTTTAATAGATCCTTAAAAAATCGGAATTTTTAAAAATATATTAATTTTGTCGCACATTTTTTTTTTCTCTTTTTTAAATTTTATTATGAAATTCGAAATTATAGCATGTTTAAAATTTACTTAATTATAAACATGCAAAATACCTTAAAAACAAAAGTATATATTAGTACAGTACAGTATTTCATTATTTAACATTTTAAAAGCATTCAGAATTACACCAACCAAAACTTTCCAGCTTTTTACGACGCTTGCATTTTTTTTTTTTTTTACAACTATAACACTGCCTCTAAAATATGCTAGTCCCCTCCAAATCGCAATTCTGGATGCACCACTGAATCTGCTTGGTATCCAAAGTGTATGCTGATTCTATTTCCCTCTGAAATTTAAATAAAATATCAAGTTTAATTACGAAATTTTCGCAAAAGAAAAATAACTGGAATATATCTCAAAACTGTGGCGCCATCTATATTGAAAAAGAAATATCGAACTTATTATGAGAAGTTATTTAAGTTCGTTATAACTATTATTTTGGAATTATATGGAATATTTCTGAAATTTTTTACTACATAACGTTTTAGCTAATGATTGATTATTGATTTAATTCAGGAATGATCTCATTTCACCGTAAGAAAATTAGTCTCATCGAAAACTTTTAACCTGTATTTCGATCGAAAAAAAAGGAAGATAAAAATTATTTGCGCAACTATAAAACACTGGTTTTTATTATTTTTGAAGAAAAATTATATACAATATTTATAACTGAGAAATTTTGTTCAGAATATATGGCATATGGAATATGGATTATATAGGAATTAATGAGTCCAATTAAAAAAAAAATTGCCATATATTCAACCGATCTGAAAAAAAAAAGAAAGAAAAATAAAAAATAGAACACTATATTTCTTCACACACTTTTATATACACATACCTTCGCATTAACATTAAACACAGGCTTTGGGCAAAAATATATGAATTTTTTTTTTAATGAAAAATTGATTTTTTTTTAATGGCCGTTGAATTACGCACCCCCCCACCCCCCCCAAACACACAACTGAAACGGGACAAGCCCGAATTAAATATATATAGATATTAATTAAATGTATATGTAATATATATACATATGCACTGTTAAAACATTTTAAATATTTTAATATTTCAATAATAACGTCTGTCATCTGTATTAACAATAATATTTCTGTTCTGAAAATTTCCTCGGTAGAAGTAGAAAAAACCTTCTGGTAATCTTACATTGCAGGAAAAGCAAAATATTCAAAATTCTAGAGAGAAGATGTGTGAAATCTTTCAAAATTATAAGCAGATAGACAAAATATTTACCGTTTCAGTAAAATAAATTGTGAGTCACAAGTAACTAACAATATTTGAACTTCTTAGCTGTGAAATCATGGCCGAGAGGGATTATCGCGTAGTCTACAGACCATAAGGTCGCGAGTTCGTATCCCGCGACGGGTAGGTGCAATGCTGTTAAGGTATATGTTAAATACAATGTTGTTGTAAAATGAGTAAAAGTAGTTAATCATGTAAAAATGTGCGAGACTTTAAATTGAAATACTGACCCTTCTCTTTTTTTTTTTTAAATACAGAAATTTTCCAATAAATAAATAAATAAATAAATAAATTTTTCCAGAAATTGGAGAAAATTTTCATTAAAATACGTAAATTGTACTGGCGTCTTGATTGGCGGTACAATTTTTATATTTTGAAGGATTTTTTTTCTGTGTATAAGGTTTTCCGAGAAAATGGCTGCTTTTGCAGAGAAATTAAAGGTGGTCAAACATGGATGCATTTCAGACATTTGAAGTGTCTTAAATTTAGACACATACAAGCGTCTTAAAAATTTAGACACTTTAAAATGTCTGAAAATTGAACATTCCGTTTCAGACACTTATGTGTCTGAATTTCAGACATTTCAATTTACAGTGAAGCAAAATCAGTTGTTTGATTTATACCAAAACTTAATCAGCAACAATTTATGTCAAGAGCTATTACAGAAATCGTAAGAAATGCAGCAAAGTCACTCCACCTGTTCGAAGATTTACATAAAAATCTAATCAGCAACATATTATGTCAGCATTTAACTGAAGTTGAAGTTTGATCAAAATCCGTGCATTAGTTCTTGAGATAGAGCTATTACAGAAATCATAAAAAATGCAGCATTGCTCCGCAACCTGTTGGCGATTGGCCCGAAAAGCAAATCACGACCAATTTATAACAAAGTCTAATCGAATATAAAGTTTTATTAAATTTCATGCATTAGTTCTTGAGATAGAGCGCCCACAAAATTTTTGTCACATTTATGCAGAACAACAGATTCACAAACAGACATTTACTAAAAACAGTCAAATCGTGTTGAGTAGTTCAGAATCTTTTTAACGGGACAAGGGAGCTTCAAACTCATTTTTTTAATTATTTTTTTAATTTTACTTGAAATAATATTCAAGAGTACACTCTATGCATTATGGCATACTTTTATCACACAAAAAATTTGATAAAAATCAGGAATTTTCTTGACTATTTTAAGCGTTATGAAGAACTTTTCAAAATGCTGTATGTGCATTCCATATCACTTAAAAACCCCAATATTTTTCGTGCAAGTTTAGTTTATGTATACAAGTAACACTGTGCATAGTTATCTGAAACTGAACACAATTGGAAAAGTAAAAGGTGGCAAAAATATCATGTATATGTAATTAAAACTTGAATAAAAAATATTGGGGACTTTATTTAATAAGGACTGCGCATGGGGCATTTTGAAAAGTTCTTTATAACGCTTAAAATATTCAGGAAAATTCGTTATTTTTATCAAAAATAATTTTTTTTAATTCCTTGTGTGATACATATATGCCATAATGCATATAGTGTGTCCTTGAATAGTATATAAAGTGAAATAATAAATAAATAAATAAATAAAATAAGTTTGAATGACCCTTCTCACCTTAAAACGTCTAAATCCGAAGAAAATAGGAAGATGAAAATTTTCATGAATCCAATACTTTCTTCTTGTAAAGATAAAAGAAAGTAAAGAAAAAAAATAATAATAAAATGAGTTTGAATGTCCCTATACCCCTTAAAACGTCGAAATACTCCGTCGAAAATAGGAAGTTGAAAATTTTCTTCATCCTATACTTTCTTCTTATGAAGATAGAAGTAAGTAAAAAGTAAATATACATAAAAAAAACAGTTTGAATGTCCCTTGACCCCTTAAACCGTATAAATCCGCCGAAAATAGGAAGTTGAAAATTTTCATGAATCCAATACTTTCGTCTTGTAAAAATAAAAAAAAGTAAAAAAAAAAAAAAAGAGTAAAAAAAAAAAAAAAAAAAATGAGTTTGAATGTCCTTTGTCCTCTTAAAACGTATAAATCCGCCGAAAATAGGATGTTGAAAAATTTTCACGAATCCAATGCTCTCTTCTTCTAAAGATAGAAGAAAGTAAAATAAATAAATAAATGAGTTTGAATGTCCCTTGTTCCCTTAAAACGTATAAATCCGCCGAAAATAGGAAGTTGAAAATTTTCACGAATGCATTACTTTCTTCTTGTAAAGATAGAAGAAAGTAAAAAATAAAATAAAAATTGAGTTTGAATGTCCCTTATCCCCTTAAAATGTATAAATCCGCCGAAAATAGCAAGTTGAAAATTTTCGCGAATCCAATACTTTCTTCTTGTAAAGATAGAAGAAAGTAAAAAAAAAAAAAAAAGAGTTTGAATGTCCCTTGTCACCTTAAACGTATAACTCCGCAGAAAATAGGAAGTTGAAAATTTTCATGAATCCAATACTTTCTTCTTGTAAAGATAGAAGAAAGTAAAAAAAAAAAAAAAAAAAAGAGTTTGAATGTCCCTTGTCACCTTAAAACCTATAACTCCGTAGAAAATAGGAAGTTGAAATTTTTCACAAATCCAATACTTTCTTCTAGTAATGATAGAAAAAATTAAAAGTAAACCGCTCCAGTTTCTGTCAATCAATAACGCAAGAGACTGTCGTAACGAACAATGTGCTTCATCCGTCCCGACCTGGAATTTTCCTTTCATTATATGTAATCATGCAGACGCAGTGATTTATTAGACTGGGAATATCGATACAAAAATCTTAAATCACCTTTAAGGAGCTTATCTTAGAAGTTTTTAAGAGTTTTAGCTTAACATGTGAACAGTTGATAGTTTAAAATTCAAAATTATCTGTTTTTATCCGGCATTACTTTCTTTTTAATGAGCTATATAATGTAGATAATTTCTGTTCGAACAAACTTACTGTCAATCAATAACGCAAGAGACTGTCGTAACGAGCAACATGCTTCATCAATCCCGACCGGGCTTTTTCCTTTCATTATATATAATCATGCAGACGCAGTGATTTATTAGACTGGGAATATCGATACAAAAGCTTAAATCCGCCGAAAATAGGAAGTTAAAATTTATCACGAATCGATTACTTTCTTTATGTAATGATAGAAGAAAGTAAAAAAAAAAAAAAAAAAAAAAATAGTTTGAATATCCCTTATCCCCTTAAAATGTATAAATCCGCCGAAAATAGGAAGATGAAATTTTTCACGAATATAATACTTTCTTCTTGTAATGATAGAAGAAAGTAAAAGTAACCCGCTCCAGTTTCTGTCAATCAATAACGCAACGACCGTCGTAACTAGCAACATGCTTCTTCAATCCCGACCTGGCTTTTTCCTTTCATTATATGTAATCATGCAGACGCAGTTATTTATTAGACTGGGAATATCGATACAAAAGCTTAAATCACTGTTAAGGACCTTATCTTAGAAGTTTTTAAGAGTTTTAGCTTAACATGTGAACAGTTAATAGTTTAAAATTCTAAATTATCTGTTTTTATCCGGCATTACTTTTTTTTAATGAGCTATATAACGTAGATAATTTCTGTTCGAACAAACTTACTGTGGATCAATAACGTAAGAAACTGTTCGAACGAGCAAAATGCTTCATCAATCCCCGCCTGGAATTTTCCTTTCATTATATGTAATCATGTAGACGCAGTGATTTATTAGACTGGGAATATCGATACAAAAGTTTAAACCACCGTTAAGGAACTTATCTTAAAAGTTTTTAAGAGTTTTAGTTTAACATGTGAACAGTTGATAGTTAAAATTCAAAATTATCTGTTTTTATCCGGCATTACTTTTTTTAATGAACTACACTGCTCAAAACAATTAGGGGATGCAGATGGTTTTAACGAAATTACGCAAATATTTACACCGATAAGTAACGTAAAATAAAACATCCATAATTTAAAGTGCTGTAGAAAGCAGATAAAGAAAACTTCACACGTAAATTAAAGTTTATGACGTTAAAAACTGGAAAAATGTCATAAGTGCAGAAATCGGGATTTTGCAGAAACGTCTGTTTCACTGCCTCAGTTGTAAAATTCAATTGTTCAGCTTGTGTTTTGAGAAAAAGTGACTTGAAAATGTCACAGCAACATGATTTACCACTATCCATGGCTTGGCGTGTTAGCGGGACAATTGAATTTGTGGAAACACAACGAAGTGTAGTGGACGCTGTTGGAGTCGCAGGAAGTGTCCATGAAAGGCTGTGTAATCGATTCCAAGACACATGGAATGGTAGTCATCGACAAGTAAAAGGTCGAAAATGTGCTAACACAGAAACCGATATTCGATATATCCTGTTAACAGCCCGTCGAGATGGAACGGGCAATGCTACTCAGCTGCAAACACAGTTGTCCTTGGCCAAAGGACGAAGGGTGTTCAGCCAAACAGTCCAAAATAGGCTTCATCAGGGTAGTCTCTATGCACGTAAGCCAATAGACTGTATTCCATTGACGTCAAGCCACTGTGCGGCCCAAAGAAGGTGGGGCACTGAACATCGAGTTTGGAGGCAAATTTGTTGGAGTGAAATTCTGTTTACAGACGACTCCCGATTCAGTCTGGATGTGACATCTGATGTGTTTTGGCATGGAGAGAAAGAGGCACTCAAAATAATCCCACATTCGTTCGTGAAAGATCACATTACAGACGAGGTGGGTTGATGCTCTTGCCTGGAATCAGCATAGGTGGACGTACGGGCCTGCATATCATTCGGAATGGCACTTTGACGGTCTGGAGTAATACAGACGAGATACCGAGACCTCATGTCGTATTTTATGTGCAGTAATTAGTGATTTCTTTTTTTTCCATGCATGATAATGCCAGACTTTATACAGTTCGTCTTGTGGAAAACATGCTTGAAGCTAAAAAATATAGTGTATGAAATGATCAGCATGCTCTCCTGACCTAAATCCGATCGAGCATGTTTGGGACATACTCAGACGACGCATTGCTGCAAGACCGAGGCCTCCTTTTACTGTTCGGGACTTGGAGATTGAAATTCTTGAGCAGTGGAACAGTATTCCCCAAAGTCTTATCCATAACCTCATCGCATCCATGAAAAATAGGTGTGCAGCAGTCTTAGCTGTTCAAGGAGACCACACGCTATATTAAAAATCTTACATCATTTCTAAACAATACTTTTTTAATGATTTACATGAAATCAAATTGCTGCCCTAAACCATCTTTTCATGTTCTTTTTATCTTTTCAAAAAATAAAAGCTCCCTTACCATTTTTTTGCGTCTTTTTTTATGTATTGCGCATTGCTACACGTGTACTATACATTTTATGCCCATACGTGGCTGTCTTGCACTGTTCTCTTCACTTTTTTGGTTGCTCCCGTAATTTTTTCAGCAGTGTATATACTGTAGATAATTTCTGTTTGAACATGCCAGAGTTTTTTACGGAATTTTCACTATTTTACTTCTGTAATTGGTTTTGTGTGTAAATTTCGGAGAATGTATTGTAATGCTTGAATTATTTTAGTAATTATGCGTATTGAAAAAAAAAACCCTGCCGGCTCCACCTACAGGCGGATGTAGATTTCAAAGTTAAGTACTAATTTAACCAACGAAAACTAAATCAATACTAGATATAAACCAAGTTTAACAATTTTATCGAGCCTCTTTTGACGAGTTTTTAACTTCGTCTTTCTGTATGAGCTTGTTTTGTCAGAATTGATACGATTTTTTTTTTTTTTCAACCCATGCTTTTGTTTAATTTTTTTTTTTTTTTTTTTTTTTTTTTTTTTTTTTTTTTTTTTTTTGCTGTACGAGTTGGTCCTATCAAAAACTTGTCAGTATAAAAGTTGTTGATTAAATTAAGAAGATTTGTAATAAATGTAAGCGGATTTGATATATTGTGATATGACGATGTTATGAATTTTTCACCCCTAAAACTCTATTTTTTTTTTACCCCTTCAGCCCATTTTTAATTTTATCAGAAATTTGTGATACATAAACTTTTTACCCTTTTCTTATAAGTAATAATAACTTTAAACTGATTTGACATGCATTATAATTAAGAAGTTATGGTGTTATTTTGGTTTTCACAAAAACCATCCCTATTTCTACCTCCTTGGTCCGATTTTGACCATTAACGATCTTGATCGAGATTTTCTACGCCATGATTTTATGTATCGGTTTGGAACAGATATGTGAAAAATCAGAAGTTATCGTATCCATAAAAAGGTGATATAAATCAAATTAAAAATGTTCAAGAAGAATTATATAAATAAAATTAAAAAATCCATATATTTTTAAATTCAGCATTTTCAAAAATTTAGCGCAGGTATAAATAATATATATATATATATATAAACCTTAAAACATATTTAAAATGTTCATATAATTAAGAAAAAATCCATAGGCTGACTTTCCAAACATTCACTAGATGGCGCCAAAAAAGGATGTTAACATTTATTAGAATTCGAAATTAAAAAGAAAAAAAAAAACTTTCGATTTCTGAATAATTCTCCTAATGATAAGATGAAAAAAGTTCCCGTATTATTTTTTTTTTAAAGGCCAGTAGATGGCAGCAGCAATCAAAAATATTGGTTCTAGACTGAAATTCCAGATTTTTTCTATCTGAAAAAAAAAAAAGAGATTTTAAAAACTACCGCTTCACCAAAAAATAAAATAAGGCTTTGAAATGGTAAAAAAAAAGGAATTTTCTTTTAATTAAATCCAACTGAACAAAGTGTAATAGTAATAAAAATCAAAATTTTAAGTTCCGCCTGAGAGATTCGGAACGACAGTCATCTGCGTGGGAAACGAATGTTGTAGTACTACACTATGGACACTGGACACTCAGTGAAATATGCTGATATTATTATTATGTTTTGAAATCGAAAAGAACGAACTCATGTAATTAAAATAATACAAAACTTTTTGGAAATTTTATGATTTTGTGTATGACAGGTGGTATTTAGATCTATGCAAAAAAAAAAAAAAAAAAAAAAAAATGAGGTCTGTAACTTATATAGTTTCCGAGTACGAGGCTTTGACGAACAGACGGACAGGCAGAGAAGTGAGACTCTAAGTGTCTCGCGAGATGAATGAAACCCTAAAAATTACGAAATTTAAATTTTATACGGTTCCCCCAGTCTATGAGTTATATTTAGTAAAAATATCTTATTGCACTAAGAAGTAAAACAAAAAATGTCCCATTCTTCTACGAGTAAATGTGACCGAGTAATAGCTGTTTAAAGTTGAAGCATCTGTTTTGCTGAAATAACCGTCAGATGTAAAAAAATTTTAGAGTAAAATTAACATTACAATATTAAATAAACAATATGAATATTAAATTCACAACATATATCTTTACTAAATAGGTGCTAAAATAGTTTAGCACCTATTTAGTAAAGATATATAATGTGAATTTAATATTCATACTGTTTATTTATTTTATTAAGGTGAATCTGTCGTTGAACTTGAAATATAGATTTTCTATATTTATTTTATTACAATATTAATTTGAAATATGTCGTTCTGACATAGTAAAGAAAATTATACAACTTGTACTTAAAATATAACTTTAAAAAATAACAGAAGTTTTCTTAAATGAAATGGTGAAAAGCAACAAACGCAATTCTTTACAAAATTATACATATTTTAAAATGCTACTAGATTATCCAATCTAAAACGTTATTAATGAAAATTAAATTTATCTTAAATCTTTTTCGAAGTGATACCCTTCGGCTGCAATGCAGAAATGCACACGCCAAATCAATTCTTCTAATGCTTTAAGCACTTCGTGTATGATAACTCGAAGCATGGTCTGACTCGTCTGTGTTCAGATGCAATAAAATTGGCTAAGTCATGCAATTCAAAGTTTCATAATTCGATCCATTTTAGTGTTAGTTGAATGAGACTTTTCTGTTTGACTTGTTAGTGTAGAGGAAATTTTTACTAAGTATCACTTACGGGCAAGGTAACTGCATAAAAAATTAAATTTCGTAACATTTTAAGAAATGTTTTTATTCATCAAGACGACTTTTAAAATACTTCTTTACCTCATATAAAATATTTACATAATTGGAACTATATGTGTATGACTAACGCTTTAGACATTAACTGTTGAACACCGTACAGTTGGACGTTTTGATTATCTAGATGGACAAAATTATTTCGGTAAAGTTTAATTAGTTTTTCCTGATTTTGCAAATGTATCCTTGACAAAACACTCAAATAGTGAGAATGTTTTGGTTTATTTAACAACAATGTTTCAAAATAAAAATATAATGAATTACAAAGGATGCGTTAAACATACTTTATTGACTATGAAGTAAAAAAACAATTTAATTCACACACGGAAGTTAACATTCATTTCTTATTTTATTTTTGTCTACTCAGAATTGCACTAGAAATTTGTGTAGTCATCCTGAAAAAAAAAATCATATTAAAAAAACTTGAATGTTTTCTGTGACCCTGTAAAACATATAAATTATGCGTAAATTATTTTCACTTGAAAAATTTTGTTGGGTGAATAAATAATTTATATAAATTTTACTCAATTTGAAATAAAATTTCTGCATATAGTTGGTAATGCATCCGAATTTTTTATGTGTCCCTGTAACCTACGCACTTTATTTTCAGTTTAGAAAATGCTACTATATCTCACTAACCTATCCTAATTTTGTTCAGATTTCATTAAATTTCCGCATTTTAGCAACAATCAAGCTTTTCGTGGCCCTGTAAGAAATGCATAATTTCTATGTTCGTCAAATTATAATTTAATAACACTGTCATGGGAAAAATACATGCGGGCAAAGTTTCATATCAATTAGATAATTGAAAGTGATTTTAAATTGTCTTGCAAGATTTGAACTAAAATTTTATGTGGCCCTGTAAAAAAAGCGTAACTGCTACGTTCCATAAATCTTAATAATATTGCAATGTCATCAGAACTACATATCCTAAGCAAAGTTTCAGCTCAATCGGATCATTGAAATTAGTTTAAAATTAACTTGTAAATGTTGATCTAAGTTTTTTTGGAGCCCTGTAGAATCAGTAATCTAAATAAACTTCTACGTTCTTTAAATTATAATAATATTATATTTTCATTCAAATTACACATGCATTGATTGTTTTGGCTCAATCGGATAATTAATAGTGGTTTAAATTTGACTTGCGAGATTTGAATTAAAAATACATACATGCACTCCAAGCTAATATGATGCGTGTTTATTAATAAATACCTAATGATTTACAAACTTTTGCAGGAGTTTTTTAATGTTTCCAATACTCTAGGTATGGCACTTTGATTTGAAAAATGCTTACTGCTGAATAATGCTGAATAATATTTTAAAAGTCAAGATGAAATTTCTAAACAACATCAAGGATTATCCAGAATCACAACCTTTGAAAAAAGCGGTTAAGCGGGTTTAATATTGCTTATTTTCAAACAAATATGGGTTAAATCTGATCTTGACAAGCCTGTGACATATGTTCAGCAAATTGTGTTTCAAATAAAACAGAATAGTCACGACGTGCTTTCATGATTAGAGGAAGTTAATGCAACTTTTTAAACTCCCTCAAACCAAATGCGAAAATGTCTTCGTCAAGGTCATAATCAATTGACACCTCGGATTATTTCGACAAAACTCCTACAGATCTAAAAAATACAGACATTCAACTATACGCGGTTTTGTCAAATTCCGTGATAATCAGAAAAATGAATTTAGTCTATCTAGATCATCCAAACGTCCTACTGCGCACCGTTGAGAATGGACACCTTGTATAAGAAAAGTTGCTTCCTGCAAAAACAAGTGTTCTCGTAATGAAATATAAAAACAGATGATTTACCGGAGTCTTTTAAACGTATTTCTTTCATATCACATCTTGCATTCTATACACTGGCTTCTCTACGTAGTTAATATCCAGAGTTATACATTTTTTTTTTTTTTTTTTTTTTTTTTTACCTTTCGAATGCCGTCATTGAAAAACTCTAAAATGGGGGAAAGCCATTGTTCTACCACATTTGTGGTGTCAAACCGACCCGCAATGTTTTTTTTTTGTTGTTGTTTTTTTGGAGCTCTGGAAATAAGGAAAAGTACCCTAGAGCGAGATCGGGCGTATGTAGTCACTTCGCTTAGATTCCTCAACTGAAACTCGAGATGAGGGTGGGGGGAGAAATCTGGGAACTCAGCGAACTGATACTTTTGACATGTGAAGGTTTCGTGAATTAGTTTTCCACACACTGCGGTAACTAAGTTGAGTCGCACTGATGATCATTTGGATAGTTACCCTTCGGTCTTTTCCTTAATTTCTTCAATTTTGTCTTCCACACCACTTGGATGGTATGTTATGGAAATGTGGTCAGTTTGAAAATTCCTTTCCCATATAATAACAGTATCATATGATGGACTATCACTTCCTTAAGCCGCGAACATTTCACTCTGAATTTGCCGGGCACTGTGCGAGAATTGGGGAGGGGGGGGGGGCGCAGCAACTATTTTCTCTATACTGCGATTTACTTCAATCTTCAGCTTTTTGAAAACAAATGAACCAACATTAATAGGTGCAATTTATAACATTAGGTACAGAAGGATTATATGCAGAAAATATTTTTATCCAGATGTATCAATTATTTCCTAGTGATAACTAAAAGTTTACGATTCTTATAATGCCAAGTGAAAAAAAAAAAAAACTGTAAATGAAGTAATTTAACTTATCGTCCACGAAAAGAGGGCAAAGCATGAAAATAACTTATCACATTCGTATTTTTGAGGAAACTTGTACATCTAACATAATTCAGATTAATTAGTAAAATTATTTAGAAATAACATCTGAAATTTATAATGTGATTATCTTAAGTTGACCTTTGAAGATAATGTAAAAATTTTTAGATGATAGTTTTTTTTTTTTAATATTTTCTTTTACGATAAATGTGAAAAACCTTCTTAAAATAATGTACGAGTATATTTGTAAACTAGTATGTTGTGGCCATCACAAATCTTTCTTCTATATAAATCACGTCAATTGAATCATTTAAATAATACCAGAAATTACACCCATTTAGCACCCATTCATATTAAAGTATATCTGAATTTGAAGTTTGATGAAAATTCGTGCATTAGTGCTTGAAATAGAGGTACATCGGAAATTTTGAAAAATGCAGCATAGCAGGGCCACCTGTTGTGCGATTTACACCAAAATCTAATCAAGATAAGTTTATATCAAGGTCTAACTGAATATGAAGTTTTGTGAAATTCCGTGCATTAGTTCTTGAGATAGAGCGCCCATAAAATTTTTGTCACATACAGACTCACAGAGTGACAAAGTCACGAAGTGACAGAGTGACAGACTAACTCACAGACAGACATTTTCTAAAAACTATCAAATCGTGTTCAGGACATTCTAAAAAGTATAAATCCGTCGAAAACCGCTAGTCGAAAATTTTCACGAATCCAATACTTTCTTCTTGTAAAGATAGAAGAAAGTAAAAATGTCTACTTTCTATTCTTAAATTATTTATTAATAATTTTTCATCTATTTCCATCCATTTTCTTCATATATACAGCAGATGCTTTCCTTTATGATCAAATAATTTACGTTAAACATCTTTTTAGATAAAATATATAATGTAAACTTTTAAAATTTTACTGTTTTACTTAAAAGGTGACAAAAATAATTAAAAAGATGTTCAAGCCATGTGTCTAAGTTTATTCCATATGTAAAATTTCATTCCATATGTCAAGTTCAAAGGTTCAAAGTTTCATAACTCGATCAATTTTAGTGTTATTTGAATGGGACTTCCTAGTGTAGTGAGAAATGCTTACTAAGTATCACTTAAGGACCGGGGAACTCTATAAAAATTTGCCATAGATATCCGGGTAGTATAATAATATGTAATCTGTAAATGTAGTTATATTTTATTAAACCGGCACTTAGGTAATAAGTAATAGGCATATTTTATTAAACCAGCAATAGGTAAATTTGTATCCACCAACGTAAATACAGTATACTTCATGTTTTCATTTATAAACCAATGAAATATAAATCCTGAAAACTTAAGCAAAGACACGTATTAAAATTTAAGGTACGGTATTTTAATATTTTCTTCTACCAATGAAAAGTGAGGTATGAGAGCAGAGTGATGTCCTAAAATAAATGGAACTTCAGTTAATAATAGTATATATTTTTTCTATCCAAGAAACTGCTACTTCTACTTTCAACTCTAATAATTACTGGCTCTCTCATTTTCAAAACAAAGTGACGTATTTGTATATATAAACAACATTTGGTTATTAAAATTCTCTGATGATGAGCTTGGAAAGCTTGAAAGTACTAAGAAGTTTTAAATAAAATTTATATTTTTAACTTGTAACATCTTGTTTATTATTTTAATCACCTTTTAAGTAAGACAGTGAACATTTTAATGTTCACATTATATATTTAACGATTGAATCAAGGTGAAAAATTGCATTTCTTCTTATGATTTTATTTATATCTTTTTAAATTATAACTTAACAAAATATATTTCTATTTTTCTAGAAGCAGCTTTATTTATCATCTTCTTCAAAGAGCTTAATAAATTACGTGTGTTGCAGCAAGATTTCTAATTTTGTCCGTCGGGTTTGTACTAAATGTATAAAGTTGTAACGATTACCAGCCTGGGGTGGTCGTACATTTATCCATTTAATTATTTCAAATAAAGTTAAAATAATATTTAACAAGTGAAATTTAATTTGTACTTACATTTTTTGACATTTGAAAACATCAAAGATAAATTGTAAATGGCAGTTAATTAAAAAGAATTACCGTAAGTTAATTCTTAAAATAATAATGTGAATTTACAAATAAAAAGTCAATTGAATAATATAAATTTCTGTAATAATTATTTTTTCAAACATGTTTCTTCTCAAATTACAAAGTCCTTGCATCCTGTTCTTGTAAAATACCATATAATAGCGGAATTGAAATAACATCCTTTAAGAATGCAGTAAATAAAATCTATAGGATATGTACTACTTATTTTTACATGTTTTCTTTTGACTTATAATTCTGTTTGTATGATTGTATGTGGCAGAAAAATTTTGTTACTCATTTTTCACACACTTCCTGTTAACATAAAGCTTTGAAATTTGATATATATATATATATATATTGAGGGCAATACAGAAACTAAGCATTGGGTTTTTATAATTTGATCCATAAGGGGGGGGGGACGGGGGCAAATTTAAAATTTTAAAAATTCACCCTATCTCATAAACCGGCAGAAACAATACATTGAAACTTGGCTTGCTTATAGTATATCTAAAATTAGTGAAGACGTGTTACGGAATTTCTCAAAATTCGACCGCAAAGGAGAGGTCTGCCTTCAAGCGCCGACCGTTTGCGAAAGACATCGCATAAACACTACTTAAACTGAATGGTTAGTCAATTATATTGTAATTTTCTATGGTGAAATCAGTATCACCTTCAACACTGAGAATTTGTTGAAATGTACTAATAGCAAGGTTATCACAATACGCTAAAATTTGGCCAAGTTGGCGAAATTTCGCTAAATAAGGCAGTGCATTAAAAAAATATTTTTTCTCTATATTTTAGTTAATATTAATGAAAGCATGTTAATATATAGATTTATTAGTAAAATATATATTTCTAAAAGTTATATGCCACGCGCATTTCTTTCAGATCAAATGTTCTATCATAATAGAAGTCTGATTAGATTACAATTTTAGCAAAAGTGTTTAGATTCCTCTCCATCTGGCTTCACTAATCATCCCGCAAACAGCAACAGACAAGAGGATCTTTCAAATTATGTGAATACGTTTTCTTCCTTTGATTCTTCCGGAAAATACGAATATGTAATGATGGTTTTATTTTTGTAAAAACACACATACCATTATTCTAGCCTCTCTAATTCAATGTGAATTTACTTTTAGTTGACTTGTGAAAACAATGTAAAAAGTTTTTAGATGGCAATTGTTTATTTTTTTAAATATTTCTATTTTGCAATATGAAGATCGAAAAGATGTGAAATTATCAAACTTGGCTAAAGTTTTCTAGCGAATTTAGACTACTACTTCTTTTGTTTTTATTTCTTTATGTTTTATAGAAATAAAAGGAATATTTTTTAAATTGTAAAAAAATAATAACGAAGTATCAATAAAACAATGAAACAGTAAAAAAGTTTCCAAGCCAGGATTCGATCCTGGTTCATTGACATTTCATACTGAGCTACCTGGACGATATCCAATTTTAGAATTACTCACTCTTATCTGCTGGCAAGGTTGCAACCCACCGAAAACGGTGGAATATTATCATGAGCCACCAACGTTGGGCTAAACATGAAACGAATGACACTCCAGCCTCAATGAAATTAAATATATATACATAGTTTATGGAAACTTTCGCATGTCTATTGTAAATAATTTGAAATTACTATTATTTCCAATTACTAAAAATAGCCTTGTGAAATTTTCTAAAAATTTCCACAAATTAGTATCCGCATCCCGGGCCTGTAAGGGATCGCGACCCGTTTATTAAAAAAATACTTCTTCTACACCTATACTTAAATTTTAATTAAAAAAAATACTTCTTCTATACCTATACTTAAATTTTCAATACTTCTCGGCATGTGACCGTATAGGCGGCTTTTCATATGTAAGGACGACTTGAGGGCGACATCAGTTGTGGGCTAAATAATTCACTCGGGAACCTCTTGCTTTGATCGAACCCATTTATTTGGCTGTTCTAACTTACATTCCGATACTTGACTCCGACTGGAGGTCCCGCGAGCCATTTACATTGACGTTTTCAGGAGTTACATCACCATAGGTTTTGCAGACACCTAAAATCTGCAAGATCTTCCTTTTTTGGCGCGGGTTCTGGCTAATATATTGTAGCTTGTCATGTTTTCCAGCAGTGGGCACGGCTGTAAACATAGGAGGAGCATTTCTTTAATATGTTGATTAGCTTTTGATTGATTGCCCGGGGTCAGATTCCAAAAGTAGGTTTGGTCAGTCCGGGAACAGCTACAAAATTTGCATCTCAGCTAATTTTAAACTTAAAAATCACTCGAAAATAATATCTGAAAGTAATAAGATGTATTGCTGGGAAACGAAGTTACAAACTATAAAAGTGGTTTTAGAGTTATTATTTAAAGTTAGAAGAAAGAGATCGGATTTTAATTTAAATTTTTTAAATTTAATTTGAATTTTGAATTTTAAAAGGGTTTTTGTCCTTTCATATATGTATATTAAATAATTATAATAAGTAATACACACACACATATATATATATATATATATTGTTATTCAAATCTTTATTGTCCGGTTAATTAATAAAACTTAGACTTATGTGTCTTTCATAAAAACTGTCTAAAATATAGTCTAAATTTCTGTATCAGTTATTAGTTATGCAACTTTTCTTGACGAAATTGGCATTTTATTTTTTTTTTAGATCACTAAACAAGTGTTTAAAACACCAGATCAAAAGTAATTGTTTTTACTTCTTTGGAAGCAGCTTAATTAATCTTCCAGTCACACAGAATAATTAATTTAGAAAAATATGTTTTAAATTTTTAATTTTTCTATGAAACACGAGTATATAATTGATCATTTCGCGATAATTAAAAAGCTTTAAACATTTTTATAACAAATGGAATTTAATGCATCCTTACTTTAGGGTAATATCTGAATAAAAGAAAAAAATAAATACCTATTTATTAAAAAAAAAAATACTTTAATCCCGTTCTTAAAAGAAAAAAGGTAGAAGAACGTGAATTTATACATAATGTATCTAAATTGAAAACTAAATTTTTGAAAAGCATTTTTTTTTTATTATTTATGCAAAATATGCGTTTTTTCTTGTTCTTTAATTTTTTTTTCTTTTTTTGGCAGATCATATATCTCAATCCTCGAAGTAGCGATAGATTATCATATAAAAACTATTATTTAAAGGAGACTTCTTGAAATTTCGATAAACCATTTTCGTTTGTTTTCTTCTGGCAAACTCGATTCCATACTGGAAATTTCCTGTTGAATTTTCATGCATTTAACATTTTTCTAACTTATAACATGTACTTGTATGATGTTGATCTCTGAACTCATTATTAAACGTTTTCAGGTAACACGTTATTAAACGAAGTATTTTAATTTTGTGTTAATGATCAAACCTTGGCAGAAGTACGTGTATTTCTAATAAATTGTCCAGTTATTAATCTAAATTTATATATTATTATTTATGCATTTTAATGTCTTTTTTTTTTTAGCAAATGGCTTTTTTTTTTTGCTTTGTTTTACCTAACTAAGCAACATTTTTCTCAAAAGTTAAAGTAAAAGAATTTTCATTTTCCTGGAATCAGCTTTTTTTTAAACATCCATCAAAAGAGACTAATTACATTAAGATCACATTCTTTTATCCAGGATACAAGAGTAAATAATGATGATTTCAGGTTGTAATCAGCTTTGTTAAACATCCAAAAAAAAAAGAGTCTTATTAAATTTCGGAATTCTTTTGTCACTATCTTTTATCCTGAAAACTCGAATAAATAAGGATAATTTCTGGTTGGAATAAGCTTTTTTAAGCATCCATCAAAAGAAACATCTTAAATTATAGACATGCATGTCACAATCTTTACCTAGGAAACTCGAGTAAATAATAATGATCTCAGATTGGAAACAGTTTTTTTTAAACATCCATGAAAATAGACTAATTAAATTAAGGAACTGCCTTTTCACATAATTCTATCAAGGATACTCGTGTAAATAATGATGATTTCAGGTTGGAATCAGATTTTTTCAGACATCCATCAAAAAAAAAAACTAATTAAATTAAGAAACAGCCTTTACACATTCTTTTATCCAGGATACTTGAGTAAATAATTATTATTTCAGGTTGGATTCAGCTTTTTTAAACATGACTTATTAAATTGCCGATTTTTTGTCACATTTTTTTATCCAGTAAACTCGAGTAAATAAGGACGATTTCAAATTAGAATAAGCTTTTTAAAACATCCATCAAAAGATTCTTGTTAAATTTCGAAATGGTTTGTCATATACTTTTGTCCTGGAAATTCGAGTAAATAAGAATGATTAGATATAGGAATCAGCTTTTTTTAAAAATACAGAAATTACAGAAATGCCTTGATATAATCTTTTATCTAGGAAATTTGAGTAAATAATATTGATTTCAAGTTGGAATTAGCTTTTGAAATATGCATCTAAAGGGACTAATTAAAATGCGCAATTGCCTTCTCACATTCTTTTACACAGGAAGCTCGAGTAAACTATGTTAATTTAAGATTAGAATCAGCTTTTGTAAACGTCCATCAAATGAGACATTAAATTACGGAATTGCCTTATCACATTCTTTTATACAGGAAACTCGAGTAAATTGTAATGATTTTGGGTTGGAATCAGTTTTTTTTAACATCCATCTAAAGGGACTTATTAAATTAGGGAACTACCTTGCCACATTCTTTTATAGAAGAAATTCAAGTAAATAATGATTATTTCTGGTTGGAATCAGTTTTTTTAAACATCCATCAAAAGAGACTAATTAAATTAAAGAATTTCCTTGTCACATTCTTTAATCCATGATACTCGAGTAAATAATGATTATGTTTGGTTGGAATTGGTTTTTAAAAACATCCATTAAAAGAGACAAATTAAAGAATTGCCTTGTCACATTCTTTAATCCAGGATACTCGAGTAAATAATGATTATTTCTGGTTGCAATCAGTTTTTTTAAACATCCATCAAAAGAGACTAATTAAATTAAAGAATTGCCTTGTCACATTCTTTAATCCATGATACTCGAGTAAATAATGATTATTTTTGGTTGGAATTGGTTTTTTAAAACATCCATTAAAAGAACAAATTAAAGAATTGCCTTGTCACATTCTTTAATCCAGGATACTCGAGTAAATAATGATTATTTCTGGTTGGAATCAGTTTTTTTAAACATCCATCAAAAGAGACTAATCCCAACAAACTCATAACTTGTGGGCCACTGAAGTGAACGTTAGCCTTGGCCCGAAGTGTTCGATATCGGCCCGCTATCGTTGGCCGTGACGGCATCGTAAAAAATGTGTCACGCCGGACATAATAAGGCCGGAAGACAATTGGCCGTAAATACAAGAAGTTGCCCACAAATGCGCCATTAACGGTCATCTAAAACTGATATTTAGCCGCAAACTGGCCACAATTATACATTTAATGGCATTTATGAATAAAAGCTTGCCGCAGCTATGCCATCAATGGGCATCATTAATGAATGCAAGCCGGAAGGTAACCACATTTATGCCATCAATGGGCATCATTAATGTATGCAAGCCGGAAGCGAGCCACATTTATGCCATCAATGGGCACCATTAATGAATACAAGCCGGAAGCTAGACACATTCATGCCACTATTGGTTATCATGAATAAAAAATAGCCTGAATGTGGCCAGAATTATGCTGTTTAAGCCCTTTCCCCCACACCAGAACAATTCAGTAAATGAGGCCTTTTTCTGTTTTTGTCAGAACCAAAAAATTTTCTTTAAAAAAAATATTTTGATAAAAATTAAAATCTAAATTTACTGGTTTTGAATGTTTATCTAAAAACAGTTTAAATATACTATGTAAAATTAAGAGGTCTAGGATTTTTTTTTTTTTTTTTTTTTTTAATAAGTGCTTATAACACCAGCATGACTTTTATACATGTTTTACTTAACATGTTTCTTTCATTTTATCTGATTTTTACACATTGGGAAGCCTGTACTAGTATATGCTTATTTATTAAAACCTCATTAAATCATAATCTGAGAAACAATAACTATTTTTGCATCATTTAAATATTTTTTAATTTTACATTAAATTTTTCTCTCACAGCTTAAAAAGCTACTTCACTCATGTGAAAACACCCGCTTGCTAATGTTAAACATAAGGGGGACTTGTTTTTTATATCTCGTAAGAATGTCAATATTTTTGAATAATTTTTTGCTTTGGATAGCTGAGGTCAATCTCTAGAAATGCTTTTTTCGATTTTGTTTACAGTTTTAATTTTTTAACATGCTTTGTTTCCGAAAATCAAAGTATCCTAGTAAAAAAAAAAAAAAAAAAAAAAAACCTGTAAACAAAATCGAAAAAAATAAACAGGTTCTTTGTAGAGATCGACCTCAGCTATTCAATGCAATATATATATTTAAAATTATTGAAATGCGAAAGAGATATTTAAAAAAAAAAAAAAAATCCATAGGATTATCATTAGCGAGCTGGTGTTTTCGCTTGAGTAAAGTAGCAACAGTAGTCTAACTGTACAACAATATGCATTACATTACAAACATACTTTAACCTTTTCAAAATACCAGAAAAGTACTTGCAGTAATTTAAAATGTATTATTATTTTAACGATTTTATCTAAATTTTACTATTTTTTTAACTTTTTCTGTTGTTTAGTTATTAAATTATGTAGACTAGTCGAAATTTCACAGGTATTTAACAAATATACGAAAAAACTGTATATTTTATTTTTAACAATAAGAATAAATTTAAATTAAACTATCAAGCTTTCGTAATATTGTTTATCACATGATCGGGAAGTGGCAATCATTACTTCAAAAAACGATATAATTCTAAACTTTGAGGGAAAAAAATTAAAAAATACTCTTACTATTTCGTAATTTACGCAAAATTTTTATATGATAAAGGCAATATATATTAGATATTATACTACGTTTTCTAAAATTACAATATGTTTTAAAAATACTTGTGATTTCAAAAAACTAACACATTTTTGCAGTTTTCTGTCAAACAAACGTAAAAATATAAAATGATGCAAAAAAAGATTATAATTTAATAAATTAATTTCTTTAATAAATAAACATGAACTAAGCTTACCAATATTTTAACAAATAATCGCTGTCAACTAAACATCCACAGCAACACTTTTTCTATGACCATCCCCTATCTCTCGGTCTTGTAAAATGACAAGAAGAACGCGGGAGAATTGAAAGGAAGATGATTTCATTCTCAGAATTTATCCCCTTCTCCTTCCTGTAACCCCAAATGTCCTTGAACATGGAAATGCAAGCACGGTTTTTCTTTCGGGGGAGGGAGGGAAAAGAATATTATAGATTCTAAAAGGTTATCTGCTTTTAACAGTCACAAATGTAAGCAAATGTTATAACATTTACTTATAACAGATATACAAAGAAATTATGCATTTCTTCATAAAACCAAAGAATTATGTATGCATTTCTTCATAAAACCAAAGAATTATAATTATAATTCTTTAGTTTTATGAAGAAATGCATAACTCTAATAACTAAAAAACGGTCTTTTTTCCTCAATCATAAGTTTTTCTTTTAATGTTTATATATATATATATATTTTTTTTTTCTGCAAGAGGGAGAAAAAATCGATAAAAATTCAACAAGGGGAAAGGTGCAGTAGAGTTTTCAAGTTCATTTTCTATTTATTTATAAAACATGCTTCATCATATTTATAACTTACAACCAATGTATCAAATAAATTACATTTGCCCTTTTCTTTCTCTTTGATAAATTAAATTCTGGCAATTAAAAATTATATAAAATAACCATTAAATATATTCATTTTTATTCCAATGTGCTCACAAAAATATATTTATTTTAAATATTAATGCATATTTTAAAAGCAAGAACATTAAGCGTGTTTATGGTTTTTTCCATATAAAATCTTTTATTTAGGGAATTTATATATATATAAATATAAAATATAAATCGTGCAACGTACTAGTGTTTTCAAACAAATCCAGGTTTCTGCTTTGCTAATGCCAGGTATATGACTTTATATGTATTTCTTATTAGTAAAATAATAATAATAATAAAACAAATAAATATATGTAAATTGTTAGGAATTTAATAAAAGCATGTTTATTTATTTTTTGCTTTGCACTGAATTCAGAACTTTAAATCTTATAATATTTTATTTTACATGAAAATATATTTCAAACAAATAGTATTAAAAATTTATGCCTTAGAAGCAGCTTAATCTCCCCCCCCCCCTTTTTTCCCTTTCCTTTTTCTCTGTCATGCTCAACACATGTTCAACAATAAGTTTTTGTTTGAACAATCAAAGTGACTTTTTTTAAGAAAAATATTTTTTCATGGAACTTGAAAAAAAAAGCACATTTATCGTTAAATCTCTAGTAGATGTTTAGTATAATATACATTCCCAATAAATGCGTCTTACTATAATTAATTATTTTGTATTGTTCCGATTCAAATGTATTCCCTATGAATTTTTTATCTGTTTAGTTCGGCTATTAAAATCAATAAAAATATAATCAAATAGAAAAAAATGATGCATTCATTGTTTTCAGTGTGACTATAAAAAATATATCCATGCAAAGATATCGAATCATAGTTTGGAAATATTATTTTACATTTTGTAAAAGTAAATGTTTGTTACATATTTATCAATATATATTCCTTAAATATTTTAAAACTAAGCGAAAATAACTAATCTATTTTACTGCTTTAAATATAAATCTCATAACGTATGTATATTTTTTAATGAAAGCCACATTTAAAATAATTAAGTTTACTTAAAAAAATGAAGAAAAAAATACATTTCCTCTGTTTAAATAAATATGCGAGTTAGATAATATTAGCCCTCTACTTTCTAAACGATGATGGACCATTATATTTTGGCCAGAAACTGGCCCTCATTGATTTGCGGGCAAAATAATCGCAACAGTTTCCTCGCCACCGATCCGCAATCTTTTCCGCGGTAGCTGCCGTAATTAGCGGCGTGTCACTTACGGTACAGTATAGTTTGGCTACAAATGGCCTTAACTGACGTTGGCCGCGACGAAACCGCCTTGCGGCCAAAAATCGTGTGTTAGCTGGGATTAAATTATAGAATTGCCTTGTCACATTCTTTAATCCATGATACTCGAGTAAATAATGATTATTTTTGGTTGGAATTGGTTTTTTAAAACATCCATTAAAAGAGACAAATTAAAGAATTGCCTTGTCACATTCTTTAATCCAGGATACTCGAGTAAATAATAATTATTTCTGGTTGGAATCAGTTTTTTTAAACATCCATCAAAAGAGACTAATTAAATTAAAGAATTGCCTTGTCACATTCTTTAATCCATGATACTCGAGTAAATAATGATTATGTTTGGTTGGAATTGGTTTTTTAAAACATCCATTAAAAGAGACAAATTAAGGAATTGCCTTGTCACATTCTTTAATCCAGGATACTCGAGTAAATAATAATTATTTCTGGTTGGAATCAGTTTTTTTAAACATCCATCAAAAGAGACTAATTAAATTAAAGAATTGCCTTGTCACATTCTTTAATCCATGATACTCGAGTAAATAATGATTATTTTTGGTTGGAATTGGTTTTTTAAAACATCCATTAAAAGAACAAATTAAAGAATTGCCTTGTCACATTCTTTAATCCAGGATACTCGAGTAAATATTGATTATTTCTGGTTGGAATAAGTTTTTTTAAACATTCATCAAAATTACTTATTGAATTACGGAATTGCCTTGTCACATTCTGTCATACAGGAAACTCAAGTGAATAATGATGATTTCAGGTTGGAAAAATCTTTTTTAAGCATCCACCAAAACATACTTCTTAAATTACAGAAATGCGTTGTCACAATCGTTTATCTAGAAAACACGAGTAAATAATAATGATTTTAAGATAGAAAGAGCTTTCTTAAACGTGACTTATTAAATTACGGAATTGTTTTTTCACATTTTTTTTCAAGTAAACTCGAGTAAATAAGGATGATTTCAGGTTGAAATCAGTCTTTTTAAATATCCATCAAAAGAGACTAATTAAATTAAGGAATTGCCTTCTACCTTACTTTTGTCCAGTAGATGTGACTAAATAATGATGATTTCAGGTTACACTTAGCTTTTTTTAAACATCCATCGAAAGAGACTAATTAAATTAAGGAATTGAATAGAGACTTATTAAATTACGGAATTGCCGTGTCACATTCTTTTGTCCATGATACTCAATTAAATAATGATTATTTCTAGTTGGAATCAGTTTTTTTAAACATTCATCAAAATTACTTATTTCATTACGGAATTGCCTTGTCACATTCTATTATACAGAAAACTCAAGTGAATAATGATTATTTCTCGTTGGAAAAAACTTTTTTAAGCATCCATCAAAAGAGACTTCTTAAATTTCAGAAATGCGTTGTCACAATCTTTTATATAGAAAACTCGAGTAAATAATAACGATTTTAAGTTAGAAACAGCTTTTTTAAACATGACTTATTAAATTAAAGAATTGCCTTGCCACATTCTTTAATCCAGGATAATCGAGTAAATAATGATTATTTCTGGTTGGAATAGGTTTTTTAAAACATCCATTAAAATAGACTAATTAAATTAAAGTCACATTCTTTAATCCAGGATACTAGAGTATATAATGATTGTTTCCGTTTGGAATCAGTGTTTTTAAACATTCGTCAAAATTACTTATTGAATTACGAAATTGCCTTGTCACATTCTTTTATATAAGAAACTCAAGTGAATAATGATGGTTTCAGGTTGGAAAAATCTTTTTTAAGCATCCATCAAAAGAGAATTCTTAAATTACAGAAATCCGTTATCACAATCTTTTATCTAGAAAACTCGAGTAAATAATGATTTTAATTTGGAATCGGGTTTTTTAAACATGACTTATTAAATTATGGAATTGATTTGTCTCATTCTTTTATCCAGTAAACACCAGTAAATAAGGATGATTTCAGATTGGAATCAGTTTTTTTAAACATTCATCAAATAAGACTAATTAAATTAAGGAATTGCCTTTTCACATTCTTTTATCGAGAAGACTCGAATATATAATAATGATTTCAGGTTACAATTAGCATATTTTAAATGTGCAAAAGAGACTAATTAATTAAAGGAATTGCCTTGTCACATTCTTTTGTCCAGAGATTGATTCTTTTGTCCAGAGTTATGATGATTTGAGGTTGGAATAAGCTTTTTTGGACATCCATTAAAATTGACTGATTAAATAAGTAATTACCTTGTCAGATTTTTTTTATCCAGGATACTTGAATAAATAATGGTGATTTAAGATTGGAATCAGCTTTTTTTTAAACATACATCAAAAGAAACAATTTAAAGAATGGCCCTGTCAAGTCCTTTAATTCAGCTTACTGGAGTAAATAACCGATGATTTCAGGTTGGAATCAGCTTCTTACTTACCCATCATACGTAATACATGGTATTACTTACTCGTGATACGTCGTATAGTTCAAGCCTTGTAATCGTTTTAAAAATCGGAAAAAATGACAGATTTACACGTTTCAGACACTGGAGATTCCGAAAAACATATTTAAAAAAAAATTGCGGTCCCTCTGTCTGTGTGTATGTGTGTATGTCTGTAAACGCTCTATCTCCCGAACAAATTGAGACAGAGACTTAAAATTTGGTCTCTACTTACTATGAAATAATAGGAAGAAGCCTATTGAATGTCATTAACTTCGATTATCCGTAACTATTTTATCGGACTCTCAAATTATTCGTTCTGATAAAAGATATAAAAGAAAATTCGAAATTGTTTATTTTAAGGAGTGAATATAAAAGAAAATAAACGAACATAAATGTTGCATAAAAAATTAAGTCAATCGGATAATTAGTTTCCGAGATATTTGTAATCTTATGTTACACACTGTTCGATTTTTTTTTTACCTGTATTTCATTCAAATTTTGTTTCAAAGATATATTTTAATTGAAAATGAGACGATTAATCCGACGCAGTAAACTGTTGGTTAATATGATTATCATTTTTCGAGTTATAAGGATGTTTCTTTTACGCAATTCAGACTCCTCGATCATCCCGTTGACCAAAAAACTATCGCCAAACTGTAGGATTAAACGCCATTAATGTCTTATCGTAAAAGTCACATTCACTTGACATTAAACACGTTACATGTGTTTTCTGCGTCATCAAGTGATTTTTAATTCGACGTTTTATTTTTATTTCTATTAATATTTTACTAATTTAATTGTTCTTTCGCTATTTAAAATAAAAATTATGCAATTTGTGTAATTTGGCAATTTATATAACGTGTCGAAATGGGTCGATGGGTTAATAAAGTAGCACCTGCAAGTCAGTAAAAGAGCACTACTATGTATTAAAGATATTTAAATATACGTTTAAATTTTATTTTGAAATTGCAATGTATTTTATAAATAGTTTACGCATGTTTTACTTTCACATTTTATATTACGCTTATCCATGATGGGTATGTATTATGATGGCCCTCAACTATTAGTTTAAACATCCAGCAAAAGAGACGGAGATAGTTTGTCACATTCTTTTATACAGAAAACTCTAGTAAATAATGATGATTTCAACTTGGAATTATCATTTTTTAAACATCCATCAAAGGAGACTAATTAAATTAAAGAGTTATCTTCCCTTTTTCCATTTTCTTTGTCTTTTATCCAGGATACTAGGGTAAAAAATGATAATTTCAGTTTGTAAAAAGTTTTTTTAAACATCAAGCAAAAGAAACATATTCAATTACGGAATTGTCTTCTCAGATTCTTTTATACAGGAACCTCGAATAAATAAGAATGATTTCAGGTTGGAATCAGAGAATTTTTAAACATTCCTCAAATGCAACTTATTAAATTATGAAGATTTCTTGTGTCTTTCTTTTATCCAGGAAACTCGCGTAAATAATGATGATTTTATGTTGGAATCGGCTTTTTTAAACATCCGTTTACGAGACTTATTAAATTACAAAATTGACTTGTAACATTCCTTTATCCAGGAAACTCGAGTAAATAAGGATGATTTAAGGTTGTAATCAGCTTTTAAAAAACCCCATCAAAAGAGACTTATTAAATTAAAGAATTGCTTTGTCAGATTCTTCTATCCAGCATACTCGAGTAAATAATGATGTTTAACCTGGAATCAACTTTTTTATACATCCATCAAAATAGACTAATTAAATTAAGGAATTGCCTTGTAACATTCTTTTATCCAAGATACTTGAGTAAATAATGATGATTTAAGAATGGAATAAGCTTTTTTAAACATCAAGCAAAAGATGCATTAAATTGTGGAATTGCCATGTCTCATTCTTTTATACAGGAACTTCGAGTAAATAAGTATGTTTTCAGATTGTAATCGAGACAAATTAAAACATTGTCTTTTTACATTCTTTTATCCAGGATACTGAAGTAAATAATGATGATTTCAGGTTGGAATCAGCATTTTCAAACATCCAGTGTTATTAAATTACGGAATTTCTTTGTCATATTATTTTATTGAAGAAACTTGAATTAATAATGATTATTTCAGGTTAAAATCAGCTTTTTTAACATCCATGAAAAGAGACTTATTAAATTGCAGAATTGCATGTCACATTCTTTTATTCAGGAAACTCAAGTAAATAATGATTATTTCAGGTTAAAATCAGAGCTTTTTCAAATATACATCAAAAGAGACTTATTAAATTACAGAAATGCCTTGTCTGATTCTTTTATCCAGGAAACTAGATAAAATAATGTTATGATATCAGGTTAATGAAAACGCATCTAGTATTCTACTAACATTTTAAAATTAATATGTTTTATCTCCATTTTGACATTTGAAGGAAAATATAACTTTTAAATATCAGATTATATAAAAAATACATTAATTAAATAAATAGCAATACATGTTTTCACATAAATTGCCTAAATTGTAAACTATATTTCTTTATTATTATTTCGGAATCCGCTTTTGTAAATTTAAGTAGCAAATTATTTTATGTCACATTATTACACAACTCTTTAAAACGTATTCAAATTTCTCTCGAAGTAGTTTAACTGCTCAGTAAACAATGGTATATAATAATTTTTTATGGCTTTTTAAAGTAATTCGCAATATATCCAAAATTTGAGTTTTTTATACAACTCTTTAAATTTATATAGGTTAAGCCACATAGGTTACAAAATATTTCAGATAAGAGTTTTTTCTAAAAAAAAAAACTTATACAGGGTGTTCCCAAAGCATTGACATCGCTATTCATTCCTTAAATCTTGATCATAGACATATATTATAAATTACAAAGTTACGTAAAAAAAGATACAGTGTTATATAAAATCGACTAAAATTTTCAGGGAATTAAATTTGAATAAATACAGAACTTAAATTTTTATATGTCCCCCGTAATACAATATCCCTATGACTAAAATGTGCCCTATATACTAATATGGTCATGTATAAAATTTCAGCATTTTCCCATAAAAAGTCGCAGAGATATGAATATGCATAAATACTGACTTAAACTACTTTTCGATGGCAGGATATGAAATCGCAAAAGGGAAAAATAATGTCGGATGATCGCATTTCAGAGATGGTACACAGATTACGAAAGGAAACACTGACTAATATTGAATTGAAAACATTTACATTTTAATGTCTGATTAACTCTTCAACAACTTTGTTTAAACATACCTCTTCGATTTTTTATGATAAAAAAGGAATTTTTTTACATGACCGTATTAGGGTGTGTGGCACATTTTAGTCATTGGGAAAAAAATTGTACTGATGCCGTATAAAAATTTAAATTTATAATTTCTTCAAATTTAATCCACTAAAAATTTTAACAGTTTGCATAAAATTCTGTTTTTTTAACGTAACTTTGCAATTAATTACATGTCTGTCATCGATATTTAAGAAATAAAAGCCGAAGTGAATTTCTTCGTACACACTGTATAAACATTAAATCTGTTCTTAACACCAAAGTCGCGACTTTCTGACTTCTGACTTTTTTCTAGTCATGATTTTCTCTGGATTGACTTTTGTTTGGAATCGCATGAAATTGGTATGTGTTCTTTTTAAGAAACTATGTGATAAAATGACCTTTTCTAATTTTATATATATATATATTTTTTTTTTAATAAGGCAAAAGATCTATCAAAAAATAACTTAAAACTTTGACGTGACAGCAAGGGAACGGAGAAAAATCTATCGTCACGTGCAAAAATCTCTTATAACTAGATAAGTAATTTATTTATTGAAGCATATAAATAAACTTCAATAGATTACAAATAATGTCAATCCAGCACAACCAATTTTAAGTCTTACGTTTAAAAATGTTTTAGATATGCGTTGGAAATTTTCACGTTTGTTGAGCAGGGAATTTTATCGACTGAATTGCAAAAAGCTTAATGTGAAAAAAAAAAAACTCCTTTACAATAAATAACTGCTGCAATTAATTACTGCTGAATTAAACTTTAAAATTTAAAGCTATATTTTATTAAAATGAAGTATATACTTTTTTTAACTTACACCTTGCATCGATCAAGAAAAGCTCCACTGATTTCATTTAACTTTTAACGCGATCATTCAGAAATTAATTATCTATGTCCCTACGTATGATTGTTTAAATTGTGTAAACTTATAATATCATAAGAAGAAACGCAATTTTTTACCTTCATTCAACATAAAATAAATAACGTGAATCTTAAAAAGGTCTACAATTTTACTTAAAAGGCGACTAATGTAATGAAAAAGATGTTACAAGTTTAAAATGCACATTTTATTTAAAACTTCTTAGCATTTTCAATCCTTCCAGGCTCATCATCAGAGAATATCTTAATAACATTTGATAATAACAGGACATTGTAAACTTTTTTATATTTTATAAGCATTTTAAATCGATTTTTATGAAGTCATATAAATATTCAATGTGAAGGTACCGGAATCTTCACAAATACGTAAATTTGGAGGAAAAAAAAAGGTACTCTATGCACAATACGCGAAAATTAAATGAATTCAGATTTTCTTTTCATATTTTATTAATTTTTCTGTGCAAGTTTAAAGCTGAAATTGCATTTGCAGAACGCCTTCGTACAAATATAATGAAGGACATTCATCAATACATATTTAAAATAAACTTGTATAAACATATCTGAAACAGTAACAATTATTTAGTAAATTAAATTAAATTAATCCTTTCTTTACTTAAAAATTGTTCATTGTGGAAGTCATACAATACAAGTTTAACGTATCGTTCATCGTTCAAACACTTATTGTGATGAAGTATGTATTAGTATTTGCCTCACGTACAAATGGCTTTAATAATAAAATTATTATCATTAGAATGTAAACTATTACGATTTTCTAAAGCAGCATAAACTGGAAGAACATGTTTATATAACATTCAGAATAAGTTTGAAAATATAATTATAGAATAACAACTTCATTATTAATTTGGAATGGTTATTTTATTTCGGTGCTTTCAGCAGCTTAGTTATCTTCTGTTTAACTATTCATTTAATATTTTTGGTTGAATAGAATAAAAGAGTCCTTTTTCCTGATGTTACTCTAAACATTCAATGTTTGTTACAATTTCCATCAATGCATGAAATACCGAAAGTAAACTTACTTTGCCTTCCAGAAAAGATTTAAATGGTCAATGTTAGGAAAGTAATGTTACATTTCATATCAAGCTTATGCAAGCAAATTAAATTATATATATATATGGATAAGTGAATAGTAATATTTATATATTTATTAATTTAAATTAAGTCTATTATTTATTTATTTTTCTTTGATAATTAATAATGTTGATGTTTAACCTGAATTTAACTTTAAACTGCATTTAGCCCAATGAGGACAAATCTCATACATAGTATATTATTTTCTAAGTGTAAGAATTGCATGTATTAATTATAAATTTTATTCTTGGTTTCCTCTTCAACTATATTATTTATATTAAATTTTAAGAACGTTTGTGGAGACATTAATTATAATTAATTTAAAAATTTTAATTCTTTTTTTTTATTATTTTAAGTACCTAAGAATTATAATTTTTATTATTTATTTAATTATCATTATATTTATTTATTTAATTGATTAGAATATGATGTAACAGTGATTTAATATTGATATTCTATAATCTGGTACATTTAATTGTGTGAAACATTAACTAATGAATAATCTATGTCACATTTTACATATTATTAATAGTAATATTTAATAGATCATTTAGATATTTTTTTCTTATAATGTTATTAATTTATTAAAAAATTTTTAACTATCACTTATATATCTCTAGAAAATATATGCTTTAAAGCATCATCCAATAACAGTTATAAATAACTAATTAATTACATATATTACTTTTTATTCCAAAACAATTCATTTTAACAATATTCAACAGATGACAGCACTTCAGTAATTGCTTTCAGAAAGTGGAATTCATTTTTAGATGCACTATAGGTGAATCTGGTCCGATATATTGCAGTTTGTACCTGACTATGCTGTGCATTAATACTCATTGGTGCATTATCTTTAAAAAATTGGCAACAGTTGCATATAATCTTACCCTTGTTTTTAATTATATACATTTGTTTGTTACGGAGGATCTCAATGTGGTAATATGTTTTTTTTTGTTTTGTTTTGTTTTTAATCTATTTACATCCGTATTTATTTTTTTATATAATTGTTTTTCCATTTTTCTGATTTATTGTGTGTTGGTAGTCCTAAATTCGTATTATTTAGCTTTTTATGGCTAATACGAGGATGAAACCAAACACTTTATTTGTAGTACCTAGGTATTTGGGGCCTGAGGATTCTACATTGGTTCTACAAATTTCCATTTTTTCCTTTAATTCTTTTTTTTTTACTATCTCTAGTTGTGGTAACTTGTAATTGTTTTTAATGGTTTTATGTATATACATATATATATTATACATATATACAGTGAAACCTCTCTGTAAGGGCCACCTGCCGTTCCATTGAAAATTGGCCCTTATGAGGGGTGACAAAAAAGCAACAACTAAAATAAAGAAATCAAAACCTTTATAGGTGAAAAACTGTTTATTAACATTTTCAAACTCTATACATGATTGAATTTTTTTTTCTATTGAAGTTTGTTTAGTTTTTATAATTTTTTCGCGGACAATTTTGGTTTCTAATGATTCTTTTACATTATAGAACAAATACTTAAATTTGCATCATTTATTATTGCCTTAGAATGAGATATTAGTTTATTTCTGTTAGCGTTGCCTGACAGGTGTAAAAATTGTTCTTCAATATGCATTCACAGTTTTATTAAATGTGGAATCAGTTTTTCTAGATAACCTGTTATTTTTTGTGTGCCCACAACAAAGGTCAAGTTTGACCTCCAACCCAACCCTTACAGGTTGAAAGGTCAAATAAAGTGTGATTAAAACTATTTGTGTCACTTGCGGAAAAGTTTGAGATCCTTCATTGTGTTAATAAATCCTGCCATCTACCCCTGCCTTCTTTGTTGCAAGTGCAGTTGTTTGCTGAATTCTTATCTTTTTATTTAGGAATTCAATACGCCTCTTTAGTATTTAAGGCATATGTGAAAAAAATGGCCTTTATGAGAGGCAGATGCGGCCCCTAATGGGAGTAAATTTAACATTGGGAACTATGGGAAAACTTTTCGTGCCTAAAAATATTGGCCCTTAATAGAGGTGGCCCTTGAATAGGGGTGGCCTTTAAAAGAAGTTTCGCTGTATATATATTATAATTTTTTTTAGAAAAATAATAGAAATAAAATAATGGAAAATTAAAAATATTATTTTCATGACAAATGGTTCCGTGACACCAATTTTCGCCATATATATTATCGAAAAAATAGAGTACAAAGACATATTAGAAGATAAATAGAAAAAAAATTGAATTTAAAAACAAAAAATGAATAAAAATAAATTTCAGCGTGATGCATTTGAATTGGACTTCTCTGTCTTATTAAGTTACATATGTTTCAATCGTTATAAGGTAAACAATCACAATAAATTACAATTATATAATCCAATAGAAAAATCATAAATGTTCTGTTTCATAAAACGGACAGTAATTATTGTGATACAATATGTTAGTAATGTAGTAATATCTGATAATCTATTTTCATCAATAATATGATAAACCCGGCAACGTACTATGTTCCTGAGTTTTCAATAAATGTTCTACCTCTAATGATTTTTATTTTAGTTGTTAATCGCTTTATTATGACATATGAATAAATGCGTTTAAATAAGGTATTATTCTTATTCAATAATATTGTTGGTTATTTTAAAAGCTATACCATAATATTTGAACTTTATTTAAATTAATACCAATATAGGGAATGTATGGTAAAACCGTATAGTCGAGTAAAATCAACTATCTCAGTTTTTGACTAAATACTTCTCAGTATATATTATGAAAATAATGAAATCTGACAATTCTTTATCTAATTTTATTTACAAAAGAAACAAAAAACCTTAATATTAATTTCATGCAAACTTTTATCACATATATATATAAATATACGTTCAAAAAGTTACAACCTCTATCTCAAATACCAAAAATAGGAAAAAAATGCATTTTTAAAACACGTATACGAAAAAAAAAATTACATGGTGGAAATCCATTAAAGCCTTTCATTTGTGAAACATATGCCTTGGATTGCAAAGCAATACTGTTCATTATTTGCGTGTCTTATGAGTCGCTCTTGTACATATTTTTTTAACCACATGTGCAAAAAGATTAGATCTATATGTTCAGATAAAAATAAAAATGATATTTTGACAAGTTTGGAGGAACTGTGTCTCTTTAAAATTTTACATAAAGGTCATTATATGAAACCGAAATAAAACTAGGCGTTGAAAATGAATAAAACACAGATTGTATCAGGAGTGATCGTTCATTTTTGGCAAGGATGTAGAAAATAGCAAAGTAAGACAATTTCACATAGGCTAAAGTATGGGCTAAGACAAACACATGACGTTATAGATGGTGGTGTTCTGTATCCACAATTTTTGCTCAGAGAGCTTTACGCGTGAACAGAAATTGTGGATACACAGCGTCCTGCACATCATCATGCGTTCGTTTGCCTCCGTACTTTACCATGTGAAGTTGTCTTTTCTGATATTTTCTACCTCCCCTCCAAATTTGAAAGTTCATTCCTGATACACTCTGTATGATAGGGTGGATCGAAAAATCGAAATGTGGATAATCGAATTGGAGCGAGATGCAAAAGTTGTCTTTTATTTATACTAACTACTACATAACTACTACATACTTTACTATACTACTACATTTTTTACTTTATTCTATCTTCAATAGAAGAAAGTATTTTAATCAAATTTTTTTTCGAATTCCTGTTTTCGACGGATTTACACGTTTTAGGGGTCAGAGATCCCCAAAAACATGTTTATAGAAAATGTCTGTCTGTCCGTGTGTCCGTGTGTCCGTATGTCTGTATGTCGCCTCAAAAATTGTATGAAGTTATGCATAGAATTGAACCAACATTTTCTTTTGAGTTTGTGGCTATGGCAAGCAGGTCCCCCATTAATTTTGAAAAAAATCCACCGGTAGCGGGTGCTGTAATAGCGATTTTTGTGGCATTTTGAATATTGTACCATCAAAAAGTGTATGAAGTTATGCATAGAATTGAACCATTTTTTTGAGTTTGTAGCTATGGCAAGCAGGTCCTCCATTAATTTGGAAAAAATCCGCCGGTAGGGGGCGCTGTAATATTGATTTTTGTGCAATTTTAATATTGTACCATCGAATAGTGTATGAAGTTATGCATAGAATTGAACCAAATTTTTTGTGTATATTTTTGGCCATGGCAAGAAGGTCCTCCCTGAATTTGGAAAAATGCCGCAGGTAGGGAGCGCTTTGATAGCTAATTTTGGGCCATTTTCAATATTGTACCACCGAAAAGTGTATGAAGTTATGCATAGAATTGAATCAAATTTTTGTGTATGCTTTTGACCACGGGAAGAAGGTTCTCCTTGAATATTGAAAATTCCAGCGGAAGGGGGTGCTGTAATAGCGATTTTTGTGCAATTTTCAATATTGTACCATTGAAAAGTGTATTAAGTTATGCATAATTCTAAGAAAAATACTAATAAAACTAATAAAAATGAATTATCGGTATTTGTAACAACATTTTGAAATATTAAGATACATGAGTTAGAAGAAAGTTTTGGGATTGGCACATCCAACTAGTTTAAAATTAAAATCCATTTTTATCTTCCGGAGCTCCAAGCGCCCCTAAAATAGGTAAAAATTGAAATGTTTATGAAAATGTACACTTTATTTCTTTTTAATTGCTTTTGGCGTGGAGTGCAAAAGCTATCTTTTATGTATATTATTTCACATATTTTTTTTTATTAAAATCAATTCATATCTTCCGGTATCCCAAGCACCCCAAATGTAGTTAAAAATTGAAATTTGTATGAAATTTATATATTATTTTATTAAATTCCTTTTGGCGCCTGTGCAAAAGTTGTCTTTTAAGCATACTAGCATACATGCAAAAATTCTCAACTTCGATAAATATCTTCCGGTGTCCCAAGACATTTAAATATTTGCCGAGAGTCGATTTTTACGCAAATTTTGATCTAAAAAATCCATGTAAAAATAAGAGTTAAGAAATCATTTGTATAGCGTAAAATGTATTCTTCATAAAAGATAAAAAATTGTTTATCATTTATTATTAAATGTATAATTTTTTTTTCTATATAAAAAAGACCACACAAAAGTGGAAGAGATGAAGGGCACAAAGTTCTACACAAAAACCACAGACGAGGAATATTATATTTTTGTAAAGGAACCTTACTCTCAGTATATTGGACACTTCCATTTGCAACAGGAGAAGCTAAAGCTATAAAAGAAGCAATAATAATTCTTTTGATCAGATAACATACAATTATATGGGCTTGCAGTAATTGGATGCAACGGAACAAATGTAAATATTGGGCCCAAAAGATGCGTTATTTGCCTGATGGAGCTGAACTCGATAGACTCTTACAATAGTCATTTGTTTGCTTCATACAAATGAGTTGCCTTTAATACATTTACTAAATTCTTTACATTGTGCAGCAATTAGCTCTACAGTCTTTCGTGGACCAATTGGTACAGCAATCAAAACCTGCAAGAAGCTATCTGTAGTTTCCGTTTTTTCTTTAAATGTGGAGAATATACCACATAATATAGATTCAATGGTTGTCAGAAATGATCAGCAATAGTTATATGATAGTTGCATATCAATATCGTCTGGTGAATGTTGTTCTGGTCTGGCATTAAAAAACCTTATCCAGTTGTTCACTCAAGATAGCCGATAACTGTAGGTAGAATTTTAAGTTTCTATGTCGCCTCAGAAAATCCACTTCAGAATCTAATTATTCTTACAACGTATATTATTGAGGTATATGCCCCTGTACGGTTCCACATCAAAACAAAGGTCTTCATAACAAAAGGAGGGCGGCATAATTGGAATCGTTTTCTAGATATTTTGAACCCAATATAAGAAAGATAATAGATGCTGTCGTTCAACGATATAGCTTCTTTTGTCATCCTGAAAATTTGTTACTGTCAAGGATCTCAGATAACAGAGAGCATATCAGGTCTTCCGCAATACGAAAGCTAATTTGTGCAAGAAATGAAAGTAGAGGAACACCATAAATAAGAATTTTCCAAGTACCAAAAATACACTTCAAAGCAAAGTATTATTATGCAGTTATTAACTGGCAACGAGTTGAACGTTTTGAACTACCTCTTTTTATGAATGTGCCTTGCGAAAAAAATTGAGGAGATGGTAAATTAGTAAAAACGGAGGAAAATGGTCAAAAGGTACATGTCATAAACACGCTGTTGAGAGATGCATTTGCCTAGTGTCTGAGGCATCAGAAAGTGTATCTGAACAAGAAAAGAGATAAGGTTTCATATTGAATAGAATAACATCAAGAAATAATATGAAACATTTATCACCAAAAATTGTTACAAACTTCAGAAATATCTAAATCTTTATTATAAAAGGGGTAGAAAAAATTCTACGTAAGTTCGATTTTTATAATTTGCATAATTTAGCGTTTTAAATTTTAAATTTATACTTCATGCATTATTATAAAATTAATAATATTTATAAATTTATTATTTTTTACATAAACACTTTGTCAGATTTGTAAGCAAGTTTCGTAAATTAAAATTTTTCAATACATTTTCTTAAAAATTACAACTTTTAACTATACTTGGGGCACCGAAAGATATGAATCGATTTAGATAAAGAATTATGAAAGTTATGTAGTACACCCAATACACAACCTTCACACCAGGCGATAAATGGAATTTAAATAAAATAAAATAAAAATAATTATAAATTTTCATAAAATTTTCATTTTTTAAATATATTGGGGACACTTGGGGTACTGGAGGATATGAATGGATTTCAATAAAAAAAAAAAAAAACTTGTAAACTAATATACATAAAAGACAACTTTTTCACCCCGTGCCAAAACAAATAAAGAGAAATAAATAAATAAATATATATATATATATATATAAATTTTCATAAAAGTTTCAATTTTTAACTATTTTTGGAATGCTTAGGGCACCGGAAGGTGTCAGTTGATTTCAATGAAAAAAAATTGGTATAAACTAGAGTACATAAATTCAACTTTTACACACCGCGCCAAAAGTAATAAAAAAGAAAAAAAAATCTGATATACTTTTCGATCCACCTTACTGCATTTGAGCTGTATTTGGCATTGCTTGTATTTTCACTAAATGTCTCACAATTTTTACTTAATTATAATGGATCATACTATTCGTAGGAAATAATATATTATGAATTTCTAGCTCTGCGAGAATTGTTATTTTCTATGACAGTAAGTTGAGAAGTACGCCTTTACTTAGGTGTTGATGTTTCGTGACGTCACATAACTTTTTCTTTATGATTTACCATATTTTATTCATTTTTTTCCACCTTAATCAAATTATCCCTTTCTTTAATGGTAATATGCTTTTTTAGTATATTCAACTTTGATTACAAATTTCATACATTAATACTGCATGAATATTACAAGAATCGTAAAAATTAGTATGACACATTATACATACATACATATATATATTATATATAATTAATGAAAAATTATAAAATTATGGTGTGTTTGCATTTTTATTTATTGATGGTATCCTTCTATATATGAAAAAAGTAACGCTTTGGAAATGGACCAATGAAAATCTGCGTAGATACTGCGAAAAGCATCTGATTGGTCAGAGATTTCTGACACTATAGGGGGGGGGGGGAGAGACCCAGCTCTGTTGCCAACCGTCGCCAAATTTGGCTACAAAATTAGTCGGCAAAAGTGAGACCAACTTGGTGCTATTTCCAGTATTTCGCCAAATTCCCTAGACTCCCATTGAAATCCAATAGGGTTGCTGAAAACCAACAATTTGAGATATTTCAATGCAACAAAAACTAATATTAGCTTATGAATAGAGCTTAATTGAAATATTTACAGTATTTTTAAGCACAAACACTAACTATTTACAATACCCGTTACACTATATATATAATTTTATATTTAATAATTCTTATGATTATGAATCTTTGTAAACGTTATGATTATGTGCTTGGAGATTAGGAAGTAAAATTGACAGGAGTTGGGGAGGAGAGCGTTTTTGCCAAGTGTAATCTAAAAATTGAATGCAAAGAAAATAAGGGCTCGCAAAGCGATCCAGAATGTAAGCGCGAAACAATTACGTCTGTTGTTGGCCAGAAAATAGGGATTGCTTCGCGATATCGAATGGAACGCGAAGCGATTACGCAGGGGGGTAGGTGAGCGTAGCAAGCAGGGGGCGGAGCCCCCCTAGTATATATATATATATATATATATATATATATATATATATATATATATATATATATATATATATATATATATATATATATATATATATATATATATATATATATATATATATATATATACATATATACTACCTGTCCCATCCGCCGTTACTTTTAGTTTAGAAATCACATGATCTCTGCGAGACGCGAAGGGACCTGAGTTCGCTGTTGTATTTAGTAGAGTTAAAAATCATGTTATTTACCCATCATATGTAGTATAAAGTGAGTCTTGTAATCGTTTTAAAAATCGAAAAATGTTTTGACGGATTTACACGTTTCAGACACTGGAGATTCCGAAAAACATATTTTTAGAAAAAAAGAATGCCGTCCGTCTGTCTGTGTGTGTGTCTGTGTGTACGTCTGTAAAAGCTCTATATCACGAACAAATTGAGATAGAGACTTGAAATATAGTGTGTACTTAGTAAGTAATAATGGGAAGAATTCTATTGAATATCAGTAACCTCGATTTTCCGGAACTGTTTTTTTCGGACTCCCGAACTATTCGTTCTGATAAAAGGTATACAAAATTTTTCGAAATTGTTTATTTGAAGGAGTGAACATAAAAGACAATAACAAAAAAACATAAATTTTGCACAAAGAATGAATTCTATAGAATAATTAGTCGCCGAGATATTTGTAATCATATTATTCACACTCCTCGATTTTCCATGACCCTGTATTTCATTCAATTTTCAATTCAAACATATATTTTTATTGGAAATGAGATGCTTAATCCGACGCACAGTGGGACTTTCTAACGATCTAGGTGGACAAAATTATTTGGTTGAAGTTTAATTAGTTTTTGCTGTTTTTTTTAATGCATAACTAATAACATACTCAAACAGTGATAAATATTTGGATATTATTGTCTTAAAATTGTCTTAAAATAAAAATACAAGGATCCCTCTTAACTGCCGAACGACTGCATTCATAAACGTGGTGTCTAAGTATAGTAAACAGGCTATCCGCTACTAAATGAGATCGCTTAAAACGCTACCTGGTGAAAAATTCATTCCTATCGCGAAAAAGGTTCAAAATATGGGATAAAAGTGAATGACAAATTTGTAGAGCATCATTGATTTAGTTCGAAAGGAACATGAATGTTAAATGAATCTCGTTCTGAGAATGAATCTTGTTTTCGAGATAGGAATACTAACTCAGCTGTTTTACACCAGGTGACGCTGGAAGCAGTGTTATGTGTTAGAGCATAGCCGCTTTAATATACCTAGACACCACTTTTATGAGTATAACTGCAACCGTTCGACTGTTAAGAGCGTTGGAAGGATTCTCGTGGGCACCCTATATAATGCATTACAAATAATGCATTAAACATACTTATTTTACAATTAAGTATAAAACAATTTAATGCACACGTGTAAGTTACATTCATTTCTTTTTTTTTTATTTTTGATTACTCAGAATTTCTCAAGAAATTTGTGTAGTCATCCTGAGAAATATATTTTTTAAATAGAATCATATTAAAAAAACTTTAATCTTTTGTGGTACCCTGTAAAACATATAAATGCTACCAAAATTATTTTTGGTTGAAAAAATGCTGTTGTGTGAATAAATAACTTTTATCAATTTTATTCACTTTAAAATAAAATTTCTGCTTATAGACGGTAATGTATTCGAATTTTTTATGTGTACCTGTAAAAGAAATACAACTGCTACGCACTTTGTTTTCAATTAAAAAAATGCTATTGTGTATCGCAATAACCTATAATAATTTTGCATAAATTAAATTAAAATTTCTGCTTCTTTAGCAGCAATCTTCCCACGATTTTTTGTGTGGCATGCAAAAAATGCATAATTTGTAACACGTTCGTCAAAGTATAATTTAATAGAATTGTCATCGGAAAAACACATGGAGTCAAAGTTTCAGCTCAATCAGATAATTGAAAGTGGTTTAAAATTGTCTTGCATGATTTGAACTAATCTTTTATGTGGCCCTGTAAAAAAAGCGTAACTGCTATGTTTCATAAATTAAAATAATATTACATTGTCATCAGAATTACATATCCTGAGTAAATTGTCATGTGAATCAAATTATTGAATTTGGTTTAAAATTAATTTGCAAATTTTAATCTAAATTTTTGTGAAGCCCTGTCCCGAATTTTAGCTTTTGAAAAAAGTGGTAAATTGGGTTTAATATCACTTATTTTTAAACACAAATGGGTTAAATCTGACCTGGACAAAGCTGTGACATTAGATGAGCAAACTCGTGCTTTCAAATAAAACAGAATAGTCACGACGGGCTGTCAAACTTAGAGGAAGCTAATGAAACTTTTGAAACTACATTAAACCATTTGCGCAAATGGCTACTTTACGGTCACAATTAATCAACACCTCTGATTTTTTAAGCCAAAACTACTACGGATCTCGAAAATACAGACATTCAGCTACCAGTACACGTGGTTTTGTCAAATTCCGAGATAATCCGAAAAATGGATTTATTCCACATAGATCATCAAAACGTCCCGCAGTGCGATGCAGTAAACTGTTAGTTAATATGATTATAATTGTTGGAGTTATAACGATGTTTCTTTTACGCAATTCGGTAATACTCTATTATCCCGTTGACCCAAAAACTATCGCCAAACTATAAGATTAAATGTCAATAATAGCTTATCATAAATGTCACATTCACTTGGTATTAAACACGTTACACGTGTTTGCTGCGTCATCAAGTGAGTTTTAATTCGACGTTTCATTTGTATTTTTATTAATCGTTTACTAATTTATTTGTTCTTTCGTTATTTAAAATAAAAATTATGCCAATCTATATATCTGTGTCGTCACGAAATGCCGCCAAGTTTGTCGCCAACTTGGCGATATATCGCCAAATTTGGTGACATAAATTAGTAGCCAAAAGTGACGCCAGCTTGGCGATAACTCTAATATTTTGCCAAAATCCCATACACTTCCATTGCTTACAGATAATCTACAAATTGAGATATTTCAATGCAACAAAATCTCATATTAGCTTAAGGGATTGTATTAATTATATTTACGGGAGTCCAAGTAAATTAAATTATGAATAAAAGTAACATGATAAATGTGTAGCGTGCTTTTCCAAACATAAATTTTAAGGGAGACCAAACGGAACGCCAAGGGCGGCTAGTTTGTATAGTTTTGCGAGTAGTTTGACGATTTGTATAATTTATCGAAATTGGTGGATGTGATAATCAAGTATTACCCTCAGTTCAGCAATAGAGCATTACTGTGTACTAAAATTATTTAAATATTCGTTTAAATGGTATTTTGGAATGACAATGCATTTTTTAAATAGTTTACACATGTTTTATTTTCACATTTTATATTACGCATATCCATGATGGGTAAGCGTTACGATGGTCCCCAACGACTAGTTTTTTAAAACGAATTACACCACAGATTACAAAAGGTTTTAGCTTTAAGAACATAAATTTTTAGTTTGTCGGTATACCTAAAAATGCGTCTTGGAGGGCCATTTCAATAAGGTGGAAAACCATTTTCGAAATACGACCCTTTTTTAACTTATTATTCAAAGGGTTAACTGAGACAATTTTTCGAATTGCTTGTGGAATTTACTGAGACGTAATAGTACGAAATAAAGGAATGTGTCTTTCAATTTTAATTATACCGAGCGGTTTGGTCGATTTATCTTAAAGCACTAGTATAAAAAAAAATCACAAATAAAATCTAAAGTCGATTCTTCGCTAGCTTCCGACGCGGTAATAGGTATACACTCGTGGGAAGCGCTGTCCTTAGCTCACGGAAAATAGATGACTTTGAGATGAGCGTGAGATGCGATGTTTACTTAGTAACTCAATTAAGTAAAAATTCTGAGTTTTATCTGCATCAGGAGACACGTTGGATTACACTCACAAAACATTTCAGCCTCGTACGTGCCGTAGATTTCGCTAGATGTCGCAGACACACACACACTGAGGGAGACATACACACAGAGCGAAACCCCCTTTTATTAGTATAGATATATTCAATAAATAAATAAATATATGTATATATCCATGTACATTGTAAAAAAAGCTGTCCCATTGTTTTTAAATGCTCATTATTAGTCATTATTTATTAGCTAATTGAAAATTAATGACTTAAATTTTTATTACTCAAACAAATATTACCTTTTCATGCCGATAATTTAAAACTTAAATCTCAGTATAATGACCATGTTTCTTGTATCATACACACTTTTCATTATTTATTCCGTTTGTAAAATCTTGAAATTTCAGAGAAGATTATCTATCATCTTTAAAAGTCGACAAATAAACCTACTTAAGAGAGATCTCTATTCCCAGTTTAAAATACAAATGCCTTTAATGACGTTACGTTTAGATAACTATTATTTCCCTTGACAAACGATTGAATTATTGGTGGTTCAGAAATGTGACTATTTGAACTCCTTTGAAAGTGCTTGGGGAATATTAAAGCAGTATTCATTTACCATGCTGATTAAAGCCAATTTGGTTAATGAAAATAGCCTTAGTAAGTAAAATAAAATGAATTATTCCTAGTTAATTAACCAATTTTCCTTTTTAAAACTCAAGAGTATTTCTATTTATAAACGAAAATAAGTAAATATATTTTATATTCCGGTATATAACACGTACATTTCATCCAAGAAAATTAATCAAAATTGGCTTGTACATGTAATACGTTGAACAAAAATTGAGACGTGTAAATGCAAGAAAAGATAAGTTTTTACATTAATGTAACATGATATTTAATCATAAAATGTCTTTATGGACTTATTAATGCTCACGCACTAGTTACTGCATTTTCATTTCCATTTACAGTACAAAGTCTAAAGTTCGGACACCCAAAGTTCGGAATTCTCCAAAGTTCGGACTTTCAAGCGGCAGTATTCAAGAAAGAAGTGAAAAAACAAAATTGTTGAAACAAAAAAAAAAAAAGGTCTAGAACAAAGAAGCTTTATTACTGAATCTTAACTTATGTCTATGTACAGAATAAAAGAAAAAGTTCTTAATGATATACCTAAGTTAATAAAGCAGCCCACATTAACTAATATGTTCCAATAGTTCAGAAAGTTGCAATTTCACCTTAATTGTTTATTACCTTAAGGCTGTTCTCAAGTGCTCTGCTCAACAAGCGCAAAACGTTTTGACACATTTACAAATTCATTTTTAAAGGAAAGTCATAAAATTGGAAGGCCTGACTATGGAAGTGATCTGGAATCGAACTGTGTTTTCAATTTTTTTGATAAATAAATTACTTATTGATCTATAAGCAATTTTGATCACGTGACAAAGACGTTTTTCACCCTTTTGTGTAATTATTGTTCTTTCGCGCGGGAATTCGGTTCGAAACGCCCACTTTGACACTATTTTCTGAAAGATCTATTGCGTTTGCAAAAAAAAAAAAAAAACGAAAAACACAGTTTGATTACATAGTTTCTGAACAACACCTGCTATTTTCTTGCATCTCCAAAGAAAAAAAAATTAAAATTTATGTCATAAAGTTGCCCTTTCGAATTTGAGAACACCTTTAAATAAATGTTTTTGTTTTACTTTTTATTTTGTTATGATTTATTTAATGAAAATGTTAAGTTTAGTATTTATAGTTGTTATATGCAATTTTTAATATATGAACGCCATATTTTGCCTTTTTATGTAGTGAATTTTCTTTTCTTTATTGAAAAAAAAACAATATCTTTTTATGTCCTAGTGTTCGGAAAAATCCGAAGTTCGGACTTGGTAAAGTACCGAGCATTCCGAACTTTAGACTTTGTACTCTATTTATATATTTGCATGCTTCGTTCGGTTTGCTTTCAAAGTAATACGGTATACGGCAGACTATACAGGAATTATTTTTTAAATTATTTTAATTATTATCGACATACATATTTAATTGTGCTTGAAAAATAACATTTCTCTATGCAGCACATTGTATAATAGACAAGACAATATATGTTCGAATCTTAATGTAATATACTAATATAATATTACATGTTCTACAAATAAATATTAATATTTAACGCCCTGATGTACACCGGTTTGCGAAAAAGGTAGTTATACCTTTTTAAAGCAAAATTATTATCATTATTATTATTTTACTGGAAAAATACAGTTTAAATGAAACAATTTTTTAAAGTTTATTTACTATTAAAAAACATTAATATTTCGATTCAGCCGTATTTAGATGTTATTTTAAAAATTAAAGTGTTTTTATGGAAATAATAATGCTTCTATATTATATTTTATTTTTTCATAATTTTCATTATTTTTCTAAAAATTAATCAAGAAACTCTTTTAGCTAAAAAATGCAAATCTTGCATAAGCATTGAGTTGAAAAATACAAACTATGTTTTGGAAACTATGGCAGAAAAACTAGCTGACTGCACAACTATCTATAAAGCTATCTACACAACTACCTACATTTCATTATAACTTTACATTATATCCTACGTTTCAAGTTCTCGATAATTTGGTTCATAAAATTTCACCAAGCTGTTATTTAAGTAAAATTTACAATATGACATTTGTACAATATATAGAATTACTAAATTAGTTCCTTCAGCAAATAAAAGCGACTTGCTTTAAAAAAAAATACAATGCATTTCAACAAATTAACAATTGCAGAGCTAAGTGGAAGAACATGTTAAGTAACAAAAATTACATTTCAAGAAATTTGATGCGAAAGTTTTTTCTGTAAATTTTAATGATTTATTTTCTGTTTGATACCATGTGTTTAAAATATTAACAGGTATAGTTCTAAACTCTCTCAGAGAAACTTATTCATATTTAATTTTCAAATATTAAAAATTATTAATATTATTGACATTATTAAATATTAAAATATTAAATATTAATGAATAATCTCTTAAATCTTCAAGACTAAATAGAATCTTAGTAATTTAGCTTCACCATGTGACAGGATAACTCATAACGCTTTCATACAAAAGATTAAAAAAAAAAAAGGAAAATCTAGGATAACATGTTCATCCACTCAGCTCTTCAATTGCAAAACAATATTTAACCCTTAAATGCCCGGTGTTACTTTTCGGCAACATACACAAATTAGGCTCTAAGATACTATTAGAATAATATTGAAGCTATAATGCCTAATGTTGCCAATAAAATACATTCTGAAAATATTATTAAATCGATTTTCAACATGTAGATGGCAGCATTAGTGATGTTTAAGAATAAAGATAGATTTATTTTTTCAATTGTTGCTACTTGCTCTTTTTGTTTTGTTTCGAAGCTTGCGAAATACCCTATTTTGTTCTGCAGCGAGCAAGTAAAATTTATTTTTCATTATAGTTCCTAAAATTCTTGTGTGTTTAATATTATAGAATTTTATCAAGGAAAATTATTTTTTTTAATTAAAGACCTGTATTGCCGATTAGTAAGAAACTGTTTTATAGCCGTAAACCATACTTAAAAGAAAATATGATTTTTTAAAGTATTTTTCCAATGATTTATTTAATAATTGAAAGCCGAAAAACATTATTACAATGATTTTTGAAAAATCAGGCATTTAAGAGTTAAACGAATTGGAGTCTTCTATTTCTGTATACGCTATCTATCGAAGAATTTGACGAGCATTAGCCGTCACTTTTTTTTCGATATGTGCGTGCTACTTTTAAGCTAATTATTTTCCATATTCGGGAAAATACATTAAGGATGCTAGGCAATCAACTTCATAATTACTCTCGATAATGTTAAACCTATGGGAGTAAAGTGCATTTGTACGTTTAATACAGCACCACAGGAATCAATAGTTTTAACATTTTTTTTACTTCTACTCTTCTTAAAAAGTATATCTTTTGTTCTTAGTTTTCAAAATATATTTATAATATATGCAAAATTTTATGTGAAATGTCAAATTCTTACTCACAGTTCCTCAGTTTTCATCATATAAAACGTTAAACTACGTATAGATTTTAGAAATAATTTGAGAACATAGAAAAATGAAACGTTTTTAAGAGGAGTACAAATAAAAAAAGGAGGTAAAAATATTAATTTTCTGAGGAGATGTTTTAACCTCTTCAGTTTCGAATTTAAAATGATTATACATATGCTTATTCACTGTTTTTTTCCAAAAAAAGGTGACATCGTAAATGAGAGAAAAAATATCTATTTCTGAAATTGATGCTTTAGGCGCTTAGTAATTTAGGTTTAAAAATATGGATCGAAAAGTACAAACCCCTTGAAAACATCAATTTAATAACCATTAACCTAAATGAACGCAATCACAAATTTAAGAGCTTTAAACAAATAAATAATCTACAAATCCTTAAAAAAATTTTTGTTGGAAAATGTTTAAGTTAAATACTTTTGAAAATTTCTCACTTTCTGCTTATACAGTCTTTTGGGCATTTTTAGGCATTTTGCAAACTCAGATGAAAATAACATTTATTTTATGTTAGAATCAACTTGTATGCTGCCATTTATTCGTTTGCTTTGAACGCAAAAAACATTCAGCTATATGAAGTGATGTGAAAATGTAAAATAAATCGGACATTTTAGTTTTTATGAGGAAAAGAACCGAGGTCCCCGAATGGGTACCCAGGGACCGAAGAAGTTAAATGATGCATTTGATGCACTTAGGTTTAAGATTGAGAGGAAAATTCGGAAGTTGACAAACTAACAGTCTGAAATGTTTCAGGATATTTTATCTCTGCTATTTTCCTTTTTAGGTGCGTTCGTAATTATATAAATACGTAGCACCTATAGTCGTCGTTCAGTCCGTCTGTCCGTCCGTCCGTCCGCATATAACAGAGCAAAAACTACCCAACCGAACGGTCTGAAATTTTAAATATATGATTGTTGTAAAATTTTGTCGAGCCATTTCAATTTTTATGAAAATCGGATGTATAGTTTAATTACAGGGACATTCAAAAGTTTTTCTTTACATTACGGCCAATGGGAAAAAATTATTGCAAGTGCATTTTAATGATGTTACAGTCTTCCGAATCGTCTGAAAATTTAAATATATGACTGTTGCAAAATTTTGTCGAGCCATTTCAGATTTTATGAAAATTGGATGTATAGTTTAATTACAGGGGTACTAAAAATTTTTCCGTTACAATTATTGCAAGTGCATTTTAATGATGTTACAGACTATGCACTTATGAAGTGTAAAAAAATATACATTCAGTACAACATGGGGTGCAAAGAATATTTATAAAACTAGTTATAGTACGAACGCACCTCATTTGCCACGTTTGACGAGCAATTTCCTACTTGTTACATAATGATAAACAATATTCTATCCCCCTGGCCTGAAGAAAGTTAGGCGCATTTTCAGAATTTTCTTTGAGCTCTGAGTTTTCAGATATCAAGTTACCAGTTACATTTTTGCATAATATGAAGCACCGTATCTGGCTATAAAATATTTCATGAGTTTTATACCGCTTCTGTAGGAAAAAAATCCAAAACTTTTTGATACATTGCTCATGATAAATTTTAGCATTCAAAAAACCTTCGAATTCAAACGTTCTGAGAGAAGAAAAGATTAAAAAAAGGGCTAACATTTCTATTTTGGTACCTACGAATGTACCTGCTTACTGAAAAACTAATTTTGTCCTCTTATCTGAGTCAATTTGACGTCGATGTGTCATTTTTATGACGTTCACAAATAAAAATTAAGTAAAAAAATTAGTCACGACGACATCACGTTAGGGCAATAACTGACAAAAAAGTGAGTTTTATGGTATTTGTATAACTGTTTATCACGTCATAAAGATGTCTCAACTTGTTTGTGCTGTTGATAGACCGGGAGGCGACTACACAAACAATCGCTTCACCATGTTGAAGGCTGAAATTCCATAATTAGTTAAAACTAGATTCGCATATTAAAATGCAACTGGTCAGCCATGTCATATCTTGGTGGAAAATACTTCAAACACGATTTTACTGGTTGACTTTTAAGTTTACCATTCCGTTTCCTGCTCCCTTACATCCATGTTTTCATATCTCCCCAGCAAAGAAAGAAACAGTGGGCTATCAGTTGGAAATAGGATGACAGCCAGCCCTGCCATCAGCGGTAAAGTGCAATGGTGCCACACCTAATCCATTACAAAAGTGTCCGTGCAGAATGCAGCTGCCCATCAGTGATGGCCAACAGAAGGCCAGCATTGGTATGCCATCACATTACTTCAATCCGGCACTTTTCCTGCAGTGCTAACACCATTCCTATTAATATTCCTTTGCTGGCCCACCACTTTCCCTTAAAAAAAATTTCTTATAGAATTCTATAAAAAACCAAAGTATTACAGAATTATCGCCCTTTTTTCTATAAGCTAGTTTCACCAAGATCTATAAGTGTCTATAACAGAAATGTCTATAGAAATATTTGAACTTGCAGCTGTTTCCATGTGGTCACCCTCCCAGGTACTAACCGCGATCGTTGCTGTTTGGTTTTCGTGATCGGACTTGAACAAGTACTTTCAGCGTATCCTATGAGCGCTCGTAGTTTTCAAGCTCTCATTACACTATTTTAAGTTTGTTTCTTTTGTGATTTACGTTCCCAATCATTAAACTGGTATAGAAATGATTGTATTGTATAGAAATACTATATATTTGATACGCTTGAACTTCCATTTAGTGGTGGGACAGCGCACGAGATAAAACGGAAGCCCACCAGAATTTTATCTGATGATAGCACCTATCTTGCTGCTGGCCAGCAATTTCCTGTTTGCTGGGTCTGGTTGCAGGAAAACACAATGATAAACCTACCGATCAAACATTAAAATCGGTTCTGCAGGTGGTTTCCACGAAGCTATTACTTGTAAGACCACTTGCGTTTTAATATGCTAATCTCGTTCTGTCTAATCCCCGAATGTCATCCACTGACTTGGTGAGTTGGTGGTCTGTGCATTCACCTCCTGCCTACACTATATGGCCAAAGGTAACCGATCACTTGCGATTTTTGACGTTTTGTTAAATATCTAGAAAAATACGTGAGGAATTAACCTGAAACTGCAGGTGTGTAAACAGTATAGTACAGGTCATATATTTCCGCGAATATTTTTTTCCCGAAACCCCATAGGGGACCGTCCAAAAATTGGAAAAAACGAATATCTTTTGGATAACCCTATAAAAATTAATAGAGCAAAAGCGCTTAAACTCGAGATTATTAATAAGTGGCTTATTGTAATATACTGTGTTCATTTTTATGAGGATAGTATATGTACTCGTAGAGAAATTAAGGTTTTTATAAATGGCTGCCAGACCGCCCACAAACGTACTACACCATAAATCGGAAGAACATATAGTAAAATGAGTCTTGATAAAATGACGTAATTTTGAAGTTTTTTGACCTGAATAACCCTTTCTCTCACAGGTAAACGCAATGTCTCCTGACTGCCAGACCGCCCGCAAACGTGTTACACCATAAATCGGAAGAACATATAGAAAAATGAGCCTGGATAAAATGACGTAATTTTGAAGTTTAATGACCTGCATAACCCCTTCCCCCACAGGTAAACGCAACGTCTCCCGACTGCCAGACCGCCCGCAAACGTACTGCACCATAAAACGGAAGAACATATATAAAAATGAGCTTTTAAAAAATCAGGTGACGAAAACGTTGCTAGCTCTTAAACTATATAACCTTGCAGAAAAAGTAATAAACTAATCCACCGTTTAAGTTTAAATTGATAGAGTATTAGGCATTCAAATACTTATCTAACAAGAAATTTATAAATGCATTTCAATGTCTTGCATTTGGCAAGGAAATCTATTGATTCTCCTAATAGCGTGGAGCGTTCTTCTTTTCGCGCCAAATACTCGAAAAATATATTTTTTACAGATTTTCTACCGGGATTCTGCTGCTGCATTTGACTAATCTTTTTTACATACATGAGTAATTTTATTAGCATTTCCTTTTTCCAAATATTTTGAGTATGCGCTTTAAGGAGACCATCCTTGTGAGAAAAATTTTGTTTATTATTATTCTTTTTATTAATTTTCTTTAATATCTAACCCTCACTGAAAAACTCGCAGATGTAATTATAAAAATGACGATACTTATGAGTTACATGTTTATTTATTTTGATTTTATCGTTGTCACCAAATAATTTGATTTTAATCCAAAAAGGCGTAAACATGACATCAGTCCCATCGATGTCCACATTATATAGGCGATTTTTCAAATGAAAGACAACATTTTTGTAGTAATTTTTATATTGGAATTTAAATTATATAAATAGCAGTTAATATTATAAGAATGGATTTAAATTTTAGTGAAAATGTCTGCCCCCCCCCCCCACACACACACACATATTCTAAATAATTTAATTTCTGACATTTAAAACATTTTTCTCATACTTTACTACGGAAACATGCTGGTTTGTTTTCCCCAAATCTGTGACTTTTATAACCTCGAAACTCAGATCAGCGAATATTGTACAGTCTTTTTTTTTAAACACATATCGCCAATTTCCCTCTTATAAATGCCTACTGTTTCAAACTTTAAGTACTAAAGATTATTCTTAAGAAAATTCATGCAATTATGCGTTATTAATACCACACAAGAAAACATTTTACAATAAAAATAGCTTACTGAAATAAATTTTCGATGAACTTTTTAATTCGACATCAGTTTTTCAGTTTTTGCTTTTTTTCTTTTTGTTTTGTTTTTGAATGATATTGGATTTATCTTCCGCAATCAGGTTACACGATAATTAGCGTATTTACTGAACTGTTGGATGTTTCTTTTATATTTGAAAGAGAGTCTGTGGATAGTGATCCCCTTTGCAGAAGATTACATGAAATTTGTACTTAGCGATTAATAAGTTTATGATTTTTCATTATGAAGCAAACGGACAAAAGAAGATTTTGTATTATATATTTTTTATCTGCAGTTTTTTTTTTATTATCTCTAAAAACGCAATACTTGGAATGGCAATACTCGGGAAAAAAAATCTGACGCACTGCCCTAGCCACTAAACTTAGTGAAAAATTAACGATTTTAGGTTTATTTAGGCAACAGTCTGAAGAATAATGTAATTTTGAAATTAAAAAGCCTATTTATTTCTCCGTGCCATTATGCTCATTAGAGAAATGAAAAAAAATCTTCGGTGCATCAAAAAGATTAATGCGTAGCAGGTTATTAAATTTTGTATAATTAACTTTATTTATCATCCTCAAAGATTATTTTTGGTGAAAGATCTAATATAATTCCGTCAACAGCAAATGGACTTTATTTAATGGAACGTAGTTTGGTTCATAATTACCTTTGTTTTATATCTAACTCTGGCACATTTGTAACAATGTAGTTGCAAACACTTCTAATGTTTGACGTCAAACTTACCTGTGCACCCAATTAAGGAAGATGGGGGAGGAAGATTTTGATTGAATGAAAACAAGAGGTTTCTATTTCTATCATAATTAGTTAAGGAGGTTTTTTTCGCAGGTTAACAGTTACATGATTGCAATTGGTTTAAAAAAAAAGAAATGGTAATGAAAATGATATTATATTTCAAATGAAAATCAAATTTCAAAGTGATTGCTTAAAAGGCGCAAAGGCCAACATAGTGAAAAAGATTCCAAGCCGGGATTCGAACCCGGGCCATCAGTAAAGCGCACTGACGTTCTACCGACTAAACCACTTGGAACGATACCTAGCTCGGAAAATTTCTCACTATTATATGTTGGCAAGGCTACAAACGTAGCACAAGATGGAAGAATACCGGCTTGGAATCTTTTTCACTATGTTGGCCTTTGCGCCTTTTAAGCAATCACTTTGAAATTTGATTTTCATTTGAAATATTGTATGCAAGGCGAATGTTTCTCTCTGGAATAATTTCCATGTATTAATATGAAAATGATATTATTTTAATTGTATTGAAACACTTCAGTTTTAAAAATCCACTCATATATAATTCACATTTCTTTTAAATATGAAAGTTCATTTCTTTCTGTGCAAATAATTTATTTCATTTTCTGACTGTATTTACTCTTGTGTAATCCGAAGATAGAAAACTGCAATAGACCTGCCAGAAGAAGACTTATATTACGAAATATAATGTAGCGTAGAGAGAGATTTTATTTAAGTTACCAGAAGCATACATAGCACCAGTTCAGAAACTAACAAACGATATCCAAACATGATTAATGTTCAGTGGTCACTCTCTGCAATCATTGTAATTATCTCTCATTTTAGTAGTGTGGTGACTAGAGACATTTTATTTTATGAGGATCATAACGGCCGTATTTCCTTCCCAACCTCTACTTTAAAGATCTGCTATAAAAGAGTTTCTTCTGAATAGCCCGAATTTTGCCTAAAGCTTAAGATAATATAATAGCTAAATGGCGTTTGCATCGTATTAAGAAAATGCGGAAAGACTTTCCAGGTGAAGATCCATATTAATTTAAAATACAAGGTCGAATTCATAATTTTGTTTGATCAAGGTTCATTTGGAAAATGGACCAGCGAAGCGGGCGTAGACTGCTAGTAATAATAATAAAACAACACACGTATGATCATTGCTGAGGTTTCATTAGTGACCTATATACATGCGTGAAGCATATTTTTTCGTCAGAGGTTTTATTCCCCGTTATATTATTAAAAATAGTATTGTATTAGAAATAGAAAAAGAAATTTCAGTCCAATTAGCCTTGTCGTTGAAATCATGAGATGATTTTAATTATTGACTACTGAATGTTAATAACGCAGCCCGCTCGAGCAAGAATTTAACGATAAACAGCTGTATGACGAACACTGGAATGACGACTTTGTACGTAAGGAACTATAAATCGCAGGAAAAATAGTCTGGAGCGAATGTTGCGAGCGGCTTGACATGTGTTGAGTCATTAATGGGATCTCGTTTCAAGACACTAGAAATATTTTCGTTCGAAAAAGGATGAATTACACTAGGGGTGGGGGGGGGGGGGTGGGGGGGGTGGGGGGGGGGTCAGATCTTTGAGGGAAGATTTTAAAAGTTATGTTTCTTTAGTGCACCTTACATCAGAAACGGCTGTAGGCCGAGTTTTTATCATAGATGCGTCATCCGACACAGTAATGCAGTTTTTAAAATGTCTGATGTCAGAAAATCAGATAATGTGAAACCATTTTTGTTGCACATTAAGTGCTCTAAAATATGACATCTGTCCCACGAATAAGTTTCATGGACATTTCAGAAGACTTAACTACGTAAACAGCCATGGACAAAATATTATCCCAACAAAAAGTTTTCGGTAAAAAAAAAAAAAAAAGCGCCAAGTTCTCCTTAATGTTTCGGCCAGAAAAAGTAGTGATATCTGATGTTCGCACAAGTTAAAAGCCAAACATCCCAAATCTTTCATTGAAAAAGGCTTCCTGCGACTTGGCCGTTAATGCCTTCTACAGCATTTCAAAATTAATGGTTGGAAATTACGCATTTATGAAGTATTTAAATATTAAAAGTAATATTAGAATGCAAAGAGGAAAATTCACATAAAGACATTATAAGTAAAAGATTTCTGATAACTACCATTCAGTTTCAACAAACATTAGATTTGATTACTGATCATTTAGTCCACTTGCGGTTTAATTGCCATTTTGTACGGTCAAAAGCTAAAGTCATTAACGTAAAACCCAAGAAATAAAACAAAATTTACTTACTTCATATCTCACAATATGTTACATTATATTTTATTGTATAATATTGAAATCTTGATAATTGACGAAAGAGATTTTTTTCGTTTGAACATTTATTATAGTTTGTTTGCAAACATTAAGAGGTATTCGATTTATAAACTGTTAAAAGTTGATATTAATTATGTTTTAGCAATTAGGGATATTATCTCCTGAATACAAGTATTTTGTTATTTTTAACTTTTAAGCATTTAAATAGACTGAAGTTGTTTAAATGCTTTTTTCAAATGTGTATTTTATTTCTGTATTCTGTGTCCCAAAATGCCTAAAATAATCAAAAAATGTAGTTGGCATGTAGCTCCTTTGTACATATTTTAAAATTTGGAAAACTCTCACGAAGGCATTAACGGCCAAGTCGCAGAAAGCCATTTTCAATGAAAGATTTGGGATGTTTGGCTTTTAACTTGTGCGAAAATCAGATATCACTACTTTTTCTGGCCGAAACATTAAGGAGAACTTGGCGCTTTTTTTTTTTTTACCGAAAACTTTTTGTTGGGATATCACTACTTTTTGTATGTTTTTTCAAGTTTGTTATTCTAAACTATATTAATATGAAAAAAATTTAATTTCGGTTATTTTATGTTAGCCGGTAGCAAATCTCCTCATTAGCTGTTTGTTTTTTCGCCAATAGCAGTTTTCATTTTTCACATGTGTAAATTAGAAACAATGCTTTGATTTTCAAATAAAATATTTTGGTTTATGTTATTATTTCTTATTTATTTATTTATTTATTTCTATGTTAAATATTCTATTAAATAAAATGAGGGAAATGCATCTATTTTAAATGAGATGACTAAAAAGTATATATCTTTAAATGAAATGAATGCAATATGAACAATGGAGTTGGGAACAGTATTTGGCGATTTGCCACTTGCGCCCGGCTAACATAAAAATACCTAAATTTATTTTATTGAGCTTTACAAATTTATACTTTATTTCTTTTCATATTAAAGTACTAGCCGCCTCTAGCAAGCAGTATTTACGGTATTACTTCCATGTTAAACGTTGCATCATGTTACTGTGATTCATAATTTAATTTACTTGCCCATTCTTTCGCCAATTCGGAAGCTTTTGATAGAGAAATCAAGAACTCTTTACGATCATGGAAGGACGTCATATATTTTGTGTTGTTATGTATTTCATCTTTCGTGACAAATATCTCTTAACCCGGGAGAACTCGCTAGTGAGAATGCCCAATTGCTTTTCCTTTACATTACATTCATACAACATCAACTTTTTTTGGTTGGCTTAGTACTTTTATTCACAAAATAGGTAAAATAATTGAAAAACAATTTGAAATTTTTATTTAAAATGAAATGATTTAAATAAGAGTCTTAACAAAGTACGACTGTGAGAGAAAATCTCATGCAGCCAGTTCTCCCGGGTTAACTCACTTATGCATGCTTCCTTAGCAGTTACGATTCGTTCTCTAATGCGGAAATTTTTAATCCTATTAAGTAATCTTTTCTAATTGGGCTCACTGCCAATTGTTGTATTTTAACTGATACGACTGGGTACAAGTGAAATGGTTCTTATGAAATCCTTTGACAATATCTGCATTTGCATTAAACCATAGTGATGCTAATATCTTTTTGTTTCACGTTAACCTTTTCAATAGACTCGATTACGGAAGAATAGAAGGTCTACCGGCTCACTGCCATGATCCATTTGAAAATCTATCATTCTTCTCATCTGAACGTGTTGAAGAATTAGTCAATGTGCCATGGTTTTAAGATTTTAGCTAATTTTACTCGAAACCCGAAAAGTAAAATGCGAGGAACCGTATTATAGAAGATTCATTCTAACGTACATATTGATTAACAGGTTACATATTATAGAATTATAATAATCATAAGGAGAACTGGCAGTTTCAATGCTTTAATAGTTTCCGTAAATTCTCTTTATATAATACAGAAATTTTAGCGGTGTAAAGGTTAACAACATAGTCACAGTAAGTATAATAACAGTACAATATAATAACAATAGCAGAGGTTTTGGGCAGTGACGAAATTATTAGCACTTTGGAAATATTAGTACGTTATATCCTTTAACTATTCAGATGATATGCGGAAAAATAAAAATAGATGGCTCGCATTAATAATTAACTCATTGAAAAATAGCCACTAGCGTCAAATATTTACCAAGCCTGGCGACATTTAGCAAAGTTTCGCCAAATTTGGTAATATATCATGCCAATTCTCAAATTTGGCGACAAAAAAGTTTTGTTTATTCTGACGTCATAATGATGCATATGTATTATGTATTATACACATACCTATAATATGTATGATGCAAATGTATTACGTATTATATGCATATGTATAATATGTATGATGCATATGCATAAGTTCATTAACATCACTAAAACACACTTAAAGGAATAGTGTTTCATAAATAGTAGGGGTAATTGCCAGATTTACCAGAGTGCTATTGAGATTAGAATACCGACATTTATAATAGACGTCTGTACACACCATCACCTCATCGAGTTTACAGCTGAAATTTTAGGATTAGTTAAAACTAGATTAGCATATTTAAATGCAACTGGTCTGTTAAGTCATATCTTGGTAGAAACCACCTGAAGACCTAATTTTAGTGGTTAACTGATAGGTTTACTATTGTATTTTCATGCATCCAAAAGTTTGGAAACATGGAGGAATGGGTGCAGGAAAACACAATGGAAAATCCATCAATTAACCCGTAAAATCGGGTCTGTAGGTGGTTTCCACAAAGATATGACATGGCAGACCAGTTACATTTCAATACGCTAATCGATATTTAACTAATCCTAAAATTTCAGCCGTCAACTCGATGAGGTGATGATCTGTGTAATAAAATTTGTTTTAAGGAAGTAAAAGATAGAAAGATGGACAGATAAACTGAAAGATTTGCCTTATTAAGATTTTTGTAAAAGCATATAAAATTTCATTCAGCTTGAAATCATGTAACACTTTTATAACTCAGGCTAATTTTCTGTAATCGGGTTTTGGTGACCAACATATCTTATCTATAACTATAATCTTTCTTTTACAGATTTAAAATTAACAATAAATTAACAGTAAGTAGGCTAATAATACAATATAATAACATTAGCAGCGGACTTCGGACGCCGCATCTGTCGCACATCGTCAAAGATTGTTTATTAGATACAAATTTCATTTAATTAAAAGGAGACTTTTAAACTTTCATATGGAATTAGGATATTTTTCCACTATAGGGACCTTGGCATTTTTAAAAAATCTTGGCGCAATTCGGACTTCAGAAACTGGGATATGTTGCCAAATGATATAAACAACTACGAAAACAAATCTGATGAACTTTTATGTTATTTATATGTATTTATGTTCATATAAACATTTTATTTATACATGTATAAAATATTATTTTTTATATACAGATTATTTATGTTGGTATATAAAAATAAATAAACAGGTTCCTTACATTAAATAAATTGTATACATATGGAAAAAATTGCTTGTGTATATGACACAGTAAATAGGTTGCCAGAAAATACGTTATTATCAAATTTCTTTTCTCGTCAAGGCTATTTTCTATATTTCGCCAAGGCTACTATATCAGAAACGTACCGAATTGCGGTTATATTTTGTTAAATGTTTTATTGTTTTAATATCGTAAATATATCATAACCTATACTGATTAAAATTTTTTCTATTTAACAAACATCTTTGGAAAAGCATATATATAAAATGTTATTCTGCTTGAAATCACGTGACCGCCTTCAAAGCTCTGTAATCGAGATTTGGCGACCAACATTGGCACAATTGAATGCGTAGGAACTGTTTACGGCCAAATGAACACCCCTGTATGCAGGGTTTAGAGGCGGAAATTCTGTGTTTTCAGATTTTTCTGGTTAATTGTGCTACAAACCCGACTCACTTGTGAAATTTCATGATTCTACGACTTTTAGAAGTACCTTAGTTATTTGATGATGCGAAGTGAGTCAGTGACAAAAAAGTGCTTTTTCGGAATTTAATATTTCGAAAACTACTAAATATAGAAACATGAAATCGTGGAACCTTAGTTCAGTTTGACCATACGAACATGTGTATAAAAGAAAAAATTCTATATCTCTCCCTAAAACGACGTTATGAGGGGGTGAAAAGTATGCCGAAATGGTTCAGGAAAAAGTAGCTTACGGCTTGTGCGAACTTGGCGGACGCACTGCCGTGCTCCCAGATCATCAATCTCTATGTCCAAAAATTGTCCTTTTGGTTGAATATTACTGCTACCGATGCCGGATCACGTACGGGATCACGTGCTCCAATGAGACGGAATAAAATGTGATGATAAAATTTCTCCCTTAATATTGTGAAAGGGCTGCCGCTGTCGACGAGTGAATCTATCTCTAAATTGGCAACTTGTTATGATTTCTGCACCTGTGATTGAGAGTGGCACACCTCTGGAACGTGAATTTGTTCGTCTCGGCTTGACGACGCCTTGCGTGGAGGTGTTCACTTGAGTGGAGCGCTTACGTTCCGGAGTTTGCTCCGTATATTGAGCCCATCACATTTCATACACTTCTTTTCCTTATTTAAATGGACACATTCGCATGAACGGTGACTTGAAGGTAGCAAGTTTTTCAAGTCTTCACGGGTCAAGGTGGGTGTATGTCTTTCTCACGTGTTCAATGTTTGTAATTGCTTAATGATTTAGTTATATAAGAATTTTTATTTGTTTATGTTTTAGAAGTTAAAATTAGTTCTATTGATTTTGAATTGGTTGGCTGTTTATGTTTTGTTTCGTTAAATTTTTGAAAGTTTAAGTTGATTTGGTAATTTTTTACACTTTTGGAGTATGGGGATTGGCCATATCTTGCGAAATCTGTGAGGATTCAATTTCTATTTTTTGGTACCTGTTTTTTACTCCTCCCACTTTCAGACGAGTAAGGAGTTGTTTGTTTATTGTTTTTTAGTTATAAATATTCATTGATTTTTACTGTTGTTTTGCAACCTCTTTTTCATGGATTTCACAAATCAATTACTTTTGATAGATAATATATATATATATATATATATATATATATTAAATTGAATCCATAGACCATAAAATATTTATGTCTCACAGGTTAGCAAACTAAACACGCAATATAATTTATCCACTTGATGTCTTTTTCATTACATTTTTCTACTATTATTGACATTAAAAATATTTTATGATGCAAAATATGTAATATTAAATATTCATCATTTGATCTTTTTATCAAATTGAAATATTTCATATATTAAGCTTTTATACATTTTTTCATAAAGTTAATTCATCCTGCAAAGATAATCATTTGATATTGTAAAGTTAAATAAATGGGAAAATAGCATTTTTTCAAAATAAATATTGTTCGGCAAGTGGAGCATTGTTATTAAACCAAGTCAAGAAAGCGGGTAATCTAATTATATGATTTTTTATACAATTATGAGCTATGCAATAAATTTAATCAAGAATAAGTATTAAAGATCTACGAATGCATGAAAATGAGTAAAATTGAAATTAAGCCAATTCAAAATTCAAAAATTTAATCAAATTTGCTTCCGCTCTCTTGATTTTTTTTCTTATTTGATAAACTCTTTCTTTAGATAATTTAAAATTACATTTTGTGATTTTTATTTATTTCCTAAATTAATTTCAGAATAGAATTAATATATTTTAAGTAATTCTGAATGAAATTAAATTTTTTGTTGCCATGAAATTTTAAGATTACTTTTTAAAATTAAATATTCATTAAATTAAATTCTAATTGATGTTTATCCACATGGGTATAGGCCAGGAATCAATAGGTAACCACAGGGGATCTAACGTTGTTCTAAGGGGTTGATCAAAGTTTCTGCAAGGGGACAAGGCACCTCCAAACACGTTTTATTTTATTTTTAGGGTTCCGTACTTAAAAAAGTATAAACGAAATCCTTATAGGATCACTTTGTCAGTCTGTCTATCTGTCACAGCCATTCTACTCGTAAACTATGGAACGTGGGATGTTCAAATTGGGGAAAGTAATAAAGACTATTGACCCATATATTTACAGATTATTAAACAATTACAAATATTTTTTGGGAAAATGTAGAGGAGCTAATTACGCTACCATAAAAATAAAATATTTTCTTTGTATATCGTGTGAGGTATCATGTAAAAGCTTTCGTTGCGGTGAACACAAAAATACATTTATTTTAATTTTAGGTTATATATTTTCAGAGATTTCGTCGAAAATGTAGCGCAAGAAAATGTCCCTCCCACTTCCTATTACCGAATCTACTGAAATTTAAATTATGAAAAAAATAGAGGAACTAGATATTAATTTTAACCTTGCAGGAAAATTATAGCGGTTACCCTAGGTCACATAGTTTTTGAGAAAAGCGCATTTTTCCGTTACGCACAAATTTCGATTTCCGTGCATTCAGCAAATGTGTTGAGGAGCGCTGAAGGTGGGTATCGCAGTAGAAGTATAAAAGCATTATTGATAATGTTTTTTTTTTTTTTTAAAGCTTCGGTAATTAGCTGAGATATTAACCCTTAAAGAAACGAATGTTTTGGACATACATAATGACTAGGACGGCGTACTCTATGTACCATCGGCTCTTAAAGCCTAGATAACAACTTTTAAACCTACATATCAATTACACAATGCCCGGTAGCAGTACAAAAGCAACTCGTATGTTGTGACCATCACAAGATTTTCTTTTATATAAATCACGTCAATTAAATCATTCAAATAGTACAAGAAATTACCTCAATTTAGCTCCAGTTCATATCAAAGCACATCTTAATTTCAAGTTTGATGAATTAGTTCTTGAGATAGAGTTATAGTAGAGATTCTGAAAAATGTAGCATAGCAGCGGCACTTGTTGAGCGATTTACACCAAAACATAAACTGCACTAACTTATATCAAGGTATACCTGAATCTGAAGTTTGAGGAAAATTCGTGCATTTTTTTTTTTTTTTTTAGTTTTTGAGTTTAAGATTGTACAACAGATTAATAGGTCTTTTAAAAAATGAATTATTTGTTTTCAATTCGCAAGATCTTATCTTGCCGTCTCTGCCCATAAAGGTTTTAGTAACTTTTCCTAACTTCCACAATTTTCTGGGTAAGTGTTCATCATGTACATACACCACATCATCTACTTTAAAGTCTGAAGTTTTATTCTGGTCCGTGTAGTGAGCAGATTTTAAGTTGAGAAGATACTCATTTTTCCAACGCTTCCAAAAATGATTTAGAAGAGTCTCACGTAAACGGAGGCGTTTCACTAAAGATCTAATTCATATCAAGGTATACCTGAATCTGAAGTCCGTTGTAAATCCAAGCAATAGATCTTGAGATAGAGCTATTCCGGAAATCGAAAAAAAAAAGCATAGCAGCAAAACCTGTTGAGCTATATGCACCAAAATCAATAAAATGTCAATTCATGTGAAGGACTAACTGATTCTGAAGTTCATGAAAATTCGTGCATTAGTTCTTGAGATACACCTATAGTGGAATTTCTGAAAAAAAAACAGCATAGCTGCTCCACCTGTTGAGCGATTTACACCAAAATGTATAAAATGTCAATTCATGTGAATACTAACTCATTATGAAGTTTGATGAAAATTTGTGCTTTAGTTTTTGAGTTACAGCTATAGTGGAAATTCTGAAAAAGCAGCATAGCAACCCCACCTGTAGAAGTATTCGCACCAAAACATAAACAGCACTAATTCATATCAAGGTATGCCTGAATTTGAAGTTTGTTGAAAATCTAAGCATTTGTTATTGAGGTAGAGCTACTGCAGAAATCGTAAAAAATGCAGTATAGCAGCGCCACCTGTTGAGCGATTTGCGCCAAAATGTATAATACTTCCATCCATGTCAAGGACTAACTGAATCTGAAGTTTGATGAAAATCCGTGCATTGGTTCTGGAGATTGAGCTATTGCGGAAATCGTGAAAAATGGGTCTATGTCATTTAGCAGACAACCAAATAGCCGACAAGACATTTAGCAGACAACAATTAGACGACAGGACGTTTAGCCGACAAGTAAATTTAGTCGACACGTACATTTAGTCGACAGGACAGTTAGCCGACAAGACAGATAGCCGATAGGACAGTTAGTCGACATGGACAATTAGCCGACAGGACATTTAGCCGACAAGACATTTAGCCGACAGGACATTTAGCCGACAAGACAATTAGCCGACAAGACATTTAGCCGACAAGACAATTAGCCGACATGACATTTAGCCGACAGGACATTTAGCCGACAGGACGATTAGCCGACAAGTCAATTAGCCGACAAGTCAATTAGCCGACAGGACATTTAGCCGACAGGATATTTAGCCGAGAGGACGATTGGCCCAGTTAGGTTTTGGTTTGGATACTGTTAGGTTTCGGATAGGTTACAGTTAGAATACAGTTAGGTTATAATTAGTTTACGGTTACGTTAAACTTAGGTTACAGCTATGTTACGGTTAGGTTACAGTTAAGTCACAGATTAAATTTAGGTACCAATTAGGTTACGTTTAAGTTACAAATAGGTTAAGGTTTGGTTACGGATAGGTTACAGTTAGATTAGGGTTAAGTTACGGATAGGTTACAGCTAGGTTACGGATAGGTTACATTTAGATTACGTTTATGCTACGATTAGGTTACAGATAGGATACAGTTACGTTACAGTTTGGTTACAATTAAGATTACGGATAGGTTACAGTTAGATTACGGTTAGGTTACGGATAGTTTACAGTACGTTACGGATAGGTTAAAATTATGTTACGGTTAGGTTACCGCCAGGCTACAGTTAGGTTACATTTAACTTACAGTTAGGTTATAGTTACATCACAGTTAGGATACGGTTAGGTTATTACTAGTTTACGGTTAGAGTACCGTCATGATGCGTTTATTTTACAGATAGATTACGGTTAGGTTACAGTTATGTTACAGTTAGGCTAGGGTTAGGTTATAAGTAGGTTACGGTTACGTTACGGTTAGGTAACAGTTATGTTCCATTTCCGTTACAGATAGATTACGGTTAGGTTACGGTTATATTCCATTTCCGTTACAGATAGCTCATTGTTAGGTTACGGTTATGTTCCATTTCCGTTACATATAGTTTACGGTTGGATTATGGATAGGTTACAGGTAGGTTACAGTCACGTTACATTTAGCTTATAATTAGTTTACGTTACGGTTAAGTTACCGATAGTTTATAGTTACGTTACAGTTAGGTTACGGTTATGTTATAATTAGATTAAGGTTAGCTTGCAATTTGGTTACAGTTAGGTTACGGTTAGGTGATAATTTGTTTATAGTTAGGTTGAAGGTATGTTACTGTTAGGTTACCTTTAGGTTACGGTTAGGTAACATGTTACAGCTAGGGTACAGTTAGGTAATGTTTATGGTAGAGTTAGATTAAGGTTACGTTACAATTGGATTACTGCGCCCAGGGCTTAAATTCCAACAAAAAAAGTTCTGGAGCCCTAATATTCTGCGCTACCGGTACAACAACTGTACCGTTCCACCCCTCACCCCCCTGCCCCTGTAATCTGCATATTTATATTTCGTACATTAATTGCAAAATTTAAAGCATTTTTTTCTTTAGCAAAATAAAAATTTTAAATATATCTATTAGCATATACTTAGCTATGCACTATTCCACTTTTTAGTTATCACTTCTTCTGAATAGTAAAAGTCCGTGCCTATTTTTTATGCTAATTAATTGCAGAATTCTGCGATTAAATAGGGTAGCAATTATGATTAGGAAATGGTGTTAACACAAAAAAGGGATAGTTCGCAGCTATGCATTTATAAGAAAAATGAATAAAATTTACAGAAATGAATACTTATATGCTGAAGAATGGAACAATGTTTTACAATTTCCTGTAAAAGGTGCATATCTTAAACTATAATCATTTCCTTCCGCATAACAATCTTTTGCAGTAAGTCCCTGAAAATCAGATAAAATTAAAAATTTGACAACGTTATGGGAAAGAATCTATGCTTTTATAGAATAAGGGGAAACACTGCTCGATTGCTTTTTATCAGAATAACAATACATGGTAATTATATCTACTTACAAAGGAAAGTGACTTCGTATAGGTGCAGAGAGCCTTAGCGTGGGTACCGTTCATGATACAAAATAAATAGTAAAATCACTGACGTGATTTTTATACTCGTACGCAATAGAAGACAAAAAACCTCGAACAAACAAAACGTCAAGCTGATGCTTGTTGGATAAAACAGAAAATATTCTTTTCAGGTTAGATATCGAAATAATAAAAAGAAAACCCAGCCAATAAAAAATTATCCTGCTGTCACAAAAGAAAATCGAACTGAAAGCAAATTTATTGTTCAGTCTCTTGAGTGGCTCCGTATCAACACGTCGCCGATATAAATTTGAAATAGAAAAAAACGATTTCTGTTTACCCTTCATTCTGATCAAAATAGCATTAAAATGATTTGAAGTGGAATATAATACGTAATTTTTAAAGGTTTTTTTTTTCAATACATGAATAAATGAAATTTTAAATGTAATACAGATTGAGCTCTAGTCAGTCTAAGCCTAAAAACTGATATAAAAATTGAGACAGTTTTATCCCCATCTCCTACGTACGTGACACATTACGTCACATATAAGTGTTTTTGTAAAAAGAATGCAAAAGCTTGGAGATGAGAAGGAAAGGAAAAGGTAATTTAAGCTTCGGTTTTTCGGAAGCGCTATTGCACTGGGCTCCGGAGCCCTGTATTTATGAGCTCCGTGAATTCCGAACAATATTTAAATATTTACTAAAAACAGAGAAGAACCGGAGCCGGGCTCTGGTGGGCTCCAGCGCAAATTAAGCCCTGGTTACAACCGAATTTTATACAGTGTAATTTTATATCACACTAGCTGACCCACACGGCGTTGTCCAGGCCCATCATAATAACCTTAAATAAAACTCAAGTTTGTATGATTTTATATCCTTTGAAAATCTTTTAAATGAACCTAGTTTCGGAAGTCCCATTACCTTCCACAGCCTCTCGTGTGTTCCCAACAAATCTCTTACCAAACGAACCTGTGATCTGGGTCCCCGCTAGCTAAAGCAGTATGTACCGGAAGTGCTCCGCACGTGCCGCAAATAATCGAAAAGCAAGTCGAGTGAGCCAAACTTCGTTGTAATCAAGCTCATAGAACCCGAAAAATGAATGCATCATTAATGTTCGAAAGTGTTGGTAACTGAAGTCTAAGATAAACTTTCATAAAACAGAAAGTAGCTGAATTGTAATCTAACTTAAATGAACCAATTCCCGTTGAAATCGGGCCCCTAGAACCCGAGGAAAGAATACACACCTAAGCGGTGGAAGGTTGCCCCCCCCCCTCCCCTCAGTAAATTTCACGGACTACCTTTATAATTAACGCAATATTATTTAATAAACGGATAAAATCCCGGGCGGCAAACAACGTAGCTACGCTACTGCACCTAACGAAAATTTTCATATGAATTCGACATTTGTTTTATTCGATGTTAGCATAAATTAGAGGCCCCGATGTAATTATGAGCGCACTAGAGGGCGAAGCCAGCTAGTTTAATAAAATGCTATTATTATTACCCTTATATGTTAAAGCCTCGATAACTCGACATCCTCATAAATAAGTATATTTAGTTAATATTATTATTTATACATTCGGTCTAAAAACTGGATAACTTGAAGATTCATTAATCTGTTTTATTATATATCGAATACAAGTTATAAGGTTAAACCTTGATGAATCCTCAAGCTTAAAAATCTATGTTTTTATTTAAACAATTATCATTGGTCATTGTGGTTAAAACCTTGATAACTCTATATCCGCATAAAGCAGTGCTTCTATGCAATAGAATATAATTATTTTTTTTTTATATCCGCAATAAAATCAAAATAACAAGTTATCCCCAAACTATCTCTCTAAACGCAAAAATCTAGTTACTTCGCCATCTCTTTAAATTTGTATTTCAACCAGTTTGATATAAATTCTGTATGATTTCCAAAAAACCTCGAAAAGTCGTCACCCTTAATCCTCTGTGATTTTATTAAGTCGAATGTCATTAATGAATTATATATATCCAATCTTGATAACTTGATATTCTCACAAATTCTTCTTTTTCCGCATCGAATTTATTTAATTTATATATTAAAAGATCAGTGATTCGCCAGCCTTATAAACCTTTGTTTTTGTTGAAAGAGGTAATATTTATTTGTTACTGATATGGGGGCACTATAATATCGATAGCTCATCAATTTCATAAATCAGTGCTTTTACTCAATCATCATTAATATTTTATACATATGCATTAAAACCTCAATAACTCGTCAGCTACTAAAAGTGTGTTTGTATTTAACTGTAGAAAAAGTTTTCAGCGAGATCGGATTTAACGACAACCCAGTTTTTAGCGAGGAAAATTGAATAAAACGTATACCAATAAAAGAAAGTTTTGCTCTGTCTGTGTGTATGTGAGTGTCTGTGTGTCTGCGTTTGATGACTAGCAAAATCTACCGCACGTAGAAGTCTGAACATTTTGGTGAGAATAGTCCAAGGCATGTCCTGATGCACCTGACAATCAGATTTTTCTTTTTTTAAGGGTCGGGGCCCCTGTGCCTCTTTAAGTTTTTATGCTCTAAATTGTTAATAACTTACCCCCTTTATATCCGATCTTCTTCGTTCTTGGGGCCAATTCTCCATTTAGTTATTCCCTCATTTCTACATTCCAGTTAAGACCCTGGCAGCCTGGGACCCGGTACAGCACCCCTTGAAGTTTTTACGCCCTAAATTGTTAATAAATTGCTTCCTTTTAATCCGAACTTCATTTTTGGTATCCTTTTTTCATTTAGTTATTCTCCCATTTCTACATCTCAGTTAAGACCCTTGCTCCACTCTCCCCCCTAGGATCCCTTAAGTCCCTTGAATTTTTTGTGCGCTATGCATTTTTCGCCCTCTAATTTTTTCATCTTCTCAGTGCATAATTTTAAAACTGAGTATTGAACTCTTCTCCCAGGACCAACACCCTCATATTTTATTTGTGCCCTAGAACAATCATTTAAGCATTTACTCAATTTTTGGCGCATTTCTTTAAATTATTATTCTAAGGAATAATTCATAACTCTATGATTAATTTTGAATAATTGAAGATCTGAGACCTTTTAACATATTTTCATGTTAGGGCCCTGCTCTTAACTATCAGTTGGCCTCTTTTGGGCCCTTTATTGTAGCAAGTGATGGGCGATTCTGGAAAATTTGAGAATCGATTAAAATCGACATCGTATAAAACAGAATCGATCACAATAAGAATAGATTGCCAAATTCTAGAATAGATACTTGAATCGATATTTCGATGTTCACAGATAAGCTCACAAATAGCAATTCCAAAACGTAGCGAATCAGCAGGGCCGTGACGACTACCTCTTAGCCCTCAACCCCATTTATAAAGGTCCTAGACAATGTCAGGGGCCCATAAGTAAGACCTTTGAGTCGAATAATAAAGCTTTTTTACTTTTAAAATTATTATATTTAAGATGTAATTTTAATAATAATTTATATTAGTACTAGGGGGCTCTGTCCCCATGCACATCAACCCCCGTTCAGACACCGCAGAATCTAAAAATACGCTAATCTGATGGGTTTTAAAAATATTAGAGAAGATTGAATTATACTGAATAAAGCTGTGCAGATCTCCCTATAAACGGGTTTCCATTCAATTCCCTTTCATTGCAAAAATATAAGGGCGATTCAGTTGCTGTTAAGACATCCAACGGCTGTTTTTGTTTTTGATTAAAGAGGACCAGTTAAACATTTTAAAAAAAGCTAAAATAAAATAAAATATGTATACAGAGTCTTTGTCTCCCGGTATTTTAAAACAATCTCTATTACAATAGCCAAAGTCATATGACTATCATCAACAATTCAGGGCGGACCACTTAGCTTTTTATACTCTATATGCCATTTTGGTACTTTAATGTTAGCCAAGCATAGGTGATAAGTCGCCAAATATTATTCTTTCGCCATCATTTCATCTATATTATAATAGTTCAAGTCATCAACTGCCATAAACAAATACGGTCTGACCCCTTTGCCGTTGATATGAAAGTTTGGCAAAGATGTCATATACGTCCCATATTGGCACGATTTTTTAACGACGCCAATTTGGGGAACGCATCAGCAGCATAAACAGCAACATCCGGCTTACCATATCAAGCAAAATAACGATACTTTGGCGCCAGTTATGTGCCCGTTCCGTATATGGCATTGGCGTCAGAAAAAAATCGCGCCAATATGGGACCGTAAGTTTTCAATTTTTATTAAAAAATCAACATTTTTTTCGAATAAAACTACATAAAAGCTGGCATTGTCGCAAAGAATTCTTGGTACTGTTACGCTAACTGGATGGAAATCTCGCCAATAGCTTTTTTTCAACTGGCCAGTTAGCATTTTTTTTTTTTTTTTCGAGTGTTAATATTTGGCCAGATACGCACGGTAGGTTTGGCATGATTTTTATTTTTTTACGAAAATTTGGCGAAAACCTCGTTTTTAAATACCAGTTACATATGCATTTTTGGTATTCCTTAGATATCCCGTCGACCAAAAGTCTATCGCCAAACTATAAGATTAAATGCCAATAATGGTTGATCGTAAATGTCACATTCACTTGACTTTAAGCAAGTTACACGTGTATACGTCATCAAGTGATTTTTATTTCGACGTTTCATTTGTATATTTATTTATTAAAGTTATACTAATTTTTTTGTTCTTTCGTTATTTAAAATAAAAATTATGTCAATTTGTATAATTTGGCGAAATTGTTCGACGGAATTACTAAGTAGTACCGTATTTTTTAATTATTTTCTAAAGGAAATATCAAAAAAATAATTAATAATCATAGAGCAAAATAATTTATATAACTAGGGGGCTCCCCCTACGAGCTACGCTCGCCAACCCCCGTTCAGGCACACCAAAATCCAAAAAGCACGCTAATTTGATCGGCATTAGAAATGTAGAATTTAAAACAAAACAAAAAAAAAAAAAAAAACAGTAGCGATCTCTCTGTAAACGGGTTTCGATTCGTTTTCCTTGGATTGGGGATTTTTAAGACCAAATCTGTTGCTGTTAAGAGATACAATGGCTGTTTTCGTATTTAATTTAAAAAATTAGTTAAACATTTGAAAATAAGCTAATGTAAAATGAATTAAATAAACAGTATCATTGTCTCCCGGTATTTTTTAACAGCGCTATGAGATAGTTCTTTTAAATAAATAATTTTAAATGTATCGTTCCAAATCTGACGTAATTTACACCAAAGTTTTATTCCTCTTATTAATATTCACGTGAAAATATTTATGTTGTTAGACGGAAATATTATTTACGCTGTCTTCGAATTCACGATAATAGTTGAAAAGATTATTTCAAAATATCTCGCGCAAATATATTTTTCAATTTAAATTATTTTGCCATATTTTTTGGCCATTTTAAATATGACATAATTTCCCCCATTTACAAGTAGAGAAGAATAAGAATGATTTTTTTTATTTTAAGATTTTGTTTCTCTTTTAAAATTCAAGTTGTAATATGGTTCTTATGACGTAATTTTCTTGCTTTTAACATGTAATCATTTAATTATAATTTTAAAGTTTTTTTTTCTGTTCGTAATAGTCACGTGTAAATACATTTTTAATTTGAAGTAAACATTATTGTTTGCGCTGTTTATACAATTGGAAACAGTTTAAATTAATAACATTTTCTAAAATTTGTAAAAAATATCTCTCGAAATGTTGAAAATTTGAATTTAAAATAGAAATGAAACCTCAAAAAATGAGTCAAATAAGAAAAATAAATGCAATCTGCACACCGGAAACTTATAATGTATAAAATGGTCTAAAAATGATTAAATTCTCATGTATAGTTTTTGCTCCCATAAAACTTTTTTAATGGAACGATTTTGTCCAACTGTATCATTAAATATCTCTTAAAATAATTCTTCGATTTAAAAACTGTCTGCATGAGCATGTTTATCAAACATTTTTCTATAATACCACTGATTTTCATATTTTTGTATGCAATAGTTTTTTTTTTAATATTGACGATGAAAGGCCATGCTTAAGCATTCAAATAGGATGCCGATCTACCCGGAATATCAACGCAGATTTTCATTGGTCCATTTCCAAGTCAAAACTTTTTTTTATATATAGAAGGATTTAAAAAAAGAAATAAAAGTAAATAAACATTTATTATCAAATAAACAACAATAGCCGTGTTACCATATCAATCACAATAATGCCATTCTGGCGTCAGTTAGGTACCCCGGGGCGTAGATAACATCTGTGCCTAATTTTTTTCGTTTCGTTTTGTTTTTTAAAAAAAGAAAGAAGTGAAAGCCACCAATTTTAAATGAAAGTTGTGTATTTTAAATAAAATGAATGAAAGGATTATATTTTAAATGAAATGAATAAAATATGAAGAATTGCGACGGGAAAATGTTTGGCGAATTATCACTTGCGTCATCTCGCTAACATAAAAATACCGCCAGAATTGATTTCTCTATCAGAATCTTTCGATTTGGCGAAAGATTGTTCAAGTAAAATGAATTATGAATAAAAGTAGCATGATACATTTCTTAGCATACATTTATGGTAACCTTTTCTGAAATATGAAAAAAATATATATGTTTGATTAAAATTTGAGTTGCCATCGTTAGAAAAATGTATATAAAATTAGAAAAAAATTAATATTTCGAAAACTAATTTGAATTTAAAAATTCTAATATCAGTTTTGAAATATGCGGATCAATATTGAGTTTTGGTGTTAATTTCATTGCAAAGTATTCCATATTTTAGGAGAAATCGCCGTGAAACATAATCAGTTGTTTAATCAGTCGATTCATAATTCCGTTTCATAAATTCGTTTCATTATGATTTTATATGTATAGGGTAGATATTTCAATTAATTTTTAAGAAAGATCTCGGTCAGAATAAAAAAAAAAGAAGAAATATATATATTTTTTTTTCATCCGGAAAAGATGTACTTTTTACTCTTATTTCCTTCAACCAAACAGATGGGGAGTTACTTCCTATAAACGTTACTCTTCTTTAAAATGTGCAGATGAGCGAAATTTTGAAGGCTCTAAATTTATTTTAAAAGTTACATGGTTTTTTTCAGTCTTTTTACACTGCAAAAAATAAATTGTTGATTTTACAGTATAATATTGGCAGCGGGGCGCCAGTATTATACCGTAAAATTAACAGTAATAAACAGTAAAATTAGTAATTAATGTACCATTAAGCAGTAATATACGGTTTAATGGATTTATACGATGGTATATTACTGCTTATTATACGATATTAAACTGCCACCCCAGCTGCCAGTATTATACTGTAAAATCAACATTTTTTTTTTTTTTTTTTTGCAGTGTAGGGCCTCCTCCTATAAGAGTGGGGGATGTTCAATTATTGCAAAGTTTCTTTTAAAATAGCTGTGATGATGTAATTAACCAATCATCACATACCACATACTAATTATCCCCCCAATGAATAAGCAAAATTATCTTTTTAATAATATATTTAACTAAAATTTCTTTCCCTTTTTAAAATATATATCTCCTTATCTCAATTTACAGTTTATAAATATCTTTCTTTTTAATGTTTACTAAATTTTCAGCTGTTAACAACAACAAAAAAGTTCTCATCCTAGAATCATTAACGGTGAAATAACTTTTCTCCGGTTAACAAATAAATAAAAATATATCCTTTGATTATATGGGGTTTTTTTTCCAGCAGTAATCTAAAAACTCTAAACAGTTATTGACTCATCAGAGTCGTCATGACAGTGTCGGACGTGGGACACCATTTGCAAATATCACGATTTTCTTTCTTTCTTTTATTTTTTATTTTTATTTTTTAAATAACTTTCTTGTTCTTATACTAGAACAGAGAAACAGGACTTCTGTGATCATTTTGTTTATGAAAAAACAAAGAAAAAGAAATAGGATAGAGTGATAACAGGCAGATGCCTCAGTTATTTACTGAAACCACGAGAATCTGAAAGATTAATGATAATGAAAGTAGCAATTAAATTGCTTTTACTTAAATAAAAGGCTTTTTAGCAGAGAGAAAAAGATAAATACTAAATTTATTTCAGAAACGTAAACAGATTTTAGATTATAACGCAGCTTAAAAGCTTTAACAACACAATTTAGATTAATTTTATTTGATATAAATTTGATAAATTTGTAACTAATAAGTATCTGATCACTTCCTACAGTTAAAGAAATATTCTTTTACTTTTTTCATACGAGACACGAGAGCAATTAAAATTTTACAGTTTAAAAAAGAATAAGCCCGAGCCTGAAGGGTGATGTAAAATCGACCTAAAACAAGACTTCGGTCATCTGAATCTTAAGTTTACAATGGTTACTTATGTTTTTTTTATTGCGTTGGTTTTTAGATGCCACGAATTTACTAAAATCTAATTTATAATCATATAAGGCAATGATTTTTTTTCTAAGTTTATGAGTAGTAACGATTCAAAATCCTTCCCAGGTAAAGGTGATGGTGAAGATCCTGGTTGCGCCGCTCTAGAGAGAAAAAAATAAAAGTAAATGTGCCCAGTTAAACTGATGGCATTGAGCTCACAGGCTATTCACACTAATTGTATATTATACTCTTATTTAAAAGAATAATCCCCCTTCAAAAAATAAATGAAGAGGGATTAGCCCCCGTTTCTCCCCTTTATACTTAACCAATGAACTTCCAAATATAATCAGGAAGCTCCTTAACACAATAAACTGGTATACCAAATTTGAAGCAAATCAGGTAATTCAGCATGAAAAAACCATTTCGCTAAATTAAGGGGGATATTAGCTCCCCCATTTCCCCCTTTATGCCTAACCAATGAAACTTCAAATGTAACCAGGAAAGCTCCTTATCAGAATGAACATAGAAAAAAAATTAAGGTAAATTAGATAATTCTGCATGAAAACCCATTTATCTAAATTAAGAGGAGGGGACTTTCCGCCCTTTCCTCCTTTTATACTTAACTAATGAACCTCCAAATCTAATGAAGGAAGCGCCATATCGGAATAAACCGGTATACCAAATTTGAAGAAAATCGAATATTTCTGCACGAAAAACCCATTTATCTAAAAAGGAGGGACAATCCTCCGTCTCCCTCACCATTTATACTTAACTAATAAACCTCCAAATCTAATCAGGGCAGCTTCTTAACATAATAAACCGGTATACCAAATTTGGAGCAAATTGAATAATTCTACATGAAAAACCCATTTTTCTAAATTAAGGGCGGAGATCTACCCCCCCCCCCCTTTCCACCCTTTATACTTAACTAAGGAACTTCCAAATCTAATCAAGGCAGCTCTTTAGCATAATAAACCGGTATACCAAATTTAGAGCAAATCAAATAATTCTGCATGAAAAACCCATTTATCTAAATTAAGGGGTGGGGCGACTAGCTCCCCTATCCCCCTTTATTCTTAACTAATGAACCACCAAACCTAATCAATGCAGCTCCTTAACATGATAAACCGATATAGCAAATTTGGAGCAAATCGAATAAGTCTGCATGAAAAACCCATTTATCTAAATTAAGGGGTGGGGGGAACTAGCTCCGGTATACCAAATTTAGAGCAAATCAAATAATTCTGCATGAAAAACCCATTTATCTAAATTAAGGGGTGGGGCGACTAGCTCCCCTATCCCCCTTTATTCTTAACTAATGAACCACCAAACCTAATCAATGCAGCTCCTTAACATGATAAACCGATATAGCAAATTTGGAGCAAATCGAATAACTCTGCATGAAAAACCCATTTATCTAAATTAAGGGGTGGGGGGAACTAGCTCCCCTATCCCCCTTTATTCTTAACTAATGAACCTCCAAATCTAATCAGGGAAGTTCCTTAACATAATAAACCGGTACACGGAATTTGGAGCAAATCGAATAATTCTGAATGATAAAAACATTTATCTAAATTAAGGGGGGTAGCCCTCTTTCTCCCCTTTATACTTAACTAATGAATTTCCAAATCTAATCAGGGAAACTCCTTAACATTATAAACCGGTATATCAGATTTAGAGCAAATCGAATAATTCTGCATGAAAAACCCATTCTAAATTAAGGGGAGGGACTATCCCCCTTTTTCCCCTTTACCTTTAACCAATGAACCCCCAAAACTAATCAGGGAAGCACCTTTCTAGAATGAACCTAGAAAAAAAAATTGAAGTAAATCGGATGTTTCTATCAAGAGTTACATCGTTACTGAATACGTACGTACATACATACAGAACGGCGGGCACATCAGCTCTCTGACTTTGATAGCCTGTGAGCTAAAAAGTAGAATTATGATGGTGACGAGTTATTGAGGTTGGCATTGTTGGTGTATCACCAACCTATATCAATGTGTCTTCTAAATTCTTTCGGGAAAATGTATGTTTCGGATAAATATCATGTAGGCTATTTGACCTGTCTGCTAGTTGTCCTGTCGGCTAATTGTCATGTCTGCTAATTGTCCTGTCGGCTATTTGACCTGTCTGCTAATTGTCCTGTCGGGTAATTGTCAGGTCGGCTATTTGACCTGACGGCTAAATGTCCTGTCGGTTATTTGACCTGTCGGCTATTTGAACTGTCGGCTAATTGTAATGTCGACTAAATGTCTTAACGGCTAAATATCATGTCGGCTAATTGTCCATGTCGACTAATTGTCCGTTCGGCTAATTGTCCTGTCGGCTGAATGTCTCTGTCGACTATCTGTCTTGTCGGTTAACTGTCGCTGTCGGCTAATTGTCCTGTCGGGTAAATGTACGTTTCGGCTAAATGTACTTGTCGGCTAAACGTCCTGTCGGCTAATTGGTGTCTGCTAAATGTCTTGTCGGCTATTTGGTTTTCGGCTAAATGACATAGACCCTCGTAACCTAACTGTAACTTATCCATAATCTAACCGTAACCTATCTGTAACGGAAATGGAACATAACCGTAACCTAACCATAACCTAATTGTAACCTAACCGTAACGTGACCGTAACCTACTTATAACCTAACCATAACATAACAGTAACCTAACAATAATCTATCTGTAAAACAAACGTAACATGACGGTATGCTAACCGTAACCTAATTATAACCTAACCGTATCCTAACCGTGTAACTATAACCTAACTGTAACCTAAATGTAACCTAACCGTAACCTAATTGGAATCTATCCGTAACCTACTGTAACCTATCTGGAACCTAATCGTAATCTAACACTAACCTATCCGTAATCGTATTTGTAACCAAACTGTAACGTAACTGTATCCTATCCGTAACCTATTCGTAGCAGAAACGTAATCTAACTGTAACCTATCCGTAACTTAACCGTAAACTAACTGTAACCTATCCGTAACATAACCTTAACCTATCTGTAACTTAAACTTAACCTAATTGTTACCTAAAAGTAACATAACTGTGACGTAACCGTAATCTAACTGTAACCTAACCGTAACGTAACTGTAACCTAAGTTTAACGTAACCGTAAACTAATTATAATCTATCCGTAACCTAAAAGTATCCTAACCATAACCTAACTAGGCTAATCGTCCTCTCGACTAAATATCCTGTCGTCTAATTTTTCTTGTCGGCTAATCGTCCTGTCGGCTAAATGTCTTGTCGGCCAATCGTTCTGTCGGCTAATTGTCTTGTCGGCTAAATGTCCTGTCGGCTAAATGTCCTGTCGGCTAAATGTCCTTTCGGCTAATTGTCTTGTCGGCTAATTGTCTTGTCGACTTATTGTCCTGTCGGCTAATTGTCCTGTCGGCTAAATGTCCTGTCGGCTAATTGTCCTGTCGGCTAATTGTCACGTTCGGCCAATTGCCTGTCGTCCAATTGTCTGTCTGCTAAAGGTCCTTTTCGGCTAATTGTCCTATATGCTATACGTACGTTTCGGCTACGTTTAGACCTGCTTTCTTTGCGTGACAAAGCTTTGTTAGTTAAGCTGTTTTACAAAAAGGATGAATCGGCAAGTTAACTTGGCTTTCTTATCGTACAATGCATGGATTTAAAATTGGAAAAGCACCGATGGCCGTTACAAATCTGAAGGAAGGCTATGACAAAAAAGTTTACGGAAACAGGTTCATTGGAAGATCGTCAAAAAAGACCCCAAACTTCTGTTGCAGCCGTAAACGAGGTAGAACATGATGTCAATATTATATCCGCTTTATTATACCATAACAAAATTATATTAACGATTTCAGCACCACCTGTTGGCAAAAAGTGTAACTAATTGACATATTCTTTTTTTCATTAAAAAAAACAAATCCCACATATTTCAAAGAATTTCTGTGAAAACCGCATTATTATATTGTATATAGGTAACTAATTATTAACATTTCAAAACTCCCGGAACTTCTAGATCACCGGTATTTCCGTGAAAAATTTCCTGCGAAATCCCATAGGGGACCGCCAACAAATTAAAAAAGAATGAATATCTTTTGGATAACACCGTGAAAACTAATATAACAAAAGCGTCAAACTGTAGATTATGATTAAGTGGATCATTTTAATAATTTGTGGTCATTTTTATGAGGATAGTATGTATACTCGAAGAGAAATTCAAGTTTTCCTAAAAACAGTCTTAAATTTGACCTAGTTTTTTGCCTATAATTTGCTAAGTTCTTAATATATATTTAAAAAAAATATTTTCAGAAAATATGACAAATAATATTGTGTGCAATACCCTGCAATCAGAATTAAAATATAGTAAAAATTGTATGAAAATGTGTAGGTTTACTAAATAATGTTTCACTGCGCATGTCCGAATGCAATCAAAATATAAAATGCAAAATATGTTAGATAAATGCACAGAGCAACTTTTGTAAAAGTCTCAAAAACATAGCTTCAAATTCTGAAAATTATCGTTGATAGAATTAGCTCGAAATTCGTTGTTCCCAAAATGAAGCAAAAAGATGAGGGGCTGTATCCATATATCCATTGATTAGTGCCAATATAGCATACACAATATTACACGCAATACTGTATTTGGATACATCCCTTCATCTTTTTGATTCCTTTTGATAATGACATATTTTTAGCTTATTTTATTAACGATAATTTTCAGACTTTTCAAACCATGTTTTGCAGACTTTCACAAAAGTTGTTCTATACATTTAACTAAACAGCTTTCAACTAAACAGACGTCATTGTTTCACACAGTTTTTGCCGATAAATACGTGATTCGGTAACACCGTAACTGATGTGATCTTGAATCTGTGTTACTTGCTGTTTTCGGCTTTCGCGATGTTTCCTGCTGTCTGATTCGTCGATGTTTGACGTCATCGTTCTTGAGCCAATGGTATTCCACGTACGTATTGCACTTCACAGAATGCCAATAACTTTATGCAGATTTCCACAACAGACCACTATATGTAGTGGAATGTGATGTTGCATCTTTCTCTTGCCTTCCTTTGCTTGCAAGCAGCGTTTACTTTGTTTTTTGCCATGTAATTACGGAGTTGTAGTTTTGCTATGTTAAGATGAATGCTGCTGGCGGATTTCCTCTTTTGTGAACGAGGTTTATTCATGTTTTAAGTTATTTTAATTTAGTTCAGCGAAGTAATTCTGACATCATTCTTCATGTGTAAACTTTCTTGATCATCATTAAATTTTTAAGTCAACTCCTTCTGTGTTCATCTCTTAAATTCTTCCACTTATATACTTTCCTTAATTAAGATTCTACTGTGCACCTGCTACCAGAATAGTCTTATTTTTAAAGAGAAAAATACAACAATAATAATACTCCAAATACGCTCCCTCCTCTCCCCTCCACACACATCCATTACACAGAATCTTATTTTTAAAAACATTACTTCCATAACTGTATTAATAGTAGCCAATTGAATGAAAAATTAACGAACATGTAAAGTTTATTTAAACTACTTAACTATTTTTATACTTTCATTTAACACCTTTAAATCAATTGATGAAATACAAGAAAAAATGTTCTAAACCTCACTTTAAAGTACATAATTGCTAAATACAACATTATAAAATATTTTCAAAACTATTGCATAAATACATTTTTTATTAATGTGAATTCTTATGTTTATCTAAAACATTTAATATTTAGATAACCGTAGCATTTTTTTATTTTTTATTTATTTATAATTATTATTATTATTATTTAGAATGAAGAAAAGAAACGCAGTGACTGAAATTTCGAAAATAGTTTATATGAATTTATTAAAAATTTCTTGAGTTGTGAAGTGTGCATTTTTCTGAGATAGAATAGACACTAATTTTGTAATTTAATAATAATATAAAAGCATAATAATTATATATCAACGTAATGATAGTATAAAAAATCAATAATAATGTATTAAAGTTATATAATATTATATGATTATCTTATTATTCATTTATTACACAATAGTAAAATAATGTTTTTTTTTTTTTATTATTACAGCGGAAATTCATGGAAACATTTAAAAGACATATACATAAACATTTGTTACTTACCTTTTTTTAGAATGAGAAAGCTGACAATCATCTATAATTAGTTTAGAGTATTATCCATCGCTGTTATTATTATCAGCTTTGATTACCAGCACCTACGTACAATCAATATGCAAAGAACGTCTATTCTATTTCCTTTCAGGATGGCTGCCAAAACAATGACTGTTGAAGTCGCGGAAAAACGTGATCTTTCGTGATTGTTCTGAATTTCAAATGCGCGCACCACTATGCCACTATAATCCACCGTACGATCACGTTTTGCGGTCGCAAAAATCAGTAATTTACTAAATCAGCTTGTAAAAACCTGTATTGCATTATCTCCGGACCATATATGACTGTTGACGCGAGGGTATTATTGAAGAAAAAAATGGTCAGTTACGGAAAATAACAGATGACTATTGCCAATGACTGATATTTAGTGGGTAAGAGCAATATCTATAACAATACAGTTATTTACAGTAAATTTATGCAGTAAAATACTGTAAACCAACAGCTATTTTACAGTGTGTGTGAGAGACGACACTTTAGTCTTCTAAACAACGAAGTTTGTAATAAAAAAATATTACACGAAATGCAAAACTCCTTCCTGATTCAATCGCAATATACACAATATGAACATTAAAAATTTCAAAGTTATACTTAAAAGGTGACAATAATAATAATAATATAGATGTTATAAATCAAACAATATACATTTTATTTTAAATTTCTTAGTACATTCAGCTTGCAATTCCCGCGGTCATCATCAGACACTATTTTATTATTAATTGCTGTTCCACTCATACAAATTCGTCACTTCGTTTGAAATGGGAGAGTATATAAAAATCTTGGTTCCTGAAAGCAGAAGTAGCACTGCCTTGGAATGAACTTATGTAGAAAAAATACATTTAACAGCTACATGCGTTTTCGCTACATGCGTGCAATCCAAGGCTCTGCTACCTCTACTTGCAGCTAATTTCATTATTATATATTCTCCCATTTCAAATGAAGTTACGTATTTGTATAAATGGAACAGCAATTAATAATAAAATAGTATCTGATGATGGCCGCGGGAAATGAAGGCTGAAAGTACTAAGAAATTTTAAATAAAATATATATTGTTTAACATGTAACATCTATATTATTATTATTTTTGTCACCTTTTAAGTATAATACTGAAATTTTTAATGTTTATATTGTGTATATTGTGATTTAGTCAAGGAGGAGTACTGCATCTCGTGTATTTTTTTTGTTTGTTTGTTGTTAGAAACTTTGTTGTTTAAAAGACTAAAGTGTCGTCTCTCACACACACTGTTAAAATAGCTGTTGGTTTACAGTATTTTACTGCATAAATTTACTGTAAATTACTGTATTGTTATAGATATTTCGCGTACTCTCTAAATATCAGTCGTATACATGATATGAACATTACGAATTTCAGTGTTATACTTAAAAGGTGACAATAATAATAATAATATAGATGTTACGAGTCAAACAATATACATTATGTTTAAAATTTCTTAGTACTTTCGGCTTGCAATTCCCGCGGCCATCATCAGATAATATGTTATTATTAATTGCTGTTCCATTTATACAAATACGTAACTTCATTTGAAATTGGAGAGTATATAATAATTAAAATAGCTGAAAGTAGAAGTAGCAATGCCTTTGATTGAACATGTAGAGAAAACTTATGTAGCAGTTAAATGTATTTTTTTCTACATAAGTTCAGTCCAAGGCAGTGCTACTTCTACTTTCAGCAACCTTAATTATTATATATTCTACCATTTCAAACGAAGTGATGAATTTGTATGAAGGGAGCAGAAATTGATAATAAAAATATTCTCTGACGATGGCCGCGGAAATTTCAGTCCGAAAGTACTAAGAAATGTTAAATGAAATGTATATTTTGTAACTTGTAACATCTACATTATTATTATTATTATTGCAGCCTTACCTTTATGCAAAACAGTGAGCTTTTTAAAGTTCATATTGTGTATTTTGGGAAAATATAGTGTACAGTAGAACTTCGATTATCCGAAGTAATTGGGACCGACCCCCTTTTGGAAAATCGAAATTTTCGGATAATCGAGAAGGCTTCAATTTTAAGATTAAGGAGAACTATAAGCAATATTTCTTATTATGGTAACAAGTGCTTAATAAAAATAAAGCAACAGTAAAATAGAAAAAATAATAAATTGCTTGAATTTTAATTTTGAAATTAAGTACCTTTTACGTATATCTCAAGGGTTTTAAAAAATATTTTATTTGTCGCAATTTTGATTGCATTTGCTTTGAAGCACTTTCACGGAGTTTTTTAATATTATTAGTTCACCAGTATCACAGTCTGTATGCTGCGATGGGCATACCAAGCATTTTGCAAAACATTCAAAAGCTTCAGAATTGCTAACTTTGTTGGTTTTCTTCGTCCCACTCCGCAGCTTACGGAAGCTCAAGTTAAATTCAAAGGAACTCTAAGAAAGAGGATCGAAAATATTCATATGTACACCTAGTTTGGAAAAGACCGCTTGCAACACAAGAAATATGATAGTTTAAAAAGAAACTTTCATAATGGAATTTGCACACAAGGAATATGATAGTAGAAAAAAAATAGAGCTATGAAATTGGATTTCGGTTAACCGAGAGTTTCGATTAAAGGAGTTTCGGATAAAAGAGGTTCTACTGTATTTACAAATTATATAATAGTTGGTTTGCATACTGAAAACGTATCTCTAGAATTTCCATGCAAATACTATATGATAAGAAAAAAACATAAATTCTAAAATATAAATATATTATTAAAAAAAGAAAACAAAAATTGAAAAAAATTAAATAATCTCACATTGATGTTACAAGAAATGCAGCTTTATAATAACTGTTTCTATTATATTATCTTTAAATATCTCAATCCTTATAAATGGCGTTTCAACTTACAAAAAATAATATCTTGTCGAAATGTAATTTATTCCTTTTTCTTTTTTAAGCTTTTTTGGCGAACAATATATCTGACCAAGGACTTTTCTTTATTTAATTTGACATTTGGCACAGCTGTTCTCGCTATGTTTAAAAAATTAGAGAAGTAATAATATACAACGACAGCATTGTGCATATGTTTTTCTTTCGCTGTATGCAAATAATTTTGCTTTGTGCAAATGTTTTTATTGTTTATTTTCTCTATTTTTATTTTATTTATGTTTGAAGAAACTAAATGCAGCAGTAGTCATGGAGTTTTTTTTTCTTTTTCTTTTTTTTGTGAGTCAGAACAGTTGTACTAATAAATAATTTTCTAGATTTAAAGTTAATTTGATGCTAAATATACCGCAGTTAACAAATTATTTCTATAATTACTAAAACATCCATTTTTTTTTATTTGCGTGCAACAGCATATATATATATGAGGCATTCTCATAATCTTTTGACTTTCATGTCCCTGAATAATAATTTTTATTGTAATACACTTTTTTGTGGTTTTTTTCTATTTCACATACTGGGGAACATCCCATTGCATGATTGCACAACAATACTAACGAGGTAAATAAGTTTTGGACGATGTTGGGGGTCCAAACACCTGGAAAACTCCTATACCGTCCCGTGTACCTGATGCTGATTTTTAAGTTTGGAGCTGTCTGGATAAAATTGTTTCAATAAAAATAATTCAAACTAATTTTTTTCTGAAACTGGAACTATTGTTTTATATAAATATGTAGCTAAAAATTAACCTGCACACATTTTTAGCATTGATATTATTTTTTAAACTCTCTCCCTGGGTTTTAGATACCTTACCATCCCTCTTCTAAAATTATACAGAAAATCATTTCAGATGCAGCCACAAAATTTTTTTCAAGTTTTTTCTCATGCAGAAGTATGCTACAGAAATAATGTCTAACATTCTTTGGCAGGAAATTTACTGTAGAATTTAAATCAGCATTTAAATATCAATTTCAAGCATCGTGACTTTATTGGTAATTTCACCGTCCCCAAGGTTTATTCCTGCACTTTTCCAGATAAATTAAAAAAATAATTAATTTAATCCAATGTTAACAACTGTTTCTAAAAATCAATGAACATTGTGGCTGTCACTTAGTATTAACATAATTATCCTAAAAATAGGTGGTAATTTTCCTTACCGTCCCTTTTTTTACCATTTCGTCCTTTTTTTCCGATACCATCCCCCTTTTTTACCTTACCGTCCCTTCTTTCACACCCCTTTAAGAATGTTATACCAAAATTTTGTATTAAAAACACTACATTATTAGTATTTCTTATTTGAATGTACTGTGGGTACTATGCAAATTCATTATCAGTAAAAATTTAGAAGAAAATAAAAAGTTATAGGGGTAAAATGGTAAGGAAAATTAAACTCGCAAGTTTAACTTAAACCTCAGTTAAATAAAAAATTTCTGGCTGCTGACCATTTTTTCTTTATTTTGAATTATTAAGGCATTCGTCTATCAGATTAAAATGTTATTTTAGCAAGTTTAATTTTGTCAGATTTTCCCCCCCAAAAGTCAAAAGATTGCGAGAATGCCCCATATGAATTGTATGTGAAGATAGGAGATTAAAATTTTCTTTTATTTATAAAAGTCAGATTTATATGATTTGTATTGATTTTTTACAAGTTTAAATCGATGATTTTTAATTATTACAATACTACTTTACGAAGATTAAATATGAGTTAGTTTATTTTTTTAGGTAAAATTAAAGTTGAAATTATGTAAAACATTATATTTCGACTTATTACTAACTATATTGTAATACAGGTTGTTTCAAAACTATCGGTCAGAAATGCAAAGGTAGGTAGAGGGGACCTAAATAAGTAGATTTTGTATAGGAATGTGGGAGCAGAAATGCAGCGTTGAGGCAGTAGAGGGCGCTGTTAAGTTCGGCGGATGAAAGCTTTCCCTCATTCCCTCACGGATTTCGAGCAACATGCATCGTTACACCAATGCAGATCTTTTGACATCCATTTCACGTAAGGGACTAAACAGGGATATGGCTCACACCCAACGCACGTCCAAAAGCTATCGAGTTTGATGAAAGGCTACTGTGCGTAATACTGCATCTTAAACTGCAAAAATTTTGCGTTCTCTTACAGTGTCTGTATCACGCCTGGAAGCATAAAACGATCCATTCGGGCACAACTCCCGAAGAATACGCTCAAATGTTCGGGATCCGGCAGAATCCTACCCGGGAATGGTTCCATGAAAATCCTTTAAGCAGTCAATCCATTTCATTTTGCAACCCCACACATGAAATGTATGTCAGCAATCTCCGAATCGTTGTACTAATGCATGTTGCTCGAAATACATGAGGGAAATGACGATTCAAGCCAGCGAAGAACATTCATCCGCCGCATTCAACAGCGCCCTCTACTGCCTCGGCGCTGCATTTCCACACCCACATTCCCATACGAAATCTGCTTATTTAGGTCCCTCTACCAGCCTTTATATTTCTTACATATAGTTTTGAAACAACCCTGTATATATCTACCCTATATAAATAAAATTCTAATGAAACGAATTTATGAAACGGATATTATGAATCGACTCAATTGAAACGAATTTATGAAACGATTCTATGAAACGACTGATTAAACAACTGATTATGATTCACGCGATTTCTCCTAAAATATGGAATATTTTGCAATGAAATTAACACCAAAAATCCATATTGATCCATCCATATTGATCCACAGATATCAAAACTGGTATTAGAATTTTTAAATTCGAATTAGTTTTCGAAATATTATTTTTTTTCTAATTTTAAACACTTTTCTCTAATGATGGCAACTCAAATTTTATGAAAAGGTATATTTTTTTCATATTTTAGAAAAGGTTAACATTTTAAACTAATTTGGCGGCCAGTCTGGCCTCCCTTAAATGTATGCTAAGAACAATGTTTTTGAATTTCATTATCATTTTATTTAATACAAAACTTTCATTTAAAACTGAAACATTTAAAATTAATGGCTTTCACTTCTTTCTTTTTTTTAAAACGAAACGAAAAGAAAAATATTAGGCTCAGATGTCATATACGCACCGGGGTACCTAATTGGCGCCAAAATGGCGTTATTTTGCATAACATGGTAACCCCGCTATTGTTGCTCATTCATTAATAAATGTTTATTTACATTTATTTTCTTTTTATTTAAAAAAAATGTTATAAATTGTTTTGTTCTATAGTTATTCGTTAATTTTTTTATTTATTGTTATTTCATTTTAAAAATAATAGAAAATAATTTAAAAATACATATGTAACTGGTATTCGAAAACGAGGTTTTCGCCAAATTGTCGTAAAAAAAAAAAAAAAAAAAAAAAAAAAAAAATCCATTCAAACCCGGTGCTTATATGACATCTGTGTTAAATATTAAATAATGCAACAAATCATGACATTTAATTTCAATTTCAAAGCAAATGATCAATATCGCTAAATTATATAAATCGCCAAATTATACAAGTTGACGTAATTTTTATTTTAAATAACGAAAGAAAAAATAAATTAGTATAAAAATAAAAAATGCAAATAAAGCGTCCAAATAAAAATCACTTGATGGCGTAAACACGTGTAACTTCCTTACAGTCAAGTGAATGTGGCATTTACGATCAACCATTATTGGCTGGCATCTATGGCTATTAATCTTATAGTCTGGCAATATATTTTGGTCGATGGGATAACCAAGTAGTACAGTTTTAATTTACTACTCGAAAAAAAAAAATGCTAACTGGCGAGTTAAAATAAAGCTACTGGCGAGATTTGAACCCGGGTAACATAAAAGTACCAAGAATTCTTTGCGATCATGGCATCTTTTATGTAGTTTTATTCGAAAAAATAACTTTGATTCTTTAATCAAAATGGAAACCTTTCTTATGAAAGCAAAAGAACTGTTGATGATAGTCACATGACTTAGGCTATTATTATAGAGATTGTTTTCAATTCTAAAAACAGCTCAAAAATAATGTCCTAACGATTACAAATTTATTTACACATTTCTATTAAAAACAAAAGAAAAACTTTAAAATTACTATTAATTGAGTATGTGTTAAAAGCAGGAAAATATTAAAAGTTATGTCTTGAAAATTGTATTTACACGTGAATATTAAAAGAGAAAGGACACTTTAAATTAATAAATACACTAATATGCGAATAACCCTTTCAGGGGCAAGGTACTTCTATTCGTAAAATGTTGAAATCAGTGAATGGCACCAGAATTTACAAACAAATTTCGTAATACGTAAATGCTTTTGTTAACTTACTTAATAAAAGGAAAATTTTCATTCTAATATTCTGGTGTCAATGTGGCATTTGAGAATTAAAAATAAGTGGTCCAAAAATGAACTACTGCCCTTGAAGGGATTAAAGCAGTAAATTGTAGTAATTGTAGTAAATTGTATTAGGTCAATCGTTTTATAACGCTGTTTAAAAATACCGGTCGGCAAAGACTCTGTTTACTTAATTCATTTTATTTTGGCTTATTTTCAAATGTTTCACTGATCTTCTTTAATCAAACACGAAAACAACCATTGAATGTCTTAACAGCAACTGGGTCGGCCTTAAATTTTCGCAATAAAAGGGAAATGAATGGAAACCCGTTCACAGGGCGATCGTTATAGGTTTTTTCATTATAATTCAATCTTCTCTGAACTTTTTAAAACCTATCAAATTAGCGTGATTTTAGATTCTGCGGTGTCTAAACGGAGGTTGGCGTGCGTGGCTTGCAGGGGGCAGAGCCCCCAAGTATATATATATCGAAAACATTTTTAATGCAAATGTATGTTATTCAAATCAAATTTAACATTTGATATAAATGGAATAAAAGTTCTCTGTAATGGAATAATAAACAAAGCAATATTATATTTAGTTTTATTTGACAATTTAACCTTTAGTGACTCAAGAACTGCAATTTGAAAAATATTTACTCGAATGTTACAATATATTATTTTAAGCATGTATAAAAAAAATAATAAATAAATAAATAAAAGTTACTTTTTCCCACCTATAATAAACAGAAATTTATCTACTACTCATAAATATTTTAAATTTTCTACTACAAAACTGTAAAATTTTCGAACCTACATTTTAAAAAAGTTATTATTAAAAAATCTATTTTATCTAGTTTTTATGTGTATGTCTAGAGCCTTTCTACTTTTACAAAATTTATAAAGTTCATTTGAGCAATAACGACATGAAACCGTTCAAATGATAAATAAACTTTGGGAAGAAAAAAATAATTCGGTATCACTCTATTTTGAGAATTGCATGAAACATTTATATTAACTTTTAGGTTGTGAGATAGTAGCAATAAATAAAAATTTCTTTTAGATCCTACTGTATAAGTAACATTCACTGTGTGTATATTTCAGGTTTGCAAATCGGTAATCCAAAGGATTAAGATGTATAAAAAGATAAAACTATGTGTCATAACTAATAAAAAAAATAAATCATTAGATATATTTTTTTATACATTATGCGAGTAAAACTAGTCGTTGGGGACTACCGTAATACTTACCCATCATGAATATGTATAATATAAGATATGAAAATAAAACACGTGTAAACTATTTATAAAACGCATTGCAATTTCAAAATAAATTTTTAACGTATTTGTTGTCAATTTTTTCGGTAGATAGAGTGTTTAAATTCATGGCCTGTTGACGTCATAAACTTTAAAAGCTCTATTACTGAATTGCATAAAGAAACATCCTTATAACACCTAAAATGACGATTATATTAATTAATAGTTTACTGCGTCAGATTAAGCGTCTCATTTTCAATTAAAATATATCTTTGAATTGAAATTTTAATGAAATACAGGGTCATGAAAAGTCGAAAAGCGTGGAAAGTAGGATTACAAATATCTTGGCAACTAATAAACCAATCGATTTCATTCTTTATGCAAAATTTCTTTTTTTATTGTCTTTTATATTCATTCTTTAAAATAAACAATTTCAAAAAAAATATATATATACCTTTTATGAGAACGAATAGTTCAAATGTACTAAAAAAAACAGTTCCGTGTAATCGAGGTTAATGAAATTCGATTGACTTCTTCTAATTCTTACGCAATAAGTACACACCAAATTTCAAATCTCCATCTCAATTTGTTTGGTAGATAGAGCGTTTACAGACACACACAAACAGAAGGACGGTAATTTTTTTTTCTAAAAATTTCATAATCTTCAGTGTCTCAAACATGTAAATCCGTTTTTAAAAAGGTTAATTTTCTATTTTTAAAACTATTACAAGACTTACCCTATACTACGTATGATGGGTAAGGGAAACGCTATGTCGCTTTCCTAAGGGATTCCTAAATTTCGACTGCACTAAACCAAAATCAAAAAACATTCGCTCACATAAAGAGTGGTAAAGCTACAGCAATAAATAAGAGATTACTTGCCAATTCTGTACGTTGTCTTATATAGTCAATTTCGGTTTTAGTACATACCTTTCACCAGTATAATGGGATAATTTCTGCCCTTATATAACACAAAAATTCAATATATTCTTCAGTTTTTGATTAAAACTTCTATTTTCGGGGTATTAGTAAGGAGGAATATTTTTCTGCAATACTGATGATATGTAAGAATTCGAATTTCCTCCTGTATATTATATCGGGTGTTCTAAAATGGACTGACTGATTTTAAAATTCAATAACTCGCAAACGGTGACAAATATATTTTTTAAAATTTGCATTAGGGTTATGTATAATTTCAGGAGTTTTTTTTTACCGTGATTCTCGAATTTAGTTCGAATTATAAACAATAGATGGCGCTCCAAGCAATAGACGATAAATCTAAGCTAAAGTTTTTGGCTTTTCTCTTCTCCCATGCCAAAAAAGGAGATTAAAATGTATTGAGTGGGTCAAAAATCAGTCCTGGATTTAGCGCATATTTCTCGCAACGCCATCTATTGTTTGTAATTCGAAATAAATTCGAGAATCACAGAAAAAAAAAAAAACTCCTGACATTATACATAACGCTCCTGCAAGAATTTTTTAAGTATATGTTACCGTTTGCAATTTACTGAATTTTAAAATCAGTCAGTCCTTTTTAGGCCATCCGGTAGATAAACTGATATGATCCTAAAATTAATAATTAGCTTATTTTCTGAATATGTCCTTTAATAAAACTTATTAGAATTTCTGATATTCAAGTGAACAAGGATTACAGAGATTGTAACGTGAACTCTACAAAAATATCAATAAAAAATCATTTAAAGTCCTCATTACGGCTTTTCAAAAATTTTATGTTGTTATAAGACAAAATATACAATACTTTAACTATATTTATGTGGCTACCTGAGATGATAGCGTATGTTAAATACAAAAGTAGTATCCAATATTCCTCTTCTATATAAACTTAGACCCAGAAACATTATTGCATACAATAGTTATAACAACACATTTTCAACAAATAAATGTAGAAATAATTATTGAGTTGATCTACACCAACAATACAAAAATTGTTTAATACTGCTGTGTGAGAGAAGACAATTTAGTCGTCCAATCAACATATTCTTCCAAATTTTATTGCAGTGTTTTTTTTTTTTTTTTTTTTTTTTTTTTTTTTTTTAGTTTAGAAGTCTGTAGATGACAACACAAAACTTCAATTGAAGTATATTCTTACGACAGCATTTAAGAGATCTATTAATCATATAGACATGTAATGTCAGAGATTGTTTTAATTAGTGTGTATATCCCGGGTAAATAAGCCTTTATTTATATGGCTTACCCAGTACTACTTATTTGTAGTTTGTGGTAATTTTATGTAAATAATTTATAAGGTAGCATATTTATAATAAAATATTGTATGTTCATGAATTTTATCATAGTTGTTTATTATCACTATTAACGGATCTGTGGTATTTCCATGCTAATAAGGAATGAAACGTTTTTAAACAAGATAAATACTATAACACAAAAGAACACAAAAATACGCGTAATAAATGATAAGATGTCGAAACAGAATTAAATGATACAACATTGTTTCTAAAATAAATACAGTTTTTCCCAAACGTTTCTTTATTTTACCTTTTATAAATGCTTTCAACCATACAATTGTTGTTTGAACTTTTAGACAATTTTTTTTTAGCAGCACAATTTAACATTTTCTACTTTTTTTTTACACCAGTGTCTCTGATCAAGGACTTTTCTTTATTTATTATAATAAATGAAACAGCGGTTCTCACTTTCTGAAAAATTTCATATATAAAGCATAACAACCAACATAAGCATTATGCAAATGTTTTTCCGTTCTTAACTTTTTTTTTTCAGTTTACATTTCGTATAGTTGTTTTGACAGACAACAGGTTGCAGTACAAAACAATTAAGCTGGAAATATTCATTTTTATCGCACATTAACTGCAATATTAAATTTTTTTAACTAATTATAAATAAGATAATTTTAACGCATTCTTAATTTCTGAAATCCTGTTATGTTATTTTTCTGCCTTATATGTTACCCCACCGATGGGGTAAGACGGAACAACTTGAAAACAAAACATTTATAAATAAAATTGTGTTGAAATAATCCTATATTTTCAAATTATACAGCTCAGATTCAAAATATTAGAATAATTACTTTTTTTCACAAACGGGAAATATCCTTTGGTAATTTAACATCTTTTAATGCAAATATGCAAACGATATTTTTATTAAGAACTTATTGTTGATTACACTTAATTATTATCTTAAAATTAGTACCATTTCTGAAAAGAATAATTGAAAAAAAATTATTTTGAAAAGTCAAAATATTAGAATATTTATTCAAGTGGTTCAAAATATTAGAATATTTCACATTAATTCTCCTTTAATTATCACCAATTCCTAACTGGTGGCATCATTGATTAAATACAGACGATTTTATTTAAAATCGGTGTTCTTTTTATAGATTGTTTGCTTTTTTGTCTTAAAATGGGTCGTGTGGGTGATATTCATGAATCTATTAAACTTCGCATGTTTGATTTGTATCGGCACGGTAAAAATCAATGTTATATACGGAATTATTTACATTGGTCGCAATCAAACGTTAGTAAAATACTAACACAATATAAAAAAAAAATGGAAAATTTCAGAGTAATCGCCGAAATGGCGGCCGAAAACCAAACGCATCTGCTGGAGCTGACAGGAAACTGAAGCGTATAGTTAAGAAAAACCGATTTAAAAGCGTGCAATTCTTGCACCGAAAATGGAAAGAAGAAGGAGTTGAAGTTTCTACATCGAGAACATTAAGACGTCTCCATAAATTTTAGTCTGAATCTCGTATACCGAAAACAATATCTCTCATGACTGCAAAACAAAAACGTATAAGATTCAATTGGTGTAAATGACTGCAAAACAAAAACGTATAAGATTCAATTGGTGTAAATCAAGACGTTTATGGAGCAATGAAGATTGGAAAAACATATTAGTTAGGGATGAAATTATCTTGTATAGATACAAAACATACTTTCATCCCTAAATAATATATTTTCCCAATCTTCTTCGCTCCATAAACGTCTTCATTTACACCAATTGAATCTTATACGTTTTTGTTTTACAGTCATGAGAGATTTTGTTTTCGGTATACGAGATTCAAACTTAAATTTATGGAGACATCTTAATGTTCTCGATGTAGAAACTTCAACTCCTTCTTCTTTCATTTCCGGTGCAAGAATTGCAGGCTTTTAAATCGGTTTTTCTTAACTATACGCTTCAGTTTCTTGTCAGCTCTAGCAGATGCGTTTGGTTTTCGGCCGCCATTTCGGCGATTATTCTGAAATTTTCCATTTTTTCAATATTGTGTTAGTATTTTACTAACGCTTGATTGCGAACAATGTAAATAATTCCCTATATAACATTGATTTGTACCGTGCCGATTCAAATCAAACATACTAAGTGTAATAGATTCAGGAATATCACTCACACGACCCATTTTAAGACGAAAAAGCACACAAACTGTAAAAAGAACACCGATTTTAAATAAAATCGTCTGAATCTAATCAATGATGCAACCAGTTATGAATTGGTGATAATTAAAGGAGAATTAATGTGAAATATTCTAATATTTTGAACCACTTGAATAAATATTCTAATATTTTGACTTTTCAAAATAATTTTTTTTTTTAATTATTCTTTTCAGAAATGATATTATTTTTAAGATAATAAATAAGTTTAATCAACAATAAGTTCTTAATAAAAATATCGTTTGCATATTTGCATTAAAAGATGTTAAATTACCAAAGGATATTTCCAGTTTGTGAAAAAAAAGTAATTATTCTAATATTTTGAATCTGAGTTGTATTATGGGGCAAGGGAATGTCCAGAGTATGTCTGCAAATTAAATTCAATTCTGGCTTGAAGAAGTAAATAATAAAAGAGTATGCAGTTGTACCCCAAAATTTTTATTAACTTAGTGATAAATTATACCAAACATAATCTTTTGTCTGTTACAAACATGATAAATTTATATACAAAATTAAGACCAAACAATTTATTCCCATTAAGTGAAAAAAAAAACAATTCTTTCTTCAAGAATTGAAAGTAATAATCTTTATATGATCATGGTGCTTATCATACATTGCTAGGCGTTTTTTGAGATATTGAAAACAATAAGTAACTCTGTCTCTTAATAGACATGAAGATTAAAATATAAAATAATAATGAGTAAAGAGTCTGAAAAATATATTCAAATAAGGATTTTTTGGTGTAAAACATATTTTTTCTCGTTAAAAAATGTATATGATAAAAGCATAAAAATCATTTTCAACACATTTCCTCATAGTTGGGAAATGTTTAGAACTTAGGTTCGTCTGTCCGTCTGCTTACTAACTGTGGTAAATAACCTTCGATTTCCACGTAACTAATATATGTTATTGAGCACTACCGTAACATGGCCCTTATTGAAATGAAGTTTCTAGCATTTATAGATTTTTAAAAGGACACTAATAAAACTTCGAATTAATTACTTATTTAGCATTAGCTATACCCATTAGCTATTGGCAGTAGGGCTGGATCATTTATCATCATTTATCGACAAATATTGATATTTTTAAATATCTAATCTTTGATATATCCCAATAAAATAACAATGTTTTGAGCTCACTAAAATTTTGAACATGAATCTCGAAAAAGAGCGCAGAATATCTCAAAATCAAATAAAATAATAATGTTTTACGCACACCGCCAGAGCCCCCCAAAACATTAGCCCAATACCTCATTACAATGTTTTCACCCTCCATCCTTTCCAAAATAGAAAATGTACCTGATTATCTTTCTTTCCGCTGATTATCTCTAGAAATATTGCAATTATTGAAATATTCCTTTGCTGAAAACTTCGAGTTTATTCCACTGCCTGGCTGCGAAATACTGGATAAAACTTATCATACTTCTCTGACCATTGTGATTAGTCCATACATATTGCAATAACTACAGATATTGATATGTCATGAATAATCAAACAAGTACTGATTCTTGCTGAATTCCATTTGATACAGAATATAGCTGGTTATCATTGAATTCTTTGCCCAACAGCGAGGATGAACGGATTGGCAGCAACTAATCAGGATTCGCTAATGGTAAACTTTGATTTTTGTTTCTCGTCAAGTTCGAAGCACTCGTTCATTGTGATGATTCGTTGCTTTTAAAAAGAACTTCCCATTCTGTAACGTCTACTATGCTACTGAATATAATGCTTATTCATATTGTGTATTGATATTCTTTCATCTGTGTCGTTAATTGTGTTTTCGTTAGAGAGATGTTTTCTCGAATGAATTTAAAAAATCCTGTTTTGATATAAATTTAAATTAGTATAAAACTATTCCGAAGTGTAATATGAATATTTAAATATTTTTGTAAGGTTTCGATGTTGTTTTCTTGTAGTAAATCGGTAGGAAGAGATAAATACAGTGAATGTATTTGATTAAGAATGCATATATTCCTTAGAGAAAGATTGAAAAACAAGATGTCTACTGTCCTCCAATAAAACCTACTTAATTACAAGTATATTAGCATGACATGTGGCATTAAATGAATTTTAATTTTTCTCCTACTTTTACTTATTTTAATTACAGTAGAAACTCTTTTATCTCAAACTCTTTTAACCGAAATCTATTTAGAAAGCATATTTTTACATTCCTTATGTGGAAAATCCATTTTGAAAGCTTCACCAAGCTGCGAAGTGGAACAAACAAAACGAACAAATTAGGAGTTCTGAAGCTTTTGAAAGCTTTGCAAAAGGTTTAGCATGGCTTCAGCAGCAGAAAGACTGTGATACTTGTGAAAAAATAATATTAAAAACTCCGTGATAGAGCTCCGTGAAGCAAAGACACTCCGACAAGCAAAATATTTTTTTTTTTTCAAACCCTTGGGATATATGTAAAAGGTATTACATTTAAAAATTGAAATTCAGATAATTTATTCTTGTTTCTATTTTGCTATTGCTTGATTTTTATTAAGCACTTGTTAGCATAATAAGAAATATTGAATATTTTTTTGATTAATCTTAAAATTGAAACATTCTCGATTATCGGAAAATATCGATTTTCCGAAAGATGATCGGTCCCAATTACTTCGGGAAAATGTTGTTCTACGTTATATTAAAATCGTCACTGTCTTATATTTATAAATATTTTATTTTAATTTGTTTTTCTATAATATTCTAAATTATATGCGAAGTAATTAAATAGTTAAAATGTTATTAATAAACAATCCATAAAGTAGGAAGAAAAGGAGGCAAACTATTTTTAAAGAAAAATATTATGCAACAAATGATATGAGTGGAAACGGATATCAAACGATGGTTTCTTTTTCTAAAATATTTCTATTTTGCATAGAGATATATGGGGCATTCTCACAATGTTTTGACTTTTGGGAAAAAAATCTGTCGAAATTAAACTTGCTAAAACAAATCTCTGACCTTTAATCTGATAGACCAATGCCTTAATGATTCAAAATAAAGAAAAAATGGTCAGCAGCGAAATTTTTTTTATTTAACTGAGGTTTAAGTTAAACTTGCGAGTTTAATTTTCCTTATCATTTTACCCCTATAACTTTTCATTTTCTTCTAAATTTTTACTTATAATGTATTTGCATAGTACCCACAGGATATTCAAATAAGAAATAATAACAATGTAGTACTTTTAATACAGAATTTTTGTATAACATTGTCTTAAAGGGGTGTTAAAGAAGGGACGGTAAGTTAAAAAAGGGGTATGGTATTGGAAAAAAGGGACGGTAAGGAAAATTACCACCTATTTTTAAGAAAATCATGTTAAGACTAAGTGATAGTCACAATGTTCATTGATTTTTAGAAACAGTTGTTAACATTGGATTATTATTATTTTTTTATTTACCTCGAAAAGTGCAGGAATAAACCTTGGGGACGGTGAGATTACCAATAAAGCCACGATGCTTGAAATTGATATTTAAATGCTGATTTAAATTCTACAGTAAATTTCCTGCCATAGAATTTTAGATATTATTTCTCTAGTATACTTCTGCATGAGAAAAAACTTAAAAAAATTCTGCGGCTGCATCTGAAATGATTTTCTGTATAATTTTAGAAGAGTGATGGTAAGGAATCTAAAACCCAAGGACAGAGTTTAAAAAATAATAACAACCCTAAATATGTGTGCAGGTTAATTTTTAGCTGCATATTTATATAAAACAATAGTTCCAGTTTCAGAAAAAAATTACATCGAATTATTTTTATTGAAACAATTTTATCCAGAGAGCTCCAAACTTAAAAATCAGCATCAGGGACACGGGACGGTAGATGAGTTTTCCTGGTATTTGGACCCCCCAACATCGTCCAAAACTTATTTATCTCGTTAATATTGTTATGAAATCATGCAATGGGATGTTCTCCAGTATGTGAAATAATAATAAAAAAAAACACAAAAAAGTGTACTAAAAAAATTATTATTCAGGACATGAAAGTCAAAAGATTGTGAGAATGCCCCATATACAAATTGTAATGATGGTGAGTGAACGTATATCGCTATTTTCTACATCTGTTGGTACTTACATTGCTACTACTGTACCATTTTCTTTCGAAATTAGCAATATTTCTATTCTTTCACAGTTTAAGGTAGTTATCGCGATATATCATCAATATCGATATTAACTCGTTGATATATTACGATATTAAATTTCTGATATCGTCCAGTCCTAATTGGCAGTAATTATTGAAAATGTGTTTTTATTTTTGCTATGTGTCTTCAAAATTATTTATTTAGTTATTTCCATATATTGTATAAAAATATTTAAATTTAGTACCAATATCAAGCGTTTCATAATCTATGCGTAACGGATGATTTTCCTTTCTTAAAGGATAAAAATGAGATAAAAATTAAATGGTTCACAAACCATGTTAACCCCTTTCGGGGATCGTGGCACTTTTATGAAACCACTTAGTTTTATTTCCGAAATACCACAATAGCACCAAAATTTTAGTAAAAAAAAAAAAAAAAAAAAAATCGGTTTATTATGCTTGTGAAATAAAGCTTTTTCTTATTTCGAAATAAATCTGTAAATCCCGGTGTCATTCATTCATTTCAACATTTCAGGAAAGGGAGTGTTTTGCACCTGAAAGTGTTAAAGGGGAATTAAAAAAGGAGAGTGAAGTTCTTAAAGTACAGGTGATATTTGAAATAAATTTTTATAACGCTTTTAAAGCATTGAAGTCGAAAATTTTACCCTTTAGTGCGCAGCTTTGCATATATGCAAACAACCGTGTTTTGAATTTAGTAGATTTTTTTTATTCGTATACACCAAATTCACACCAGAAAATGAAAATAGCAATATTTGCTTTAATTAATAGCAGACATTCCGTATTTAAATAAAGTGAAATTAACCATTGAAACTTTCTGGTATAAAGTCAGTTTCTCCGAACTACGTAATTTTTAGAATGTATTCTATCATGGGAATTAAAGGGTTAAATGTTAAGTTTTATGTACTAAATCTATCTATTACATATATATAATCCAAACGGAAATTTCGTTCCGAACGCCGAGATTTCGAGTTCTACCGCATGGATTTTTACGGAACTTATATCGTTAGATAGGTATCGTTCTAGGGAAGGTTTTAAGCTATAACACATCATTCTACCTAGATTAGTTGTAGAATTATTACGGAAAATTCTATTATTTTGTACTTTGTTACTTCATATTTCCTTAAATATCTGGGCTCCTATTGGTCGTAGAGCTTAGATCTCGCGCCAAAAGTCGCTCCAAAGCACCCAAGCAAACTTTTCCCCGCGATTATTTTGCCGTCTTCCGATTTACTCTAACTCTATTAGGGGCCCGCGTAGGGCCCCTTTAAAATATTTTTCGTACTAATTTCAGCAATTATCTTAAATAATTGGTTAAGACCGCCACCCTCCCGATTCATGTATCTACGGAAATGTTGCATGAAGGAGTTTCGTTCAGATACGCTTTCGTTAAGAATAGAGTGCGCTCCCTGGTGGTGAAATGTGGAACTAACATAACGCGATATTGTTAAAATTAGGAAACCTAACAATGCGATCTGTTTTAAACTTTGAGATAGTTCATAACACATAATCTATTATCTATTCTATTATATATATATATATATATATATATATAATCTATTATCTATTCTATTATCTATTATATATATAAAATCCAAACGGAAATTTCGTTCCGAACGCCTAGATTTCGTGTTCTACTGCATGGATTTTTACGGAACCTATACCGTTAGATAGGTATTGTTTCAGGGAAGGTTTTAATCTATAACACATTATTCTACCTATATTAGTTTTAGAATTATGACGGAAAATTCTGTTATTTTGGGCGATAAGGTTACCATTTAATTTCTTGGCGAAATTCATTGTTGATAAAAAAAAAAAAATTGAAACGGCTATTAAACCTCGAAAAATAAAAGAAAAACTGTTACTAATTTTATTTAAATGAAAAAAAAAAGAAAAAAAGAAGAAAAAAATCAGTTTTAATGAGTGATAATATTAAAAAACGGAAACATTTAATCAAAACCTGAAAGAAATATTTGCAATGCTTAAAAATTAATTTAATAAGAAATATTACACTTGATACGCAATATTTGGCTCTTTATCGCTTGCGATAGATATGGAAACGAATCTGAAAATTTGATTAGATGAAATTTTAAGGACATTTTCTTTCTGTTCTGTTCTTTCTTTTTTTTTATATATCTAATTGTCCCATCACGTGACTTATAGAAGAAACAAGCAGATGTAATTGTGTAATTACTATTAACATGTGTATTAACATGTGTAATTACTATTTGTTTCTTTACAATTTTTTATTTTTCTTTTGTCGCCAAACAATGTGATTTTAAGCCAAAAATGCATAAGCATGACATTAGCTTGAGGATTTTCTCACAAATGGTGTTTTTTTAGGTGAAAGAGATCATTTTTTGAGTACATTTTCATATTCAATTGTAACTTATATAGATATCAGTTAATATTTTAAAAATGGAATCGAATACTTAAATTTCAGTGTGAATTTCTGCCACACACATATTGTAAAATAATTTCATACTTTTTAAAATGTTTTTCGCCGTAATTCCGAAAGCATGTGATATTTATAAACTCGAACTCAGATCAACGAATATTACCCATTTTATTTAAGCAAATATTATCTATTTTCTCAAGTCATATCGCCAATTTCATTTATAGGAAAATTCACAGATTCGAAATTTAGGAAATAAAGATAATTTTTAAGGAAATTTATGTTTTAATACGTTATTACTATGGAAAAATTCAACATTTTGAAAAAAAAAAAAATTACAAGTCTTTTGTAATTCGTCATTTCTTCATCGTCTTTCTTCGTACTTTCTTCTCTGTTATGTAATATTTCAAATGATATTGAACTAATTTTCGATCATCGATTCACCGCAAAATCGCATATCTAATATAGTATATAAATAAAGTCTGGATTAGGGGACTAATTAACGCACAGCGCAAACTACTGAACCTAAAATCTTGAAAATCGTGGTAAAAATACTTCTTATGACATAAACTTCTGCTAAGAAAGGATTTTCTAAAGTGTCACCCCTAATGGTTGGTTGATTGATTTTTTGACGGCCGATTATCTACGCTAGGGATATAGGCCCGAGGGGGGAGTGCCCTTCGTGGGGATCTTTCTAAGGGAACCTAACACGTATTAACGCATGGAAATCCATGGCTCGAAGAAAACCACGAAAACTCCGAACGATTAGGCCGACGGGCGCGATTGGGTTTGAACCCAGCACCTCCCGTCTACCAGCTTCGAGAGCAGAACCTCTCAGCCACTGGTGGGGCCACCCCTAATGGTTTTTGCACTGGGAGGGGAAAAAAATCGAATATCAAAATTATGCGTCAAATGATAGCATATTTTAATGTAGTTTTGTATGCTGAATCGAATGCTACCAAATAAATTTTTATAAGTCCAACAGTTCATGACGCATTTCATATTTTTCTAATTTGGCGGTGTCTTTGGCATCTAAGCCTTAAAATATCTATCATTACATCCGTTACTCTAGCACCGGAAAAAATTCAAATCCACCCTTTTGGCTAAAAAATAAAAACGGCTCTATGAGTTTGAAATAAAAATGCAAGCATCTTAATTTTTTAAAAAAATAGTGATTTTATGTAAAATAAAAGGGAAAAAATTACTGAGAATTTAGCGTTATAAAACAAAAATGGAAAAGGTACTACTTAGATATTCCGTCGACCAAAAATCTATCGTCAAACTATAAGATTAAATGCCAATAATGGTTGATCGTAAATATCAAATTCACTTGAATTTAAACAAACTACACGTGTTTACGTCATCAAGTGATTTTAATTTCGACGTTTTATTTGTATTTTTATTAATGTTATACTAATTTATTTGTTATTTCGTTATTTAAAATAAACATTATGTCAATTTATATAATTTGGCGAATGGTTTGGCGATTTATATAATTTGGCGAAATGGGTCGACGGGATAACAAGTAGTACCAATGAAAATATTTAAGTATAAAAGCAATGTTTGTAACGACTTAAAAATTATTTTCATATATATAAACTCGGTTTATGGCGTCAGATGCCGTCATCCAAAGAATCTACAAGAGTCTTTTTCCATTTTTTCCGGTCATAGGTTCCTCAATGAAATAAATTGGAATAATATTGTGCGATTTATAAATTGCTCCTCGATAAGAAGAAAAAATGGGTACATTTATAACAACCGTGCACACATCTCGCTGATAGCATTTTTAAAATTCCCAGTAGCAGTAGTTACATTTTGCGTATGTAAATTAAAAATATTTTTTTGCTTTTAATTATGGCATTATTTCCTGTTATTGTTTATCTTTTCAGTTTTTTAAATAAAATTAGTATAAGGCATGCATTTTAAATTAAATGAGTGAAAGGTTTGTGTTTTAAATGAAAATAATAAAATAAGAATATGCTATGAAAACAATCTTTATGGATTTATTAAATGCGCCCGGCTGACATAAAAGTATCACAAAAGCCACATATTCACTTTTCTTTGAGTAGTTGCTCATGAGAATTCAAGTTAACCTTCCGTAATCGGATACTTCACATATTGGTGTATTAGCTTTAATGTTGAAAGCATCGTTTTTGTTTGAAGCGAAAACTTTACTATGAATTCTATTACACAAAATCGCATCATCATCATCTACTATATATTTACAACGGAAATTTGTATTTCATTCCGATTGTTTATAATACTTTCGTAGGATATACCACAATTAGTTAGGTAATAATTTTGCAAAGGTATTAGTGTATGCATATTGTTCAAGGGTACTTAGCTATAGAGCAACAGTAAAAGTTCAAAAATTAAGTGAGCCTGATTATGAAAGTTTAGCCTTTTTAAACAAAATCTACAGAACATATTTTGTTACAAGTGGCCCTGTTGCATGACTTTTAGGAATGGTGTTAGTATATACGATTTCATTATAGGTTGATTAGTTATAGAAGTATTAATTCCTGTTGTCATAACGGTCTCATTACCCGACCATAAGTGCGCTGTTTATAATCAACTAAAACAATTACTTCTTAATTGCTAAATTTTGTCCAACGCTTAAGATAACATTATATCGCAATGGCGTTCGCATCGTTTTCAGTAATGAGCAAGGTCAAGCTGAAGATCCATATCGTTTAAAATACAAGTTCAAATTCACCATTTAGTTTAATCCAAGGTTCATTTGGAAATATTGACCAGCGCAGCGGGCATAGCCTGCTAGTTATATATATAAAATCCAAATGGAAATTTCGTTCCGAACGCCGAGATTTCGAGTTCTACCGCATGGATTTTTACGGAACTTATACCGTTAGATAGGTATCGTTCCAGGGAAGGTTTTAAGCTATAACACATCATTCTACCTAGATTAGTTATAGAATTATTACGGAAAATTCTATTATTTTGGACTTTGTTACTTCATATTTCCTTAAATATCTGGGCTCCTATTGGTCGTAGAGCTTAGATCTCGCGCCAAAAGTAGTTCCGAAGTAACCAAGCAAACTTTTCTCCGCGATTATTTTGCCGTCTTCCGATTTCCTCTAAGTCTATTAGGGGCCCGCGTAGAGCCCCTTTAAAATATTTTTCGTAGTAATTTCAGCAATTATCTTAAATTATTGGTTAAGACCGCCACCCTCCCGATTCTATCTACGGAACCCTATCTACGGAAAGGTTGCATGAAGGAGTTTCGTTCAGATACGCTTTCGTTAAGAATAGAGTGCGCTCCCTGGTGGTGGAATGTGGAACTAACATAACGCGATATTGTTAAAATTAGGAAATCTAACAGTGCGATCTGTTTTAAACTTCGAGATAGTTCATAACACATAATCTATTACCTATTCTATTATATATATATAAAATCTATTATCTATTCTATTATCTATTATATATATAAAATCCAAACGGAAATTTCGTTCCGAATGCCTAGATTTCGAGTTCTACTGCATGTATTTTTACGGAACTTATACCGTTAGATAGGTATCGTTCCAGGGAAGGTTTTAAGCTATAATACATCATTCTACCTAGATTAGTTATAGAATTATTACGGAAAATTCTATTATTTTGGACTTTGTTACTTCATATTTCCTTAAATATCTGGGCTCCTATTGGTCGTAGAGCTTAGATCTCGCGCCAAAAGTAGTTCCGAAGTAACCAAGCAAACTTTTCCCCGCGATTATTTTGCCGTCTTCCGATTTCCTCTAACTCTATTAGGGGCCCGCGTAGAGCCCCTTTAAAATATTTTTCGTAGTAATTTCAGCAATTATCTTAAATTATTGGTTAAGACGCCACCCTCCCGATTCTATCTACGGAACCCTATCTACGGAAAGGTTGCATGAAGGAGTTTCGTTCAGATACGCTTTCGTTAAGAATAGAGTGCGCTCCCTGGTGGTGGAATGTGGAACTAACATAACGCGATATTGTTAAAATTAGGAAATCTAACAGTGCGATCTGTTTTAAACTTTGAGATAGTTCATAACACATAATCTATTACCTATTCTATTATATATATATAAAATCTATTATCTATTCTATTATCTATTATATATATAAAATCCAAACGGAAATTTCGTTCCGAACGCCTAGATTTTGAGTTCTACTGCATGGATTTTTACGGAACCTATACCGTTAGATAGGTATTGTTTCAGGGAAGGTTTTAATCTATAACACATTATTCTACCTATAATAGTTTTAGAATTATGACGGAAAATTCTGTTATTTTGGGCGATAAGGTTACCATTTTATTTCTTGGCGAAATTCATCGTTGATAAAAAAAATTGAAACGGCTATTAAACTTCGAAAAATAAAAGAAAAACTGTTACTAATTTTATTTAAATGAAAAAAAAAGAAAAAAAGAAGAAGAAAATCCGTTTTAATGAGTGATAATATTAAAAAACGGAAACATTTAATAAAAACCTGAAAGAAATATTTGTAATGCTTAAAAATTAATTTAATAAGAAATATTACACTTGATACGCAATATTTGGCTCTTTATCGCTTGCGTTAGATATGGAAATGAATCTGAAAATTTGATTAGATGAAATTTTAACGACATTTTCTTTCTGTTCTGCTCTTTTCTTTTCTTTTTTATATCTAATTGTCCCATAACGTGACTTATAGAAGAAACAAGCAGATGTAATTGTGAGTCACATGTGTAATTACTATTTGTTTCTTTACAATTTTTTATTTTTCTTTTGTCGCCAAACAATGTGATTTTAAGCCAAAAATGCATAAGCGTGACATTAGCTTGAGGATGTTCTCACAAATGGTGTTTTTTTACGTGAAAGAGATCATTTTTTGAGTACATTTTCATATTCAATTGTAACTTATATAGATATCAGTTAATATTTTAAAAATGGAATCGAATACTTAAATTTCAGTGTGAATTTCTGCCACACATACATATTGTAAAATAATTTCATACTTTTTAAAATGTTTTTCGCCGTAATTCCGAAAGCATGTGATATTTTTAAACTCGAACTCAGATCAACGAATATTACCCATTTTATTTAAGCAAATATTATCTATTTTCTCAAGTCATATCGCCAATTTCATTTATAGGAAAATTCACAGATTCAAAATCTAGGAAATAAAGATAATTTTTAAGGAAATTTATGTTTTAATACGTTATTACTATGGAAAAATTCAACATTTTGAAAAAAAAAAATTACAAGTCTTTTGTAATTCGTCATTTCTTCTTCGTCTTTCTTGGTACTTTCTCCTCTGTTGTGTAATATTTCAAATGATATTGGACTAATTTTCGATCATCGATTCACCGCAAAATCGCATATCTAATATAGTATATAAAATAAAGCCTGGATTAGGGGACTAATTAACGCACAGCGCAAACTATTGAACCTAAAATCTTGAAAATCGTGGTAAAAATACTTCTTATGACACAAACTTCTGCTAAGAAAGGATTTTCTAAAGTGTCACCGCTAATGGTTTTTGCACGGGGAGGGGAAAAATATCGAATACCAAAATTATGCGTCAAATGATAGCATATTTTAATGTAGTTTTGTATGCTGAATCAAATGCTACCAAATAAATTTTTATAAGTCCAACAGTTCATGACACATTTCATATTTTTCTAATTTGGCGGTGTCTTTGGCATCTACACCTCAAAATATCTATCATTACATCCGTTACTATAGCAACGGTAAAAATTCAAATCAACCCTTTTGGCTAAAAAATAAAAACGACTCTATGAGTTTGAAATAAAAATGCAAGCAACTCAATTTTTTAAAAAAATAGTGATTTTATGTAAAATAAAAGGGAAAAAATTACTGAGAATTTAGCGTTATAAAACAAAAATGGAAAAGGTACTACTTAGATATTCCGTCGACCAAAAATCTATCGTCAAACTATAAGATTAAATGCCAATAATGGCTGATCGTAAATATCAAATTCACTTGAATTTAAACAAACTACACGTGTTTACGTCATCAAGTGATTTTAATTTCGACGTTTTATTTGTATTTTTATTAATGTTATACTAATTTATTTGTTATTTCGTTATTTAAAATAAAGATTATGTCAATTTATATAATTTGGCGAATGGTTTGGCGATTTATATAATTTGGCGAAATGGGTCGACGGGATAACAAGTAGTACCAATGAAAATATTTAAGTATGAAAGCAATGTTTGTAACGACTTAAAAATTATTTTCATATATATAAACTCGGTTTATGGCGTCAGATGCCGTCATCCGAAGAATCTACAAGAGTCTTTTTCCATTTTTTCCGGTCATAGGTTCCTCAATGAAAGAAATTGGAATTGGAATAATATTGTGCGATTTATAAATTGCTCCTCGATAAGAAGAAAAAATGTGTACATTTATAACAACCGTGCGCACATCTCGCTGATAGCATTTTTAAAATTCCCAGTAGCAGTAGTTACATTTTGCGTATGTAAATTAAAAATATTTTTTTGTTTTTAATTATGGCATTATTTCCTGTTATTGTTTATCTTTTCAGTTTTTTAAATGAAATTAGTATAAGGCATGCATTTTAAATGAAATGAGTGAAAGGTTTGTGTTTTAAATAAAAATAATAAAATAAGAATATGCTATGAAAACAATCTTTATTGATTTATTACCTGCGCCAGTCTGACATAAAAGTATCACAAAAGCCACATATTCACTTTTCTTTGAGTAGTTGCTCATGAGAATTCAAGTTAGCCTTCCGTAATCGGATACTTCACATATTGGTGTATTAGCTTTAATGTTGAAAGCATCGTTTATGTTTGAAGCGAAAACTTTACGATGAATTCTATTACACAAAATCGCATCATCATCATCTACTATATATTTACAACGGAAATTTGTATTTCATTCCGATTGTTTATAATACTTTCGTAGGATATACCACAATTAATTAGGTAATAATTTTGGAAAGGTTTTGGTGTATACATATTGTTCAAGGGTACTTAGCTATAGAGCAACAGTAAAAGTTCAAAAATTAAGTGAGCCTGATTATGAAAATTTAGCCTTTTTAAAAAAAAATCTACAGAACATATTTTGTTACAAGTGGACCTGTTGCATGACATTTAGGAATGGTGTTAGTATATACGATTTCATTATATGTTGATTAGTTACAGAGGTATTAATTCCTGTTGTCATAACGGTCTCATTACCCGACCATAAGTGCGCTGTTTATAATCAACTAAAACAATTACTTCTTAATTGCTAAATTTTGTCCAACGCTTAACATTATATCGCAATGGCGTTCGCATCGTTTTCAGTAATGAGCAAGGTCAAGCTGAAGATCCATATTGTTTAAAATACAAGTTCAAATTCACCATTTAGTTTAATCCAAGGTTCATTTGGAAATATTGACCAGCGCAGCGGGCATAGCCTGCTAGTTATATATATAAAATCCAAACGGAAATTTCGTTCCGAACGCCTAGATTTCGAGTTCTACTGCATGGATTTTTACGGAACCTATACCGTTAGATAGGTATTGTTTCAGGGAAGGTTTTAAGCTATAACACATTATTCTACCTATATTAGTTTTAGAATTATGACGGAAAATTCTGTTATTTTGGGCAATAAGGTTACCATTTTATTTCTTGGCGAAATTCATCGTTGATAAAAAAAATTGAAACGGCTATTAAACCTCGAAAAATAAAAGAAAAACTGTTACTAATTTTATTTAAATGAAAAAAAAAAGAAAAAAAGAAGAAGAAAATCCGTTTTAATGAGTGATAATATTAAAAAACGGAAACATTTAATCAAAACCTGAAAGAAATATTTGTAATGCTTAAAAAGTAATTTAATAAGAAATATTACACTTGATACGTAATATTTGGCTCTTTATCGCTTGCGTTAGATATGGAAACGAATCTGAAAATTTGATTAGATGAAATTTTAACGACATTTTCTTTCTGTTCTGTTCTTTTCTTTTTTTTTTATATCTAACTAGGGGATCGAACCCGAGCTCCTCGGGTTACAGAGTATAGGTGAAAACCATTCTTTGCTTTTTAATTGTAATTACTTTTTTTATATGTAATACATATTTTAGATTGTCCACTAACATGAAAAAGAATTTTTATCTGAAAAATATCAATTATGCAATCAAATAAAGTTTTAAAATTTATTAAAAGCGATACTTTCACATGCCACCGCATGCCAGGAGTTATTAGCCCAAGATTTTGCGACTTACGGCAGTCTTTCCGATCATTTCAGTGCTTTAAGCGTGTGGTTCAATCACATGTCTGTTAAATTTGTTTCTTATTTACATTATTTTATTTATTTTTCTATAGAGGAAGTTTAAATTTTGTTATGGAACAGTAGACGGAAACAAATGCTGAACTTTTTACATTGTTTTAAGAGCAAACGGATTAATCTTTTGTAATCGAGCATTAATTAAGATTAAATTTATCTTTCGTGATAGATAAATTTAAAAATAATTCATGCTTGAAAATCTATATATATTATGCTATCGTACGTGGCACAGAAATCGCGATTATTTTTTAATTGTTTAATGGCAACAGCTGAATGAAAGGCATTTCATTGGTTATTGTGCAATATTTTTAAAAAGGGAATAACAATAAATAAAAAAAAGTTTAATTAATACATATATAACAAAAAAAATTATATAATTAAAAAAACAAACAAAATAAAAGTAAATAAACAACAACATCCGGGTTACCATATCAAGCAAAATAACGGCACTTTGGCGCCAGTTAAGTACCTCGGTGCGTATATGACATTGGCATCAGAAAAACATCACGCCAACGTGGTGCGTATATGACATTTGTGCCGTCTTTTATTCATCTCATTTAAAATACAATAAATAAATAAATAAATAAATAAAGGTATTTTTCCAGTATAGGTACTTGGCGAAATAGAGAAAAGGTCCTTGGCGAGAAAAAAAAATTGGCAACGTATTTTCTGGCAACCTATTTCATCAAAATACTTTTTTTTTCGAATAAAGCTACATAAAAGTTGCTATGATGGCAAAAAGTTTGTACTTTTATGTTAGCTGGACGCAATTCTCGCCAATAGCATTTTTTATTTTTCGAGTGGTAAATTAAAACAATGCTTTGATGTTGAAATTAAATGGTTTATGGTATTTATTCTTTTCTTTTCTTTTTTTTTTAAATTTTTTTTAAAGTGAAATTCATGAATTTGAAATGTTTCAGTTTTAAAATAAAGTTATCCATTTTAAAATGAGTGAAAGGATTATATTTTAATCTAAATTAACGAACAACGGGTAAATGCAACGGGTACAATGTTTGGCGATTTATCACCTGTGCTCGACTAACATAAAAATACCGAGTTCTTGATTTCTCTATCAGAATCTTCCGATTTGGCGAAGGATTGAGCAAGTAAATTAAATTATGAATAAAAGTAACATGATACAATGCCTAGCATACATTTAAGGGAGACCAAACTGGTCGACACGGGCGACTGGTTATTTAAAAAACCATAATAACTCAGCCAATTAAGATACAATTTTCAAACAAATTGCATTTGAAAGTAGATTTTATTTCTCTATTTGACGGTGTAAAAACTGAAAATGTGCGATATTTGAAAACTTAAAAAATCGTTGACATAGCACACATTATAATTTCAATTTTTTTTTCAGTTTTTATGAGAAAATAGCAACAAAAGGTACAGTAATATATTATTTTCTTTCCTCCGTGAATATTTTCCCTCTATTTTCAACCCTCAATGACTTTCAACAAAAATGGAGTACTTCAGTTGCCACAATTACAAAAAATGTATTAAAAACTACAAAAAAATTAATATCTCAAAATTAAACTGAGATACAGCTTTCAAACAAATTGCATTTAAAAGAGCATATTTTTCCTCATACAACGGTGTAAAAATTTAAAATGTGCGATGTTTAGAAGTTTAAAATTTTGTAGTAAAGAAAATTATAAAATCAAAATTTCATTTCAAATTCCAAAGTGTTGCCATTCGCAGAATGACGTATGCGTTACGCATAGATATGTTTGTCCTTTATAATATAGATTGTCCCATCACGTGACTTATAGAAGAAACAAGCAGATGTAATTGTGAGTCACATGTGTAATTACTATTTGTTTCTTTACAATTTTTTATTTTTCTTTTGTCGCCAAACAATGTGATTTTAAGCCAAAAATGCATAAGCGTGACATTAGCTTGAGGATGTTCTCACAAATGGTGTTTTTTTAGGTGAAAGAGATCATTTTTTGAGTACATTTTCATATTCAATTGTAACTTATATAGATATCAGTTAATATTTTAAAAATGGAATCGAATACTTAAATTTCAGTGTGAATTTCTGCCACACATACATATTGTAAAATAATTTCATACTTTTAAAAATGTTTTTCGCCGTAATTCCGAAAGCATGTGATATTTATAAACTCGAATTCAGATCAACGAATATTACCCATTTTATTTAAGCAAATATTATCTATTTTCTCAAGTCATATCGCCAATTTCATTTATAGGAAAATTCACAGATTCGAAATCTAGGAAATAAAGATAATTTTAAAAGAAATTTATGTTTTACTACGTTATTACTATGGAAAAATTCAACATTTTGAAAAAAAAAATTACAAGTCTTTTGTAATTCGTCATTTCTTCTTCGTCTTTCTCCTCTGTTATGTAATATTTCAAATGATATTGGACTAATTTTCGATCATCGATTCACCGCAAAATCGCATATCTAATATAGTATATAAAATAAAGTCTGGATTAGGGGACTAATTAACGCACAGCGCAAACTACTGAACCTAAAATCTTGAAAATCGTGGTAAAAATACTTCTTATGACATAAACTTCTGCTAAGAAAGGATTTTCTAAAGTGTCACCCCTAATGGTTTTTGCACGGGGAGGGGAAAAAAATCGAATATCAAAATTATGCGTCAAATGATAGCATATTTTAATGCTGAATCGAATGCTACCAAATAAATTTTTATAAGTCCAACAGTTCATGACACATTTCATATTTTTCTAATTTGGCGGTGTCTTTGGCATCTAAACCTCGAAATATCTATCATTACATCCGTTACTCTAGCAACGGAAAAAATTCAAATCAACCCTTTTGGCTAAAAAATAAAAACGGCTCTATGAGTTTGAAATAAAAATGCAAGCATCTTAATTTTTTAAAAAAATAGTGATTTTATGTAAAATAAAAGGGAAAAAATTACTGAGAATTTAGCGTTATAAAACAAAAATGGAAAAGGTACTACTTAGATATTCCGTCGACCAAAAATCTATCGTCAAACTATAAGATTAAATGCCAATAATGGTTGATCGTAAATATCAAATTCACTTGAATTTAAACAAACTACACGTGTTTACGTCATCAAGTGATTTTAATTTCGACGTTTTATTTGTATTTTTATTAATGTTATACTAATTTATTTGTTATTTCGTTATTTAAAATAAAGATTATGTCTATTTATATAATTTGGCGAATGGTTTGGCGATTTATATAATTTGGCGAAATTGGTCGACGGGATAACAAGTAGTACCAAGGAAAATATTTAAGTATGAAAGCAATGTTTGTAACGACTTAAAAATTATTTTCATTTATATAAACTCGGTTTATGGCGTCAGATGCCGTCATCCGAAGAATCTACAAGAGTCTTTTTCCATTTTTCCGGTCATAGGTTCCTCAATGAAAGAAATTGGAATTGGAATAATATTGTGCGATTTATAAATTGCTCCTCGATAAGAAGAAAAAATGGGTACATTTATAACAACCGTGCGCACATCTCGCTGATAGCATTTTTAAAATTCCCAGTAGCAGTAGTTACATTTTGCGTATGTAAATTAAAAATATTTTTTTGCTTTTAATTATGGCATTATTTCCTGTTATTGTTTATCTTTTCAGTTTTTTAAATGAAATTAGTATAAGGCATGCATTTTAAATTAAATGAGTGAAAGGTTTGTGTTTTAAATGAAAATAATAAAATAAGAATATTCTATGAAAACAATCTTTATTGATTTATTACCTGCGCCCGGCTGACATAAAAGTATCACAAAAGCCACATATTCACTTTTCTTTGAGTAGTTGCTCATGAGAATTTAAGTTAATCTTCCGTAATCGGATACTTCACATATTGGTGTATTAGCTTTAATGTTGAAAGCATCGTTTTTGTTTGAAGCGAAAACTTTACTATGAATTCTATTACACAAAATCGCATCATCATCATCTACTATATACTTACAACGGAAATTTGTATTTCATTCCGATTGTTTATAATACTTTCGTAGGATATACCACAATTAGTTAGGTAATAATTTTGGAAAGGTTTTAGTGTATACATATTGTTCAAGGGTACTTAGTTATAGAGCAACAGTAAAAGTTCAAAAATTAAGTGAACCTGATTATGAAAGTTTAGCCTTTTTAAAAAAATCTACAGAACATATTTTGTTACAAGTGGCCCTGTTGCATGACTTTTAGGAATGGTGTTAGTATATACGATTTCATTATATGTGGATTAGTTACAGAGGTATTAATTCCTGTTGTCATAACGGTCTCATTACCCGACCATAAGTGCGCTGTTTATAATCAACTAAAACAATTACTTCTTAATTGCTAAATTTTGTCCAACGCTTAAGGTAACATTATATAGCAATGGCGTTCGCATCGTTTTCAGTAATGTGCAAGGTCAAGCTGAATATTGTTTAAAATACAAGTTGAAATTCACTATTTAGTTTAATCCAAGGTTCATTTGGAAATATTGACCAGCGCAGCGGGCATAGGCTGCTAGTAATTATATAAAATAATGCATTTGGAGACATGATTATTAAAATATATACTAATTTGCAATATTTTGGCGTAAAATAGCCACACAACAGTAGTTTTTACTTATATTGCAGATGTGCAACAAGAGAAAAGATTGACGTACTATATGAAAAATGTATCTCTGTTTTTTTGTTTTTTTATTATTATTATTTGTCCTGTGTAATAAACATTTCAGAGAATCATATATAATTATTTCGAAACAAAATAAAAAATCGCGAATTTAAGGGTTAAGATATTTGTTCCATTGTGTTCCAAATATCAGTAACAATAATTTATTCTTATTTCTTTCCATAATTTTATTTTTTATTTCTATTTAATTTTTTTCATTACCATTTCATCATTCTTTTCATAACATTTATACAAAACATAAGAGACAAACTATATTGTTACACATATAAGGAAGAGAAAAATAAATATTGAACAAAATGAGTGCATTTTAGCGCAAATTTTAATTATATCTGCTGAGGGTAATATTCCCCTAAGTATCGACAAACACTAATTAAGATTCTAAAAATAAATGTGTGTAAATATGCATCAGTGCTTCATTTCGTCTTCTTTTTCCCCTTACGTTCTTTTTTTGTGTTCTTTATATAATTAACTTTTGCAAACAATTTTTTGGTTAAAAATCTGAATCTTTCAAAAATGACTGTTTGCACAAATTACATTTTAAAATAAAGCCAATGAGCATTTTAATTTTGCAAATATAATTTTGATATTTTTTCTTCATAGCAGGATATACACCAGTAATTCTTATTTTTAAGAAATGCTAGTTAAGTTTCGAAAAATTATTTTTTATAATATGCATGAGCGCTTCATTAGGTCTTTCCCCCCACCCCCTTAATTTTTTTTTTAAATTTCGTTTCTTTATACTCTTCATGTTTGAGAATAGCATTTTTCAAACACATGCAAATAAAAAACCCAAGACATTCGAAGATAATTATTTGCACAATTTACAGTTCACAATAAATGTAACGAGCATTTAAATTTGGCAAATGTAATTATTTAATACTTTTCAAAATGAAAGTGTTTCATATAATCATCTTCTTCCTGAATTAATTGTACTTTGTTATTTTTATTTTTGAGCTGTATTTTTATTTAAGAAAAATTTAATACTTTTGCTATAAAATTAATTACTTCCTTTATTTTTCCGAAAATATCACTAGAGTTATATAATTTAAATGAATTTTTAGCAGTGAAATTACGCTCGAAATTATTGAATATATAATATAATACTGGATTTTTCACATTCCTAACGATGCGTAGAACCAAAAATAGGAAAAGTGTCGAAGCCGGGAATTGAATCCGGAAATCTTAGAATAGCTCCCCAAGTGCTTATACCATTTAAGCTACGAGGACGATACTCAGTTTAGCATATCTCACTCATATATATCATACTTCAAGAGCACACAATCCTGTGGCGAAACGTGATATACAAACAAACCCAGCATCGGTGTACACATATATATAATTTTAATTAATTTTCTGCACTGAAATTACGCTTGAAATTATTGAATATATAATAGGCGATTTTTTACATTGTTAACGAAGCGTAGAATCAATAATGTGAAATATGTCAAAGTCGGGAATCAAATCTGGAACACTTGGAATAACGCTCCAAGTTTTGTACCATTTAAGCTACAAGGACGATGCCCAGCTTAGCATCTCTCACTCATATATGTTTGTAAGGCTGCAACTGCAGCATGATATGGAATAATCTTCAAGAGCACACAATCTTGCGGCAAAACAGGAGCAAACAAACCCAGCATCCATGAACACATATATAATTTTAATTAATTTCTCAATTAATTTTCAGCAGCGAAATTACGCTCGAAATTATTGAATATATAATACGTGATTTTTCACATTGATAACGAAGCGTAAAACCAACAATGTGAAAAATGCCCAAGCCGGGAATCTAACCCTGAATCCTTGGAAGAGCGCTCCAAATTCTCTACAATTTAAGCTACGAGGACGATACCCAGCTTAGGATCTCTCACTCATATATGCTGGCAAGGCAGCAACTGCAGCAAAAGACGGAATAGTCTTCAAGAGCACACAATCGAGCGGCGAAACATGAGATGAAAACAAACCCAACATCGGTGAACACATATATATAATTTTAATTAATTTTTCAATTAAATTTGAGCAGTGAAATTACAATGGAAATTATTGATTGTTTACACTGCTGACCAAGACACTTAAATGGTATAGCACTTGGAGCGCTATTCCAAGGTTTCCGGGTTCGATTCGCGTCTTGGACATTTTTCACATTGTTGGTTCTACGCTTCGTTAGCAATGGGAAAAATCACGTATTATATATTCAACAATAGAGTTGTCTGTCCATCTTTGGTCCGAAAAAATGACGCTTAATTTTTTCCGTATGCAATATTTTATATTTTTCTCATTTATACGAAAATGTATGGTTATATATACATGGCAATTTCTTATGACGGTTTCGTTTCTTATAAGTAGTTAACCGACTTAGTTGTAGGCATGAACTTTGTCCCCCGGTATAACGGATATGCGTAGTGTTTACATGTGTTTCTTGCAAATCGGGGTTCTAAATGCTCTGAATATCGGCATTTTAAAGTAATTCTCTCCGCCTTATCAAAAGGCAGAATTATTTGCGATTAAAATACGGCGAATAAACTGTAAGAAATTACTGTTGTCAAGAGCATTTGGATCACTTATTTACACGCAACACCTGGCAACACTAGTTATGAGGTACACAATTAAGAATCTGGAAGCGCCTGTTTGACGTAAATTCTGAAAATAACGACCGTATCTAGACCGCTATAGACGATACAACCGTAATGTCTATGACAAATTTTTCTCGACTAGGGATGAAATGATGTCTTAATTTAAAAAAATAAAATCCCAAGTCATGTGACTGTCATCAACAGTTCCGGGCTGACCGCTTCGCCTTTTATACGCCAAGCGACCATTTTGGCACTTTAATGTTAGCCAGGCGGAACTGATATATCGCCAAATATTGTTCCTACGCCATCGTTTTATTTATATTATGATTGTCCAAGTCATGATCAATTACGGGCTGACCCCTTCGCTTTTCATATGCAAGGCTTCCATTTTAATAATTTTTTTTTTTAATAAAACTACATAAAAGTTGCCATGATCGCAAAGAATTCTTTGTACTTTTATGTTAGCCGGGCGCAAATCTCGCCAATAGCATTTTTTTAACACAGCAATTAGCATTTTTTATTTTTCGCGTAGTAAATTAAAACAATGCTTTGATCTCGAAATTAAATGCCATGATTTATCGTATTATTTATTATTTTACATTTTTGAAAATTAAAAGAAGTAAGCGAAAGCCATGAATTTTAAATGTTTCAGTTTTAAATGAAAGTTTTGTATTTTAAATAAAATGAGTGAAAAGTTTGTATTTTAAATGAAACTAATGAAATATGAAAAAATCCGAACGGAACAATGGTTGGCGATTTATCACCTGTGCCCCGCTAACATAAAAATACAGAGTTCTTGATTTCTCTATGAGAATCTTCCGATTTGCGGTGGATTCAGTACGCAAATTAAACTATGAACAAATGTAACATAATACAATGCTTACCATACATTTAAGGGAAACCAAACTGGTCGCCAAGGGCGACTAATTTAAAAATAACCTCATCATGGACCTTTTATTTTAAGTGCATCACAATGTGGGAACAGTGAGCATAATTGATTTTCTTATTAAAACAATTTGCACCTTGCTTACATGTCTTACAAGGAGAAGGCAAGGGTGTGGGATATCAAAATCAAAGCAAGGTTTTGTGTGTAAATTGTACTTAGTAAGTGAACTCAGATGACCAAATCGTAGCGCGTACTACTCAGTAATTTATCGAGAGAAAAAATTTAGTTGGAAATTTTTTTCTTTTATTACTATGATAATTTCTTATGATTAATCTTCTTACAGTTAGACACTTCTAACTTGTGTGAAGTTCTTGAACAGTTTTACTAAACACATAGATAAAATACGTATAAATTCTTGGATAAAATTTTGTTACATATGAGGAGCAAACATTCAAACCGTGCTTTCTCACAAAAAAATAAAAAATGAGTTATTGTTATTTTTATGAACTCTGTGTTAAATTGCACAGAAATAAACGACAATTTTTACCAAAAAATATTTTTCTCCGATTATAAATCAATTTTAAAACTTGACGTTTCAATCAAAGAGTGTTTCCTCCAGAGCCTGCATTCAGTCAAACAGTGATTTCTCCAGTCTGGCCAATCACAGTTGTCACTTAACGTGTACTTTCGAAACCTACCATACATATCACAATTGAAACGGATTGTTTTAGAGAAAAATAAGTTAATGTTAAAATCTTCCAGAATTATAGATTTCAAGATCTAAGTGAAGGATATGATGTAAATCTTCTTAAAAAGGGAGTTACTGTTGGTTGCCCTGTTTCAAAGGGTTGTTTTAGAATCTCTTCCTCTTAGTCGCGCCATATGAGTTGAAAAGAAAAAAAGATGTTGAAAAACTTTTGAAGGTAATGTACGGTGAACAATAACAAAATCAACCTGATGATGTCTTCAAATGCTACAAACACATTATCCATGATTTATAAGCCTGCAATGAAGAAGAGGGGGATGTGCGTGACTGTCTAGATGAAGATATTGGTTTTAAAATTTTAAGTGGATTTCTGGCAAACGAGTATTTATTTAGTAAGTATTTAATGAATACTACTAGGTACCATAATCTGTCATTCTATTTTATCAATAATCAACTGAAATTCGGTATTTATTCAAATAAAATAATGCTTTTGTATTATTTGTGAGTTAGAACTTATTTCATTCAAAAAGCGTTTTATCCACTTGTCAAACAATCAAAACATGTTTCCTCCTCTGAATTCGGTCAAAACGTGATTTCTCCAAATATTAAATGCATTTTATTAATTTGTTTTATGTTTAATATCTTAGGTATGCTTGCAATTCGTTCTAATAACCAGTAATAAAAATACACAATAAAAATTAGAATTAAATACAAGTTATTTTCTAATTTATCAGTTTTTTGTGTTTTTTGAAAATTTGTATCTAAAGGAGAAAGCATGGTTTGCATGTTTGCTCCACATATAATAAATGAGTATTGTTATCTAGTCAACCGATTTTACTTGTCACTTATCGCTAATATGGGTTTAATACTTTACGTAAACTTATATTGATTTAATAGCTTTCCTTTCTACATTTTAATGCTTATAGAACTTCTTTATTTTAAAAGCAATATCTTCATTACCTGGAATATAATGTCAATTGCTTCCTATAACGTAAATTAATTTAAAAGAACCGACATTAAATTTAAGTGTTTCATAGATGGCATTAGCCGTTCCGTAATCGACTATTCTCAGGCGTACCCTTTTTATAAAGTGGAATTTCCAGTTCAAAGGTATAAATTGCGTTTCGCTAATCAATCGCGGCGCTCTCTCTCTCTTTCCTGCTTGTTTCTTTAAAGTTATCATTATGATTTTAATAAGTTTGAATTCAAGTTACAGTAGGATATTTAGTTTGAGTTTTACGATGTTTTTAGAGAACGGTTTTAGTCATGATTTAAATGTAAGCTGTTTTGAAAAGCTCCAGGTGTATTGAAGTTTAATCCTGTTTTAACCAAAGTTGTTTTTAATGATTCACTTAGCTATTTTAAACAAAGTTGGCTCTGAATATTTTTCAACTTAAACCTGTATTTTTATAAAGTATACATTGAATGAAATAGAGTTTAAATAAAGAACTGTCGTCAACAATATCTGACTATTCTATGGATCCAAAACACAGTTTTATAACAGGTATCTTCCACAGCACGTTTACAGTTCCTTTGCTGATAGCAGTATAAGTGTATATCAGACCTATACTGATACAGGCTAAGAGAAGAGGTTATGGGCTACCAATGCCATACCTGGATAATGGAAACGTGTTGAATTTAAATAAGAAGAGTCATAAATTTTTGCCCCATTTCAAAGACATTTGTGTTTGTTAAGAAGGGGGGCTGATATTTTTTTGAAGGTGGCAAGTATGCAAGTACAGATCGATAAGCTTGGAGCTTTAAACTACTCAACTTGGCAAATGGATATTAAATACCTTCTGTTGGAGAATAATGCATGGGATATTGTCACTGGAGTTGAGAAGGAACCTGAAATTGATGCCGATAAGGGAATTACAGCAAAGGATGTGAAAGATTTTCATACTAGGAAAAGGATTGATTTATTCACAATCTATTTAAATATGGGAAAGGACTTTAGAAAAATCATAGAAAACAAACATAATCCCAAAGATGTATGGGATGTATTAAAGAAACATTTTGAGCCTGTAATAGATCACGGCATATGTTCCTGTTTTCTGAGTTCATGTCCTGTAAAGTGAAGCCAAATGAAAAGATATATTTATTTGCTGCCAGGTTAAATAGAATTGCCGATCAACTGAACGACCTTGGTCAACCTGTTGAAGAGGTGTATAAATCATTTCAACTCCTCCGTCATCTCTCAAGCCATTTCGACAGCATAGTGCAAGTTATATTACGTTGGAAAGAGGAAAAGTTTATTTTCAACGATATCCTAATGGAATTAATCGCCGAAGAATCAAGATTTGCCCTACGAGATTTAGACAAACGTAAAGAACTTCTCGTTGAGACTCAACATATACAGAAAAGTAGACTTCGATGCTTTCGATGTGGGAGCACAAACCAACTACAGAGGGATTGTCGACAACGCCGAAGAGACTCTAGAAGTTATAATCGTCGTGTTCCATCTGTTTCTAGTGTGTCTGCTGCCTCCGAATCCAGTTCCAAACGTGCCCAGTCTCCAGTTAAGAAAAACAGGAATCGCCGAGGCAAAGGGAAGGAACCATCATCAAACTCTATCAGCGTTAAACAAAAAGGTAAAAACAATCCTTTCTTGTTTTATATTCAGGCAAATTTGACTGGTAGTGAAAGCGAAAATAGCTTGTTATTTGATACCACAGCTTCACACCACTTTTGCCGTGATAAGAGTTTGTTTTATAAATTAAAGACTTGATGAAAAAATGTTTGTAGCTGTAAATGGTGTTACTTTCCCGATAGAAGGAATGGGAAATGTAAAGTTAAAGTTTGGCCAAAGGCTGTTTTTCTTTTCTGGTGTAATGTATTCCCCTAAACTAAGAAAAAATCTTATTTCAGGTCCAAAATTGGATGTAAAATGTGTAAAATTTACTGGTGAAGGCTATAAGTTGGAGGTGTCCAAAGAGGGTCAATATTTATTTACTGCTTTTCTTAGGGATGGTACTTATCATTTGTATCCTAAAATTCCAAGTTTACTTCCTAAAAGAATTAAATTTGAAACGTCCCATATATCTAAGGATGATTTCAGAATTTCTCATCGCAGATTTGCGCATGTAAGTCCAGATTTGATAGAAAATACGGCCAAAAATGAAAGCGTTAGAGGTCTTCCCCGGGTTAAGTCAGGATTTTTTTTTTTTGTGAAATATGTAAACTTAGTAAACATAGACGTACATCATTTAAATCAATTAATAGGATTAGATCTAAACGTCCTCTCGAGTTGTTGTTTATGGATGTCTTGGGGCCTGTAAGAGAGAAAGGAAGAAACGGAGAGAGATATTTTCTCCCAATTATTGACGATTTTTCGCATAAGGCCACAGTTTTTCCCATAAAGGAAAAATCCGAAGTGATTGGAATTGTTCGTAATCATGTGATCTGGGCGGAGAGATTTCTCGAACGTAAAGTAAAGTACATCCGATCTGATAATGGCGGGGAGTTTAAAAATGATAATTTTAGGATTTTCTGTGAAGGGAGAGGCATTAAACACGAATTTACGGACGTGTATTCTCCTAAACAGAATTGGACTATTGAGAGATACAATCAAATGATTGCTAACGGCATCAGATCAATTTTAAGTGAAAGTGGTTTAAAACGAAGTTTCTGGCCGGAGGCAGCGTTTTATTTTACGTACCGTAATTTCCGGCGTATAATCCGCGGATGAAACAGTTCTGTTTGGACCCAGAAATTTTATTTAGTTATTGAATTCAAATATTTACGGCGATAAAATAAGTTACATTTCTTTTAAAGAATTTTCTGTTTCGAAAAATGATTGTTTCATCCGCGGATTATACGCCGGAAATTACGGTATACTTGGAATCGCATTTGTCACAAATCTCAGTCGAAGACTCCTTTCGAACTTTATAGTGGGTCTAAACCATCCGTTAGACACTTAAAACCCTTTGGAGCTATGGCATATGTAGGTGTTCCCAAGCAACTTAGGTCGAAACTTGATGCAAAAGCAAAAAGGGGGGTAATGATTGGTTACGCCTTTAGTACTAAAGGTTACCGGGTAGCCAAACCCGAGGAAAACAAAATTATAGAAACCATTAACCCCCTCACTGTCAAGCCCGTGTTAATACGTTCACTAAGCTCCAGGTTTCACTGCAATACAAGCAATATTTAAAGTAATATAATTCTATTGATTTAATGTATTTTTAATACATTGAACAATGATTAATACTTCCAAGGATTGCATTCATATTCGTTATTAATTTTTTTTATAAAATGTTCAAAGAATAATTTTTTTTTTTATCATTTAAAACAAAATGCAGAAAAAACAACATTACAATTTTGCCCTTTTTCAAGACAGTCGGATGGTTAATGTTTCTTTCAATGAGGAAATCTCAGATAGTGTCCGGCGCAGTGGAGTCGTGATGGGTTCAAAAGAAATAGGATCTCCTATTTTTGATAAGGTATCTGATGAAGAGTTTGAAGGTAAGGTTGAGAATAATGATACCCAAAATATAAATTATTTCCCTTCGTATAAACCTCCTGATTTATCATCTTCAGAGGATAAATCTGGAGGCCCGATCTGGATCACGATAAAAAAAGCCAGTCAAATATCGTCAAAATTCAGAAAGATAGGCAATATAGCGCATAAAGGCAATATAGCGAGCGAATTTTTAGTTGCACTCTAAAAGCTGCTGAATGATAAGGGATTTTTCACAAATTGCCATTTATTATTATATGGCTTTCAGCAAAGGAGTTTGTACTTAAGGAACGCATTTAGAAGAAATACGTAGATTTTGATACTTCTTTTTTGTTGGAATAGGCTCGTTCTGGCGATTTACCAAGAAGAACTAGTATCCATAAAAAATGAAAAGTAAAAAAAAAAAAAAAAATGCAATTTAACAAATTACAACGACCATTTGGAAAATGATTTTTTCAAAGATTAAAATTTAAGGCATAAAAAATCGCACGGAGTTGATCCTACATTACGTACGCCATGGATTACATTTTTCGGTACTGTAAATTTTTAAACTTCTACGGAGCTGGTCGTTCATTACCTACGCCGTGGATTAAACATTAATATTCCCCACTAAACATTATCTTAAGATTATCTGAAGAAATCTCCGGTTTCTCCAGAAATTCTACAGAAATCTGAAGAAATTTTGCAGATTTAGCTTTACCTTCAAAATATCTGCAGAATTTTGTAAGATATTCTTTCAAATATCTGCAGAAATGGGCCAAATACCTACAGATTTTTGGGGCAATTACCTACAGATTTTCTACAGATTTTTTAGTGGGGTTCCTGGACCCATTTTAAATGAAATTTCATTCTTAAACTTCTAAACATCCCGCAATATTACTTTTTACACCGTCGTATAGAGAAATAAAATGTACTTTTAAATGCAATTTTTTTGAAAGCTGTATCTCAATTTGTTTCTGAGATAATATTTTTTTTGTAGTTTTTATTACTTTTTTGTCATAGTGGCAACAGAAGTATCCATCTCTGTTGAACGTAAACGGAAAATACAGATTACTGTATAGACAAATCAGAAAACGAATAAAATGTGGATTCATCCAATAAAACGTTTCAGATATGCTTTTGATTTCCTACCCTGACAGAGGACAATAACGATTTTTCCAAATGGTTAAAAAATAGTAAAAATTAAAAACGAATATGTATGGAAAACCCCTTATCATTTTGCTGTTTTAGGAGAACAAATAAAAATCAGTTCAGTCTATTGCCGATATCTATCTGAATTTTCAAGATACTTGACTGGATTTTTTTTTTATGAGTTGCTACCTAGTGTTGACTATGAAATCTTGATAAAAATATTTTTTACCGTGCGCGCATGCGCAGATAAAAAATATTTCATTCACCTGCTCATATTTCATCCATTTTTTTTTTATATTTATACCACATTATTTCTACGACATTTTGTCAAATTTTCTGAAACTGGAGTTAAATTTTGTAAAAATAAAAAACCTTGCATGATATGAACAAAAAACATGCAAAATGTTTTTTTAACTTTTTCCAAAAATCCAAATATCTCCAAGAACATACGCTCTATTCTTCGACAAATGAATACATATATTGTATAATATCCGTATATTCGTAAGCTATAGCGATGGATCATGTCATGCATTTTATTCTACAAGGTAATCCCAAACATCATTATTTTTCTTTGATATTTTGTTGGCCCCCTAATTGTCCTTCGGATCAAATCGCCTTTTTTTAAATATGAAGTCGAAGATATTCGTCTCAGTCCTGAAATTCCTGAAAAATCTGACAAACATGTTTTTAAATATTCCATCAAAATATCTAAAATTGAAAGTTCCTGGTCATTAATAGCCATATGGTGTATACAGTAAAATATAAATTGCAATAATAGGGAAATTAGATAAGGTTTTTTCATTAAAACTGATTTAATAAATTGGTAGATAGCTTTTTTTTCGTAAAATATTTACAAAAATAATTAGATTCATTATCAAAAAATCCGTTAAGGAATTATTACAATTATATATAAAAACGATGTAAATAAATGTACATTGATCTTATCGGTAAAAGCAAAGGTTTTCTATTTTAAACATTTCAATTTGATACACATTCTAATATGCAGGCGACATCTTGTTCAAATGTTTTATTCACATTCGAAAATTAATAACAGATATGAGTGGAACCGATTTTGAATAGATAAAACATTCACGTGTTTACGTGTGTGATATTTCCTATAAATAAACATCGTTTGAATTTGCAGACGGATTTTTTTGGCTTAAATGGAGCCTGTTTATGTAATTAATTTGGGTCAATCTCAATCTCCGGCCATCATCACCTTAGCATACCACAACAGAAAACGCACTTCCAGCAAGACATACTTTCTCCAATTCACGAAAATATTCCTGGCAGCACTGCTACCGGAATTTATCCGAAAATTGAAGAATGTCCGTTTCTTTTTTCTCTTTGATAAGAAAGAAAATACCCGCCAATTCAAGAAATTACCGTTCTTTTTTCCGTTCAAGGACAGAAGATTTCCGTAATCTGAAAAAAAAGAAGTAAAAACAACAACAACAACAACAAAAAAAAAACACTTATCTCGTTCTTCCGTAGATGGCTTTGAACCTCAGGCCTCGCGTTCTGAAACAAGCATCTTAACCACTCGGCTAACGGGCGCTTGGTAGAAGACGACTTTAAAGTAAAGACACGGGTTTACTTCAAATGCGAGATTGAGAAGGCTTGTTAAATTTCTTGTTCAGAAAGTTCGGAAAATAAAATTAAATTGCAGAGATATTTCGTCGCTATACAATAATGGTTGGTATTTTAACACTTATAGAATAATAGAGGATAAAATTTTTTGCATATCACATATTTTTTTAATGACATAACTTGATTGTTAGCTGTAAAAATGCGTATTATATTTTTAATTAAATTTAAAAATAAATATTTGCTTTTTTGAATAAAACCGATGTTTTTAAGTTGATTGAACTACTATACAGGTTGTCCGGTCTCAACGGTGTCCAATAGCTGATTCCTAAACCGTTAGTCATAGACATATAGTTCCAATTCGAAAAATGCTTTAAATCAGATAAAGAAATATTTTAAAAGCGATTTGGGTCAATAAAAACATTTCTTAAAAAATTACGAAACTTAAATTTCTATACGGTCCCGCGGTCCTATAAGTTATAGTTAGTAAAATTTTTCTATTACTCTGACAAGTAAGACAAAAAAAGTCCCATTCATATGACACTAAAATTGTGCGAGTTATGAAATTTAAAAATGCATGACTTGTGCCAATTTTCTACTCTGAAAACAAATGAGTTCGGCTTGGCTTTGAGGGGTCATATTCGAAGATCTCATTTCATGTGTATTTGCGCTTTGAAAAAAATCGTACAAGTATTACGATTAAGTTAACATTTATTAAGTTTCAGATTGTCTGAAATAGCATATGTTTTATTATGTCAGGATTTGAGACTGTTTCTTTTATGATTTCTTTTAATAAAATTATGTTGTTTTTATAAGTTTTTATGTTACTTCAACGATCTTATGTATGTTTTTCCAGTTCAAACTTTGTATTCGAACTTTAACCCACTTTCAAATATCCGAACGAGATTACATTTTACATACTGGTGCAAATCCGACAACAATCTAATATTATTATCATTTTCGGTGGTTACCATTTATACTTATTTTATAGGATAAAACAAAAAATTTCGCGAAGAAGTGTATGAAAAAGTTTTAGATTAGATAATACAAGACGGAGATTGTTGGGTTTTTTAACTTTTATGTATTTTTTAGCACTGAATCTGAAAATTGAATTAATTTTTAACCATCATGTCAGGATATTTCGCAAATCATAAATTGTTGAATTTAAAGAATAACAAAAATCGGATACTATAAAGTAGAGGAAATGGTTGTATTTTTTAACTTTTGATAATTGATTTTTACGTACTCTTCAGCACTAAATCTGAAAATGACTTTCATTTTTAACCATCACGTTAGAATTTTTTTGCAAATGTGTGAGTTAAAATATAGCGAAAATCTCATACTATAAAACATATGCAAAACTTTTATTTTATTTTATTTTATTTAATAATTTATTCGATATTTTTGCTTATCTTGGGATTCTTACAGCTGGTTGGTATGATGAGATGGGGGAGAAGATTAAATTTTAACTTTGAACTTTTTAACTTTGAAATTTACAATTTGCGAAAAATCTTGATATGATGGCTAAAAATGAAGGTCAATTCCGGATTCAGCGGTACAAAATACATAAGAATCAATTATCAAAAGCTAAAAAACATGAAATAACCCAAATTTCCCAGGCTAGTGTAATCTAATAATATTTTAAAATACGTATCATTTTGTAAAGAATTTAGGCTGTTAATTTAGCATCATTTTATTTAACAAATCTTTCTTCTTAAATGTGTATTACAAATTGTATATTTTGCGTTAATATGTCAGAATGACTAAAGATTTCAAATTTATATTGCAATGTTGATTTTACTCTCAACCATTTTTTAATATATCTGAGGAAATTATATTTTGACTAAATTTGTGATTGACCCCCAATTTGCAGCAAAAAATATGCTCCAACTTTAAACAGGTATTACTCGGTCAACTTTAATCGTAGAACAACGGGACTTTTTTTGTATTACTTGTCAGTGTAAAAGGAAAATTTTACTAAATATAAGTTATAGGACCGGGGGACCGTATAAACATTTAAATTTCGTAATTTATTAAGAAATGTTTTTATTGACCCAAATCGCTTTTAAAATATTTCTTTACCTGATTTAAAACATTTTTGTAATTGGAACTATATGTCTATGACTAACGGTTTAGGAATTAGCCATTGGACACCGTTGAGACCGGACACCCTGTATGCCTGTATATATTTCACTTTCTTCTCCTTTACAAGAAGAAAGTACTGGATTCATGAAAATTTTGGAATTCCGATTTTCGACGGATTTACACCTTTTAGGGGTCAAAAAACCATAGTAGCATGTTTTTAAAAAATGTTTGTCTGTGAGTCTGTCTGTCCGTCTGTCTGTGTATGCGTGAGACACAAATTTTGTGGGCGCTCTATCTCAAGAACTAATGCATGGAATTTAATAAAAAATGATATTCAGTTTGGCCTTGATATAAATTGATGCTGGTTAGTTTTTGGTGCAAATCGGTCAATAGGTGGCGCTGCTATGCTGCATTTTTTACGATTTCCGCAACAGCTCTATCTCAAGAACTAAAGCACGGATTTTCATCAAACATCACATTATGTTAGTACTTGACGAGTTTTGATGATGTTAACATTTTGTTGTAAATGGTCCAAAAATGCTGCATTTTTCACGATTTCTGCAATATTTCTATATCAAGAATTAATACACGGATTTTACCAAACTTCAGATTTAGTTAATCCTTGATATGAATTGGTTCTGTTTACGTTTTGATGTCAATCGTCGATCAGGTGTCGCTGCTATGCTGAATTTTCCACCATTCTCGCAGTAGCTCTATCTCAAGAACTAACGCACAAACTTTCATCACACTTCAGCTTCAAATATACCTTAATAAATATTATTTCTGATTATGTTTTTTTGTGTAAATCGTCCAACAGTTGGCACTGCTATGCTTTATTTTCCACGATTACTGCAATAGTCCTATTTCAAAAACTAATGCATGGAATTTCATACCTTTAGAAACCTGACGATGGGCATAAATCGCCATTTAATTTTGGCACTGTGATGATGAATTTTTCAATTCCTACTATTAGTTCACACTCTCCCTATATTTACTTATATATATATTTATTTATATATTTATATATTTATATATCTTGTTCAAATTTTCAATCGTTAATAAAATACTCATTATTCATCCTATCAAGCTGAAATACATTTTTTTAACTTGTACTGGATGACAATTGATGTTAATACAGTTTTTTCAAATATTAATTCATTAATTAAATTTTAATTGATTAATTTTAGTTTTGCATGGGAAACAAAATTGTGACCATTCGTTATTGAAGATCAATGAAAGTATTTTCAATAAGGGGTTACCATAGGGGAGACCCTATTCTGTCGCCCAATACCGCCAAGTTATTTTGCCAATTTGGCGATATATCGCCAAATTTGGTGGCCAAAATAAGTCGCCAGAAGTGACACCAACTTGGTGATATCTCTAATATTTCGCAAATTCCCATAGACTTCAATTGTAAACCTACTTGCTTATAGAAAATCAACAGATTGAGATATTTTAATGCAACAAAAACTAATATTAGCTTAAGGGATTCTATTAAATTGTTCTTTGATGACCTAAGTAGGAATTGACTTTAAAAACAACATTTTCATATTACTTGTTAAGTATTAACATGCATGAGAAAGAAGAAAGTTTTGGGATTGCCACATTCGAATAGTTTTAATGTGTTCGTTTAGAATATGTTTTACATGTGAATACGTTTTAATGCTCTAAAAAATAAATTGCGAATAAGTATTAATGAATGAGAAAATTGATACTTTATTTAATTCGAAAGCATTATTTTTGTTCGTTTGTTTTTAAATAAATTAGAAATATTAATTTACTGAATTTTCGGTTTTTCCTTCCATATATAAAAAAAAGTAATGCTTTGGAAATGGACCAATGGAAATCTGCGTAGATACCGCGAAACGCATCTGATTGGTCAGAACTTTATCTGACGTTATAAGGGGGGAGGGACCCGGATCTGTCCCCAAATATCGCCAAGTTTGTCGCCAACTTAGCGATATATCGCAAAATTTGGCGATCAAAATTAGTCGCCAAAAGTGACGCCAACTGTGCGCTATTTCCAATATTTCGCCGAATTTCCATAGAAATACAATTGAGTTTACATGCTTGTAGAAAATTAATAAATTGAGATATTTCAGTGCAACAAAAACTGATATTAGCTTATGAATAGAGCTTAATTGAACTATTTACATTATTTTTAAGCACACACACTAACTATTTACAATATTCGTAACCCTATACGTATAATTTTAGACCTATATGTTGGCGGAGAAAAGGATGCGAAGTGAAAATTTCAGAGGAGAGGTGATTTATACGATAAGATTATTCACTGTAACTACAAATTAGCGACGAGCGCGTTTTCACCAAGTGAAATCTAAAAATTGAATACATAGAAAAAAGGAATCACTGAAGGGACCACGAAACGATCAGGAATGGAAACGCGAAACAATTACGCAGGGGGATGGCTAGAAAATAGGGATTGCTTTGCGATACCGAATGAAATCGCGAAGCAAATACGCGGGGGGTTGGTGAGCGTAGCGAGGAGGGGGTGGAGACCCCCTAGTCATTTAAAAAATAAATTCAAACTTCGGCATTAATACAGCCAATACGCATGCGTGTAAAGAATAAACGAAAATTTCCCCTGTTTTTCAGACATTCTGGAAGAATTACCGGAAACACTATGTTTTTTAAGAGTACAGAAATTATTTGTTACAGTGTAGACAGTATTTTAACCGAATTGTTTTGTGGGTCTTATAAATGAACAATGAAATTATAGGCACACACTATTCTACAGTAAGTATTTCGTGGTGCACCTTAGTGATTTGTATCAGTTTCAATATGTTTGAAATAGATAAACCTCAATAAAATACATTTCAAACAACTTTTCTTCATGAAACATAATGTACGGACTATTTTTAATGTCTCCATAAGCGAAATATAAATGCTACACATTCAATTTTCAATACCGAACATGCCACTGAAATCATCAGTAATATATATCAATTACATGTCAATTACAATATATTTACGCGAATTATAGCTCGGACAGAAATACATACAAATGGACTTCATGGACACTTTTCAACTATGTTATAGAAAATTAAAAAAAACAATATGTTACTTAAGAAAATCATTTCCGAAAATATCAATGCAATGTCACTGTAGTATAAAGAAACTCGATGATGAAGGAATCCCTCTTGAAATTTTAAACATGAAATTTACTAAACACTAACTGTTGTGAAGTGCTATCAAGTGTTAAATTATTTACACTTGATACACTTTATACACTTATAAAACTATATACACTTTTGATATTATTTAGGTACAACATAATCTTCTCCACAAAACCACTAATACTATTTCTCAAGATAAAACCAGTATTAACTCTGATGCTACTAATCCTATATCTTACTATTATACCTAATGGTCTACAGTATTGTTTTAATTATTATTTAGGTAATAATCGGATGCTACTCAGCCGTATCCGATTAATTATTAGCTCATTATTACACACGCGCGACGCCGCGCTACTGGAATTCTGCAGCGGTCTCCCAGTTCGCGCACTCCCGACAACCTCTCGAGAATAATAATGAACTCGAAGTCTCTGTGGTCGAACGATAGCCTCAATGTCCCGAAACCAACCCAATAATAGTATACTGCAATAGCTTAATAATCGAATGCTGATAGAATTACAGACATCCTACCCATACCAGAAACAACCACCAACTCACACCTCTTTTCTTAATTCCCATTCACCCCCAGTTTCAGATTTGGCCTCTCACTTCAATTTACTTAATTTAAAATAAGATTGGAATGATGGTTGTATGACAGACACTATTTAAACAAATATTGGGTTTGTATTCGAAATATTTGTAATAGAATGGCAGTATTACACAAACATTAAATTTTGAATTCAAATATTCAAATATGGATCAAAATACTTCTTTTCAATATTTGATTGATATTTGGAAAATGTAAATACCTAACGTTGGAGCATTAATGCCGAAACGCCAGCAAAGGCTTACTTTGAAGGCACGAATAATTTTTACTTCCGCCTGTCTGTTAGTCTGTCTGTCTGTTGCGTAATAACTGCCGCAAAAAGCTTCCGTTTAGCTTGGAATCAAATAGGCATGCTGGGGAGATACCCGGATTTAGTTGTATAAGTTCTTGGTTATATTTTATTCATTCGTTCGAAAAGTGAACAACAATTCATTTGCGCCATAATGCTTTTCTATGCAATTCACACGATTTTCAAATTTTCATTTGTTGAAAGAAAACGGCGGATTTGATTAATGAATTTAAATGGCAAATTCTGGATGCTAAAATTTTCCAAGAAGGATTTTCAATTATTCCTATTATTTTGAAATTTTGTCAATATATTTCTCAGATTTTTTAAATTATGTGTATAATTTTTGGTGAAATTTTATACACGTGTTCCAATATTATAAGACATTTAGTTTTATCAATTTACTTATGTGACATGTTTTATATTTCATTTTATGATTTTTAGGGTTCCGTACTCACTCCTGTGTCTGTGTGTCACAACCCTTTTACTCGTAAACTATGCAACGTGGAAAGTTCAAATTGCGGGAAGTAATAAATAATATTGACCCACACATTTACAGATTAATAAATATTCATAAATATATTTAGGAAAAATGTAGAGGGACTAATTAAGTTACTTGAAAAAATAAATCTCTTCTTTGTATATCGTGTTGTATCGTTGGTATCGTGTGATAGCTTTCGTAACGCTGAAATCAAAAATATATTTCATTTAATTTTAGGTATTATATTTTCAAAGTTATGGTGGAAAATGTATTGCAAAAATATGTCCCCTCCCCATCTAATTCCGAATCTATTGAAACGAAAATTATGAAAAAATTAGAGGTTGTAGAAATTAATTTAAACCTTGCAAGAAGTTTATAGCGATTACCCTAGGTCACATAGTTTTTGTGAAAATCGCATTTTTCTGTTACACTCAAATATCGATTTACGGGCTTCACAAAACTGTTGAGTAAAGCTGGAGGTACCTATCTTAGAAGAAGTATAATAGAATTGTTGATCATGAATTTTGGAAAAAATCCTTGGTAATTAGCCGAGATATTAACCCTTAAAGACACGGAGGGTTTGGACATACATAATGATAGGGACGGCGTACTCTATGCTCCATCGGCTTTTAAAGCCTAGGTAACAAATTTTAAGGACATATTTATGTACTGCAATGCCCAGTAGCAGTATAAAAGCAATAAACGTCAAATTGTTAAAAACAGACTAATTTAATGAGAATTAATCACTTAAACACTATGGGATTCTCAACTAGTTTCCATTGAGTGGCTATCTCAATACCCCTACTATATCTTTAAAGGTTAACTAAAAACCTATATGGAATAAAAAATATACATAATAGCTATATTTGCTATTATTTAGGTTCCATATATCTTTGAACGTTCATGGTATATTCATTTATACTTTTCTGGTATACAGGGTGCAAAGAAAAGTCCCTTTAACCTGAAAATACTTGTGAACGGAGAGAGCTACAGCTATGCAAGTGAGGTAACGCTATAGTAAAGCGACTAAGCCCGATTTAATGAATATGACAGCAGCGCCCAATAGTAGCAAAACGTGGAAGATAGTCACTGCAAATTGAAAACGAAAAGATATAGGGCAAAATTTCCAGTTAGAAAATTTTAGAGCATCAATTAATTAGTAGAATACGATATTTGGTTTACAAGGATAAAATAAATCTTCGCCTTTTTACCCAAGAATGTCCGAAATCAATGCACTCCATTTTGTGTAAACGTTTGAATGGAATAGTCAGAATTATGAAGAAATACGCACAATTTATGCGATAAATACGTACTTATCACAATGCATTTTGATAACATCACACAACAAAAAGACAAACTGTCTCACAGTGATAAAAAGTTAATAATCAGTATGTTCGAAAAGTTCGCCATTGCTCATGATACACGTTTGTATTCGTGAGAGTAATTCTGCATGCACATTTCTCAACATGGAACGTCTATTGCAAGTCTCTTCAATACGACGAAATAGATTTAACTCTTTCGTGGGCGGTGGCTAGACGGTCTAACTACCTAATTTTAATTCCAAAACTGACAAGTGGCACCAAGAATATTTTAATAAAATTTTGCTTTTGTAATGAAAGTGCAAATTAGCGGGTTTTTGTTTTCTGAGAAATTTGTTTGAATATTCTGATGTCAGTCAATTATTTCATCATTTTACGAACAGAATTCTTCTGGCCCTGAAAGGGTTATTCTAAAATTTTAAATGCATTAGAAGTTAAATCTTTACAGACATTACAGCACAGTACAGCGTCACAATCTGCAATATTCTACTGCTACATTTCCGGAATGTGAATAGGCAAATTAGAATCGTCGCTCATCGATTTCGGACATTTTTGGGTATGCAGGCGACGATTTATCTTATCCGTATGAACCAAATGTCGTTTTGGACTAATTAATTAACGCTCTAAAATTTTCTAATCGGAAAATATTCTCTACCTCTTTTCCTTTTCGATTTGCAATGGCTATCTTCCAAATTTAGAAACTACGGGTGCTACTGTCGTTTGCATTAGGTCGGCCGTAGGCACTTTGCTGTACCGTTACCTCACTTGTATAGCTCTTTCCGTTCGCAAGTATTTTCAGGTTAAAGGGACTTTCCTTTGCACCCTGTATACTATACAGCTATATCCAACTCTACGCTGTATAGTTTTTACAAAGTCTTAATATTCTTTTAGCAACGGTATTTTTTTTATTAATACACTTACTAATTCATATATTATTGTACAGAACCCTCTGTGCGCGAGCAATACTCGCACTTGACCGTTTATTTTTTTCTCAGTTCCCTAGCAACCTAGTCTATTTCATTGCCAAGGATTGAGCAGAAATTCTAGCGAAGGGAAATAAAAGGTTAATTAATCTTTTCTAGTCTGGTTTGTGTGAAATAATGAACAATGTTAGTAACATTACGGTTTTAACGGCTATCACAAAAATACTTTATAGCTCCAAATCACGTTTGCGATTTAATCAATTAGCAGTGGACACAGTGGTGGGTTTAAAAGTAGGGTAGGTTTAAAAGTCTCCAGATAAGCCTATTATTCGATGATTTTTATATGCTATTGCTATGGAGTTGATTAGGATGGATTTAAAGAAAAGTTATAAGATGCTAAAAGTAAAAAACATATTTTTAAAGTGATTATCTTTTAATAAACTGATCTAAGAATATGAAAAAAAATACGTTACAAAATAGAAAAACAATAGGATTAATTAATTCACGTTTAGTGACGGCCATTTTTATTAGAGCATCTGATTTTATTATAACTGATATTTCGTGTTTTTTGTTTTGTCATTTATTATTTATAATTTTGTGGAAATAGTTTATTTTTATCAATATTGATATTGATAAAGTCGCCGATTGAGACATGTAAATCAGTTTATTAAAAAATATTTATATGCCTTCAACTGTAAATTTTTCCCCTTTTAGCATGTTATAATTTCAATTTATTGATAATAAGTGATTTTCTTACGGATTTTTATATAATTGATTTAGATTTGATCCTACATCTAGCTATGACCATCGAATGAACATCAAATTTTTTCATTAATCAAAAATTGTAAAAATAATAGATTTTTAAGTTAGATATAATATATACAGTTTACACTTTCATGTCTTCCATATGTGAGATTTTATTCGACTTATCAATCAGACGCAAGTGTTTTGTGGTTGGCAGGTAAAGAAATATTGCTATTTGGATTTTAGAATTTCATAATATCTTTTCCAAACTGTTGCTTATCCTAATAAATTCCTCGATATGAAACGAAAATAATACAATAACTATTCTAATAATCTATAGGAAATAATTAATTTGAATTCAATGATACTACTGATTGTTCAGGGCGGGATCTGTTCCTCTGAAGGAAAGTACTTTTTATTCTAAACAATTACCAGAATGATCAGTTCATTATAATTTCAGAATATCATTTCATAACACCGTGTTTTATTTTTAAGCTTCAACTTTCCAAAACCTTCTAAGAAGTTCATATGCTTATAAATATTTATACATCTAAAAAATTGCGAATCGTCGGATGTTTAATGTTATGCAAAGTGAGATTAAAAGACATTTAACTGCAGGCCTGACATTGAGGCTCCTGATTTACAAAGTTACTAGTTTAATCCTATTACTGCCAGCATTAACCAAGATGAAGTGACTAAAAGTTATATAATTCCAATATTGCATTGTTATTTGAATAATATAATACGAGATGGAACCCGTCGAATTTCGGCGAAGAAAAATGTTTAGAAAAGAACTGTTACACTGATTTATAATAAACCTACAAAATTCCTTGCAATGTAAAAGCCATCGAATATTGGTTATTCCGAATCGGGAGTCCGGGACACAAAAATCTTCAAATTTACTAAAAAATGTTTATTGTATTACAAATTTCTCTGTTTTTTTTCTGCTTAAAATGACGTTTAAATCATTTTTATATCTTAATTAGAACAGGAAATATTAAATTTTTCGTTTTGGTTTGTTTTGAAAATCTAGATTTAAAGCAATGGTTGACATGAAAACGACTTCTTGTGAGCATGTGTTTTTCTTCATGATGGGGTTTTTCATCATTTCTCATATTTATACTGTTATAAGCAAAGCACCGTTAAAGATAAATGGTCCAAACTTGTCCTTTTCAATTGTTTTACTTTAATTTTGATCTAGCAAATTTGAAAAAAAAAAATACTTTCGAAAATATGATTTTTTTTTTTTAAGTTACATAATTTTTTTCTCAAATTTTACTTTAAATATTTTTAACTTTTTAAAAATTATTATTTTACAAAATGCTGAATGATTAAAACTTATATATTTCTGTTTATTTAAATGAAAAAAAAAATTAAATATACAAATAATATTTTGAGTTATAACGATTTTAAATTAGCCCACTTTTTTAATAAACTTTAAATTTAAAATTAAAAGAAAAGTATGAGAAGTTTTGCCATGGGATTTCGTTTACAAATAATATGGTTAACCATCACAAAAAAATTCAAAATTTTAACTCAATAAATAAAAATTATTTTAAAATGTGTCCCGGACTTCCTTAAAACAAATACACTGGTCAATAAATTTGAACTTTTGCTCTGTCCTAAAACATAAATTAGTTGTTTTTTATACGGTTTTTTTCTGCTGATTCCGAATTTTACTCAAGCACGTCAAGTTTGAGAGATATTTGCATATTTCAATATATGCAAATTTAGTAAATTTTATTCAATTATTTGCAGATTTAAGGTATAAAGTAATATCAGATAGGGTTTTTTTGCTTTATGTTATGATTACTACCTAATTTACTTCACATAAACGTTGTTTCTGAGATTATACTGACATGTAACTGTGAAATATTGTACCTAATTTGCATATTTTTCATGTTTTTTCTAATAATGTTTCTTGACGTTCAAATATTTCTGCCGCACGAGTACGCTAATATCTTTCTAAACCAGTTTCATGAGCTGATTTCAAATATTGTATCTGTTTTCTTCTATCACGTCTCATTTTCGAAAAAAGTGAAATTTTAGTTTTGGGTCAAAAAAGCCAGAAATACCTTTTTATGATACTTTGTATGATAAAATTCAACTAGTTAGGATAGAATCTGAAACTTTTTTTTTCGATTATATAAATTTTTGTTTATGTCTCTGATATGAGCCTGACTCTGTTCACCTTCTTGTCAATGAATTACACCCCCCTAAAAAGAATCTTATATCAAACCTGCGTTAATGCCGTGCAAATGTAGAAATTCATCTTACTCAAAAACTGGACACGACATAAGAAAACAGACTGCAAATTTGAAATCAGCATAAAAATTTAGTCTAGAAAAACATTACGTAAATTCTGTGCTAACTACTTTAAAGTTGATAGTGATGTAAATATTACACCATTGAAAAATATGCAGATTAGGCTTAATAACTGATAAATAAATGTTAAGAATATGCAAATCGTGACACTTATCTGAAGCAAATTGTCAAGTAATCATTATCAAGAAAACGTAATTAGATGTGACATATATTGTATCTAAAATTTGCATAAAATAGCACAAAAAAGCTTAAATTTGCATACATTTAAATATGCAAATTTCTCAAAACCTGGACCACCTAGAGATAAACGGAAAGCAGATTCAGAATCAGAGACAAAAACTGATCTAGAATCAACTAATTTTAGTTCTAGGACAAAGCCACCATTGTCCAGTGATATTACTTTAATCTAAAGTGACAATCGAGTGTTTAACCTAAGTGACAATCGAGTGTTTAATCTAAAGTGCAAATTATTGAAAAATTAAACTTTATTCGTATACTTAATTAGTAAAATATAATTAAGATAAGTAAACTTCGATGAACTTATCAATTGAGGCTCTTATGCTACGTATTACGGAACGAAAAATCAACAAAAATTATTTCCCTCTGACACCATCGGAAATATTTTTTTCTTCGTGAAATCTAAACCTTGCGTCATTTTCACCAACTCAGAATTTACATACGCACCTCTCATATCCATATTCACTATTTTAAAAATATTTTTAACCGCAGCAGGTTATTACTATATAATTTTCCAAACAAGTAACATTTGTCAGCTACAACTTTCCATATGAACATTTGCATTCTTGTCTTGAGGTTCTAATCTCAGTACCGGCGAGTAAAAATTCCAGAGATTAATGCCTTTTTGACACATATGTGGTAAAATATTTAGTTTTATCAAAGAAAATGTTAGTTTTCTTTTAAATATGACGCCATTTTCTCTCATTTCATTGAAGCAATTCGCCTAGCGACTCATTTGTATCAACAGAACGAAAATATATTCAGAAATAACAGTTTTATGTGGTAAATGCGTGTTTTTTAAAGCGTGAAGTCATTTTCTGTTCAAATTTTTAAAATTTATTTTTAATTGTAATAAGAAAATGGCATCATTAAGTATATAATTAATAAAAATAACTCTGCAACAATGGAAGTAATACTATTTCCACCATTTTAAAGAAATTTCATAAGAAGCTTTTAAAATTAAAAATATGATATAAAAATAGAAATAAATTTAAAAATAGTGAGTACTGGCACATCTGCAAATGTCAGCTTTAATTTAAAAAATAAATATCAAAATCAATTCAGTAGAAAGCTCAGGGCTGAAGACTAAACAACAGTCTGATCTTTTAAATATATAGATACCAGCGACGCTAAACTTTATCGGGAAAATAGATACTATCATGTTTCCTTTAAAAATGTTTTTAAGTAAATATATTGACTTGTCTAATTTAATAACTAAGCTTACAAGAGAAAATAAAATTATTTCAAAAATTTTAGTTATTTAATGATTTGTTTATAAATTTTCAAGTTTGTTTTTATGACGTATTTTTATATTGTATAACATAAAAACTCTAAAGCTATAATATGTTTTCTAATAAAAAATAAACATATTTTATAGATTTATAAATAGTTTCTCATATGCATCTTTAATTATATTAGTTTTTCGAATATTATGAGACAGTTAAAGGAAACAAACTTCTTTTTAAAGAAATTGAAAAATCCTATTTCAAGATTATGTGCGATGCAATTTCGCACAAACAGTATTAATCCGATTACATTAAACTGATCTTTGAATTTCGAATCATTTTTAAATTGTTTGATATAAAACATAAAGCACATTTATAATTTAAAGAAATATATTGTTCAAAAACATATTTTAAACGTTTATTCTTCATGCCCACTTATCCGAAATGAACTATTTCTACAAAGGTAATCCTTTTACAATAAGGTTTTAGACGAAGAAAATAGATGCATGTATAAAAGAGGAAAATAAATAACACATAAGTAAGATTTCTATGTAAATATACTATATTTATGTTGAATCTTAAGAAATATAATGCATTATACAAAAATATTTGTTTATGAGTAAGTGTTGAAAATGTATTAATGTCAAAAATACCTTGAAAGTAATTTTTTTTATATGTTATATATCTGGTATAGACGAAATTCTTTTTAAAAGCATGGTTATAAAGCAGGAAGAACAATGAACGTCCTTAAAAAAATCATTCAACGTTTGCATTAAGCGGATATTTTTACGATTATCATAAATTTTCGACTTTCTTTTTACGACGTTATCTTTTACTGAAGAACAACAACAACAAAAAAAAAAATGCAAAGCTGAAATATGTTTAATAATAAAAAAGTAGAATGTTTTATAAATCTATAAACACATTTTTATATGCATCTCGGATTATATTATTTTTTCGTACATTATCACACGGTTAAAAGCAACAGACATATTTTTAAAGACGTTCCCAAATCCTGTTTCAAGATTATGTGCCCTGCAATTTAGTAGAAACAGGTTGTAAACCGATTGAAGTAAACTTGTCTCTAAATTTCGTGTAACTTTTAGATTGCTTGATACAACACATAAAACACATTTATAATATACAAACAATAATGTTTAAAAAGTTATTTATAACATTTATTCTTCAGGTCCACTTTTCACAAAAGAGCTGTTTGTTGAAATTTATCCCCTTTACAATAAGATTTTAGAGATAGAGAAAAGTTGCATGTATAAAAGGGGAAAATAAATAACATATAAGTAAACATTCTCTGAAAATAAATATTTATGTTTAATCTTAAGAAATATAATACTTTATTCAAAATAATTGGATTATAAATAGAGGTTGAGATTGTATTTTAATAAAAAAAAAATTCAAAATAAATTTATTTCTGTATGTTCTATAACTGGTAATAAAATAAAATGAAATTATTATGCTTGAAAGGTCAACGGAAAACAAGATGATAGTCCAATTTATATGGAATTCCAGAAGTCAGTCTAATAAATTAGCTTTAAAGGTACTTTGGTAAAAACAAAAAAAACTTTAGAAAAACATATATACAATGCGAAAGGGCAAGGAAAGTCCTTAAAAAAACATAGTTGAACATTTGTATTAAGGTGGACTTGAATATGACTATCGGCATTTATAAAATAAAGACCGATGAATATTTATAATTTAACTATCTAAGGCAACCGGCGATTCTCTCGTAGCCTGCTATATGAGTTGTTTTTATTTTTACAATTTCTTTGAGATTTTTATATGCATCTCTGATTATATTAGTTTTTAAAATATTATCAGACGGTTAAAAGAAACAAACTTGTTTTTAAAGACGTTGAAAAATCCTATTTAAAGATTATATGCCATGCAATTTAGCACAAATAGCTTGTAATTCGATTACATCAAACAGATCTCAGAATTTCGAATAATTTTAAAATTGTTTGATATAACATATAAAACACATTTATAATTTACAAAAATCCCTGCCGACCCGGCCTACAGGCGGAGGTAGATTTCGAAATTAAATATACTAATTTCACAAACAAAAACCAAACCATGATTAGAGATAAACCCACTTTAACAATTTTATCTGGCCACTTTTGACGAGTTTTGATTTAATTTTTATATAATAACTGGTTTTATCAGAATCATGTTAGGGCGGTATTAAAAAAAAAATACTTTTCCATGCTCAACAACTCGAAATTTTCTGGCATAACTCCAGATTCATTCAATAGGAAAAATATGAAACTTATACTTGATTTTTGAAGAGATTTATAAGCGACCTGTATTTTTAATCTTCGTTCAATTAAAACGTGATATATAAAAAATTATTTTCTCAGTAAGACATTATTTTTCGTTTCTAACACAATCGCTTCGGGAAATTCCTTTCAAAATGCCCAATTTGACATCATTTTTTGAAATATATTCTGCCTCTGTCAAAAAATCGATTATGGTACCATTACGGTACATTATATAGTTTCTGAATAAGCGAATCTACCAAATGGATGCGTTTGAGAGAAAAAATGAATTTAAAAATGAGTCAGAATATAAGCAGTTTGGATTTGAATACTCCCTTAATACGATGATTTTTCCAACACAATCCGCTTCAGGAAATTCGGTTCAAAAGGCCCATTTTGACAGCATGTTTTAAAATATATTCTGCCTCTATCAAAACATTGACCATTACGGTACATTATATAGTTGTTTCTGAGTAAGAAAAGTTACCAATTGGAACCCTTTGAGAGCAAAAATGAATTAAAAAATGATTTAGAAAATAAGCAGTTTGGATTTAAATACACCCTTACTAAGATGATTTTTTCTTCAAGCGCTATGTATTTTTAATTTGTTTTTGCTGTAAGAATTGGTCCTATCCAAAATTTGTCTATATAGATGTTGTAGATAATATTAAGAACATATATGATAAATTCATGGGGATTTTATATCTTTTGAAATGACGGAGTTATGGATTTTTTTCTTCTTCAAACGCCCTTTTTGTTTTCAATTTTTTTTGCGGTACGAATTGGTCCTATTAAAAACTTGTGAATGTAAAAGTTGTAGATAATGTTAAGGAGATTCATGATAAAATTAATTGGATTTGATATCTTGAGAATTGATGAAGTTATGAATTTTTTTCTCCCAAAAACCCAATTTTTTGCGCCCCTTGAGCCCATTTTAACTTTATCAAAAATCTGTGATGCATAAATTTTTGGCCCTATTTTTAGAAGTAATAAAAACCTTAAACTGATTTGATATGTACAAAAATTAAGAAGTTATGGGGGCTTTTCTGTTTCCACAAAACCCCTCCCTATTTCCATCCCCTTGGTCCGATTTTGCCCATTAATGAATTTGAACGAGATTTTATGCCCCTTGATTTTATGTATCAGAAGATATTGGTGCAGAATTGTGGAAGTTATCGTGCCCAGAAGAAAGTGATATATATATATATATATATATATATATATATAATTTTTTACTGAGGGTGGTTTTTTGCTCTAGGGGTCATGATCGGTGTAGACCTGCAAAATGTTTTCAGAAATTCCAACATAGGAACACGACGCCAATAGGTAGTATTTCATACGAAATCTACCTAAAAAATATTGTTCAAAAAGATATTTTGAACGTTTATTCTTTGGGCCCGCATATCGGAAATGAACTGTTTCTTCCAAGTTAATCCTTTTAAAATAAGATTTTAGACAAGGAGAATAGATGCATGTATAAAAGGTGAAAATAAGTAACACATAAGTTAGCATTCCATGCAAATATGTATATTTATGTTTAATCTTAAGAAATATAATACATTATTGAAAAAAAAATTGTTTATGAATAAGTGTTGAAACTGTATTAATGTAAAATAAACGTTCAAAGTAATTTTTCTTTGTGTTCTATATCTGGTATGAAAATAAAATGGGATTATTACATTTGAAATGTCTTTGTAAAACACAATGATAGTCCGACAGACGACTGTGTTATCCATCAGCTGCAGAGGGATACTGCTATCAAAGACAGAAATGACGCAAATCTTTAGAAAAACATAGACATAAACCGGGAAAAACGATGAAAGTCCTTTGTTTAACATGAAACACATCGTTCAACATTTGCATAAAGCGGACTTTTTTACGATTATCATAAATTTTCGTTTTTCTTTTTATGACGTGATTTTATACTGTAGAAAATAAAAATTGTAAAGCTAAAATATGTTTAGTAATAAAAAAGTAAAATGTTTTATAAATCTATAAATCGATTTTTATATGCAACTCGGATTACATTATATTTTCGTATATTATCATACGGTTAAAAGCAACAAATATACTTTTAAAGACGTTGACAAATCCTGTTTCAAGATTATGTGTCATGTAATTTAGTAGAACGGTTTGTAAACCGATTGATGTAAACTTGTCTCTGAATTTCATGAAACATTTAAATTGATCGATAAAACACGTAAAACACATTTATGCTATACAAACAATAATGTTTAAAAAGTTATTTAGAACATTTATTTTTCAGGTCCACTTATCAGAAAAGAACTGTTAATTCAAAATTAATACTTTTACAATAAGATTTTAGAGAAAGATATAGTTGCATGCATAAAAAGGGAAAATAAATAACACATAAGTAAACGTTCTCCGAAAATATATATTTGTGTTTAATCTTAAGAAATATAATACATTATTCAAAAGAATTGGATTATAAATAGATGTTGAGACTGTATTTAGGTAAAAAAAATTTCGAAAGTAAATTATTTTCTATATGTTCTATATCTGGTAATAAAGTGAAATGGAATTATTATATTTGAAAGGTCAAGGTAAAACAAAATGATGGTTTAATTTATATGAAATTTGAGAAGTCAGTCTAATCCATTATCTTTAAAGGTACTTTGGTGAAAAACACAAAGGAAAAAAACCTTTGAAAACATATATATAAAGCCAAAAAGCGAGGAACGTCCTTAATAAAATATAGTTGAAGATTTGCATAAAAGTGGACTTAAATATGACTATCGACATTTATAAAATAAAGCCCGATGAATATTTATCACTTAACTAACAGAGACAAACGGGAATTCTCTGGCAGCTTGCCATTTCAGTTGTTTCTATTTTTACAATTTATTTGATATTCTTACATGCATCTCTGATTATATTAATTTTTAAAATATTATCAGACAACTAAGAGCAAAAAAACTTGCTTTTAAAGACGTTTACAAATTCTATTTCAAGATTATATGCCATGAAATTTAACACACATAGCTTATAATCCGATGACATTAAACTGATCTCTGAATTTCAAATACTTTTTAAATTGTTTGATATAACACATAAAACACATTTATAATATACAAAAAATATTGTTCAAAAAGATATTTCAAACATTTATTCTTCGAGCCCCCTTATCGGAAATGAACTGTTTCTTGAAAGTTAATTGTTTTGCATTAAGATTTTAGACAAATAGAATCGATGCATGTATAAAAGATTAAAATAAGTGACACATAAGTAAGCATTCTAATGAAAAAAAATATATATATTTATGTTTAATCTTAAGAAATATAGTGCATTATTGGAAATAATTTGTTTATGAATAAGTGTTGAAACTGTATTTTAGAAAGATAAAGTTTCAAAGTAAATTATATTTTATATGTCTGTGTCTGGTATTAAAGTAAAATGGAATAATATTACATTTGAAATTTCAGTGTAAAACACGATGATAGTGAAATTTATATGAAATTTTAATGACAGTCTCATCCATTTGTTTTAGATGTCTATATTTGTAAATAACAGAAATGATGAAAATCCTTAGAAAAACATAGATATAAAGCGGAAGAGCAAGGAACGTCCTTAAAAAAGCATCATTCAACATTTGGATAAAAGATAACTTAAATATGATTACCGACATTTATAAAAGAAAGAACGATGAATAATGATCTAACTATGAGTGGCAATAGGCAATTCTCTTCCAGCCTGCCCTTTTAATTGTTCCTATTTGTACAACTGATTTAAGATTTGTATATTCATCTCTGATTACATTAGTTTTTCGAATTATATCGCTGATTATATTGTTTTGCCCTTTCAATTGTTTCTACTTTACAATTGACTTAAGTTAATATGATTATTTTAAAAATCGACTCGAGTTAGTGAGATTATTTTTACAATTGATTTGAGTTAGTAAGATTACGATGAGTTATTTGAATATCTTCGGTTTTGAGAAAATATTCTTAATAATTTGATTTCTAAAACATACTTTTACCAAGTGGTTTATTCTCGCAAATTAATTTGATATATTTAAACAATCTTGCAACAGAACATACAAAAAAGTAAAAAAAAAATTAACAGTTAAGTTAACTCATAGGTAGTTTGTTCCACGATCGTTTGCTCATTTGGTTTCGTTCTACAATTTTCTTTGGCAATTTAATTTTGAAAGACATTTAATTTTTTCTGGAAATTATGAACAAGAAAATTGTTCTCAGCTGTATACATTTTTTTTTATGTTTCACTTATTTCTTCAATAATTTTCGTTACTTAATGATTTATTTACAAATATTTTAGTTTCGTTTTATAACGTGATTTTACACTGTGTAAAATAAACCGTTTAAAGCTAAAATATGTTTTATAATAAAATGTTTTATAAACCTGTAAATATATTTTTAATGCATCTCTGATTTTATTATTTTTTTCGTATATTATCACACTGTTAAAAGCAACAAGCTTGCTTTTAAAGAGTTTGACAAATCCCGCTTCAAGATTATTTGCCATGCGATTTAGTACAAACAGTTTATAATCCGATTACATTAAACTGGTCTCTGAGTTTCGTGTAACTTTTATAGTGCTTGATACAACACATAAAGAACATTTATACTATACAAACAATAATGTTAAAAAAAAGTTATTTAGAACATTTATTCTTAAGGCCAGCTTATCCGAAAAGAACTGTTTCTTCAAAGCTAATCCTTTTACAATGAGATTTTAGAAAAAAGACAATAGATGCACGTTTAAAAGAGGAAAATAAATAACACATAAGTAAACATTCCAATGAAAAAATATACTCATGTTTAAACTTAAGAAATATAATACATTATTTAAAGGAATTTGTTTATGAGTAAGTGTTGAAATTGTATTTAAATAAATAAAATTTGAAAGTGAATTATTTTTTATATATGTATACTATATGTGATATTAAAATAAAATGGAATTATTACATATGAAAGGTCAAGGTAAAACACGATGATAATCCAACTTATATGAAATTTTAGACGTCATCTCATCCATTACCTACAGAGAGTACTTTGGTGAAAGACAGATAAGAAGAAAATGAGTTTAAAAATATTGTAAGCACAAAAATACAATTTTAATTACTCTAAGGTGTTTTCTGTTCACAATAAGATAATTCAGAACCTATTACTTTCAAGCATATCATGCTCATCATTAGGGGAAAAAAGAAAAACAACTAGAGGTTGAGTCCTTTATTCCATCTGGCATGATCCAAACTTCAAAATGAAAATAGGGGAAGGGAGGTGGGGCTTTGCTGTCGAACTATTCCAAAGTTCTAAAGAAGTGGGGGGTGCTCAGGTTATTCTCAGTATACTATTCGAATGTTTTGGAATAATGATCGATAACGTACTGTTATCAGTATAATTAGCACGCTTTAAATGCATCTTATTAAAAAAAAAAACTTTGATTAATTGAAATAATATTTTTGTACTTACAAAATTTTTAAACTTCTTATTGTAAGGTGGACTTAAGGATTTTAAGAAATTGATGTGTTACATCTTTTTTTAACTTCATTAATGAAGAAAATGTTTAGAAAATCATAGATATAAAGCGGGAAGAGCGATGAACGTCCCTAAAATAATATATTTGAACATTTACATAGAGGGGACTTAAATATGATTATCGACATTTATAAACGAAAGAACGATAAGTAATTACCATCTAAATGTCAGTGAGAATCGGCTCCTCGGTTACTCCCAGCCTGCCCTGTAATTTGTTTCTATTTTTACTTTCTTCTATCTTTACAAGAAGAAAGTACTGGATTCGTGAAAATTTTCCACTTCCGGTTTTCGACAGATGTACATATTTTAGGTGTCAGACATCCCGGAAAACATGTTTTGTACAAAATATCTGTTTGTGAATCTGTGACTCTTTCTGTCTGTATGTGACACAAATTTTGTGGAAGCTCTATCTCAAAAACTAATGCACAGAATTTAATTAAAAATTATATTTAGTTTGACCCTATATAAATTTCTGCTGATTACCTTTTGGTGTAAATCGCCCTACAGGCGGCGCTGCTATGTAGCATTTTCATGATTTCCGCAATAGCTTTATCTCAAGAACTAATGCACAGATTTTCATCAAACTTCAGACTCAGTTAGTCCTTGACATGTTTTGATGCTGTTTATATTTTGTTTTAAATCGCCTAACAAGTGCCTTTGCTATGCTACATTTTCTCGATTTACGAAATAGCTCTAACTCAAGAATTAATGCCCAGATTTTCATCAAACTTCACATTCAGTTAATCCTTGATATGAATAGGTGCTGTTTATGTTCTTCTGTAAATCGCTCACCAGGTGGCGCTGCTACGCTTCATTTTTCACGATTTCGGCGACAACTCTATCTCAAGAACTAAAGCACGAATTTTTATGTAATTTAGGATTCAGCTAGACGTCGACACAAGTTATTTCTGATTAGGTTTTGGTGTTACTCGTCCAGTAGTTTGCGCTGTTATGCTGCATTTTCCAGGATTTACACGATTTTAGCGATAGTCTTATCTCAAGAACTAATGCACGGAATTTCATATCTTTAGAATCCTCATAAAGGGCATGCATTGTCATTTAATTTTCGCAGTGTGTTGACGCATTACGAAGTATTAGCTTGCATGAGATAAAAGGAAGTTTTGGGATTGCCCCATCCTACTAATGATTGACTTGAGCTGATAAGATTATAAAGATGTATTTGAATATATTCAGTTTTGAGAGGATATTCTGAATACCTTAATTTCTAAAACACGTGTTCCACCAATGCCCCCTACATATTTGAGAAAGCCTTGACACGCATCACGAAAACGTCACACAAAGTAGGCAAAACAAAGAAAAAAATCAATCATTCATTGGCTCGTAGATATCTGCGAGCCAATGAATGAATTTTGGCATTGGTCCCACTCTCAATTTAAATTGACATATTTAATCCAACTTACAACAGATATTTCAAAAGTATAAAGAAAATTAACAAATAAGGTTTCTCATAGGTAGTGTGTTGCATTCTTGTTTGGTGGTTTGGTTTTATTCTACAATTTTCTTTGGTAATTCAGTTTTGTCTGGCATACAAATTTTTTCAGGAAATTATATATAATAAAAATGTTGTCTAAGCGTTTAAATATATTTTACATGCGTTTCTTATGTCATTATATAAAATTTTAATACATTTAAAAGAGAAAACAGTATTAAAAAGCATTTTCGAAGTGTTGTTTTAACCCTTAAATGCGCGATTTTTTATTTTGTTTCGAAAAAAATACATATGATTCTCTGAAAGGTTTATTACACTGGAAAAATAATGAAAAAAATCATAGATACATTTTTTACATAATACGCCAATCTTTTCTTCAGTTGCATATCTGCAATACAAGTAAAAAATACTGTCGTGTGACTGTTTGCGCTAAAATATTCTAAATTAGTAAATATTTTAAGAAGTGCAGGGTGTCCATAATTAAAAGATCCCACTTTAAAGTTGCCTACAGACAAAACTATTGTTCATAAAGTTGTGAAATTTTAGGAAAGGCATAACAAAGGGATCCGAATTTGTTTAAGCTAAAAAAAAAAATAAATAAAAATAGTTTAAAATTTCGCCACCAGGGGGCAATTTTTAATAAATTACAAATTTAGCATTTAGACAGTTTAGAAATTTTATTTACAGGGTTTTAATAATTAATCGACCCTATTTTAAAGTTGTCTACAGACGGAACTCTTGTTCAGAATGTTGTGAAATCTTTTGGAGGACATAATAAAAGTATGGGAATATGTTTCAGAGAAAAAAAAATAGGAGGGCCCTTTTTTAACGAATTACACATTTAGCATATGTGTAATATCGTAGCATTTACGATAGTTTAACAAATTTTGTTATAGTCAAACATGCTCTGTATGACTTTCATCTTTTCCAGATACCATCTGGAATCGTAAGATAGCATGTTACAGAGTTCACCGCAGTATGTTCAGGGAAAAGCCAATAAAATGTCGCGAATGCTGTCTTTAGAGTAAGGCTAACTTAATAAATAAAATTTCTAAACTATAATAATGCTAAATATGTAATTTATTAAAAAACGCCCTCTGCTGGCGAAATTTTGAACTACTTGTACTTACATTTTTTTTAGCTTAAACAAATTCCCATCCCATTACTATGTCTTTCACAAAATTTCACAACTTTATGAACAATAGATTTGTCTGTAGACAACTTTCAAGTAGGGTGGTTTAATTATGGACACCCTGTATGTCTCCGAATACCTTATTTTATATAAATATTTATTTTATGAAACATAAACTTTAACCCTTTAATTCCCAGCAATGCATTTTTTTCTGTGATATAAATAGTGCAAAAAACAAAAAATAAAACAAACAAACAAAAACAAATATAGAATTGCAATCTTGGTTTTATAGATTATGTTTCAGATCTTAAGGGGTCTTGTACCTTTTAAACGCGTCGAAAATTAACGAAAAACTTCAAAGTTTGAAATAGTCTATCGTCAAAGCCTTTTTATGTATAAACATGAAATTTTGGATATTGATTAAACAGATTGTCCTTTGTAATATGCTACCAACAGAAATTTATTAACCCTTTACAGAATTTGTGTATTGTTGAAATCAAAATAGCTCTTTTTTTTTACCCCATAAGTCATTGCGCGCATGATATCTTGAGAAAGTATGCATGGATTGTCATGAAATTTGGTAGATATACTAAACAAATATGTGTGGTTAAAATGATCTACTTTTATGTATTTAGAATGGCAATATTTTTAGTTATGACTATTTTTATTCCTTAAAAATACCAAATTTTTATTTTTTTTTACGAAAATATTTTTTATATAGTTAATGAAATAATTTTAGCCTAAGAGTAGATCATTTTAAACACACATATATGTTTAGTATCTTTACCGAATTTCATGCCAATCCATACATACTTTCTCAAGATATCATGCGCGCAATGACTTATGTGGTACAAAAAAGAGCTATTTTTATTTCAACAATACACAAATTCTGTAAAGGGTTGATAAATTTCTAATGTAGCATATTACAAAGCACAATCTGTTTAATCAATATCCAAAATTTCATGTTTATACATAAAAAGGCTTTGACGATAGACGAATTCAAACTTTGAAGTTTTGTGTTAATTTTCGAAGCATTTAAAAGGTACAAGACCCCTTAAATGATTATTTTCGATCTCTTAGAAAAAGAAAGGTGGATTCGGGTAGATTTTGGCGATATTTTCGAAACCTAATTGCTTTATCAATATAAATTTTTCTAATGGACACCAAAACGAGAAAAGACTTAGAAATAAAACGATATTGAAGTACCTTTTTTCGGAAACTACTCCAGCGATTTAAATACTTTCTTTTTAATAGTTTCGAAAGTAGACATTTGATCGTTCGAAAAAAAGGCAATAGTTATGCTATTTTTTAAAATCTATTTTGTTCGAAATACAGTAAAATTAACACAGTTTTTTGTTTATTTTTTTTTTGTTCCGAATGTTCATGTTAAAGATTTTCGACTGCCAAAACTACGGAAAATAAAAGATTGAAATCCAAGTAAGTAGTTCTTTTTAGTAGATCGCGTGAAAATGCTACTCAAATACCATCTCTTTTTTAAATTTGTTTATGCCTTCAGTGCATTTCCATTAAACTTCCAGGTTCTGGGCCAGTAACATATGTTCCCATCCGATATATATATATATATTACAATAGGGCATGTCGATTTTTCGACTTCCTTTTTCAAAAAATGAGGGGTGTCAAAAAGTTGTGTTTTGGTTAGCTATTCACAAATATATTTACATGAACTGGAAATTACAATGCTTTGCTTGGTAAATAGCTACTTCAATTTCGTGAGATTTTCTCGTTTCATGTAAAAATCGCAGCAAACTGTGTTCTCTCAAGAAGTGCTTTCTTATCACTATTTCTGCTTGTACTTCTGCTCTAAGGTTAAGAACATACTTATGTAATGCTATAACATCTGTAAAAGAAAATTATTCAACTCGTAAATTTTTTTAAACCATCAATACTCATTTGCAGCTGAGTGTATTTTTATTAATATCATACAAATAGTGACATTTTCTTTTGTTCTTTTTCCAGAAGCAAATAATTTCTTCCACTTGCAAAGTATTAAAATTCTGAACTATGGATAACAAAAGGAAGACAAGACTAGCAACATCAACTCACATGAGTAATTTAATTGGAACTGGTCGAGAAATGCTGCCTTCCGAACTCCCAACTCTGCGTGATGTTCTAAGATATGGGCTTCTGCTAAGAGAGCAGAGTAGAGAGAATATCAGAAATTACCCAGCAGCCACTCTTGCAAAGGATGTTTATCTAAAAGTGCTTGAACAGTGGGAGCGAGCGAACAGTTCTTTTGTGGTGCCAATTTTAAATTCGAGAGTTACGGTCCTGAAGAAGATAGAAGAAAACTGGGAAAAAGCCAAAAACATATCACTTGGCAGAGGAAAACTGGAAGTGAAAGAGGCTTTCATAGCAACGTTAGACAAGCTCTTTGACATCCTCAATTGCAAGTGTGAGATCAAGTTATGTTCAGAATTTGAAGGTCTATGTCCAGGTGGTGCTGATTGTAAACATAAAGTGCACATCTCCTGCTCTTGTTCTAAGGATATGAAGATCCCTGTCAAAGAACTAGTGTTTATTAATAGTCAAAGAAAGAAGGTTGGATCTGTTGGACAGCATCAAATTGGATTACTAGATATACATGAGCACAGAAGACAAATTAAAAGGCAGAAGAGGCAAGAAGATGAATAAGAAGAATTTCTGAATATGAGCAGAAAAGGAAGGAAGCGTTAACATTACAAACAATTGAAGTTTTTTTTCTTCGACGACGAAGAAGAGCTAACTGATTTTACAGATGAAGAACCTGAAGATTATTTGCACATTCCATGTGATGATTCTGATGGACCTTCTACTTCAAGTACAAGTCAGTATAATACGTTACAATTGCGCAATGTTGCATTGCAAAGTATTAGGTATGGTGTCGGTCTCCGTGCTACAGCTGCCATTACAACAGCTGCATTTTTGGATGCTGGACTAATTAATGAAAGAGACAAGAGACTTGTGGTTGATCACAATAAAGTAAAAAGAGCACAAGAAAAAGTTATGAAATCACTTGATGAAGAATTCCATCTTCGATGCCGGACTGGCAATATTGAATGTATCTTTTTTGATGGACGCCAAGATCCCACTAAAGTTCTGTTACAAGCAGATAACTCAAGTCATCAGTTTCCAAGTATTGTGAAAGAAGAGCATTACACTGTTTGTAGTGAGCCAGGAGGAAGGTATCTTTGCCATTTTACTCCAGACAAAGACTTAACGAAAAGGAAACCTGTTGAAATTATTGCTAACCATCTTGTGGATTTTTTAAAGAAAAACAGCATTGACAAAAGTTTGCAGGCTATTGGTGGTGACTCAACGAATGTTAACACTGGTTGTGAAGGAGGAGTCATGCATTGGGTTGAGGCAAAGCTGAATCGTAAACTCATCTGGTTGGTTTGTGCTCTTCATACTAATGAGCTACCTTTGCGGCACTTGATCACTGAGTTGGATGGAAAAACTTTGTCTAACAACAAGTGGAGTGGTAAGATTTACAATATGCTTGATACTGCAACAGAACTTGAAGTCAATCCCTCATTTGTCAGAATATCTTTCACAGAATCTTTGGTTCCATTGAGTAACACTGTTATCAAAGATCTCTCTACAGATCAGGCTTATGGTTACAGGATAACTCAGGCCATAAGGACAGGTGTACTTCCAACTGATCTTGCATTATTAGAAATTGGTCCTGTAAGCCACACTCGGTGGTTAACAACTGCAAATAGAATTTGTCGCATATGGGTTTCAAAACATAGCCTTAAAGGCAACAATTTGAAGAAATTACAACTGCTTGTGGAATACATTGTTGATGTTTACTATCCCTGCTGGTTTGCAATCAAATCGAAATTCTCTTGGGTGGAAGTACCTCGCCACATTCTTTATCATTTGAAGCTCCTAAAATATCAGAAGAAGGCAGTAACAGATATTGTTTTGCCAACAATCCATGGTTCATCGTGGTTTGCATTTAGTGAAATGGTGCTTCAGACACTTTTATGTTCGGAAGACGAAGAAGAAAGAAAAGTTGGGGTCCAGAAGATAATCGAATTAAGGAATGGAGATGATAATACACCAGGTGACCTATCTGTTCGGCCTAGGAAAACACCTGCAGTAAATCCAAATACAACATCCCTTTTGGAACTGATAGACTGGTCGGAAAAAGTATATGAACCTCCACTTACTTATAAACTCAAAATATCAGAAATAAAGAAGTTTGTTGAACAGCCAATGCAAGTTCCAAAGTGACCATGTCATGGACAGTCCATAGAGAGGTGTGTAAAACAAGTAACAGAGGCTTCTAGCAAAGTATATACTCATGAGAAACGAGAAGGATTCATTAGAGGCCAGGAAGCAAGCAGAAGAATCATGTCTAGGAATGAATCGAAGCAAGATTAGATGAATATTGTTGGTTGAAGCTTTTAACTTTTTTTTTACAATTTGTTTTCAGTGTTTCATAATGAAAACAAAAGATAAATAAAATTGTTTGAGTTCATTAAACCATTTTTTGGGCAAACTTTGTTGCCTTTCATATTAAGTTATCTCCTTTTTTTCCGAAATTTCAATACAGATTATAATCAAGCGCAAATTTACCAAGCTAAATCTTTATGAATAAGAAAAAATCTTTTAAATTAGGATATTACACATCAAAAGGCAAACTTTTGGACCCCCTCATTCATAAAAATCATGAATTTTTATTTTTGCCCCCCAAATTGACACGCCCTAATATTACAACTCTGTATCTGTGAATCAGCTATCGAAAGTCCAAACATTTCACATTTTTTGTTAACAGCTTTTTGTGCTACAGAAACTTTTCTATATCAATTCAAAGTATTGCTGCTATAGGGGAACTAAGGAAGGTTGACCATAGAGGAGGCTTGACCCACCCTTCAGTTTGCATATTTAAAAGAATTTCAGAGTTTTGCCAATACGTGATAATCAAAGATACCGAAATGCACAAGCAATAATGTTTGTTTCATGCAGATAATCAAACAGGTGTGGAAAAATCAATTGTGAAGAGCTTTCAGCATTAAAGGTGCATATTTTTTCGAAACAATTTGTAAGATTGTCTCAGAAAAAATGTATCGTAGAAATTTAAGTAAGTAGGTTTTAAATAATGCAGGTATATTGAGCTTTCTTTCCAGGCATAAATATTGTACACTGTAAAGTAAATTAGACTAAACATAAAGACGTGGTATTCTTTAAAAAGTAGCTAGGTTGGGAGGCTTGATACAATAGATGTGAGGGAGGGTTGACCAGATGGTCAAAGCTCCCTTAATTAAGTGATTTTGGAAAGCATTTTATTATACGCTGTACATAATAAAGGAATAATAGTTACATTTCTAAGATAATGTAAATTTATTGTGTAAAGCTACAGTAAAAATGGAAAATATTTAAAATTGATTAAAGGGAGATGTGAAAAATGTCTATAGAAGTAAAACATAAATTAATGAAATATAAATTGGAAAGTTGATGGTAACTTTTATTTAATTTAAATTGTACCCATAGTAGGTAAATAGAAAAAATGGAAAAGAATAGAAAAGATAAAAGCAGCAACCTTAAGAAATATTAAGTGTTCACGCCTCTGTAAAAAAACATAACATCTATCTAAACCCTTTTCGAAGATATGTTGACAAACTTCACTAAGATGAACACAAGATCAAGCAACTAGTGTTACCAAGTCGAGTATCACAAAAAAGTGGGTGTTAAAAACGGATTTTTCCTTCTGTGCCTACATTTCCGTCTATGCAGGTTTGTTTACACATCACATTTTCCCAAATAATTTGTAATAATAATTAAACCCTGTAGCAAAAATTTATTCTGCCTTATTTTAAACTGATTATATCTCCCTTAACATATATTTCAATGTAAAATAAAGTGGGACAAGCCTCCAGTATGTGGGGAGCTTTCACCGATTATTTTCTCATGATTAAAGTCAATCATTTTTAAATGTCTTATAAATGACACATATGTCGCAATTTTATTTTGATAACTGATTGTATAACGAATAAAATGATATATGAAACTTTATTCTACGTTCAACATTAAAAAAATAAAAAAATAATTTCGTAAAAAGTGATTCAACCTTCTACAGTCCCCCCTACTTTTGTTATTGTACTTGTATTATAAGTTAAAAATGATATCAATTTGTGACAATCAACTTTTAATTCTCCTGAAAAATAAGTGAAATGAGACTTCGATAGTTTTTCTCTCAGGTACAGAACTATATTACAATTAATATTCAACTAAATTAAAAAAAGAACACTTTTAATGTAATTAAGGAAAGACTCGATTGTACGCCCTACCCCCCTCACATTAATTTTACCCTAACATTTTATACTTGTTTATTACATGTAACTAAAATTTATCGAAGTGTTTATATATACTTTATATCATATGTTTGCTAAAACTGCGCAAGAACGCCACACAAGTTAGAATGGTCTACGTTTTTTTAGCTTTCCGAAAATATGTGCATTTCAGATAAAAAACCCATTAACTCCTAAATTTCTCGAGCGATTGCTATAAAAAAATTTGATGGTAGAGTATAAATATAAGATCATATGTGGTAAACAGTTTAAAAATATTAATTAGTTTAAGAAAAACAAAATTCTGAAAAATGTAAAATTTCCAAAAATTTGCCATTTTTCTAAAATAAAAATTTTTAGTCGCAGAAAAAAAAACTGTCTGCCGTACTTCTTGAGCATAATTCTGTGAATTTGGATTCCAAATTTCATCAAAGTCGGTCCGGTAGTTTCCCTGAAAACAGGTCTTAACGTTCGCATATTTCCAATAGGATTGCACCTAGTCTTGACTTCACTTAATAAATAATGCTCTACCAGCAGTTAGTGACAATTTTGCACGCATAACAGCTACCAAGGCCACTTTGCAGTGATTTATCATATGATCTACGCACTTAACCCATGTTTCCCTACATAATATACATATTTTTACTCCGTCGAATATAAAGAAATTTACGTGATCTTCCATATGATCTATGTACTTAATCCACGTCTCCCTACATAATATACATATTTTTTTATTCCGTCGAATAGAAAGAAATTTACGTGATCTTCCATTCGTGAGACTGACACTTCCATTAAAGGTTACGTTTATTCGAAGATGATACAGTTTAAAATTGAAATATTAATGTGAAAATAGTATAGTAAAATTATTTAGATATACTCGTAACTATATGTTAAATATATGTTAAAATACAACTGAATTGAGCTAGAAAGATAATATACCATCAAAAACATCTCATGTAAAAAAAAGCCAAGTCTCGTGACTCTTTGACTGTAAAAAGTTCTGAGATCATGTGTAGAGCCAAGCTTAGCTCTCTTATTAACTCTGATATTTTAATTCACAAATTACTCCTAGTCTCTATACCTTTAGTAAATGATTATTTTGTGACTTGGAAATTACGCAGCACAGAAAAGTTATTACGTAAACACTTTACTTATGTTTTGAATTGGGATTAGATTATTTGATTAAGGCTGAATATGAACACGAGGGATAGAAGCCTGAAGGAGGGATGCACCGATCGAGGGTCTTTGTAAAAGAGGGGTCTGGCTCGTATTCACGTTACATAGGAAGAAAATCACCCAAAACTCTGGACATCAAGTTTGACCAGTAGAGAGTTTTCGCATACGGGCTTATAATGTAATGTAAAATTATTTCCATGCTACAAATACATATACGTTCAGTGCTCTTATAGAAACTATTTTATGCAAAATTTTATAAATAAACGTTAATATTAAAATGTAAACAACAGCCTTTACATTCTTGTGCTGCGTCATTGCCAAGTCACAAAATATTCTTTTACTTAAGGTATAGAGACTAGGAGTAATTTGTGAATTAAAATATCAGAGTTAGTAAGAGAGCTAAGCTTGGCTCAACACATGATCTCAGAACTTTTTACGGTCAAAGAGTCAGGAGACTTGGCTTTTTTTTACATGAGATGTTTTTGATGGGATTTCACTTCTTTTTGTAAGGAGAAAGCCAAAGAAAGCTTTTCCAGTAGCGTCGATTTCAATTGCACTATCTTTAACTTCATAGACTTTATGGCTCCTGATTGCTTTGATGTTCCGCTTTTCCTAGAAAAGCGAATTGGCATGTGTGCTACTGTTTGAAATCCATTCATTCAAATTTTCTAGTAACTATATATGTTTTTGTTTCAATTTATCAGCTGTTCAATCAAAGTCCTCCAAAGTTAATTCTACTGTGCAGAGTCCATTTTATAACTTTGTCTGCTTCCAGTCTATTTCCCATTTTTTTAGTTATAGCTCTCGTAATGTTTTCTAAAGTGTTTATTTTAAACTGCAGCTTACCTCTAGACCATTTTCGTCCGTAAGCTCCAATATTCATTATAGGGTGGGCAACAGAATAACGCGCGACTTCTTAGCGAGCTACGTATTCCCATTTCAGGATGTGAATCGTTGTAACATTTTAATGTGTGTTTTTTGTTTTCGAAGATGGTTTTGACGATAGAGAGATCTAACTTCTTGGAGCTGTTGAGAACGTGATTTCTCGGAACAATTAGGCCTTCCCCTTTTGACCTCAATAGGTCTTCTAATTTTTTTCTCTAGTTGATTTCTCTCTGTGATAGGTAATCATTTGGAAAAATAATAGATTATTGCTAGCTGTTAAGAAGAGGAAGTAGAACGTCAAAGTGACCTTCTAAGAAACTAATCCCAGCTAATCCCAGTGCGCAACCACATACTCAACTATAGCACATCTGATATCATAAGACTAGGCCATGTTACCTAGCACAGAAAAGAAAATATAGATGAAACAGATACGAACAATCTCCAGATGTAGGAACTACTCGATGAGGACTTTCTTCGCTGTGATCAAAATATAACATTTCAGTTTTAGGTAGCTTTCTTTACAAAAAGCTACCTATTGCAGCCGTTCGGAGGAAAGCCATTTCAAAAAATTTTGGTATATTTTCGTCGATCATGACCCCCAGACCCCGAAACCACCCTCCGTTCAAAATTGATATATATATATATATATATATATATATATATATATCAATATATATATATATATATATATATATCAATATATATATATATATATATATATATATATATATATATATATATATCTGACCTATGTCACACTATAACTCTCGTATTTATGAACCGATTTGGATGTAATTCGGTGTGTGCATAGTACATACCAATGTCTCGACCGAGTTCGTTGGCCAGCTTCATCCGCCATTTTGTTTCAAAATGGCGGCCATTTAAAATTTGTAAAAAAATTTAAAATTTGAAATGTGGTACCAAAAAATTGAAAATGGAAAAATATTTTTTTCTTATGTATTTGACCTTTATACAAAGACTCCGTAGCAGTTTTTGTTTCGTCTATATCTTAAAAAATGGCTGAGTTATAGCATTTTGAATTTCTAGCGAAGCTGACATTTTGAAACGTCCTGAATTTTGTCACGCGATAAAAGGCGTATTTATGAACCGATTTGGATGTAACTTCGTTTATACATAGTACAGACCAATGTCTCGAACGAGTTCGTTGGCCAGCTTCATCCGCCATCTTGTTTAAAAATGGCGGCCATTTAAAATTTTAAGAAAAATTTAAATTTGAAATGTGGTAGCAAAAAATTGAAAATTGAAAACATATTTTTTTCTTATGTGTTTGACGTTGATAAAAAGATTCGGGAGCAGTTTTTGTTTCGTCTATATCTTAAAAAATGACTGAGTTATAGCATTTTGAATTTCTAGCGTGGCTGACATTTTGAAACGTCCTGATTTTTACCACTTGATAACAGACGTATTTATGAACCGATTTGGATGTACCTTGGTGTGTACATAGTACATACAAATAACTCAACCGAGTTCGTTGACCAGCTTCATTCGCCATCTTGTTTCAAAATGGTGGCCATTTAAAAAATTTAAAAAAAAAATAATTTAAAATGAGATACCAAAAAATTGGAAAATGAAAAAGATTTTTTTTGTATGTGTTTGACCTTAATACAAAGATTCCGGAACAGGTTTTGTTTCGTCTGCATCTAAAAAAATGGCTCAGTTATAACATTTTGAATTTCTATTGTGACTGATATTTTAAAACGACCTGATTTTTGTCACGCGATACACTATGACGCAAAAGTTTAGACAATGAAGAAATTCTTACATACTTTGAAAAATATTTATTCAATTTTCAAATCACTGCTTGAAATTAATGTGCTGTACATATAAACAATATTTATAACAAAGAAAAGTGGAATTGTGCATATTGCAATAAATTAAATGGTAACAAAAATAAACTGCTGTCTCAAAAGTTTAGACACAAATTAAATAAAATCGAAATAAACAATTTTTAAAACCTGGTTGCGCATCCATGCTTATGTATTACGTCATATACACGAGATTGCATGGAAGAAACTAAATCTTGCATAGTTTGTGGATCGATATCGTACCATGCATTCTCAATAGATGTCTTAAGTTCCTTTTCAGAAGAGTATTGTCTAGCGTTGCTATAAACTTTGCGACACATGATGCTCCAAAGGTTTTCTATAGGGTTAAGATCTGGGCTACATGCTGGCCAGTCGAGAACTCTTATATTATGGGAATTAAACCAAGATTTTGAATGTTTTGCAGTGTGAATTGAAGCATTGTCTTGCTGAAATTCCCACTGAGGACCCCCTAGAAGCTCAGCAAATGGCAGTAGGTTTTCTTCTAATGTATGTGTATAATGCTGTGAAGTTTGACGATCACTGGTGAAGGTCAGAGATACTTGTCCATTATAGCAAAAGGCTGCCCAAACCATCACCGAGCCCCCTCCTTGTCTGCGACTAAAAAAACGTCGAGGTTCCTTCCGCAAGTCATGCCAATACGATAAACAACCATCTGGACCATCCAGATTCCACTTTTTTTCATCGCTAAATATGACTGACTGCCATTTCTCTCCATATGACATATGCTTTCGAGCCCACATAAGTCTTTGTAACTTATGATATGGTTTCAGAGCTGGTTTCTTCTGCATTTTGCTATAAACGATTGTTCCTTTTTCCAAAATTCGTCTACGAATCGTATCCTTTGATACAGAGAGTCCCGATGAGCTTTGAACTCCACGTACGCTCATTTGTTGAGTACTCGCTAGTCTTTGTATCAGGCGATCCTCTCGTACATTTGTCACACGTGGCCTCCCAGACCGACATTTTGCTTTATATTCGGAACCACTCGATAAAACTCGATAAATAGATTTTTTTGACCTATTAATAATAGCAGAAATTTCAGAAACGCTCTTCCCTTCACCTTTCAACTGCCAAATCCTTGAAACCTCATTCACTTGAATTTCTTTAGCTCTCGGCATGTCGACTATGAAGCGCAATCGTTTGCAGAACTTAAGTACTCCAAATTTGTGACATCATCGATTCTAAATTTGCATATGCCAGTGAATATTCAAAGAAATTTAGAATAGTGTCTAAACTTTTGCGACAAGCACATTTGAATTTTTATGAAAAAAATTAGTATTATAGCAAATAAAACGACTGTCTTTTGTACATAGCATTTTAAATCAGTTTTTGAATATATTTACAGGTTTTTGTAATTCTGACGTCATAATTCTACATTTTAAAGCTGAATGACGTCATTGTCTAAACTTTTGCGTCATAGTGTAACAGGCGTATTTATGAACCGATTTGAATGTAACTTGGTCTGTACATAGTACATACCAATGTCTCGACCGAGTTCGTTGGCCAGCTTCATTCGCCATCTTGTTTCAAAAGGGTTGCCATTTAAAAATTAAAAAAAAAATTAAATTTAAAATGAGATACCAAAAAATTGAAAAATGAAAAATATTTTTTGTATGTATTTGACCTTAATACAAAGATTCCGGAACAGTTTTTGTTTCTGAAAATTTGTTCTTTTGTTTATATCTTAAAAAGTGGTTGAATTATAGCACTTTGAATTTCTAGCATGGCTAACACTTTGAAACGATCTTGTATTTGTCACGCGATACCACACTTATTCGCCTATTTCGATGGAAGAAGGCATGTGGATAGTATACATCACTATCTCGACCAAGTTCGCTGGCCAGCTTCATCAGCCATCTTGTTTCAAAATGGCGGGCATTAAATTAAAAAAAAATTATATTTAAAATGAGGTGCAAAAAAATTAGATATTGAAAAAGGTTTCTTTCTTAAGTATTTGACCTTGATATAAGGATTCAAGAGCCTTTTTTGTTTGTCTTTATCTTAATAAATGGCTCAGATATAGCAGTTTAAATTTCTAAAGTGGGTGACATTTTGAAAAATCTGATTTTTTTCCTGCGACAGCACTCGTATATATCAACCGATTCCGATATGAGTGAGCATGTGCACAGCAATTACTAAGGTCTTGACCAAGTTCACTGGTTAGCCTCATCTACCATGTTGTCTTAAAATGGCAGGCACTTTAAGAAATCGCCGAATTTGGCAGCCAAATATAAGTGACTTTAAATAAAAGCAGCTTGGATAAAGCTGACTAATTTCGCTAATTTCGCGAAATTCTCATTCATAATGATTTAGTATTGATAAAAATTAGTATTGAATCTCCTACATTCGGTTTCCACTTAATTGAGCTTCGTGTGTTTGAATAATATAAGTTGGCTTTTTAAAAATAAGGAATATGAAAGCTACCTCTTCCTCCCGGCACTGGCCGGAAGGACTTTTTTCCTTTCAAACTTTCTTCGATCAACAATGTCTCTCGTTGGAATATCATACAATTTCGTGTTTCCCTCCGTTACCGCGTCTTTTCAGCAATTTTGCAGATGCACACTGACATCTAGAATTCAAATTTTACACAATAAAAAAATGTGTCGCCAAAATTTGAAATTCAGTTATTCCTCTTTTCGATATGTAACACTTACAATCAAGTTATTTTTAGAAACAAGTAGGTGAAAGAATTTTACACTAAACATTCAATCCTTCATACTTTCGAATTTAAAGTAAATCGTAATAATTTTATTATTTAAATGATTTTAGTACACAGTAGACCGATCATAGCTCGGTAGTTTTGTTTAAATATTTATTTTGTTTTAGTAAATGTAGAAATGTGATAGATACTATTCGCAAAACATCAATGAGTTGCGGAGAATATAGCGGAATTTTTGTTAATGCGTCGCCTCTTAAGACGTATCTCCGGTTAATGCGGACAGCTTAATTTCTCCATCATATTTAATTCATGTTAAAGGCATCGTTTATTGCGGATTTCGGTTACAGATGAAAAATGGCCTCCCTTGGAAGTCCACTAACGGTTGTTACTGATCATATTCATATCTACTGCTCGTAGTCTTAGCACTGTCGAAAGTGAAAAGTCAGAGAAAATGACGTCATAGTGGTGCAAAAGTGATGATGTTTAAGTTTTAAATATAAAAATAATTGATTTCTTTTCAATATGTCATTTTTTTTCTGGAGAGAGGGGAATGTAGAAGTTGATTTTAAATTCCAAATCGATAATTTGATTACCTAAAAAACATATTTAAAAAAATTATACATCGCAGGGGAGTTTGTATTGCCATTAAAAAAAGTAAACTTTTTTTTACGTATGCAATTATGTTAGTCATATCCCGAGTGCCACTCTCCATGTTTTATAAATATTGAATTTATTATTCTTCAAAAATTGTTGTCTACGTCAATAGTTTGGCAGCAAATGTGAGCTATTTTGTAACTATGAGGTAAGTTTGACAGCAAAATTTTCTTGCTTTTAAAACTGCTGCTAGTTTTGCGCCATGGTCTATCGACATTGCATCAAACTATAGCAATGCTTAAAATAATATGGTAGTGATGCTAAATATAGCAAAAGTATAAGAGCTTCTATCTATCAAGAGATGTTAGCATATTTGCAGAATGTTTATAAAATATTTAAATTCACTAAATTAACATTTGGTAAAATAAATTAATTTTATTTGGGTATTATTTGATTATCCCGTCGATCAATTTCGCCAAACAATTCGCCAAATTATACAAATTTCCGTATTTTTATTTTAAATAATGAAAAAACAAATAAATTAATAAAACCTTAATGAAACTACAAGTAAAAAGTCGAATTAAAAATCATTTGATGACGTAACAAACACTTGTATGGTGTTTAATGTCAAGTGAATGCGACATTTACGATCATCCATTATTGGCATTTAATCTTATAGTTTGGCGATAGTTTTTCGGTCGATGGGATAATCAAGTAGTACCTTTATTTGTTCTAGTCAATTAAAACGAATTTTACTGTATTCAGGACCCAGCTATTTCGTGCTCGATTTAGTATAGTTGAAAAACCGATGGCTTAGTTGACAAACTGCGTTTTATCATGTTGATAATCACTGAGCAACAGTATTGGCAATAGTTCCGATTAGGGAAAATAAAAGATTTTCGATTTTTTTTTTTTTTTGAATTTTCCAAATTTTTTAATTTTTCCCTTCTTTGTATCCCAAATACTACCTTCTTACCAAATTTCAAATTTCTAGGGCTACAGGATGTACCTCAGATTTTTGATGATCGGTGAGTCAGTCAGTGTCGAAAAAGCGAAACTTTGAGTTCATATATTTTCTGAAGTAGAAAAGATAGAAACGCGGAAATTTTACCATTTGCTTCCGTTTGAAGGGTACTTTTAGAAAAACAAAGTTTCAAGTTCCTGGGAAATTCCAGCGAAGGGATATAGGGCTGTCAAAAGTACCCTGAGTTGCTTCCAGAAAAGGATGCTTACGGCTGTGCTTTCTCGACTTGGCAGGGGCACTGCCGTGCCCCCAGATTCGAAGATGTTGCAGTTTAAAATTGAAATATTAATGTGAAAATAGTATAGTAAAATTATTTAGATATACTCGTAACTATATGTTAAATATATGTTAAAATACAACTAAGTTGAGCTAGAAAGATAATATTTGAGAACTGTAATTTTTTCTAATGTACTCGTTGATATTTTTTAAGCTACAATTTTTCAGGTTCGTTAACCCTTGTAAAAATATTCTATTATTCTTACTAAGTTAAAAATAAAATATAATAAAAATGGGTACTTTTCGGTTAGCCGGGCGCCAGTGTTATATATACATACTTATATACATACATATATGTAAATATACATATATATCCATATACACATATATACATAGATGTATACATACATACATGTATATATACATATATATGCATATATAACACTGGCGCCCGGCTAACCGAAAAGTACATAAAAATGTTTTCTAAACATATAAATACGTTTTATAATACATTTTCGCTTGACATTGTTATGACTTGTGTTTTAATGTATATTATTTTACGTTTAAAAAAAACAAAGGCTTGCCGCTAATACATGTGATGAAAATTCTTTTTCCAGGTTCCAATCTTTACACTCTATCAAATTTAGAACAAACAATTCTTAATCCGATTATATTAAACTGAACTTAAATTTCATCTAAGTTTTGAACACCTTCACAAAACCCGTTTCAACATACGTATATTACAATGTTTACATTCTAAAATCTTATATTTCAGGGACTTATTTTAGAACAATAGCAGTTTGTAAAATTTAATCCTATTTAAATGTGATTTTAGCTTAAGAGAATAAGTTAATGTACGAAATTGGAAGAAAATAGATTTATAAATATATGCATTCAGTTTAAATATTCGTTTGTATTTAGTGTTAAAAAAAAAAAAAATCAAAAATATTTTGTATATTTAATGATGGAAGATATTTATGTGTAAACAAAAATTTTAAGTCAAATTAGAAATTCCGGGGCTAGTAAACCACCGCTGTATGTTCGTTATTTACTAGTGTACTGGAATGTACTAGAGAATAGGTAAATAAATGACTTTGTGTATTGTGACACGTATGCATTTTGGTTTCTTAAAATAATTGTTGTTTTGTAAAGCCTTAAATTGATGAGATCCCTTTAATGGTTGCGTTAGATAAAAGCAGAAATAACAATAATACCGGGCGATCCAAAAGATCGTTACAACTTTAAAAACTCATAAAAAGGAAGAAATTATGATAAAGGAGCGCGGTTTGGTAGAAAGAGCTCACAAGGTAGTCGGATTGTTTTAGCAGCAAACAACAATTTAGTTAAAAAATCACATATAGAGGGCGCTGACGATTCGAAATACAATGAACAGGACAACAAATACGCTCAATTCATTTGTTCTCTCCAATAACAAATGTTCAACATGACTTCCAGAACATTCTACGACACAACTGTTGTTCTGTATATAGTTTATCTGCTCCATGTTTTATCCGAAACAATTCATTAATATTTTTTTCAAAAAGCACGTAATTTAATTAAATTTCTTTTTCAGTAGTTATGAAAAAATGGCAACAAAAAGATATAATTACAATTTTCCAAATATTTTTTTTCTTTACTTTATACAGAAATGGAGTACTTGAGTTGCCGAAATTAATAATATGGGGCTAAAACTACAAAATTTTATATCTCAAAAATTAATTGATATGCAGTTTTCAAACAAATTGCGTTTAAAAGTACTTTTCTTCCGAATTCGACGATATAAAAAGCCAATATGTGTGATGCTTAGAAGTTAAAAAAATACAGTAGTGTATTTAACAGTACAATGATGCATCTGCTTTGTTTTATGGCTGGTTTATACAACGGAACGCTATTTTTTGGAGACAGAACTTTATTTGCTGGGAGAGAAAAAAAGCATTTCGGGGACTAATAAAACTTTTTCATCATCACAGAGCTGATCTTCAAAGATGTATCTTCACATTAAAATCCTTTTTTGTAAGCATTTTAACAAAATAATAAAAATATCTTTGGCATGTTTTATTTCAACTTTCATAGATTATTTTTTTAATTACCTAAGTATGTATGTTTCATTGAAATACACTGCCATCCGATTATTGCAAGTGATAAGTACTTTCGACAATTTAGGCCCAAAATGTGAAGTTTATAAACTATATACTATAAAGCGTATATACATTACAAATGTTGGAAAATTGTGTCAGGAAAATAGTTTATAATTAATATATTTTGAAGAGAAATAGATAATTATTTAACTTATGGGCTCTAATTATTTAATAAGGGAAATAATCACTAGCTACCTCTAAGATATACCTAAGAAAGCGATGTTATAAAAAATACTTATGTTTAGATACATGAAAAATAGGTCAACATTTCAACTTAAAATTGTACAATTCCTATTTCCAAATAATTTTAATGCGATGGAGTAAACTTTTAAGGGAGAATAGGACCTTTAAATTTTAAAATAATCAGTTTTCAGTTATTGTTTTATTCTGGATTTTTAAGATTTTCTCAACATTACCCCATTAAAAAATCCGTATTATTTTTTGAGTTATAATAATTTATAGACGGTGAGTATCATTGAATGTGCGTAGATATTCAAACTTTAAAACAAATTTTCTCAGATTAATAAATTTGAAATTTGAGCGCACTGCTACTTTCAAATTATATAAGCTACAGCTCTAAATAAACGTCAAGTGCGAGTATTAGTCGCGCACAGAGGGTTCCATACAATATTATATGAATTACTAAGTGCATTATTAAAGAAAAAACGTTGCTAAAAGAATACTAAGACATTGTAAAAAACACACAACCTAGGGTTGTGTATATCTGTATATACTAGAAAAGTATAAATGAATATACCATGAAAGTTCAAAGAGATATGGAACCTAAATAATATCAAATATAGCTATTCTGTATAACTATTTTTTTAATTTTATCCTAATCTGTTTAAAATGAACGTAATTCTGTACTGACAATAAAAGTATTGCATATTTAAACTTCATTTGGCATTTCATAAACCTAAATTCAGCTTAGTAATATTATTTTCTTTTTATAGTGCACCTAAAGCAAAACCCGTGTTTAAAATTTAAACTTAGCATTGTGCTAAGTGTGCTTCAAAAGGACGTCGCAATGTTGCAACCCTGCTTTTGTCCGTGCCGCGTTTTTCCATATATGTTTTTAGTTAACATTTAAAGACACGGTAGGTGTATTGAGAGAGCCACTTAATGCAAACTAATCGTGCGTCCCATAGTATTTATGCAATTAATTCTCATTAAAGTAGTTTGTTTTTAAAAATTTGACGTTTATTTCTTTTATACTGCTACTGGTCATTAAATTACATAAATATATCCTTAAAATTTGTTATCTAGTCTTTAAAAGCCGATGGAGCATAGAGTACGCCATACCTGTCATTATGTATGCCCAAACCATCCGTGTCTTTAAGGGTTAATATCTCGGCTAATTACCGAAATTTTTTCAGAAATCCGTGATCAACAATGCTTTTATACTTCTGCTGCGATAGGTACCTCCAGTGATGCTCAACACTTTTGCTGAATGCCCGTAAATCGCAATTTGTGGAACCTTAAAAGTAACAAAAATGCGTTTTTTATAGTCTTCATGCTAAAATTAAAATAATTCACATATTTTGGCTATTTATTTTTTTGCACTTGTAAAACTTGATTTTTTTCTTTTAATTTTTGAAAATTTTCTTACTTTGTGCTAAAAATAAATTTTAAACAATACTTTTCGTGCATATTTTGGTTTTAATGAGACGTAGATGTGATATCATTCTATTTTGTTCAAAAATTATTTTACATATGCATAATTTAAAGTCTTTTCATGCGCGCAGCACTTAATGATTTTAATTCACGCATTAGTGAGTTCAATTTTTAAATTTAAAATTTAACTATTTTATATATACAACATTTATTTTTCTGGATAACATAATTAAGAATATATACTTTAGGTAGAATAAAAAAAAAGTCTTAATTGGAAATTAATTAAGTTTTGGTAAATTAATTATGTTTTGGTTTGGTTTTTTTTAAAAATGCGATGTTTTTGATCGTTTCGACAAATTCAAAGGTCTAGAACCGCCGTAGCAATCATTTTGACCGCTACCAAATAAAAAATATTTTGATTATCACCAGAAATTTGTTTTTAAAATAAGTTTAAAATGTGCCTCGGAGAAATACATAAAATAAACATGTTAAGAAGTTTCAATTAAAATTTCCGGTTTAAAATATTTTTATAACACTTTAGTAAAATTTCCGGCGGTTTTAGTCTTAAGCAGGGTAATATAAAATTCGGGTGCAATGCACAATATTATGCAAAAACTACTTCAAAACAGCATAAAATTAAATGAAGAACAATGCTTTTGAACAGAATGAGATACCTTTTCATCAGATGCTAAAAGACGCTTTCTGCTCCTGCTTCAATGTTGTAGAATATCTTTTTTGTGCATAACGAAAACAGACATAATTCATTCGAAGTGAGTTGTTCTATTATTGAAATTTATACTGTTACCAAAAGTATTGAAGTTACATTATGAATTACATTAGTTTTTGTTATATTATGTTCCTCAAAATATACTTTCAAATGATTAAATAACAAGTTTAAATATAATTTAAAATTTCGTCGTATTTTTTGCTCAGCGTGTAATGCATAGTGTCTTTGTTTAATTTTATGGTATTTTTAAGAGATCTTAAATTATAACTTATAAATATTTCATAAAACGGAATTTCTGTACTTGAATTTATGCATATACACTGAAAACAAAATATCTATTAACATTCCAGCGTGTGTGGAGTTTTACAACATAAGTTATTTTTTTCTTAAACTTTGTCCTCGTAAATGCCATCGAAATTTAAGCTCAATTTTTACTACCGACATGCATAATTACTCTTCTAACATGATATTTATTACTGTTACGAAAAAGCTTACATATGTATAGCACAACTACTCTCCTCTCCGTAAAAGATAAGACACGTGCCGCTAAAAGATTTAAATTGAATATCATCGTTATGTATTAAAATTATTCATAAAATTCATAAAATTATTCATTACATACATTAATCAAAGATTTAAAAAAACATCTTATAGCATGATCATTTATGAGGTAGATTAACAAGCTAGTTTAACATACCGTGGTATCGATTTGTTTATATATGTCTCCTCACTCTTATAAATTATACTAAAATGATAAACTGATGATAATACGCGCTGTCTCAAGCATGACTACTGAATATTTTATGAGAAAATCATTATGCGCTAAATTTGGTTATGTAGTACATATAATATTTTGGTATAATTTGTCAAACTTTATTTTTTTATGATAAATAATTACATAAAAGATCATGTAGTAAACGAGGCTATTACCTCTCTCTATGTAATTTTCTAAAAATGTCTATAATAAAGACTATACACTTAAAATAACTACACTTTTCTACAAACTTAAATAAATAAATAAATAAATAAACATACACACACACACACATATATATATATATATATAGATTACGTTGATTTCTTTAGTAATTGACCTATTGTACTCACAGCGTTTCTAGAGGGTTGAAAAAAGTTTATGACCATACGCTAATTTTGTTTTTAGAATAAATTTCCGTAAAGTGTTATGTATCTTGAATTTAGACGCATATATCTGATATGATAGGTGAAGCTAATTCAATTATAAATATAAAACAGTATTTTTATATAAAAAAAAATGTTAATATCTTGTCATATTAACAAATGAAAAGAAATTTAGGACCATTAGCTTCTTTTAAATCTAGCATAACGATGTGACGTCATGACTGCAGTTTTTATTCGGAACCCAACTGTGATGAAAATTATAATTAGATTTGAAGTTTTGTGATATGCAAGTGCTGCTTTGAGCATCGGTCACGGAAAATCATTGACCGAAGAAGAAATGGGTAAAATCAGAGCTTTTCCGGATTGCGGGCTGAGTGAAAAGCAAATTTCACACACACACACACAAAAAACAATATTAAAATTATTGTACACAATTATCTTTATGATCCAATAAACTGTGGAAGAAAAAAAAGAATTGGATTTCCATCAAAACTTCCAGTCCTATGTTTACCGAACATTATTAGAATGACGGTTCAAGATTGTGCCTAGTATTAACTGTAAAATCTGCTGTAGAAATATAAATAACGTCCTTTTTTTTGTGCATAGATGAAAGTAGTGAATTTTCCATAGTACAGTCACACGCCAAAATCACGTACTCTTTGGAACATGTTTTGGAACAACTTCAATGGCAATGATTAAATTAGGCCTGATTTTTATGATAAACATTGAATGCTAATAAAAAATGTGTTTTTATTTTAATAATATTTTTACTTATAATTATTATTACCCCAATCATATAGAAAATATTAATCATGATAACCGGAATTTTACTGTATATTTTTACAATTTTCTTCAGAAAAAAATAAAATCGATAGATAGACTAGTATAATATATTAAATTTTATATAGTACTAGTTGGTGTAGCATTCCGATCTGTTTTATTTCAATTGCATGGAAAAGGGAAATGTAATAAATCCTACATTTTGTAAAGATATATATTATTTTAAAAATTAATAGCAATCCTAATTATGAGCAAGAAACCACACTGTTAAAAATTTGTAGCAAACTGTCCAGTTGTTCGACTATTTTTTGAAAAAACGGTTTCATAAGTATAATTTAACTATATTCTGACCATAAAATGGCCAATAATATGGTCAAAATAGTGTTAAATTACGGTTGTATAACCGTTTTCTATACAAACGGTCAAATGACTGGACAGAATGTTGCAAATTTTTAACAGTGCATGTTTACAATATAGATTAACTAAAAATTACGTTTTGCAATTTACTTCATGCAATTATAGTAAAATGCTTTTTTGGAGAAAATGGCGAGATACGGATAATGAAATTCCATTGGTTGAGGGGATTTAGGATAAATATTTAGAGATGTCAGTGAGGGATGCTGAGGTTTAGGCAACATTTTCAATTTCAGCATATGCTCTGTATGCAGGTTAGAGGTCTACACGGGCCTGAACTTCAAGTTCCGGGCCCGGCACGTTTATATTTTCACAGTTCACGGCTCGGCATTGCCCGTACAAAAATCAGTGAAATCAGGCCTGGACCGGACCGTGAAAAAAATCAGTTAAACGAGGCCTGACTCAATTTCTACAAAATATTCAGGTTTTTCTAAACATATAATTAAGATTATTTTAATGAATAATACTGCATACATATTTATGGGATAATTGTCCGGTATATATTAAAATTACTATGTATTCGCAAGACGGAAAATACACAATAGAAACATTAATGATTACTTAGATGTTTCAACATCCAAATAAGGATTCATTAAAAGATTAATGTAGTTTAGAATAAAAGAAATGGGTTAGAAAACATAATAACGTAACAATATCTCTCTATTCTAAAAAAAAAGTAACTACCGCTGTCACCACCGCCGCCGCCGGTTTTGATTTTTTTGTGACCGGGGGCCTTTCTTCGTTAATATTAACAAAAATATGAAAATCGGTGGTTTTATACAGAAATGTTTGATAAACACGCTGATGCAGACAGTTTTCAAATCGAAGAATTATTTTAAGAGTTATTTAATGCTAAAGTTGGACAAAATCGTTCCACTAAAAAAGTTTTATAGCAGCAAAAACTATACATGGCAGTGTAATCATTTTTAGATCATTTTATGCGTTAGAATTTGCCGGAGTGCAGATTACATTATTTTTTTTATTTTGACTCATTTTTTCAGGTTTTATTTCTATTTTAAATTCAAATTTTCAGTATTTCTAGAGATATTTTTTACAGATTTCAGAAAATTGTACTAATTTAAACTGTTGCCAACTGTATAAAAATCGCAAGCAATAATGTTTGCTTCAAATTAAAAATTTATTTACACATTACTATTATAAACAGGAAAAAAACTTTCAAATTAGAATTAAATAATTACGTATAAAAAGCAGGAACTTATTAAAAATTACGTCATAAAAAGTATACACGTGTATTTTAAAAGAGAAAGGATATTGCAAAATAATAAATTCATTAACATGCGTTAGAAGTCTTAGGAGAAATGACGTCATATTTACGTCACATTATAGTTATTACATAAAATGAACACAAAATAATATTGCAAAAAAGTTTAAATTTAGAAATTGCGCTAGACATTTATTTGATATTTTGAGAATTAATTTAAAATATCTCATTTAAAAGAACTTTCTTTTCGCTTTGTTAAAAAATACCAGGAGACAAAGACTCTCTTTACTTAATTCCTTTTATATTAGGTTATTTTGAAATATTGTTACACGTGTATACGTCATCAAGTTATTTTTATTTCGACGTTTTATTTGTGTTTTTATTAATGTTGTACGAATTTATTTGTTCTTTCGTTATTTTTAATAAAAATTATATCAATGTGTATACTTTGGCGAGTGGTTTGGCGATTTATATAATTTGGCGAAATTGGTCGACAGAATAATCAAGTACTACCGCAGCGGATTTGGCGTTAAAATTCCCCAATCAAAGAGAAATGAGTAGAAATTCGTTTATAGGGAGATCGCCACTGTTTTTTAAATTATAATTCAATCTTTCGAAATCTTTTTAAAGTCGATCAAATTAGCGTGCATTTAGAGTCTGCGGTGTCTGGACGGGGGTTGGCGAGCGTAGCTCGTAGGGGGCCGAGCCCCCTAGTTATGGTTAAAAACATAATAACTTTTGAAGCTATATAATAAAAAGAAGATTTGTAAAAATATTTCTCTGCATTAAATAAGGCTTTTCTCAAATCCAAAAGAGCTACTTTCTGATAATTTCTGAATTCATTTCTTTTCGGAAACGCATAAGATTGGCAGGTGTTCTTATTCAGAAACTATGTAATCGAATAACATTATCAATTTTTCGATAAAGGCAATATATCATTGGAAAAAATACTGTCAAATTTAAAGTTTTAAATCGAATTTACAGAAGCTATAGCACAGAAAAATGAGAAAAGCTTGCAGCCATGTGACAAGAATCACTTACATTTAAGTCAGTAATTTATTTAGGTCCCTTTTTAAAGTAAAAAGGGAAAAGCTATTCGATTTCAAATCCCTTTAAAAGTCAGGCCTGTCAATTTTATGACTTTACAGTTACATTGTGTCAGAAATTTTATCATTGTTGTGCTGTGAACTTTAGAAAAAACTTAAGATATAATATTTCCAAATATACCGTTATTAGAGGTTCGTTATCGCTATTGATATTTTTACAAAACATATTGCCTTCTCTACACATCATGAGAACAATAAAGTCGAGTTCCAGTCTTGCTCGACTATCTAGAAAAAAAAAATACAAGCTTGATTTCGACCAGGCACGAATCTGCGGAAAAAATTATGCCCGTTCTCAGACACCATTTAACTGCCCGATGCTGATCTCTACGCTGGACATGTTACATATAAGGGGCTCACAACCATAGCAGACCAAGTCCATTTATCTATATTGTAAATAATAACACTTTAAAGTTCTTAACAAATAATTAATTCACGTCAGGTGATTTACAAGGTTTATATATGTCAATATCCAGTTTAAAGTATTATTTTTATAATGCCTTACCTTTCACAAATTAATATTTCTATTGTAAATTTATAGGTATTTTTTTTAAAATGAGTGCTTGGTCCAGTATGGTTGTGAATTTTCCATGTGCAAATAAAGACTTGTTTATTATGATTACAAAAACTTTTGATTTTGATTTATGTTTACTTATTCTATTTTTATTCTAAATTAAACCCAAAGAGTGAAACATATTACCAGTTATCGTAAATGATTTACTGCACATAATATTATCATCATCATCATCGTCATCATGTTGTACTCTAGAGGAAGTAGGTTGGAACCTGGTACTGACCTCTACTGGAATAGTACATATCTCTTGAAGTATACATAATGCATTAGTGGAATGTATGGCAGAAGATCTATCAAATCTTTTTTGGGGCCAAAGTGATTTTTCTATGCCCCGCTTACAATGCATCTTGACTGGCATTTGACAAAGAAAGTAACTTGCGTCCACAAGCCCGTTTTTCTAAATTTATTTTGCTATAAGGTTTAACTTTATTGAGGATTTCTTTGAAGATTAACATTCAGGATCTCGCCGTCATCTAATATCCATCCAACTAAAACAAGCTCCTTCGGTACCCTTTTTTCTCTTTGTGATACATTTTTCCAAAGTTGCAGTAGAAACAAAGTTGGAATTCTTAACTTCAACGACATAAAAATTTAGGACATTTCTTTTTTGAATTCATAATAATTTCCTCTCAGTGTCGCGTAAATGTGTTATTTCTTGCAACCTGCCGCTTATATCAGACCAAATTCTGCGTCATTCGGAAGGAAAGTGTGGCCGGAAAGCATGCATTTGTCGTCAATTGACTCTGCTCTTATGTTTGTATTATTAACTAGTTTCAACAGCGTAAAAGACATTTCACTCCCTCTGTTCCACCCCAGACGTGCATTGTATGACACATTATTATTAAAGAAATTCACACCAAAGTTGTAAGCATGTAGATTGCGTTTATCATAAACTATGGATGTTGAAAGCTTAGTAAAGGCAAATGCCTTTAGCAAGTGAAAAGTTCAGCAGTAAGTTTCATCAAAGTTTAAATGTTATCAGCTTTTATTTTCTCTCTAGCCTGTTTATCTTTCCGCAAGTGTAGTTATCGTTTGGTTTCAAGACTTTTTCTAGTGTTTTCATTATTTCCTGTCGAAAGCTTGATTCATATGTCACCACATAATTTACATGTATCTGTACTTGGCGGCTTGAAGTGTAAATTAAACATTGTGCTGAGGACTTTGTAATAGAATTTCTCTTCCACGAGGGACTTACCCTTATAACGATTTTTTTAAGGAAAACGCTGTCGGTATGTTCACCGTTTGTTTACCGAGAGGAGGGGAATCATCAAAAACAATATTACTGCAGTTTATCCATCTGATGATTGACGAAAGATTATTTTTCATCAGACGTTTTGAAATTGCTATTTATTTAAACTACAATGTTTTTTTAAATAGCATTGAGGCAATATTTATACAAGATTAGGCAACAGATGAAAGAGCAATGCACTGATGAATGGACTTGATTCAGCATGGTTGTGAAGGTTTCTTGAATTACTTCACCAAATCTGGACACAGATGCAATCTATGAGAAAGTATGTGAGCTACAGACTTCGTGTACTATTGCAGTAGATAAAGCACAGTTTACTGCACCTTTCCATCCATCTTGCATCCTCCTTACTGAACCTTTGCACCTCAAACATGAACTATCTCATTTATTTAATGGATTTGGTCTACTATAGTTATGAGCCCGTCATTTTTGTATTGATGTTGTAAAACTAGCATCTGCTCGTGACGCACATTTATACTTATTCTTTCATTGAAAATGGCACATATTTTATTAGCTTCGATTAAGATTTTATAGCTGGCCTTCAGGGCCGCTTAATTTCTTTTCACGGCCTTGCCCAGTGCGCCTGGTTAATTTTTTGCCGGTCCGTTTGAAAATTTTCCCTTCAATTTGCCGACCCGACCCTCAATCGGACCCGTGCAAGTTTAGTTTAAAATAACATTTTAGCAAAAAAAAAAAAAAAAAAAAAAAAAAGGTTCAAAAATTTAATTTTTTTTCCAGTTTTTCAAGCGCAAATAATAAATAAATAAATAAATAAATAAATAAATAAAAATAAATAAAAATAAATAAATAACATAGATATGTGATTTTTTTTGGGGGGGGGGCAGGGGGTGGGAAGGGTTAGCATGTAGACTGTAAAAACGCTTATTTGGTTAATTTTTGTTCAGCTTCAGATTACATAGTTTAAAAGTAACAGAGCGCGCAATCTCCAAATTTAGTAATCTGAAAAATAGCGCTTAAACTTTCAATATCTATGGACAATCAATTATACTCACCGTCTGTAAATGGTTATAACTAAAGAAAAAATACAGATCTTTGAATGGGGTTTTTTTAATATTGTTGAGAAATTTGAAAACGATCAGAATAAAACAAAAGTGAAAACTGATTTTTTTGAAAATTTAAAGGTCATGTGCCCCCTTCAAATATTAGAGCTTTTGATGATAACTTTAGCAAACGTGGAAGTAGATCGTATGCATGTTCTTTACATTATATATATATATATATATTAAATAATGTAAACTAATCAAAGCAATTTATTCAAACAAAACAAAATTAAAGATATTTATTTGTTTACTATTTCGGATATCGGCGACATCCCATTAATTTTTTGCACTTTTTAAAAACAAAATGGAATAATTTATTTGCCAGCTTTAGAGACACTTCTGTAAAAGTTACAAAATTTTAATTTATGTGAAACTAATTCACGTGCAGATAACTGGTGTTAATTTCATCGTCATGCGTTCCATATTTTAGAAGAAGTAGTTGTAAAATGCAAATGGTGAGTCAGATTTTAATATAATTAATTCTATACACAACTTAATACTACTTTTTATATGTAGTTTCCAATAAATAATTATTGATTTTGAAAAAATTTGTTCTGTTTGATTATTTTTTACTTTGGGTACTTTTTTAAAAACTTAAAAACAATTAAGGTAGCGAAAAGAATTTTTTTTAGGATTAAAACTTATCCACTCTCGAATTAATCCATCATCGTTGAATATATATATATATATATATAAAATTTTTTAATTGAGAGATTTACTACAGTTTTTAGAAGTAGATATTTTAAATACTCTAATCCCGCTAAGCTTCAAATAACAAAAACCCATATTAAAAAGTTTGACACTTTTTCATTTTTTTCTTTCAGGTATATAAAAAACATTATTATTCAAATTTTATGATATGTGCTGTCTACACATGCCGTATTTAAAAGATTTATTTTTAAAATATATTTACCTTAAGTGTTTTTTTTTTTTTTTTTTTTTAAGTGTTTGTGACATATATGTACTTTTTAAATGTATATTTTAGAGAAATGTTGAAAAAGAAATTCACTAAAATAAAATTTGGAAATAATAGTAGTTTAACGTTTATATTTTAAATAAGATATTCAAAAATTTTAGCATTTTCAAACAATACCTCATATTAAATGTATGTAATTTAACCCTTTATGTACTGAATTATGAATTCATGAAAATTTTATCTTCTAAAGCAGTTTTTGTGAATTGTTTAAACTACATTAGAAGATTTACATAATCATTTCATAAATTTTAGAAGGATTTTAGAAGGATTGCAGGATTTAGAAGGATTAATTAAATTTCACTTTATAGGGATTTTGTGCAATATTTATAATCCCACTCAAATCTTGTATTTTAAATCTTTTTCTCAGTATTTTGTAGAATTATAAAACATACAAATATAATGTTCTTACAATAGAAATATAGAAATATTTCCGAGTTGAAAAATCCCCCCCCCCCCCACCTCAACGCCAAGAAAGCTTAAAAGATGCAAAGGCAGAAGAAATCACCCTTTTAAAAATATTTTTGTTCTGTGTAACCCATAATGCTTTCGGAACAAAATAAAGTATTGTATCTATAACTCATTCTAAACTGTATTACAAGTTATCGATGTATTAAATGAATTTTATAACCAGTTATTTTAATGGTACTTATATGTATCGTCAGTAGATAAAGGATTAATTAAATATGTAAGATATATATGCAATGTGAATCCTAAAGTGAAATTAGCCTTAAACAACAGAATAATGAGATAGCGCTAGCCATAAATAAGCTGTCCAGTTATTGTAGAAAAGCTGTTCATTAGATTATAGTATATGTGGCAGTAGCCAAGCATGAGTTGTCTAATTATAGTACAACGGCTGTGCATTACACGATGAGATATAAAGCAGTGTATTTTAGCAGTATTACAACCCAGTATTACAGATCGTATCTCTAAAACTACTCGATACGAATAAATGTTCAGTGACGAAAATGTAGAAGGTGATTGATTTAATAAGTAAATCCATATTGTGCAGGCAAATACGGTATATAATCGCCTGTACAGATAAAATGCTTGAAATAAATGCTAGATATTTTTTTAAAAATAAGAATTATATCGGACATTTATTTTTCATTGAGATGATGCATTTTACATTTTTATTAAGGTGTAAAAAAATAACTTTTATTTTAAAAACAAAAGTAGCTGATGTTTTTCTCTTTAGTGCAGATATCACTTCATATTTGCTTTCAGTAGCATTCCGTATGCTAAAAAAAAATTCCCATTTGCATGAAACAATACCTCTTGCAGTCTTCTTACTGTATAGCCAACTATTTATCGTAAGAACAACGTATTTTTTTACTAAATTTATGATGTTTTACAAATTTGTCGTTGATCGTTCGGACGTATTTCCTGTAGTTTTTGAGTTATATTATCAAAATTCTATCTCGAAACTATACGACCAGGTACCACCAAATGTTTGGCTATTTTGCTATACTTAGACACAGTGGTACATGACTCTGTTCAATAGTCATTTCATAGGAACAATCTTAGAAATCATTCTGTACATGAAAGCTTTTAAATAAGGAAAAGATACATGGAACTACGACATATGGTAATAAAATACACACATGATGCGTATGCACATGAAGATAATTTAAAAATTATAATGCATTTATTAATATCACGGAAATAATCATGGAAATAGAATCCGTCAAAATAACAAGTTGTTATGATTGCAAGTTTTCCTTTTTTATCTTACTTCTTATATTACGATGTGGAACTTTTCAAAATATCGAAAAATATAAATTTCATCATATAAATAATCAATAATATCTAATTAATATAAGAATTATGATGAGGTTATCAGTTGAGGGTCTCACCTCTGGTATTATTGAATGAAACATCAGAAATTATATCACTTGGAAACAATCAATTTTTTTTCTCCATAAAATCTAATATAACACCATTTTCAAAGCCGCAAAATTTACTTGCATAGTGCTTATATTCAAGTCCGTCATTTAAGTGCAATTATTTATTGATAATTATATTTCCAAAATTGACGCCACGTTTGCCAACTACATCTTTGCATGTAAAAGTTCGCACTGTTTACTTCAGATTCTCATCTCAGTAGCAGCGAGTGCAAAATCCAGAAATACACATAGATGCATTCTAAGTGAAATATTTAAATTTATCAGTGATAATGCTTATTTACATCAATATATGACGTCATTTTCACTCAATGAAACATTACCAATCCGTGTGATATTAGCGTCACAAACATACTATCAGCGGAAAAAGTAAAAACAAATATGGAAATAAAACTGTTTTACTTGTGAAAATCCGTAGCTTTTTTAACTTGATCACATTTTCTGTTCAAATCATAATAATTAAAAAAAAAATACTAATAATACTAAGGAAATGACAGCAGTAAACATACCATAATTTTCATTATTTCCCTTTTTTCTACAATAATGGAAATAATCAGATATTCACCATTTTAAAGCCATTTTATAAAAAAAAACATTTTTAATGAAAAATATAATATAAAAACTAAAAGATTAAAAAACACAGTCTTGGTAACTCATCTCGAAACAAGCAGATTTAAGACAAAAAAAAAAATAATTATCTAAATTTATTTAGTAGAAAGTCCAAAGCAGACGACAAAAAAAAAAACAAACAAACCAAAAAAAAAAACAGGCTGGTGTTTTAATTATATAGATTCTTTTGTCATATAAATATGGTTAATGATATAAAAAAAAGACATTAAAAAATAATTTAAGGTAATCCTTTATAAAAATAAATTAAAGATTTTGTTTCCGTATTTGTAAAAGTTCCGTATAAAAATTAAAATGTCATTAAAAAATCTTCCCTGTAAATACAATTAAAAAAATGAATGTTTTTTCCTTTCCATTTTTAAATGAGAGATAATTGAAAAATGACAGAGGATTAAAAACTTAATTATTGGACGACAAAACATTCCTGAACTCTGAACTTTCTGCAATTAATATGAACTTTAATTCCAAGGTATTTTTTATAATATCTTTAAAAAACTGTAATAAGTAATCTTCTATTTAATTGTTATATTTAAAAGACTTTTAATTTAATCCAAATAGTTGTAGAATTTATATTAACAGTAAAATCTACAAATAAGAGATCTGGATAGTGGCATTTTTAATTGTGTGCCAGACTGGTTGAGATAAAAACTACTACATCAGTTAACTTTTTACAACCGACGGTACTTTTAAAGTACTATTAAAATAACTTGTTATAAAATTCATTTAATACATCCATTAGTACTAATACAGTATAGAATGAGTTATAGCATTGCGCTAAACAACTAAATTACTGCGAAATGTGTTTGAATTTGGCCAAATCATTACACTGGGATAATGAACAATGTATAGGAAATAATAAAATGTTAAAAAAGAAAAAAAAAAGCGATCAAGTTCCCCCCAAACTTAATGAGAATCTTCCATCTTCTTGTTTGATATACAACCTTTTAAATGTTTCGGTTAATGTAAAGGTTGATTATGTTGAATTTTCATGAGAGACAGATAGAATGCAAGTAAACCTTCGCTTAATTAACCCATTAACCGCCAAAACTATAAGGTGGAAATTTTCAACTTTTTAGCTGAACGTTTTTGCCACTACAAACTTCGGAAGATAATTTTCGCTTTATATGACACTAAAATCGAGGTCAATTTTTTAATTCAAAAATAGTGCTGGGTATGTAAATAACTTAAATATGTCCATTTATTTTTACCGTTGCGTGAACGCAACACCAGCGGGTAATGGGTTAAAATCCTAACCTCGTTAAAAAGGTAATGTTTATAGTTTTGCGACGTAACGTATTGTAAGTGATTATTATTGACTTTTTAACGTTTAACTAATATCCCTCTTATCCATAGCCATATTTTGTCAGGGCAATTATCCAATTTTGAATCACTGCAACGGGTCCATATTTTAACAATGGGAAATTAATGCCGGGGCAACTGGCTTATATTCTTTTCACAGCCAGCTCGATATTTTATCGAGCATAATTTGGGACATTATTAAATTCTCTGTTGTTGTTATTCAAGCACCGCTGTAACTCACAAACATTTATTTGTCGGTTTATCACCTATGCCACTCTGATGGCAAAATGCCTAAAAATAAATTTATTACATTCGGAAATTACCAAAGTTATGAAATTACCGGTTAGTTCTAATTCTACCAACTAGTTACTAATTAGTTGAAAACTGGTTAGTAACAAATTTTTTACTCATTCATATAACAATATTTTTATATGTTAATATCCGGATACACCTTTATGTTTATTTTCACAAGTTAAATGTCTCAATTAAAAAAAATTGTATTTAAACGAAATACAACTTACTAAATGGTATATACAATTTCTGGGTGATATTACAAAAGCATTAAAATGAATTACATATCTACGTTTCAAATCATATCCTTGATCATCATCAGGACAAAACGACGTTAAACGAGTCAAAAAGTTGAAAAACGGACTGAAACGTATGAGAGCACAGAAGAATACTTGAAGGAAGTCACCGCTCTCTGAATACCAGACCTGAGCGCTGAGATAAAAAAGGCAGCTATAGTTTGCGGATTTTTTAAACATATGTAAGGTCCTCTGAATTTAGACATAAATATTTTATAAAAGATTTCCTTAAATTGTTTATTCTCAGAAAAACAAAGCGTAAAAAACTTTGAAAAATGATTGATACCAAAATTCAAGGGGTTCTAAAAAAAAAATCCGCCTTTGGCAGCCGCCATTTTTATATCAGCACTCATGAAGAGGGGGTGGAGAGTGCAAAAAGTGACGAAGTTACCATGGTCACCAAATGGAATCAACCACAGAAGTAGAAAGTGGGGGGAGAGTAAAGTAAGAAATGAACAGATTGCGTTAAGTTATTTATAACAAATAACGTCAGATTTAATGAATGACAAATGATAAACTATCGTTACAGGTAAACCGCGCACTACTAGTGTCAGACGAGCGGCTATTTCCACGCTTTTTTCTTGCCTCACCCATTCGCTAGCATGTGTTCCTTTTTCATGTTGAAACAAAAAGCGGGTAAAGGGACGCTCGTCCGACATTAGCCTTAATAATTTTAAGGGACTCTAAAATTTTACCTAAATATGGATACACGGGATTATAATCACAGCCTTTTCAAAGTTAACCCGGCAACCCTCGTCAGAGAAATAAAATCTTGCAAGTGTTGTAGTATTTTGTTTCAACTGCGAAATATCTCTTTGACGGTCTTTTAATCTTTCTGAAAACTTTCATTTAGTTTCACCAATCTGTAAAATAATAAACTTTCATTTGCGTTTTTTATTTTAATCTTGTATTAAGCAAATTCATTTTGCTTAACACAAGAACCGCCCTGAGCCTTCATTTTGGCCTACCGTATTAATATGTTTAGTTTCAAAACAGAAATTTTATTATGCAATAAGTTTAAAAGGTACAAGAAGAAAAACGTGAAATAATAAAGTTAAACTGTTTTAAATCAAAATTCTAGTGTGAAATATTTTTATAAAACTTGACTCAAATTTCCGGTAGTTCTAGTGTTAAAGTTTGAACAGAAAAATATTACCAATGACACTGGAGATGTACAAGTGTTTTGAGGTCCATACCTATTAAGAGCAAGCTGTAATGGCAAAAGCATTCATATACGTTTTGATTTGAAACACAATATGAAACGAATAGGTTTTGCTGAAAGTGTGAATACAAAAATACGAGATCAGTATCGATGGCAATATTTTCAAGTATTTTCAGATACGTAAACTTTTCAAAGAAATGTTGCTAGGACGAAAACATGAATTTATTGTTTATTAAATTTCAAAATCTAACGGAAGGATTTTGCTAAAAGCTTCAATGAAAGATCAATATCGATGAAATCAATTATTTTTAAATCGATGCAGAATCCCAGACCGAAATATTTTTTTTTTACGTTATTCAATGATAAGACTATAAGATATTCAATGATAATGGTCTTATTATGTTCAAATTTTACGTACAAATTCATTCATGATGACTAGGACACTCCATTTCGTTTTTATAAGAAACCATATCAAATTTTGGGTTAAAGCACTTTACTTATTTTTATTAGGATTTCGTTCATCCACTGAAAACTATTCGTCAAACTCCTCTGTTTGTCTGTCTATCACTGAGTTCATTTTTGAAAATAGCGTAAGTCATAGACTTGAAATTTTGCATAATTGTGGCTGAATGCCTGCTTCACAGGACACAACATAAAATTTTGAAAAAAATAAAAAAACTTGTATTACTTTGATTAAATGAAGTAATTTAATGACATCCGACCAATTCTGAGATTCAGATTTCAGAACAGAAATAAATTTCAATATTTTTTACATGAGCTAGATGACTCCGTGATAACGCACTTCCATGCTTATCAAAAGAGTGCGTGTTCAAAGCTCGGCGTCAGAGTTTGAAAATTTTTAAGAGACATAGATTTTATTATATAGTAGATGCAATTTTACAATTTATTTATTTTTGTCATTTTAAGGCTAAAAGTTATTGAAAAATATATTAACAATATTTTTTTAATTAAAAAATTCTCTATTTGCGAAATTGCGAAATTTCAAATTTTGTTTAAATGTCTGCTAAATTTTTGAAATTATGAAATTTTAAATTTCAGAAAAAATTAAAATTTGCTTGAAATTCAACAAAATTCTTGAGAAACTTCAGCATTTCAACTTCCGTTTAAACATTCTTTTGTTCTTTAAATGTTTTAAATTTGGTTTAAACCTCCTTAAAGTTTTTTTTAAATATCGGAATTTTAAATTTTATTTATATAATTTGACTCGAAAGTTTTAATTAGTATAAAAAATAACTTCTTTTTTTTAATCGTTTTAAGATGGTATTTAATGGTGCTGCAATCAAAGTAAGGATTTAATAATTATAAATTAATTATTTGGATTTATTAAGTAAAGTATAAAGTGTTTTAAAAAGAATATTAAACGAAACCCTTTGTGCGATCTTCGATCACACTTACCTACTTGTTAAGATATATTTCCTGCCTAATTTTTTCAAAGACACAAAACTAAGAAGATAATATTTATGAAAATAAAATAAATCGCAAAAAGCTTACGCAACATTATTTCTTAGTGCTGTTCCTGGTACTACTTGGTTAACCCGTCGACCAAAGATCTATCGCCAAACTATAAGATTAAATGCCAAGAATGGTTGATCGTAAATGTCACATTCCCTTGACTTTAAGCAGGTTACACGCGTTTACCTCATCAAGGGATTTTTATTTCGACGTTTTATTTATATTTTTATTAATGTTAAACTAATTTATTTGTTCTTTTGTTATTTAAAATAAAAAATTCTGTCAATTTGTATAATTTTTCGAGTTGTTTGGCGATGTATATAATTTGGGAAATTGGTGGACGGGATAACTAATTAGTACCCTATTCTTTTTCTAAATGCGTTAATACAGCAACAGTTTTCTTCTAGATTTAACATTTTAAATTCAAAATCAAAAGCACTAAACTATACTTTTATTCTAACATGTTTGAATAGACTTAACAATCTCTTAACAGTAACTGCATGTATCCCGTCTTCAAATGCAGATGAAAATAAAATCAATTCCTTGAGACCAAATTTTCCATGAAAAAGCGTAAATGATTGTCAAAAAGTTTAATTAGTAGTTGTGTTTAATTTCGGTACAATTTATATTAAGAAGTATCTAATTACATTTCATTACATAAATCGCATTTACTGATATATGTATTTTAAGCATTCTCCACTTGATAAAATTTTAGAAGTTTTAAAATTAAAAATCTAGAGCATCTAGTTAACTTTAACAAGGAAAATTTAAATATTTAAACACTTACGTGCTTTAAGTAATCGGAAATAATCATATTTTTTACCGAACACATTGAATTTTGTATTGTCATTAAATGCGGACTAAAAATAAAAAACTCTGAAAGTACCAAAAGATAGATTTTCTTCTTATTTTTACGAAAAAATATCTTAAATGCGAAGATTAACAAACAGGAGAACAATTGAAGTACTAACCCTACTAAAAGTAGTTAAAAAGAGTACAAAATTTCGCTGTTTGAATGTGCCACCCGAAGTGAAGAGGTGCACGTTGAATGTGCCACACGAAGTGAAGTGGAGTATGCTGAAAGTGTCAGCAAAAAAAAGCGTGCCCACTGGTGGTCATTTACAATTTGATCATGTTGTTATTGTTTACATCAATGGGATATTTTAACGGTAAAAAATATTAAATGATTATTAAAAGAAATGTTTACAAATTATATGTATTAGATACTTAAACACTAAACGAAAGGAAGCTACTAGCTACAGTCGTGGAAAAAAAGTAAACACCCCCTACTAAATCCTCAACAAGTTATCGTAGAAGAAAGTTGCTCGTAATGAACGATTGGAAATAAAGTCTACTTTTAAACGATGTATATAAAATTTGCTTAAAGGGAATCTACATATTAAAATGAACCCAAACTTCATTTTTTTAGGGGCAATACCCAATTTTAACGAGGTATTTCCAATCTTCAGTTAAAACTATGCCAACACACCAAATTTCAAGTCATTTGAATGATAATTTTTTTATTTATACACTTTCAAATTTTGGTGCTTCTAATGTTAAATTACGTTCTCATATTTTTATTAATATCTCCTGAAGTTATACTCCTAATGTGCTAGTTTTTTGTGTAGCAATAATACTAAAATACCCAAACGTATATACTTTAAATGTGCAATTTTTACAATTTTATGTTTTATGAAATTAATATTCGAAAAAATTATGAATTGCAACCTACAATTTTTTTTTTTATGGTTTTAGAATTTTTTAAGTCCTGCTTTATGAAAATCCAAAATTCACATTTTTCTTCCGAGTGGTTTTCAAATTACGCCTAAAAAACGGCAAAATGATGGTTTAAGGGACCGTCTATGATAGAAGTGATTAGATATTTTGAAATCTCTTTGGCTAAACTGTAATCTAGCAATCTTCATTGACTGTTTGAGTGGCGCTTAAGATGCTTTGATCAAGAAGGGGTCACTACCGGTCCGCAATCGAGTACCGAACTTCAATTTGGATAGAGCCCCTAAACTACGCTCTCTTAAATGATTTCTCGGAAACTGATCATACGAACTGCACAAAAATTTGTTTGTTAGGCTAATTGAAGGGTGTAGAATTCATTTATGCTGTCAGAATTGAAGTTACGGTTCGTTTTAATATGTAGATGGTCCCTTAAGCAACTTTTATACACATCAATTAAAAGTAGACTTTATTACCAATCGTGGGGTACCAGTAACTTTCTTCTACGCTAATTTTTTGCAGAGCTAGTAAGGGGTGTTTACTGTTTTTTCCACGACTGTACATATATTTTCAAGTGTTGAACTAAGAGTCCAAAAGGTGCGAAGTGGAAAACGCTGTACCAGAAGTAGGAAAATTTCTTTTTTTTCTACCGTGAAAAATTTCTTCTTTTGAACTATCAGCGTTTTCCATTTTTAGTCCTTAAATAAAGACAATGAGTACAATATTAAATTATATTTAGCGTTACTTCAATGAATTCCATGATTTGTTTTTGTTTTTCACATCTTTAACAAATACAAAAGTTTAAACAGAAGATCTTATTTATGAAACGATTATTACAGAACTGCTTATTTAACACACTTTATTAGATCTGTTTATTTTTTTAAAATACGTTACTATAGCACTTCACTTCTAGATTTAAAATTTTATTTCAACATCAAAAGCTCTAGTCTTAACTTTTGTCCTAAAATCTACATTAACTCAACAAACACTTAACATTAATTCAAGTACCCCCTCTTCAAGTGAGACAAACGTTAAATTAGTTTCTTAAAGGCAGTTTGATTGTTTTTTTTCAGATCTTTAACAAATACAAAAGTTCAAACAGAAGATCTTATTTATCAAACGATTATTACAGAACTGCTTATTTAATACCCTTTATTGGATCTGTTCATTTTTTTAAAAATATGTTACTATAGTACTTCACTTCTAGATTTAAAATTTTATTTAAAAATCTAAATCTCTAATCTAAAGTTTTTCCCTAAAATCTTTATTAATACAACTGAACAAACTCTTAACATTATTTGCAAGTACCGCCTCTTCAAGTGAAACACAAGTTAAATCAGTTCCTTAAAAGCAACTTTTGAAGAGGAGGAGTTAATGACCATCATAAAACTTAATTAGCTGCAGTTGAATTTCTGCATATGTTACATCATGAAGTGAATAAGTTTTTTCCACTAGATAAAATTCTTGAATGCGCTTATGCCTTATAAATAATTTTCACTAGGCAAAGAATTTTTAATTTTCAAGATGTAAACATAAGACAATATAAATCCGAAATAATTTTATGAGTAATATTTTGTGTGAATAATCTCATTTCAATATTGAAATATCAATTTTATGGAACGTTAGAAAAATCACTTAATTTATGAAAATTAATACGCAATGAAAGTTTACAGAGCAATAATTAATACATTTTTATTCATTAGACAACTCTGAGTATTTTATCATTAAAAGTCTATGACACTGAATATTAATACAATAATGCTTTGATTACCTTAATCGATATTGTAATAGAAAATTAGTGCAGACGACATGAGTGAAAAATTATAAATTAATTGTGGAAGCGAAAAACAAAAGCCTTTCTTGAAACAATTTTGATGATACAGAATGGGCGTCAATAAGTAAGTTATAATCCCCCCCCCACACACACAGATAGTAGCATTGCGAAATAAGAGCGAAACTTTCACAGACGATAATTGAGATCCACGGCTTCCAGTGGCAGCTAATTCATTCGGATATTGTCAATCGTTGCAGCGTAGCTCGATAGAAAATGGCGTATCTGCTGGAAATACACTCCAAGGTACGTGGAAAAGTATTTTTGGTAGGAAAACGTTTCACGAATACGGAGATTCGTTGAGAAATATCGACAGTGTTCAGCTATTGTGAAACTTGGACAGCAGTTTGAAGACGGTCGCACAGATTTAACGGATTCCAAAAGGCAAGAAAGATCAATAACGCTGAGTGCATCAGACATGGTCCCGCGACTTCATGTGTTCAGTAAGCTTAAAGAGAATTCGGGCGGAAGAAAATTTTCCTGCTTGTTTTAGGTCCAAGGAGCTATTTTGTATCGTCAGGCATCGAATGATTAATGCAACATTCCGGTAAATATCTGCAGATACTGAGAAATTATGCAGAGAAATAGTGTGGTGTATGTGTGCCGAAATGTACTGCAGCACACTTAATAATAGAATGTTTTTTAGCTATTTTTTAGAGTTTCTTAAACACTCCTAGTACATCTACAATATTCCACTAAATTCTTGAAGCCCCCGCCTCATAAAAATTTCGTCACAATATAACTATATGCATAAACATAGTGGAAATTATAGTGCAATATGTGCCAATAGGTTTCGACCCTTTAGTACCACCTAACGAGAAATTGCAGAGTTATTGTTCCTATCTCGCATATTGCAAGTTTTTCAAATTTCATTAAACTTCATTTTAATATTGAAGCCGCGTGTTCCCTTCGTAAGCAATGTAATCAAATTCGTGTATGACTGATTCAGATAGATTACTTTATTTAATTAAAATGTGTTAATGAAATATTTAAATTTTGTGCTTAAGCAAAGGTGAAATCAGTTATCTCCTCTATCTAAGATTTCGAACTTTCAGGTGTCTACGTGGCTGATTCAATCCCGAGTCCTTTATGGTTCTATAATTAACTCGGTATCTACGACATATGTATATATTTATATTAAATAAAATAAAAGCAAAAATTGTCAGTCAGGGAAACCTTACATTTTATCCTGACTTGTGAATCCACTTATCAACGAATATATTGTTATAATATTTTGGAAACGCCGTAGGAAGTACGTATTAAGATACTGCATGATAATTTGTTATCTTCTGTACCACTATATCTTAATATTTACTAATAACAGTGATAAACAAAAATTGACTTTTTATTTTTTTCTTAAATTTAAAGCTAATATTCAAATTGTGACAATTCCATTCCAACACTCTTGAGTAAATAAAAATGATATTAAAAATTTTTACTTGGTTCTTATTTTTTTTTTTTTTTTTTAAACGAAGGATATGTCTTTATAGGTTATTAGAGTATATCACAATTTAGGAGATCGTTCAATAATGCATAATAATAGTACATAATTGTTAAATTTACCACCAGAATACTCATACACTATACATACATTTTTTTCACATATTTTAAGCAGCTGAACACAATTTTAGTGTACACAAGTTTGAGTACATTAGTACCTATTTTTGCGTTTATATTTATGTTCCGAATTTTCTCTCCTGATGAAGCAGCAACAATCGGCAAGTATTGCTGCATTCCACTGCGATCAATAACGAGACTCCATAGCAGAAATTTGTTGGTGAAATCGTTCACCATGCTCGTCGCTAATTGCTCCCATATTATCTGTGGAAAAGTCAATGTGAGAGTACAAGAAATGAAGCTTTAATGACATGTGACAATTTAGCTTTTTGACATTGTTTACCGTATTTTGAACTATACACTTTTAATTTGTAACTATGTTATTCCCTAAGAAATTATGCACAACATCCTTGAATGAAAGCCATTTAACTTCAGATTCAGAAAAACCTTGATAAATATAGGAGCTGATTATGTTTTGGTGTAAATCGCCAAACATGTGATGCTGCTATGCTGAATTTTTCATGATTTCCGCACTAGCCCTTTTTCAAGAACAAATGCACGAATTTTCCTCAAACTTTATATTCAGCTAAGCGTTAAAACAAGTTGTTCCTGATAAGGTTGTGGTAATAATAGCCCAATAGATGGCGCTGCTGTGCGCATTTTTCCCGATTTTCGCAACAGCTCTATCTCAAAAACTAATGCACGGGTTTTCATCAAACTTCACATTCTGCCAGGCGTTAACACATGTTGTTTCTGATTACGTTTTAGCGTAAATCATCCAAAAGGTATCGCTGCTATGCTGAACTTTTCAGGATTTACACTATTTTAGCATGTCATATCTCAAGAACTAATGCACGGTATTTTATATGTTTAGAATCCTCATGATGTGCAAAGATTGCCATTTAATGTTGACACTCTGTTAGTGAATTTTGTAGTAACAACATGAATGAGATAGAAGAAAGTTTTGGGATTGGCACATCCAACTAGTTTTTTCGCATGCTGTATTTGTTATTTTAAAATTTGCTAAATTTCTACTGCCACAAGCTGAAATCTCCCCCCCCCCTAACCTCTCATAAAAAATGCATATTATAATTTATTAGTTTATTTAATTTCTAGGCCCTTATATATTTTTTTTATTTTGGTCCTTGGAAATCCTTGATTTTTATTTAAAGAAATGTGTACGAAGCCTGTACTATTCCATCTATACAGCTCATATTCAAAATATTAGAATAATTGCGAAAAAGTAATAAGAAGAAAATATTTTTCATTTATTTATTTTTGATTCTAAGTAAATGCAATTAAATTTCTTATAAATTAAATCTGGAATGTTTAGATAAGATTTTAACATTTGAAAAATATACAATACAGTACAATAAATTAGGTATACAACTTTCTGACACACAACAAAATATTAGAATAAAATTTACATTGGTGCAAAATATTAGAATATTTTATTTTACGCAACAATATTACCTTATGAATGTTAAGTAAATGGTAATTAATATTTTGCAGCATCCCCTTTAGCTTTCATAACAGCGTATAATCGATCTTGCATACTATATACAATGTGTTTACAAACATTTCTATCAATATTAGCCCAAATAGACTTTATACGTGCCCCTAACTCAGTTTTACTTGAATGAGGATTTTCTTGGAGCTTTTTCTTCATCATACACCATACGTTTTCGATGGTATTAAGGTCTGGTGAGTTTGGTGGCTAAGGAAGTACCATAATATTGCATTGGCGGAAACAATTCTTAGTTGATACCGAGGTATACGGTGACGCTAAATCTTGTTGAAAGATAAAATCATCTTCAAATATATCTTTTGATGATGGAAACCTGTAATATTCCAAAATTTCTTGCTATATCTGAAAGTTAACCTTTTCGTAGACGATGCATAACTTTCCAGGTCCTTCTGCGCGCATGCAACCCCAAACCATGACACTAGCAGAAAATTTTACGGAACGTTTAAGGCATTCTTTATCAAGTGCTCCTTGCTTCATTCTCCAAACTCATATACCTTGATTACCATATGAAACACAAAACATACTTTCATCGTTAAATAATATATTTTTCCAATCTTCTTCGCTCCATAAACGTCTTCATTTACACCAATTCAATCTTATGCGCTTTTGCTTTGCAGTCATCAGAGGTTTTGTTTTCGGTACACGAAATTCAAACTTAAATTTATGGAGACGTCGCAATGTTATATGTAGAAACTTCACCTCCTTGTTTTTTCCAATTTCGGTGCAAGAATCGCACACATTTAAAACGTTTTTTTAACTATATGCTTCAGTTTCCTGTCATCTCTAGCAGATGTTTTTGATTTTCAGCCGCCATTTCGGCGATTATTTTAAAAATTTTCATTTTTTTTAATATTGTGTTACTAATTTACTAATGCTTGATTGCAAACTATGTAAATAATTCGCTATGTAACATTGAATTTTACCGTGCCAATACAAATCAATCATATGAAGTTTAATAGATTCAGGAATATCACTCAAACTACACATTTTAAGACGAAAAAGCAAACAAACTGCAAAAAGAATACTGATTTTAAATAAAATCGTCTAAATTTAATCAACGATGCCACCAGTTATGAACTGGTGATAATTAATGCTGAATTAATGTGAAATATTCTAATATATTGAACCACTTGAATAAATATTCTAATATTTTGACTTTTCAAAATATTTTTTTTTTCAATTAATCTTTTCAAAAATGATATATTTTTAAGGTAATAAATAAGTTTAACCAACAATAAGTTCTTAATAAAAATATCATTGTCACATTTGCATTTAAAGACATTAAATTACCAAACGATATTTTGAATTTGTAAAAAAAAAAGTAATTATTCTAATATTTTGAATATGAGCTGTATATATCTATTTCTGCTTTCTCCTTCCGGTGTAAAATGTGTACAAAGTTAAAATAGTCTTCATATGAATTGGTGCTGATCATGTTGTGGTGTAAATCGCCCAACAGGTGGCACTGATGTGCTGCAATTTTGCACAAGGACGAAACACATATTATTGGCGCCTAGATTTATTATAAGTAGCATATATTTGTTCAATTTTATGGTCATTAGACTGCAAAAACAAAGTACTTTAATACAAAGTACTTTAGTGCAATAAAGTAGCATAATGAGATATATTTAAACACAGATATCTCTGAAACGGAAACCAACTTCACCTTTTTGTAAATATATCCTAAATTTCCAAGGTTGTGGTTACTTAAAACTGTTAAAATTCTCCAAGAAAAAATTTCTTGTTTATCAGTGTAATTATGTATGTGTTTCTCAATTCCAGTTCATCACAGCTGAACAAATCTCACACAGTACCACTGTTTAAAATTGTGTGGCACATCGAACCAATTTTCATATTTTCTTTTATTTAGGGGGACCAAACCACCCCAAAACATTTAACTGTGACACCATTGTACATAAAACCTGAACAAGCTTCATATTTCGTAAATAAGTTCAGAAATTCTGATAGAAGTGTCAATAACGAACAGTTAAAATTAGTATAAAAATTTAAATAACTAAAATTTTGCATTACAATGAATAAGCCTTCAAACTTAAGAGAAATTAACAAGCTTTCGAATACCAATCAACGATATTAATTAAAAAGCATTAATTGGTTTAATATTATTTACATATTCTCAAATATGTTTCAATGATCTTTATTTTGAACCTTCTATTAGTCTACACAAATACTTTAATTAATTTATTTAAAGAACAACAAAAGCAATATTTAATTCGACGATAAAAAAAATATTATTCGAAATAAATCTCATTCTTTAGAATAAACGATATTTTATGCGTTCCAGTATCTTTCATTATAATATGTTTGAAATATGTTTACTCCTACATACTCCGGATTTATCATAATAAGAATTCGAAGAGTTTCTAGTTACATCGCAAATCTTTCTTTTCTAAAGAAATTTCACAGTTATACTATGAATACTCTATTTACCAAATGTAACATTAAAGGAAAACAACAACAACTAAAAAATATATAAATAACACATAAAGGCTGCATATATCATTTCAGAAAGTGTTATTTTTGTTTATATACTAGAATCAACTATTTTAAAAGAAAAATTCAACCAGATAAAGGTACTTGACATTTTCTAAAAATATATTTTTTAAAGAATGCTGCTCCATAAAATTTGTATATGTATCTCATTCGAAAATTTAAAAAAAAAATTGCATTGTGTTAGATGAATGAAAAGTATATTAAATTTTAAACTAACTTCATATTACACGATAAATTATGTATAAATCTAATTAAAATATAAAAAATATATATAATATGAGGATGTATCAATAAGTTGTTGCCCTCACATAGAAATAATTGAGTGAAATTTATGAAAGAGCTACACTGTATTAGTCCTTTTCTATAGTAACCGTGCACAGTAACACATTTCTGCAAAAGGTATTTCAGAGAGGGGGGGGGGATATATTCCAGGAGGCACGATAGTAGACCCAAAGGGGTCATTTTTCTGACTTTTGCCGACTCCCACAAGTGACGTATTGTTAGAAAGGCATGTGACCACTTATTCATGCTATGCACCTCCCTCCCCCCTCCCCCCTCCCCCCTCCCCCCTCCCCCCAAGTGTCCTTCAGCGGGCACTTTTCTAAATTTTGCTGACATCATTCATACCCCACGGGGGCAAATTTCCCAGGGGTATGATCCCCCGGGGGATGGGCTAAGGAGGTGCATAACATGAATAAACAGGCCTTTCCAACAGTATGTCACTTGTGGGGGTAGGCAAAATTTGAAAAATGATCCCCTTTGGGTCTACTATTGTGAATCCTGGAATACATCCTCCCCCGTTTCTTTGAAATACCGTTTGCAGAAATGAGTTACTGTGCAGACTGACTATATAGAAAAGGTCTCTTAAAATGTAGCAATTTCATAAACTTCACTCAATTATTTCTATTTGGGGGGGGGCAAAAAGTTATTGATTCACCCTCGTATATTTATAAATGAAATTGCAGCCGACAAAAGGTTTCGGGTTTTATTCAGCCAACCTGTGTCACATCGCAGTTCAACTATTGGTAGATATCAGCCTATCTTGTCACTTGAGAGCAAAATGAGGTAAATATCAGGACCTGTAAGTTTTTTGCCTGTGTCATAAGATAATGAAATGTTTATTAAAACATTTTTTTGTCATGAAACGTATGGAAATACACAGCTCAAAACAATTAAAGGATATTTGAAGTTTTATATAAAATAAAGATATAAACGATTTTTTTTTTGCCGAAAATAGAAGAAGAGAATCACAAATGCAAATTTTTCTGGTTTTCAAACTGTGGAGTATGCAAATTTTGAGTTCGACGTGAAAAACGTCGCTTCAGCGGCAGCGAATGAAATTTGACTTTCAACTGGATAAAAGAGAATGAAGACAAAGATGATCGGCATTCAGTGATTGCTTTGTTTCGATGAGTACGATGTCTCAGCGAAGTCATTTGACAGATTCAGAAGCTTTGAGAATTGTTGGTAGGTTAGAAGGGGGCCAAACTCAAGCCGAAGTATCGCAAGCCATTGGAGTGTCACAAAGTGTCATTTCCAGGATCTGGAACCGCTTTTTGGAGAGTGGATGTGCAGGCCGAAGACCAGGGCAAGGTCGTAGACGGGCAACAACGCCCAATGAAGATCGGTATTTAGCGTTAACAGCTCGGAGACACCGAACCATGAACGCTACTCTTCTCCAACAACACCTTCGCTCGGCTACAGGCACCACGATTTCAACTCAGACTGTCCGAAACCGGCTCCATGCTGTAGGTTTGTATGCTCGCCGACCGATGGTATGTATTAGATTAACATCAAGGCCTCGTCGCGACCGCAGGGAGTGGGCAACCGAGCATGTCAACTGGAGGAGAAATGAATGGAGCAATATTCTGTTTTCTGACGAGTCCCGTTTTTCTGTGCATCCGGATAATAGGCGTATTTTCATCTGGAGGGACCGTGGCAGTAGGAATAATCCTGCGTTCGTGCACGAAAGTGTCAGATTTGGCGATGGAGGAGTGTTGGTGTATGGTGGCATCTCCATTGACGGGCGTACTGACCTCTACATCATTCGAGATGGAGCTCTGACTGGTCGCCGATATAGGGATGAGATCCTCAGACCTATTGTAGTCCCTTACGCTGCAGCAATCGGAGATAATTTCATTTTAATGGACGATAACTGCAGGCCACATCGTGCAAACCTGGTGGAGGATTTCCTTTTCGAGGAAGGAATCGTTCGAATGGAATGGCCAGCGTGTGCTCCAGACATGAATCCAATCGAGCACGTTTGGGACGCTCTAGGAAGACGAGTTTCTGCCCGCCAACAACCCCCCACAAACTCTCCAAGAACTGGAAAGAGCTCTTCTGGAAGAGTGGGGCAGAATACCCCAACTCGTCATTAATAGCCTCATTGAGTCCATGCCTCAAAGGTGTTCAACGTTGCTGGCCGCCCGTGGAAACCATACCCCCTACTGAAAATGATTTTCTTTGAAGAAAGCACCTTTTCTTATACTTTTTTTCTCATATGCACAAATTGTGTTTTTTTCCTTTAGTACACAAATGCGCAATAAAATGCATTTTTTTCTGCCAAACATGTGTAATTTATTCTCATATAACCTACTATGTCTGTCGACCATGTATCAATCAGCTAAACAGTTTACCAGATACAAAATCCACCTAAAACTGCAATATCCTTTAATTGTTTTGAGCAGTGTATATAGCGTGTATATAAGTGCGTAAAAGAACTGTACAAATGTTAGGTAGGTATACATGAATATGCTTTAAGTCACGTTCATCGTAAATAACAGATGAACTGAGATCGCCATAGGCATGAATGTGCTTAGTTATGTTAAGATAGCTGTACAGTATATGATAAGATATCTGACAGTGTACCCTAGAGGTAAATACCTGTATTTTAGATTGTTTTTCGAAAACTGTACGATATACAGAGAAAATTTCAGTGACAAATACATCGAATATCATTTATTTAGTAAGGAAAGTCACATAGTCCACTCAAATATGATAAATAATCGTCGATAGATATTAACTACCTAAAATCGGTAAAACAAATAACAGCAAACATTTCTTTTACATTAATATAATTCATTTTGGCAGTTTCATCAATTTCTAAAAAATAATTTTTACTTTTTTTAAAAAAAAAGCTGGTTTTTTCATCACTTGGTCGTACTATGTCACAGTTTTTGTTTCAAATTTGCGTGCATTAGCATTTAAAATTGATAAAATTGAATTTGAATACTTAAGAAAAATTATAATTTCTATAAAACAATACGTTTCGAGTCAATGTTAAATATTTTTTTCTGCACAGATGATCATTTATTGCATGGATATATATGTTATACCGTAATTTATATCGTTACACTTTATTACTAAATTAATGATGCTCTAGAACTTTGTCATTGAACTATTGCATGTATCTTCTGCAGTTGTCGAGTTATAATACCAAGCATTTAGCAATAGGAGACATTTCTGCATTGCCAGTTACATTCTAGTGCATAACTGTGTTACTTATTCTACACACACTATGGTTGGCAACTCGATTCTCAAGTTATTTGCACAAAGCAACATTAAAATCACCCCGGATATGGGGCATTCTCGCAGTCTTTTGACTTTTATGTCCCTGAATTTTTATTTTAATACGTATTATTGTGTGGTTTTTTTAATTTCATATACTGGGGAACATCTCATTGCATGATTACATAGCAATATTAACGAGATAAATAAGTTCTGGACAATGTTGTGGGTCCAAATACTAGGAAAACTCATCTACCGTCCCGTGTCCCTGATGCTGATTTTTAAGTTTGCAGCTGTCTGTATAAAATTGCTTCAATAAAAGTAATTCGATGTAATTTTTTCCGAAACTGGGACAATTGTTTTATATAAATATGTAGCAAAAAATTAACCTGCACACATTTTTACGGTTGATGTTATTTTTTTTAACTCTGTCCCTGGATTTTTGATTCCTTACCGTCCCTCTTGCTAAACTTATACAGAAAATCACTTCAGATGCATTCAGAGAATTTTTTTCAAGTTTTTTCTCATGCAGAAGTATGCTATAGAAAGAATGTCTAAAATTCTTTGACAGGAAATTTACTGCAGAATTTAAATCAGCCTTTAAATAGCAATTTCAAGCACCGTTGCTTTATTGGTAGTCTTACCGTTCCCAAGGTTTATTCCTGCGCCTTTCGAGGAAAATTAACTTGTTTTTTAATTAAATACAGTGTAAATAACTATTTTTAAAAATCAATGAACATTTTGACTACCACCTAGTCTTAACATGGTTTTCCTTAAAATAGTGGTAAATTTCATTACCGTCTCATCCTATCCCCCTTTTTTTCCATTACCGTCCCTTTTTTCTTATACCATCCCCCTTTTTATCATTCCGTCCCTTCTTTAACACCCCTTTAAGACAATGTTATAGCAAAATTTTGTACTATAAATACTACATTGTTATTATTTCTTAGTTGAATGTCCAGTGGGTAATATGCAAATTCATTATAAATAAAAATTTAGAACAAAATGGAAAGTTATAGTGGTAAAATGGTAAGGAAAATTAAACTCGCAAGTTTAACTTAAACCTCACTTAAATAGAAAAAATTTCGCTGTTGACCATTTTTTCTTTATTTTGAATCATTAAGGCATTCGTCTATCAGATTCAAATGCCATTTTAGCAAATTTAATTTCACCAGATTTTTAATCCCGAAAGTCAAAAGATTGTAAGAATGCCCCATATAAGGATCAAAACAAGGAAATTGTCCGTGCAAGTAGGAGATAAAGTATTGCATACGCACATGAAACTAATTAAAAAATAAAAAGTATTTAATAATCAGAACCATTCTTTCACGTTAATAAATAAATATAAATGTGAAAAGATTTTTTTAAAACACGCTTTCATTAAAATTCTTAAAAAGGTAGAACAAATATATACTTTTTAATTGCACTAAAAAGCAGAAATGGGAATTTCGATAAATTAGCCAGCGATCGCGAAGTTGGCTTCATATATGACAACTTACTTTTGTCGAAAAATTTAGCGATATTTCGCCAAGTTGGCCAAAGTATAGTAATAGTGCTAACTCTGCCATTAGTACTTTTCAACAAATACACATTCTGAAGCTGATACTCATTTTGCATGGGTAATCAACCGTTACCCCGTTGCTCCTCCCCCCTTTAGGATCGAATTTAAAAAAAATCAATATCCAATACATGTATTGCCCTAAGGAATACATATTTATTCCAAATTTCAAAACTCTATGTACACAGGAATGAGGTGAAAAAAGAGTAAGAATATTTGACTACCACATTTAAAGAAACCTAATTGCAAATTTAAAAAAAAAATCATATAAAATCTAATCCGTCAAAATGACAAATTTTATTGTTGCATTTTTTCGGGATTTCTTAAATAATATGTTGACGAAATTTTTGAAAGAATTTCTTAAGTTGAATTTATATACAACCTACACAAATAATTGCAATAAAAAATAAATTTTACTTTAACTTGTCTGACTCTTAAGCACTCCACCTTTTGCCCCGTGATAACTTTGGGTTAAAGCACGCTGGTGAAGTGGTTAAACGAGACATTATTTTTAACCAAAAATACTATTTCCACTAACTTCAACTTTTCAATTAAAAAAATTAAACCTTGTCCATATAAGTAATTATTAACGTGTAATTATGATGAGGTTATAAATTGTGGTTCTGAAGTTTGGCAGTACGGAATGAAACGTCATCGAAAGTGAATCACTTTTACACAGTCATAATTATTTCCAATGAAATCTAAACATAACGTCATTTACACCGTTGCAAAATTTACATGCGTACATTTCATATTCATATTCACCTTTTCAAAAAATAGTATATTAACATGCCAAATATTTTTCATATATATATATATATATATATATATATATATATATATATATATATGCATATCTTCAAATGTGACGTCGAGTTTGCCAGTTACATATTTGCATGTGAACATTCACACTCGTGAATTGAGATTCCAATTTCCGTTCCGCCGAGTAAATGTTCAGAGATTTATTTGACGAACAATTTGACTTCATCTGAGTTTTAGAACAATTTGACTTCGCGTGAAATTAACGTCTCAAACTCATAATCAGCATTTAGTACAAAATGTTTTTTTTTTTCCTTTTCTTTAAAATTTGATATGATTTGCTGTTAGAAAAAAACTAATCAACTTTAATGCGAAAATGACATCAGCAGAGATAAAGTCATAACCATTAGTCCCATTTTATCCTGTAACAATATAATTAATCCATTTGCCACTATTTTGAAGAAATTTCAATAAACTTTTAGAATTAAAAACAAAGTCTAAAAATATAATAAAAAATACAGCTTGTGCGGAATTATCTGCAAACGAACAAAATTATATATATATATATATATATTATTAAAACTGATTCGGTAGAAAGTCCGGGGCAAATGAGAAAAAAACAAACAAACCCGCAAGTGAAAAAAAAAAAATCTTAAGAAATATTTTATTGTACAAATATTGATTAATGATATAAAAAATGACAATTAAAAAAAATAAATTAATCCTTTCTTAAAATGAATTGAAGATTTTGTTTTTCAGCAATTTTAATAAGGCTTAAAAATGTCATAATAAATATCACTTCGCTAAACACAATTAAAAGGAGTTTTTTTCTCCCTTCTATTTTTAAATTAGGGATAATTGAAAAATAACTGAGGATTAAAGACATAATTGGTCGACGACAAAACATTTCTAAACTAAGAACTTTCCTTCATTAAATATAAACTTCAATACCAAGGTATTTTAAATAATGTATAGTTTTAAATAGGAACCTTTCCATTTAAATACAATAGGTAAATAGAAACAGTGGGAAAGACTAGAAAGGACTAGAAATTACGAAAGAAGCAGTCTTAACCGTTTCAGGAGCAGTGGTATGTTTATGAAACAATTTAATTTTAATTTCCAAACGCCACAATTGCACCAGAATTTTGCTAAAATATTTTCCATTTAATATGTATGTGAAATGTAGCCCTTTTTCATGTTTCCAAATAAATTTGTTCGTATATTGCGAAGCCAGTCATTTATTTCAACATTTTAGTACTGAAAGTACTTTGCCCCTGAAAGGGTTAAAAAAATGTTAATGATAAGTTAAGTACTCATACGGCTGAAAAAGACCATAGCATTGATCGTAAAATTTTAAGAACGTATGAAGACAAATTTCAACATGGATAGAGTGAGATGAAGCCAAACTGTGTGACAACTAGAGTCGAATGTCATAAAAAGTAGGACAATGGGACAAAAAAGGGGGCAGTGGCTACTAAATCTGGACATTATAATGCATGAAACCCTATTAATACGGAACCTGTCTCAAACGGAATACTTTGTTAAATGTTAAAATTTCATTTTCCCTGCTGTACAATTTCATCTGCTCAGACGAAATCCTGTTAAAAAGAAAAAAGAAAAAAAAAAAAAAAAGAATCTCTGACATGCGATTGCGCCTAAACAGGTTTGTTTAAGTATCATATTTTCAAAAATATTTTTCTATAATAATTAAAGCATGTAGCATAAAGTTATTTTGCTTTTTTTTAAAGTGATTTTATTTCTCTTCACAAATATTTCAATATAAAACAAGCCTCCCATATAGTGGGTCAACCCTCCCATATGTGTGGAGCCTTGACCCATTATTTTCTCATGATTGAAATCAATAACTTTTCAAATTTCTTATATATTACACATATGTAGCAAATTTATTTTGATAGCCTATTAAATAACGAATAAAATGATACATAAAACTTTATTCTACGTTCCATATTTAAAAAATAAAAAATCATTTTGTAAAAAGTGGGTGAACTCTTCTAGCCCCCCCTCCCCCTATATATTTTTAAATAATTGCAGTATACACATTTTTGATTTGAATTCTCTATTTAAAAAAGAAAAAAAAACTGTTTTTGAACTATCTTTTTATACCTCTAGAACAACAATAATTATAAAAATGATTATACCGACAACATTTCAAACTATCAGGACTATTTACGACAGAAATTATCTTTTAAAAGTTAGATTGAAATCTCATGAAAGAAACCGATTATGTTTAAATTCTGTGTAGAAATCCATTGTCGATGACTGCTGTAACAAGAAAGCTTTTAGCAAGATTCACTTTAATTTTTGTAAAAAATCCTATGAAATTTTGGATAAAAATCGTCAGAATGATCTTTTTAAGTTATATTCTTGTTTAATGCTTTTAATAGATACAAAACTACAAATAGGAGATAGTTTTCACACAAAAAAAAATTAATTAATAAATAAATAAGCTGCATAAAAGCTTATATGCCAGGAGGCTGCAGCACATACGATCACCTCATAAAGTTCACGTCTGAAATTACAGAACTACTTAAAACTCGATTCGCTTATTAAAACGCAATCGATCTGTCAAATCATATCTTGGTGAAGAACACCTGAAAACACGATTTTGGTGGTTAACTCGTAGGTTTACCGAGGTGTTTTCATGCACCCAAAGGTATGAAAGTATGGAGACTGGGTGCAGGAAAACACAATGTTAAATCTATGAGTCGACGACTAAAATCAGGTTTTTAGATGTTTCCCACCAAGGACACGCTAGCACTTGGCAGATCGATTGCGTTTTAACATGCGAATCGATTTTTAACTGATTCTATTATTTTAGCCGCGAACTCAATGAGATGATTCTCTGTGCTGCCGTCTACCAGTCTATCACGCAATACTCTATGATGGTGTTATTCTTTTTTTAAATAAATTACTTTAGCAATAGTTTACTTCAAGATTTAACATTTTGTTTAAAAATGAAAATCTCTAAAAATTACTTTTATTTTAACATCTTCATTAAAAGTACTTAACAAACTTCTAAGATTAATTGCGTGTCTTCAAATGCAGATGAAATTTAACCCATTACCCGCTGGTGTTGCGTTCACGCAACGGTAAAAATAAATGGACATATTTAAGTTATTTACATACACAGCACTATTTTTGAATTAAAAAATTGACCTCACTTAAAACCATAAAATTTTAGTGTCATATAAAGCGAAAATTATCTACAGGAGTTTGTGGTGGCAAAAACGTTCAGCTAAAAAGTTGAAAATTTCCACCTTATAGTTTTTGCGGTTAATGGGTTAAAATAGTTCCTTAAAGTTCAATTTTCTTTGAAAAAGTTTAAATGACTGTCATAAAGCTTAATTAATAGTTGAGTTTAATTTGTGTACATGTTACTTTAGGATGCAATTAATTATATGTCATTATATAAATCTCTGTTATAGGTATATGCATTTTAAGTATTCTTCACTTTTTAAAAGTTTCTATGTTTTACATTTAAAAATCTGAACACTTTACCAAGGACAAGTGTATTATCTGAAAACATAAGCTCACTATGTAATCGGATGTAATCACAATTTTGCAAAAGCATTATAATTTGCTTTTGTACATATTTAAATCCCAGAAATTAAATATAACACTCCATTAGTTAAGCCACTGAGTAAAACATTCAATGATCTCAAGCAGTGCTTCAAAATACTGCTTATTTATACATAGTAATATATACATAGTATAAATATTAGATTATATTTAAGAAACGATAAATTACAGAACAGCTTATTTAATGCCATTTATTAGTTCAAATCAAATTTCTAAATAAAAACATTTTACATCTAGATTTAAAATTTTATTTAAAAAAGAAATAAAAAACCCACGAAAGTATACTTTTGTTCCAACATCTTCATTAAAACAACTTAACAAACTCTTAACATTAAATGCAAGCACCGCCTCCTCAAGTTAGACAAAAGTTAAATTAATTCCTTGAAAGCAACTGTCGTAAAAGAGGAGTTAATGATTATCATAAAGTTTAATTAGTTGGAATTTATTTTCTGTATATGTTACGTCATAAAGTGACTAATTTTATACCACTTCATAAACTTCTTGAAAAGATGTGTGCTGTTTAATAATTTTTACTAGTTAAAGAAATTCCGTTTTAAAATTGCCAACTTAAAGCATTCGCATACCTTTCGAAAGAATAATATAAAAATAATTATTAAAAAAACTATTTTTGAGCATATTATGTTATCAAATGGTTATTAAATGATTAAATGTTTTATTGGAAGTACAAATATTTATCTAGTTTTAAATATTTTAATTGTTATGCTTTAAAACTGCATAAAAAAGAAAATTCTTTACGATATATATACATATATCTTTAAATTTAAATAAAAATGTTTTTTCCTACATAATTTTATTAGAAAAAACGACCTAGCATTACAATAAAAATATGTATAAGGAAAAACTTATTATAATAAATATAAATGTACAGCAAACGTTTTAATGAAAAAACTGATTGGTTTTGTAACGATGCAATTCCCGAGGTCTGCAGTAATAAATAAACTATTTCCACATAAAATTTAAGGGGTCTTGTACATTTTAAACGCGTCGAAAATTAACGAAAAACTTCAAAGTTTGAATTAGTTTATCTTCAAAACCTTTTTATGTATAAACGTGAAATTTTGGATATTGATTAAACAGATTGTACTTTGTAATATACTACCAACAGAAATTTATTAACCCTTTACAGAATTTGTGTATTGTTGAAATCAAAATAATTCTTTTTTTACCCCATTAGTGATTGCGCGCATGATATCTTGAGAAAGTATGTATGGATTGTCATGAAATTTGGTAAATATACTAAACAAATATGTGTGTTTAAAATGATCTACTTTTAAATATTTACAATGGTAATATTTTTAGTTATGACTAATTTTATTCATTAAAAATACAATTTTTTTTATTTTTTTTATGAAAATATTTTTTTTATATAGCTAATGAAATAATTTTAGACTAAGAGTAGATCATTTTAAACGCACATGTATGTTTAGTATCTTTACCGAATTTCATGCCAATCCATACATACTTTCTCAAGATATCATGCGCGCAATGACTTATGGGGTAAAAAAAGAGCTATTTTGATTTTAACAATACACAAATTCTGTAAAAGGCTAATAAATTTCTAATGGTAGCATATTACAAAGCAAAATCTGTTTAATCAATATCCAAAATTTCATGTTTATACAGAAAAAGGCTTTGAAGACAGACTAATTCAAACTTTGAAGTTTTTCGTTTATTTTCGACGCGTTTAAAAGGTACAAGACTCCTTAAACAATGTGCTTGATAAGAAATATCACAAAATAACAGGGTGCCATCTAAAGTTCATATGATTTAACAAAATGATATTTCATTCTCCTGCACGTGAGCGAAGTGTATATTTTTGACCATGGTTTTCAAGAAGTATAAAAATCCCGATCAATTCAGGCGTACTTACGCCAGGAATAAAATTTTGAATTCCAGTAACTCCACATATATACATTTTAGAAGGTAGGTCATCTCTCAAATATTATTTTTGTAACGATCTTCCAAAAAATGCAACGTTAATTCTATTTCGAAAAATTACTTTTGAGTGGTAGTTGATAGTTTTGAGTAGTAGACTATGTGAATTACCCACTAACTTTTTTAATTTTGTTATTTTTTTCTTTTTTCTTTTCTTCTTTTCTTTTCTTTCTTATTTCCTATTTTAAAGTTTTTATAATCGCGAAACTTATACACATAGTTTTCCGGTGATAATTAATTTCAAGTACTCTCAGATTAAAAAAACAGCGATTTAAGTTGGTGATGTTAATGATAAATAAATAAAAAATCTACCCCCCCCCCCCCTATCTAACATAATCATATAAATTCCGTAGAATAAATCTAATATGATTTAATGGTTAATATATTATGTAAATTATCCTTTTGAGTAATGATACATGGACTCAAAGGAACGGCATGCAAATCACTTTATTAAACGAATGCATAAGGTACTATTTCTGCACTAAAGAAGCAGAAAACCAGCGTTTATAAATGAGCAGATAATACGTGAAAAGCAGAAAACAGCTGTTTCGAAACTACTAGCGAGACTGACAGCAAAAGGTTTACGAAATAAGGAATGTTTGCATAGCAATAATTAATGCATATCTATTCATTAGATTATTTTGAATATATTACCACCGAAAATCTGTGATAAAGAATATTAGCACAACAATCATTTTATTTCTTTTTCTGATATTTTAATTGAAACTATGTGAAGGCGATATACATGATAATTAATCAATTATAGAAGCAAATTATAAACACATTTCTAGAAACCATTTATATTATAAACATCTACAAAATACTCACTGAACTTCTGAGTTTTCTGACGCCCAATAACTTCAACTATTTTCCGTGAATTAATATGATAGCTAGTTATAAATATGTGTCTATGGGCTACGCAATGAGACCTATTTAAAGCCACCTAACGGCCAATTGCAGTGCTATTGTTCCCATCTCGAATAACAGGAGTCTTTAAAATTTCTTTAATATTAATTTTAATATTAAAGCTTCTTGTTTTATTTCTCCCGAAGTCTAAACAGTTTCGAGTACGATTGGAGCAGGCTGTTAGGTTACTTCATTTAGTTTAATTGTGTTATTCATATAAATCAGCTTTCTGTTTTATGCAATATTAGAATCATTCTCCTTTATATCAGGTTTCGGAAATCGTAACGTAACTATGAATAAGTATAATTTTATTGATAGCGCAGTAGGATGTTTATATTGAGAGTCTGCATGATACTGTGTTATCGTGTCTGACGTTGTATCTTAGTAAATACTATTAAATGCTGAAAAGACAATGAAGGCTTATTGTGGCGACACGACACGTTTTTGGTTTCCGTTAGTCTGTGTGTCTATTTTGCGATATTTACTGCAAAAAAGCATCCAATTAACTTGAAATTAACTAGGCATGTTGATGATGTACCTGGAATCAGCTGTATAGTTTTTGTTAAATTTGGTTGATTTATCCGAAAAACAGAAGATTTTCTTTTATGCTATAATTCTCTGGATTTTCTAAGGATTTTCAGACGAGTTTGAAACGTTATCATCCAACTTAAAAGAAAACGCTGGATAACAAAGTTAGATAATTCTGATGCCAAGTTTCTATTTGTTGGTTTTTAATTAATTTGATTAGTGTGTAATTATGACAATTTTGACATCCGGTAATGTTGGAATTTTGTCAGACATCCCAATTTATCTGCAAATTTTTCTGTGGAGTTTTATCTAGATTTTCAAAAAACATAAAATATTTCTTTTTCTCTTTTTTACGTTTTTATAATAATTTTTACCCCTTTTAATTTAACAATTACCTAGCGAATATATGAACAAAGTAAGAAAATTTAAATCATAATATTTTAACAAATTAATTACACACATGTTATGAACAAAAAACTTATTTTGGAAAGATGTTAAAATGTGAAATGTTTTAATATTAAGGTACCTGTACCCAATATGGACACGCTAAGGAAAATTGATTTTTTTCATCCCCGTGTACACGTCATAGGATTCCAAAAATGTATGGCCACTATCCCTGGACTGTTGACTATCATTATTAAAATTAGCGACCTTGTAATTTTTCTGGTTTAATTTTAATGATTAAAAAAAAATGTTTGCAAGTGTCCATGTAAAGAACCACCTGTCCCTATTATCGACATGCATGACCATATTAAGGACAGGTAGCTCCTTACTGGGCGACTACATAGGATTTATGGAAGAGACACTTTTCCAAGGGATTTTAGAGGAGAGGGGATAAAAGAAATATATCTTAAAGTATTGCGGGGAGGGGTGCACAGTAAATATCTTCAGAACATGAACTTTAGAAGGGAGGGGTCATTTTCGGTTGTGGCTCTTCAAAGACCCATGCAAAGCACCTCAGTTAACACAAAATATTATGAAATATTATAGTTGATTTTGCTTAGCTTTATTGCATCTGCCTGTAGAATTGACATCTGCTATTACTCAGTCCTCACAGGATGGACAAATAAAAGCTTCTTCATCATGGGCGGTAAGTCCCACACAGTCCTCATGCTCATATCTTCCGCATGTGATGCATAGATGCATGTCTGCAACAGCATCAAATCTGCATGCATAAGAGGCAGTTCCAACTCGTCTTTGTTGAGGAAGTCATACCGCTGGTACCTGCGATTTCGCCAACAGATGCCCTAGAGAGAGGAGGCTTCTTTTGATTTTTCTGCAAGGGCGTTTTGGAGGATTTTTTTCTTGGAGGATTGGAGGATGCAGCAACTAAATCTGAAGATTCACTTGCTGTATTTCCAATGTGGATATAAGGTGTCTATATTGGGAATAGGGCATAGTTTTACTAAATCTTGTAAAAAATAAACAAAAAAAAACATTTTAAAGCAATATATGCAATAGCAAGCGAATATATGTTTTATCAGCTTTCTAAAACATCCCACTTTTCAATATTTAAAGTAATTTTACCTTATCTAATAAGAATTTAAACTTAGCTGTAATTAAGATCAGCAGACCAAGAAACAACATGTTTCCTTCCAAATAGCGAACATCGCGCATTTTTGCACTTTCCAGGCTTAATTATCTTTTCAAGTACTTTTCTTCACGGAGATGTAGTGCCATCTCTCGATCAAAATTGTTACTTTTAAAGATATTAGGGGTGTCCTATTGAGAGCACTCTCCATATTGGATACAAGTACCTTATTAGATAATGTTTAGAGATACATAAATATAATTATAATAAACAAAGCAATAGATCATTCCAACATAGTAATGAAATAATTTTGCTGTTATGAATGTTTAGATAATATTTAATTGTATAGTTTTACAGAGCAAGATACTTCGCTTGTGTTCATAGCAACCGTAGGAGGAATGGTAAAATTAATAAATTTTTCCAACCAGTCAACGCAGACGATTTTATGAAAAAAAAGTTGGAAATTGCTCGTCAAACGTGGCAAATGAGGTGCGTTCGTACTATAACTAGTTTTATAATTATTTTTTGCACCCCATATTGTACTGAATGTATATTTTTTTGCGCTTCATAAGTACATAGTCTGTAACATCATTAAAATGCACTTACAATAATTTTTTCCCCATTCCCCGTAATGTAACGGAAAACTTTTGACTGTCCCTGTAATTAAACTATACATTCGATTTTCATAAAATTTGAAATGGCTCGACAAAATTTTGCAGCAATTATATTTTTAAAATTTCAGACCATTCGGAAGGCTGTAAAATCATTAAAATGCATTTGCAATAATTTTTTCCCATTGGCCATAATGTAACGGGAAACTTTTGGGTGTCCCTGTAATTAAACTATACATCCGATTTTCATAAAATTGGAAATGGCTCAACAAAATTTTGCAGCAATTATATATTAAAAATTTCAGACCATTCGGAAGGCTGTAAAATCATTAAAATGCATTTGCTATAATTTTTTCCCATTGGCCGTAATGTTACGGAAAACTTTTGGGTGTCCCTGGAATTAAACTATGCATCCGATTTTCATAAAATTGGAAATGGCTCGACAAAATTTTGCAGCAATTATATATTAAAAATTTCAGACCATTCGGAAGTCTGTAACATCATTAAAATTCACTTGCAATAATTTTTCCCATTGGCCGTAATGTAAAGAAAAACTTTTGACTGTCCCTGTAATTAAACTATGCATCCGATTTTCATAAAATTGGAAATGGCTCGACAAAATTTTGCAGCAATTATATATTAAAAATTTCAGACCATTCGGAAGGCTGTAAAATCATTAAAATGCATTTGCTATAATTTTTTCCCATTGGCCGTAATGTAACGGAAAACTTTTGGGTGTCCCTGTAATTAAACTATACATCCGATTTTCATAAAATTGGAAATGGCTCGACAAAATTTTGCAGCAATTATATATTACAAATTTCAGACCATTCGGAAGTCTGTAACATCATTAAAATTCACTTGCAATAATTTTTCCCATTGGCCGTAATGTAAAGAAAAACTTTTGACTGTCCCTGTAATTAAACTATACATCCGATTTTTATAAGATTGGAAATGGCTCGACAAAATTTTGCAGCAATTATATATTAAAAATTTCAGATCATTCGGTCGGGTAGTTTTTGCTCTGTTATATGCGGACGGACAGATAGACGGACGGACAGACGGACGGACAGACAGACGGACTGAACGACGACTATAGGTGCTACGTATTTATATAATTACGAACGCACCTAAAAAGCTCATGATAGTGCAATCCCACAAAATAAAAAGTATTTTATTAAAAAGAAGACGTTTTAGAAGTTAAGATATAGCAGATGAATTTTACATTTGTACAAGATCCTTTCGTACATGATATTTTATTCAACTTTTTGATATTTTATTAATGAGATGCAGGTGCTTGGTGGTTGGCAGATAAGTAAATATTACTATTTAGATATTTGGATAACAATAAACCCTTTTATAAACTGCTGATTATCCTAATAAAATCACGATGTAAAACGAAATGCAACATGCGCTACATTTATTTGCATAATCAATAGGGAATTATCGATGCAAATTTAATAAGATTACCAAGGGTTCATTGGGGCTTTTCTCCCCTGCAGAAATGTACTTTTTAATAAAAAGAAATGCAATAAAAACAGTTCATTAGAATATTAGAATATCACTGCATGACACCGTGTTTAATTTAATTATTCTAATTTCCGGAACCCCCGCTGAATTTTGTACGTTTATAAATAACGTATTTAATAAAAAAAATAAATTGAGGATTGTAGAATGGTAAATATTTTGAAAAATGAAATAAAAAGATAATGACTTTTAGGCTCCTGATCTGCAGATTTACTAGTTTAATTCTAAAACTGCGAATATTACCAAAGATGTAATCACTAGAAGTAACGTAAATCCAATATTGCTTTGTTACTTGCATAATACAATATACCAGAAACGATGAACGTATTTTTAAAAGCGTGATACTACCTACCTAACTCTCGTTTTTCATTTTGAAATGGTATATACTTTAGATGTTGAATTGTCTTCTTTCATAATTGAGCTTACAAAAGAAACTAAAAGTATTTTAATAATTTTAGTGACAAAATGATTTGTTTATAAATTTTTGAGTTTATTTTTTGGCGTGATTTTATACTGTATAAAACAAAAACATTCAAGCTAAAATATGTATTTTAATAAAAAAGGAAAATATTTTATAAACCTATAACTATATTTTTATATGCATCTCAGATTATTTTATGTTTTTATATATTATCAGAATGGTAAAAGCAATAAACTTGCCTTTAAAGACGTTGAGAAATTCTGTTTCAAGATTATATGGCATGCAATTTAATACGAGCAGTTTATAATATGATAGATTAAACTGAACATCGAATTTCGTGTAACACTTAAATTGCTTGATATAACGCATAAAACAAATTCATAATTTACAAAAAAATAATGTTTTAAATGATATTTTGAATGTTTATTCTTCACGCCTGCCTATCAGAAAAGAACTGTTTCTTCAATGTTAATCCTTTTAGGATAAGATATTAGATAAAGAAAATCAATGCATGCATAAAAGAGGAAAAAAATAACATATAAGTCAGCATTACATGAAAATACATATTTAAGTTTAATATTAAGAAATATAATTCATTATTCAAAATAATTTGTTTATGAATAAGAGTTGAAACTGTTTTTAAATAAAATAAAATTTCAAAGTTATATCACTTTATAATTTATATAAATATCAAAATTATATTTTATACTTTCTGTATCTGGTATTAAAATTAAATGGAACTCTTACATTTGAAAGGCCAAAGTAAAACACGAAATCCGAATAAACTGCTGTATACATTATATCATGATAAAATCACAATGTAAAACGAAATACAAGATGTACTATAATTATTCGTACAATAGGAAATTTTGAATGCAAATTTAATAAGAATACAATGGTTTCACCGGGGCTTTGCCCTCCTGAAGAAATGCCCTATTTTATCTAAAAAATTGTTAAACCTTTTTCATATAACAATTTGTTCTCTCAGCATAAATTATGGCTATAAAAGGGGAAAATAAATAACGTAAAAGTCAGCATCCAGTGAAAGTACATATTTAATCATTTAATACATATTTAACACATAAAACATTATATTAAACATGTAATATATTATATTATATATAATATAATTATTATATCATTAACATAACATATACATAACAATATAAATTGTTATGGATATGTATTAAATATACACTTGTGTCCAAAATTAAGGACCAATCACAAAATGCTTAATTTTAAGTAAGCGAATACGCAAAAGGAAATAATATAATTCGAATAATTACTATCTCTATAGAACAGGTAGTCCATATAGCATCTCATTCATGTCACACATGGTCACAAGTGTCACAGTCACTACGATGAAACAAAAAAATAGGAAATTCCATACGTCTTATTATGAATAGTTAACACATGTAACAATCATAGTAGCATGCTGTCGTTTTTGCTCCGGATGAAAACATAAATTTCTCAGGAATGGGGTAAGATAGAGCCTCGTGCCATATGTCTTTCTCTTCCTCTTTTAATGCTGATTAAAATTATATATAGTATGTGCAGTTATGTATAGGGGTTTAGGAGAAATATGTAGTTAAACTTTCTTCTTCTTTACTTTCGATTTCTCCTTGAACCAGGTTTTGCCACCTATTCAATTGCTTCTCGTGCCCCCTTAACTATCTCAAAATTTATTAAACTTGATAAATTTAGATTCTATATACTTTTGTGATCATTTTGATATCTATTATGTCTTCTGGTATGTAGTTTTTCATACAAAATTAACCCATTAAAGACCATGCACTTTTTGTTTACTTTGAGCCATTTTTAATTTAAGGTGTTTTAAATATGCTTATAAGATACATATAACTAATTGATAACTCAAAACAATGGCTCATTTTGTGTTAAATAAACTCTGTAAATTAATTTGGTACCATTTTGATTAAGTTTTCACCAAGTTTTAACCCTTGAATATCCATTTTAAAAAGTGATGTTTTCATGTTTTTCTCCCATAGAGATAACATAGGGAAAACAATGGGATTCCATTGCAATTTTGACCATGTTAAGTTACCTATAATGTTTTTAATGGTTCATTTGACCTTCACTAACTCCTAAGCTTTCTTTTAAGTCCTATCTTGTATCTCTAAGTCATTTTTATCTATTAATTTTAACATAACTTCTTTAAATTACTTTTAAAATTTTGGAGCCATTTTCAAAAAATGACATTTTTTAGATCCTTCAAAATTAACTAAATCTATCAGAAAACTAATAACTAATGTTTCATTCACCTTAATTAAAGCACGTAGATCATTTTAGTACCATTGGATCAAAGTTATCGTTTAGATTTAACCCTTTATACATTACATCAAAAACTGCAATTTTTGAACATTTTTTCCATAGACTTAACATGGGATAAACAATGGAATTCTATTGTCCCTTAAAACTACCTAAAAATGTTTAAAATGAAAATATATTGTATTTTGCTCTTAGATAAGAGTATAAGCTTTAAAATGATACCTGTTATGTTGTAAAATATTAAGATTTACTATGTTAAATGATCATTTTAAAAAGTGTTCTTTTATGGGTTTTTTGAGAATTTGCAGTAACCCTCATTCCTATAGAGAAACATGGGATTTTGGAGACATATTCTTATATTTTAACATAGCTATATTTTCACATTTTCCAAACTTTTTTGAAAAACTAACTCCGGATCTCGATAATTCGAACTTTTAGCTTTTCTCCGCCATCACCCATGTTTCTCTAGGATGATATAATAATTTTTTATTGATTTTTAAAAAAGTGTCAAATTATTGGAGTTTTTTCCCGATTTCCCATAGGATTGTATTAGGTTGTTTACTTTTTTAACTTAAATTTTTAACTATTATTTATGCACCGATCTTTTAACTATTTACATATTCTGATAGCTGAATCTTTGTGCTATTCAGCGGTACTATTTGTTTTAAAAATTTATTTCTTTAAGTATTTTTAATTTCAATTTTAAAATTGGTATTTTCTGAAAGGAAGCGATTGGGTGGACACTGGTTGCTCACACACAATCTGTGTTCATTAAGGGCAAAATAATAATAATGTCTTAAAATAATTGATAAAATGAATGGGCTGCCTTTAAAATTGAGTTACTAATTTTGATGTCATACCAGCTTAATACACGGTGATTGGCCAGATTATTGTAAATAAGAGTCAAGTTATCCGACAGCCAATGTTTTTGAAATTTTCATCAAAGTTATACTTGTTAAAACGATACCGGTTTTCTCTATGAGGGTTTTTAATGGATTTGTTAGGGTTTAGCTGGGCTTCTGGGGTCGTGCCGCGTTTCTAGATATATCCACTTAGCCCTTTACGGACCTTTTAATTGCCAATTTTGGCCACGTATTTTCCCTATGGGAAAGATAATGGTAAAACTTAAACTAATGAAGAGTACACCGGTTTTATCTAAGACTTGTTTTTGAGTGTTGGTTATAGTCTTTAGAGCCTTAAGAGGTACACTCATGGTAAAACTTATAAAGATCACACAAATGTGGGATGATAAAGATTATTCTCCATTTTGTTTCTTACTAAAGATCACATTGCTATAAAGCTATTACATAAAAAAATTCATAAAAAAAAGAAAAGAAATTACTAAATGTTATATTCTACAAATTTTTTCGATGGCAACATGTTTAGGGTAGTCATCTTCAACTTTTAGATATAAAATTAAATATTAGGTTTGCCATCTTAACACTTAAAACTGCCATTTTGTTTCTAATGGGTGTTTTCTCCATTAGAATTTTAGCACAAAATGCTAAATATCTCAAAAATACTGGTCGTAGAGGTTTTTCGCTGCGCCAAATTCAACTGCAAACCACCTAAGTGACCCCCCCCCCCGTCTTTTCCACTATTTCGTTTAACTCTAGCTCAATTGGGGGCCTGTAGGGGACGGGTTTTTTGGGCGCTACTTTTCTATTGCTTTTATCTTAGAGTTTGTCACATTTACTGTCACATTTTCATTTCTTCTTTTATCCTAACTTTTGTCACCATCTTCTGCTCCACTTTTTGTCCCCCTCCCTTAACTATGACATTGGCTACTTTTTTGCTATTTGAGCTAGAGACTTGGATTTTTCTATTTTTTAGTCATTTTTGACTTTCTAACCAATCCCATTCCATATTTCACACTATTTCCCAGTTGTTAAGGATTTTCCTTAACAATGGCAACTTTTTCAATTATTAAGATAATTTTCTGGTTTTTTCTTGAATATGCTGGAGGTTGCCGTCAGTTTTGATCCCACTTAATTTTTTTTTTTTTACCTTGCTCGTATATTATTATTATTTCGTATCATCGTATATTATTAGGCTCGTAACGCGCCTAACATTGACAACTTTTTTATTTTTTGAGTTATTCTCCTGTTTTTTTTTTTTTTTTTTTTTTTTTTTTTTTTACTGGGATATCTCGTATTAATTACTTTCTTGATCCCACTTAACATTTTTACATTTAGCATACATTATCCTTAACATTGGCAACTTTTTCAATTATCAAGATACTAGAGGTTGCCGACAGTTTTCATCCCACTTAAATTTTTTACCTTGCTCGTAATTCCTTGCCTAACATTGACAACTTTTTTATTATTTGAGTTATTCTCCTGTTTTTTTTTCAATGGGATATCTCGTATTACTCATATTCTTGATCCCACTTAAAATTTTTACATTCAGCACACATTATCCTTAACGATAGCATCTTTTTCCTTGCTTGGGTTAAATTTTTGGTTTCTTCTCGCACTTATTGGTTGGTCCCTGCACTGATTTTTGGCGCATTTACATCATAATTATTCATCTATACTCTTGCGTACTACCATATTTCTTTTCAGGCAAGTGCGGCGGGACCCTAGTAGCGTCGGGTGAGTACTGCTAACTTTCATACTTTAGTGTAATATTTAACATTCTTTTTATTTTTCTGGTCCACCCAGTCAGCCCTTACAATGTATGTTCCTTATTTTGTCCAAGTGTGGGAAATCGGGATTGGATAGGCAATATACATGCTGCAGCAATGTTGTTGTAATTGTCTACATCAGTTCTACATTGAGAGTGTAAATATGTAAATTCGTTCTCTATTTCATTTTATTATTTTATTATTCATAACACACTATTATTCCTGTATCATATCAGATGAATTAAACTAGGAGACCATTTTTGATCACAAACACAGTAATAATCTTCACATACTGAAATTTGTTGTTACTTGTAAAAAATTATGATTGTGATTGTCGGAATTACAAAGTTGGACAGGGTATGGTGTTATTGGGAGAATTGTACAATTGATTTATATCTCTTTTTGAGTGTATGGTTTTTGTGGCACGAGGGGCAAATGCACATACTTTTCCCTTTTCTTTGTTTTGATATAGTAAACTTTTACTATCATTATTTTATTTTATTTTTATTTCATTTATTATTCAAAATTTTCCCCTTATTAGGCTCTTAATTTTTATCTTAGTCATTTTCGGTGGTCACGACCACCGGTTTTTGCTTTTTTCTATCTATATCCCTTTCTTTCAAAGATATGTGGTGCGGGTCTAGTGTACCCCCAATTAATGTGTTTATCTTCAACTGTTAATATAACTCAAACATATTACATCTTTAAATTGCTTGGCTGGCATATGATGGTAGAACGTAGTATCTAAAATCATTTTAATAGTATCTTCGATCATTCTTAATAATATCTCTCTTAAAGTATTGCATAATTACTAATTGAAATTAGTTAACTAAAATAATCCCAAGTATTGATAAGCAGTCTTGTTAAAGTGGACTTAAAGTAATGTCAAGATACGTAATGAATCAAAAAGGAATCAATCCAACAGTCAACTTGACAAGATTGGATATGGACACAGTAGTGAAAACAAGTACAATAAATAGAGAGGTATCTAATAATGAATTGGCTGACGTCCAATCATCTGGAGTTATTCCGGCGACAAAACCAGCCCTAATTACGAGTCATGTTGTTCAACAGTTGATAAATAAGGTTGAGGCGGTTTATCCACAACGTTATGAAGAATTTAAGGTCCTATTAACAAATCAATTAGAGCATATCAAGGCTGTGGAGAAGGGAGAATTTTCAAAGAGCCCATACTATGGCGTATATAACATACAAAGTTATAATGTTGTAAATAATATATATCAACCAGAAAAATATCGTATGAAGACAGCAAAGGGTGATAGAGCTGCCCAATTAAGAAAAAATGCACTATTTTTGGAATTTGAGTTGCAACACATCAGAGCAATACATTATAAAGAATACAACAAAATACCATATTATCAAGCAAATAATACTGAACTAATAAACCTGCATCGGGAAATGAAAAGTGAAGAAATAATTAGCATAAGAAACAGAATTATGGAACTAAATCATAAAGAAAACAGAAGACCATGTGTGGCTAGTTGTCCGTTCTTCAATCATCTGCAGCTTCTGATCCTACTAAAGGAAGAGAATGATCCCATACCACAACCAGAAAAACTAAAATCAAAAACTACCAGTACCAAGAATACCCAACAAAGAAAGCAGTCTAATTTGGAAACTGCAATATCACTAGCAGAAGAAATTAATGAGACTCGTTTAAAAAACAAAGAAAAAATTATACAAAATGCATTAGGTGGATCACCACTTCCATTAAAAATACCACCATCCATAAACCAGCTAGAGTCACTATCCATCCAACACCTCATTCAGGAGTACAATATACTATTAAATAACAGATCTAATAGTAGCTCAGAAGAAGCTAAAAAATATCTCGAAACAATCTTTTCTAAAGCAAGAAGAGATGAGAAACTTCGTATACACTCCAACGAAATAAATAAGGATTCTCCTGAAAAGATGAAAAAATTACAACATAAATTGGATATCCTGCAAACACAGAATGATGAATTGTCATTAAAGCTCAAAGAAAGTACAAAAGTGGAAATTAAACTTGAGAAATATTTGGAAGAACTGAAGCAAGAAAATAAACAATTAAAAATATCCTTAACTGAGGTAGAACATAGTAAAGAACAAATAAAAGAAAGTTTTAAAGAAGAAATAGATAAAATAAAAAGTCAACAGAGGCAACTTAAGAAAAAAACTATAGACAAATTTTCACAAACAGTAAATAAATTAAAAACAACAACAACTCAAACAATAATGGAAAAAAGATCGAATGCAGAAGTAAAGATTGAAAATAAATTGGAAGAATTGAAACAAGAAAATAAACAATTAAAAGACTTTTTGGTCAAGGAAGAACAAAATAAAGAACAAATTAATGCAAATATTGTAACCCTTCGAGAAGAAATTAATAAATTAAAACGACAACAGAAGCAATTAAAATCACAAACTAGAGAAAAAATCATACAAACAGAAGTTAAGTTAAAAACAATAGCAACTCAAACAATAATGGCAAATAACGAAAATGACAGAATAGAAGAAAATGGTGAAGGAGGGCTCATTCAATTATCCAACAGACTACAGAAAATTGAGGAGTTGGTGACGCGAAATCTGGAGTACTCTAGTGGGGGCTGTCAAGGAGTGAAATGCGGTGATGGCACAAAAACGGGCGTTCCCCCTGCTTTGGCGAAGTCTAATTCTGCAATATTAATTAGAACAACCGCTAAACACATAAGGATTCCAAAACTCAAAGCATTACTTAACGAACACTTTAATAAAGTGAAGGAAGTTCCAATAATATACTGCAGAAATGCCAGAAATCCAGATACAATAATTATACAATCTAATACAGATGACAATACAGAACATTTGTTAAAAATGATAGAAAACACTCCTGGCATTACAAAGTTAACAGAAATCACATATAAGTTGACTAATTACAAAAGAGTAATAATCACCGGTATTCCATCCTCAGTACCTACAAATGAAATAATACCATATCTTGAAGAAAATTTATCTGATAAAAACATCACCTTATTGAAAATTCTAAAGAGGGATAATTCTACACTACATCACATCATATTGCAATTAGAAACAAAAGCATCACAAGAACTATTGGATAAAAAATTTATACAGGTGGGTCTCAACAAGTGCTATATTCGTTCTTTTCGCCGAATAATTAGATGCGGCAATTGCCAGCTGTATGGACATCAGACATCTTACTGCAGGAGACAGCCAATTTGCGCCAAATGTTCGAGAGGTCACTGCACTTCGGAGTGCCCTTTTGCGGGAGTTCCCTCGCAATATAGATGCACAAATTGTTTCCACTTACCTAATTATAGGAAACATTCAGCGGATTCCACTGCGTGTCCGGTTTATCAATCACACTTGGCAAATAGAAGATGTGTTCAGTAGGACCATATGGTCATATTGTCAAATATTAAATAACTTAAAAGAATTTGTAATAGTGCATAATATTAATTATTGTTCGCACATTGTACCTTAATACTAAATTTTTAGTGTAGATTTAAAAATAATTTTTGCATCATTTATCTTACATAATATCTCAAACACAGTATCATTGTACTGTAAATTTGTAGGTAATTATTATCTACAATTACTTATACTTTCATAATAGTGCATAATATTAATTATTGTTCGCATCTTGTACCTTAATACTTATTTTTAGTATAGAGTTAAAAATAATTTTGCATCATATATCTTGAAAATAGCTTTAAGTGTTGCAAATATCACATCTGTACATGGTTTAAATTGATGTTAGTATTGTGAATCCTGAAAATAACATAAAAGTGTTGCAAATATGTAGGTAATTGTGTTAAAAAAAAGTTTAATATCAAATTCTAAAAACTATGCATATTTATATGTTATAATAATGAATGTTTCTCTCAAATGTAATTATAGGAGTCATCTGTAAATATTTATTGCAAACACTGTCAATAATTGTCATATATCTAACATTGTTATTTCTCCTAAACTTAAAAAAAAAAAAAAATCAAGGAGTTCCGTAGGTAGTAAAACTTTTCCCTGCCCTGGGCTTGGGGGTTACACCTAACCATAAGCCAAAAGAGGGTTCCCAGGGTGGGTGCTTACTTACTTACGTCTTATTATGAGTCTCAAATGATCACTACATGTGACTCCACTGAGACGTCAATGTGACTGCTTCTTTGTGACGAGCCCCCAAGTGACTTTACAATGCAGTTACATTGTGACTCTCATGTGACTGTCATTTTTAGACTCAGTTTCAAAGTCATACTGAACGTTGCATTATGATAAGTCACCAAGTAATATCACATTATAGTCACATGGTGACTTTTCACAAAAGAGCACAATGGTGATTTCACAGTAGTCTCACTATCACCTGAAAGTATCATGTGACTTTAATGTGACATTACTTGGTAACTTATCTCAATGCAGCGTTCACGATGACTTTGAAATTGAGTCCGCAGATGACAATCACATGAGAGTCACAATGTAACTACATTGTAATGTCACATGGGGACTCGTCACAAAGAAGCAGTCACAGTGACGTCTCAGTGTAGTCACATATAGTGATCATTTGAGACTAATAGTGAGATGTATGGAATTTCCTATATTTTTGCTTCACCGTAGTGACTGTGACACTTGTGACCATGTGTGACATGAATGAGATGTTATATGAACTAGCTGTGCTGCAGAAATAGTAATTTTTCGAATTATATTATTTCCTTTTGAGTATTCGCGTACTTGAAAAATAGCATTTTGTGATTGGTCCTTAATTTTGGACACCAGTGTATATGTATTACATAAATCATATATATATTTAATTAGATATATTTAAACATTTAATACATATTTAATATCATTAAGCCTGTTCTATCAGCATAAATTATGGCTATAAAAGGGGAAAATAAATAACATATAAGTCAGAATTCTATGAAAATAAGTATTTAAGTTTAATCTTAAGAAATATACTACATTATTCAAAAGAATTTGTTTATGAATATTAGTTGAAACTGTTTTTAAGTAAAATAAATTTTCAAAGTTAATTATATTTTAATCGTTCTGTATCTGGTATTAACATAAAATGGAATTTTTACATTTGAAAGGTCAAAGTAAAACACGGCGGTAGTCCAATTTCCATGAAATTTGAGACGGGTCTCATCCGATAGCAAAAGGATAGGTCAAAGACAAAAACAAAGGAAATCTTTAGAAAAAAAATGTATAAAGCGGGAAACGTGATGAACGTCCTTAAAAAAAAAAAAAAAAAAAAAAAAAAAAAAAAAAAAACATAATTGAACATTTGCATAAAGGTGGACTTAAATATGATTACCGACAAATATAAAAGGAAGAACAATGGATAATTATTATATAAATATCAGTGACAATCTGTGATTCTCTCCCAGCCTGGCTTTGATTTTTTGCTTCCAGAGCTGACGTTGAGGTTCCCGATGTATAAATTTACTAGTTATTTATGTAGTTCGTAAAAACAGAACATTATGGCCAAACAAACCTCATACAAAATCACTGTTTAAAATTTTATGGTAAGTTAAGTCTATTTATGGTGCTGCAGACCGCAGCGCCAAAAGTTGGTTCAACTCGCTACACATTTTTTAACAAAGGCACAATTCTAATAAAACATAAATAAGCTTCCTTTTCGAAAGTAAATTTTGAAATTGTAATGGAAGTATGAACACCAAAATTAAAAAACTATACAAAAATAAATTTAACTAAGTATAATTTTTAATAACTCTGAATAGACATTCATTCGTCTCAGAAATTAACAGGCAGACAAGAAACTGGAATGGCAAAGAATTTATAAAACCCATACACACAATTTACTTAATTTGATTGAACAATTATTAATATATTCTCAAATAAATTTCATTCATATTTGTTTTGAAATTTATATATGTTTCGATAAAAACTTGAAATGATTTATTTGAAAGACAATATTGAATTCAAATGTAAAAATATAAAATTTTAAATAAACCTCACTTATTGGAATAAACTACTTTTTATTCGTTATAGTATCATTTATTATAATGAATTTGATATCTGTTTACTTCTACTTACGCTGAATTTATCAAAATAACAATTAGAAGAGTATCTAGTTACACCTCAAATCATTTTTTTTTTCTGAAGAGGTGTTCTTGAAGTCTACGAATACACTAATTATTATCAAATGCAATATTGAAGATCAACAACAACAACAAAAATATATAAATAACAGGTGGCAGAAATTGTTATATTTATTCATATACTAGAATCAAATTACTTTAAAATAACTTAAACCCGATAATTTTTAAAATCATTTTCTAAAAATTATATATTTCAATAGTGTTGCGCCCTAAATAAATATATATATCGCATTCGAACTCAAAAAAGGAAACTTTAATTGCGTTGTATAACTGAAAAATGTACTAATCTATAAAGTAACTTCATATAGAACGGTAAAATATGTCCGTATCTAATAAACCCTTTATCTACTGACGATACTTATAATTTCCATTAAATTAACTTGTTCTAAAATTCATTTAATACATCTATTAGTTTTAATACAGTTCAGAATGAGTCATAGATACATTACATTATCTTGTTCCAAAAGCATTATGGGTTACACAAAACGCAAATATTTTTTAAAAGGATGATTCCTTTTGCCTTTGCACCTTTTCAGCTTTCTTGGCGTTTGGAGGGGAGAGGAATTTTTAATTCGAAAATATTTCTATATTTCTATTGTAAGAACATTATATTTGTACATTTCCTAACTCTGCAAAATACTGAGAAAAATATTTAAAATAAACGATTTGACTGGGATTATAAATGTTGCACAAAATCCCTATAAATTCAAATTGAATTAATCCTTCAATCCTTCTAAATCCCTTCTAAAACTCATTAAATAATTATGTAAATCTTCTAATGTTGTTTAAACAATTCACAAAAAAATGCTTTAGGAGATAAAATTTTCATGAATTCATAATTCAATACTTGAAGGGTTAAAACAAGCAAAATATACAAAATATTTGTAATAAAATCTCAGTCATTGAAAGACATGGGCAGTGGTATTCCACCGATTTCGACATTTTCTCAGCCTGGATCACATAGCAGTTCGAGTATTGCTGGAAATCAGTCTATCTTCTTCATCACGTGGCTACCGAAAGAAGGGGAAGTGTCACATGTATCTTTCGTTGTTAGCATAGTGAAATAAGGATTTTTTTTAAACAAATAAAAATAAACATATAAGTAGTCAGCCACTTGAGGACTTTTATCTAATTTTTTTAATAATTATTTATCTAATTATTAAAGAATTAGTGAATTCCAAAAGAATATATATTTTTAGGCTAGTCCTAACCTTCATGTATCAGTATAAATTATCAAAGTTTCAAAATATATTCTTCTGAAAAAAAAAGGAAAAATGTTACACTTCTCTATGATCCATTACTGGGCATAGTAAATTACTGATGCATGAACTTAAGTTTTCGACTTACGCAACAAATTATTTACAATGTAATAGAATATTTCAAAAGCAGAGAAACAATATTTTAGCAGATTAAAGAAACAATATACACTGAATACGACTAGTTTTCCTGTAGGAATAGGAAAAATAGTTGCCCTTATCGTACTGGAAAAAATTTCCGACCCAGCTCGGAATAAAATCCGTAAAATACCGTTTTATTGACTATTCCCTTTTTTTTTACTAATTTTATTCCGAGCTGAGTCGGAAAAATTTCCGATACGATAAGGGCAACTATTTTTCCGATTCCTACAGGAAAACTGGTCGGATTTTTTTTACAGTGTATTCGCTAAAAAAAATCGCTTAATGGAATCTCTAAGTATTTGCCAAAAATATGTTTTTTAAGACATTATAGAAAATAAACAAATATAATAGCATGAAAAAAATGTCCCCAAACAATTTATGGTTAAAATTCAAGTATGTTGTTCAATCAGATTTCTTTCAGTCGTTTTTCAGAAGTGCATTTTGGGCTTGTTATGAAATTTTATAAATTAGCAGTCCACTACTGGTACGTGTGTTCCTATAGGTGCGTTTAACTTATATTTGCCGAAACGTCAGTGAAGACTTACTGGAGAGACCCGAAAAGTTTTTGTTTTCCGTCTGTTACACTGTAAAAAAAATAGTGCCAGTTTTCCGATAGGAATCGGAAAAATAGTTGCCCTTATCGTACCGGAATAATTTCCAACCCAGATCGGAATAAAATCCGTAAAATCGGAATAAAATCCGTAAAATACCGTTTTACTGACTATTTCCTTATTTTTACGGATTTTATTCCGAGCTGGATCGGAAATTATTCCGGTACGATAAGGTCAACTATTTTTTCGATTCTTACCGGAAAACTGGTAGTATTTTTTTTTTTTTTTTTTTTTTTTTTTTTTTTTTACAGTGTGGTTAGTTATTGAGTTAGCCTGTCTGTCCTGCGATAACTGCCTTAAAAAGCATCCGATTAGCTTGAAATTAAGAAGGCGTGTTGGTGAGGTCTCCGGATTTAGCTCTATAGTTTTGGGTTAAATTTGGTTCATTCGTTCGGAATATACACTGTAAAAAAAATCCGACCAGTTTTCCTGTAGGAATCGGAAAAACAGTTGCCCTTGTCGTACCGGAAAATTTTCCGACCCAGCTCAGAATAAAATCCGTAAAAAAGGGGAATAGTCAATAAAACGGTATTTTACGGATTTTATTCCGATTTTACGGATTTTATTCCGATCTGGGTCGGGAATTTTTCAGGTACGATAAGGGCAACTATTTTTCCAATTCCTCCAGGAAATCTAGTCGCATTTTTTTTTTTTTTTTTTTTTTCAGTGTAAAGAACATTTTTCTTTGCACCCTAATACTTTTTTATGGCAGTTCAGACGATTTTCAAATTTCCATTTGCTGAAAGAAAATGGCGCATTTGATTAATGTATTTAAATGGTAAATTATGGATGCTGAAATTACCAAATAAGGGTTTCAAATTATTTCTTTTACATTAGGATTTTGTCAATATATTTGTCGGATTTTTAAAATTAGGTGCATGAATTTTCGTGGAACTTTATACATGCTTTAAAATATTATAAAACGTTTTGTTCTATCATTTTACTTAATTTGACATGATACATATTTCATTTTCTTTTCTTTTGTCAGTTACGTATAGTAACTGCATTTTATAGACTATAAAATTTAAACAATCCCGATTGGGAAAAATTAAGCAGAAAGTCAGGCTCAGGGAAATAAAAGGTTAGTTAATCTTTAATAATTTGGTTTGCAATATAGCTTTGCGTCAAACATTAATGGTGTTAGTAACGTTACATTTTTTAAAATTTAATGTAGATACTATTAAACTGCTATCATAAGGAAAATTTTTATAGTGACAAATCAATGGGATTTAGGCAATTAGCTGTAGACACGATGATGAATGAATATCCTGTAGATTTAAAAGTTTTCAAATATGCTTATTCTTGGTGATTTTTGCCTGTTATTGCTATCGAGTAGATTAGTATGTATTTAATCTAAAGTTTTACCATGCTAAAAGTGAAAAGAAGACATTCAAAGGCATAAAAATGTTTTTTAATAAACTGATCTGCGAATATGAGAGGAGATACTCTGCAAAATAAAAACTATAGAATAAAATAATTCACGTTCACAGATTACTCTTTTTGTTGGAGCACATGTTTTTATTATACTTGGAATCTCGGGATTTTTATTTTACCAATTTTTTATAAAAACTCTAGTTAACTCTAGGAAAGTTTTTTTTTCTTTTTAATCAATATTTAACTTTAAAAAGTTGTCGATTGTGTATGCGAAACATGGAAACCAAATTATTAAAGGGTATTTATATACCTTTAAATGTTCTTTTTTTCACATTTAGCATGCTATAACTTTACTTTAATGACAGTAAGTGATTTTCTTGCACAATTTTATAGCCTTCATTTAGACTAGATACCACATAAAACTATATAGAATGATCTTCAAAAACTATTTTTGGAAACAAAAATTGTAAAAAACACTAGATCTCTAAATTAGATATCAATTAAATATAATAGTTTGGGTATAAATATTATATAAATATATAAATATTATATAAAATAATTAAGTATAAATATTGCTATTTCCATATTACCATAATATAAAATCTTTGTGTCCAAATTATTGCGTATGCAAAGAAAATTCGAGTGTAAATCCAAATTCAAGATACATTATAACCACTCGCCCAACCAATAGGAAATTATTAATTTAAATTTATATGACTACGGGAGTTCTGCGGGGACTCCGCCCCTCTGAAGAAATGTATTTTTTTATCTAATAAGTTACCAGAATAAGCAGTCCACCAGAAGTTCAGAACATCATTGTCACATCGTGCATATTTTAAAGCTTCTAATTTTTGAAACCTTCCAATAATTTTATATGTTTCTAAATATTTATATCAATAAATAAAAAGAAAAGTACCCAGTTAAACGGATGGCAATGAGCTCACAGGCTAGTTACACTAATTTCACAATATAAAAAATAAATTAATGCGTGGTGGATTAGCTTTCCCCCTGTTTCGATTCTTTATACTTAACAAACGAGCATCCAAATCTCATCAGGAAAGCGCCTTATCAGACTAAACCGGTATATCAAAGTTGAAGCAAATCGGATAGAAAAACCAATTTATCTAAATTAAGGGGGGTATTAGCCCCCGCTCCCTCTTTATATTTAATCAATGAACGTCCAAATCTAATCAAGGAAGCAGCTTATCAGAATAAACAAGTATACCAAATTTGAAGTATATCGGGTTGTAAAACCCATTTATCGAAATTAAGGAGGGTTATCAGACTCCTGTTCCCCACTTTATAATAAAGCAATGAACCACCAAATCTAATCAGGGAAGCGTCTTATGAAAATTAACCGGTATACCAAATTTGAAGCAAATCTGATAATTCTGCATGAAAAACCCATTTATCTAAGTTAAGGGGAGATTAGCCCCCTGTACTCCTTTATACTTAACCAATGAACCCCCAATACTAATCAGGGAAGCGTCTTATCAGAAGTAACCGGTATACAAAATTTGAAGCAAATCTGATAATTCTGCATGAAAAACCCATTTATCTAAGTTAAAGACGGGACTAGCCCACCGTACCCCTTTTGTACTTAACCAGTGAATCCCAAACACTAATCAAGGAAGCGCTTTACCAGAATTAACGGGTATACCAAATTTGAAGCAAATCTGATAATCCTGCATGAAAAACCCATTTATCTAAGTCAAGGGGAGATTAGCCCCTGTACCCCTTTATACTTAACCAATGAACCCCCAAAACTAATCAGGGAAGCGTCTTATCAGAAGTAACCGGTATACAAAATTTTAAGCAAATCTGATAATTCTGCATGAAAAGCCCATTTATCTAAGTTAAGGAGAGGACTAGCCCGCCGTACCCTCTTTATATTTAACCAATGAACCCCAAAAACTAATCAAGGAAGCGCTTTACCAGAATTAACGGGTATACCAAATTTTAGGGAAAACTGATAATTTTGCATGAAAAACCCATTTATACATTAAGGGGGGATTATCCCCCCATAGCTCCTTTATACTTAATCAATGAAACCCCAAAATTAATCAGGGAAGCGCCTTATCAAAGTTAACTGGTAAACCAAATTTGAAGCAAATCTTAAAATCTGATAATTTTGCTTGAAAAACTGATTTAGCTGAGTTAAGGGGGATTAAGCCCCCTTACTCCTCTTTATACTTAACCAATGAACCCCCAAAACTAATCTGGGAAGCACCTTATCAGAATGAACCTAGAAAAAATTTTAAGCAAATCGGATATATCTATCAAGAATTATCGCGTTACGTACATACGTACACACGTACGCACACACGTACATACATACAGAACCGGCGAGCACATTAACTCTCGGGCTTTGATAGCCTGTGAGCTAAAAATAAGTAAAATGCGGATTTTAGGATGCTAAATATTATGCAGTGTGAGATTGAAAGGCAATCACTTTGAAATCTGACGCTGAGGCTCTTGATCTGCAGATTTACTAGTACATTTATACTTTGATGCACGAATTCTGTCCTATTTTATTACCTGCAGACAATCTTGCCTATCAATTCAAAGTAAGTTGGTAGAATGTGTCAGGTGGGTTTCTATTATTTGGAGTACCTATTGTGTAATATAAAATTATTACGTTTAATATCCTCCATCAGTTAGTTGTGAAGTACTGGGTGATAAAGGTGCGGGTGGCTAAAATGCATTTAAGACATTGTATTTAGTATGAAATACAGAAAAGAAGAAATGCATCGATCGCATGTAAAAACGTATGTGACAGTTGGGAATCGGGGTAGTAAATGTTCTGTCCTGCCAAAAATGGCTTCTCAAGTTCCTTATGAAGATTTCAGTCTAAAGGAAGATTTTCGTTCTGGACGGCCATCCGAGGTCGATAATAACATTTTGCGGTTCATGCTGAAGAGTAACCCACATCTAACCACTTGAGAAATTTCAAAGTATCTCGGCATCAAGCAGTCGACAGCTGAAAGACACACCAACCATCTTTAATTTGTCTTGAAGCAGTGTATTTGGGTTCCGCACAATTAAAAATACGATAAAACTTTTACATCAATCTAATATTTTGGTTAGTACACACAAAATAACCTAGTATTAAGGAGATAAAATTAATTAATTTAAGCTCATTTAGGTGCAAAATATAGCAATACAGTATTTTAAAACCCTAAATGTGTACATTATGGCAAACATAATAAAATATCAAATTTTAGCTGAAATCTTGAAATTTAAATTCCAACTGAACGAAAAAATGTCCAGGCTGGTAACCGAACCCAAATCCTTGGCTTACAAGGCCAATGCTTGTTTGATTGTGTTAAAATAATAGTTCATCTACGTTTATATGGAGTTCCTTTACCTGCGGTTTATTCTGTTGAGCTGCCTATGTGACAGACCAGATGTTTCAACCAATAACGTTATCTGAGCAAAATATGCTGGCTGGTTGTCGGCCCAGTTAGCTTAAACGGTAAAGCATTGGCCTTGTAAGCCAAGGATCTGGGTTCGGTTCCAAGCCTGGGCATTTTTTCACTCAGTTGGAATTATTCAATTCAAAGGAAACAAGTTTTGTCCGAGCAAAGGTTATATTAATGAAACTATAGTTCTGACTAATAACGGTTGCTAAAACACAACAACTATATAGTTTTAAATATAATAAATCTTACAATATTGATTAAAACAAACAAATTCAACAATAAAAGCGTGTTACTATTATTTTTTTTAGCTACATTTGTTGATTCATTTGCAGTGAAGAAATGCAATGCTAATTTTTTAAGTAGTAATGCGGATTCAAATCATGACAAAATATTGAAGTCTTATTAAGACGACAATTTTTAAAACAATGAAACTATACGCAATGTTTCTAAACAATAATACGAAACTAAATGTTTGTTACAAAAATGATTTTAAAACGATGACAGATGTTTGTTACAACAGTGAGCGTAACGAATATGTTCAACAATGTTACCCTTTTTCAACTATGAAGTTTCATCACGCATTTTACTCAAAAGCGAAAATGTCATCAAGTTAGTACGCGTGAGAAAAAACTCCTGAAAACTTCAAGGTTATATTTTTATTAAGTTTACAATTTAGGTCAAAAAATATTTTTCTGTATAGTTCTCGAAAAGTGGTATGGCTTTCCAATTATCTTTTACTTTTCTATAGAGTAACGATTAATTAATGTATGTAAGTATATAATTATGTACAGTGGCAGCAAAAAAAATCTTGATACTCAAACTGCAATCTTAATGTTTAGGCGTTTTATTTTACTTTTTCTTGATTTAATAAAAGAGTTGAGCAGGAGTTTCTATCACTTGTTGGTAATGTAGGTGTGGTGGTCCTTGCAGCCTTAGATAACTCAGCATGCTCCCCCTTTTGATTGGAAATAAAGTCTACTTTTAAATGATACAGATAAAATTTGCTTAGGGGGCCATCTACATATTAAAACGAACCATAACTTTGTTTTTTTTCAGTAGCAGTACACAATTCTGACAGCATAAATGAACTCTACACCCTTCAATTAGCCTAAAAACAAATTTTTATGCAATTCGTACCATAAGTTCCTGAGAAATTAATTATTTTAAAACGAGCGTATTTTAAGGGCTGTATCCAAATTGAAGTCTGGAACTCGAAGGTTTACCGAGAGAGCCTCCATCTTGATCAAGGCACCTTAAGAATTCAATGAAGCCTGCTAGATTACAGAACAGCAGAAGAAATTTCAAAATATCAAGTCACTTGTATTATAGACGACCCCTTAAACCTTTTTTAAGCATAATTTGAAAACTACTTGGAAGAAAAATGGGAAATTTTGGATTTCCATAAAGCAGGACTTAATAAATCTAAATCCATCAAAAAAATTGCAGGTTGCAATTCATAATTTTTTCGAATATTAATTTCATAATTCATAATTTATATCATAAAATTATAAAAATTGCAAATTCAGCGTATTTATGTTTGGGTATATTAGTATTATTGCTACACAAAAAATTAGCACATTCGGAGCATAATTTCTGGAGATATAAATAAAAATATGAAAATGTAATTTAACATTAGAAGCACTCAATTTTGAATACTTATAATTCAAAAACGTATCATTCAAATGACTTGAAATTCGGTGTCTAGGCATAATTTGAACCGAAGATTTGAAATATCTCGTTAAAATTGGGTATTGTCATTGAAAAAAATGAAGTTTGGATTCATTTTAATATGTAGATGGCCCCCTAAGCAAATTTTATATACATAATTTAAAAATAGACTTTATTTCCAATCATTAGGTACCAGTAACTTTCTTCTACAATAATTTGTTGAGGAGTTAGTAGGGGGTGTTCTTTTTTTTTTTCCCTGACTGTACATCTGAGGTATGTATATTTACTATGTATAAAAAAAAGCAAAATTATTTGTTGAGTAAATTTCTAATTCCAAGTACTTTCTCATATCAAGCATATATATTCTTAAATGATGGATTAAAAATATGTATCCCTCAGATTTTTAGAAGAAAAATAATGAAAATGACTGTAAAAAGAAGAAACAACGCGAGTGGAAAAGGCGATTACGACAAAGAAATGAAATGGGCGATAACAAGTATATAACAGCTAAGTATGTGTATTATTTGTTAAAAAAAACTTTGCTTGAATTTTGAATTTTAAATACTTTTTTTTATTTTAGTTATAAATATTTTTTAAAAATACATTAAAAATACATGTACCTTTGATTAAAAAAAAATGATGAAGCATATCGGAATTTAACAGCAGGAAAGTTTCAAGTGAGAATGAAGGAGTGTATCACAAAACGAAGGAAAAAGAGATTGCTTGTACAACGGAGGTAAGTATGTTTACAAGGTATAAGAAACAAAATTTTTTGTTCAGTGAATTTCTAATTCAATATACTTGTTCATTTCATCCATGGATATTTTTAACTTATGGATTAAGAATATATAAAAATTTTCTCTGATTTCGAAAAAATAAAATGATGAAGCAAATTGGAAGTTAACAGAAATAAAGTTTTGAGTGAGGGTGAAAGAGATTATCACGAAACGAAGAAATAGGAGATTGCTTGTATGTACATTTGAGGTAAGTACTGAGGTATGTACATTTACCACGTATAAGAACCAAAATGAGTTGTTGAGTAAACTTCGAATTCAAAATACTTGTTCATTTCAAGCATAGATATTTTAAAATGATGGATTAAAAATATACAATCCTCCAGTTTTGTCGAGCGAATGAAGTAAAATGGAAATTAACTGAAAAACATTTTCCAAGTGGTCTGACGGAGAGAAGACTGTGAATAAAAGAAACTGGAAATCGAAACACTATTAAAGGTGCGTATTTTTACAATGGCTAAGAAACTATTTTTTCCATTATTGATTTTTATAATTTAAAATACATTATTATTTCAGGTATAGAGATATTTTTAATGAATTAAATATATACATACCCCCTTTTTCGAAAACAGAATGGAGTAAAATAGAAGATAACAGAAGAACAAATGCAAGTTAGAATGGAGACGATGACAATGAAGAGCAATAATACTTGTAGAATATCGGATGAATATTGTAGGTATTTTTAATTACCAATGGTAAAAAAAAAAAAAAAACAACCTAAATGTTTCATTTGCTTGTGTTTCTAATTTAAACACTTATTTATTTCAGGTGTATATAATTTTAATGATTGACTAAAATTATACATCCTTCCGATTTCAAAAAAAAAAAAAAAAAAAAAAAAAGATGGTAAAGTAAAATGTGTGATGAAAAATGTTTGAAGTGAGGATTAAGGAGATTACCATGAAACGAAGAAGCACATGATCGCCGTAACTTTAATGTATATTTATTAGATATAATAAACTAAATTTTTCTACTTAATTAATTTCTAATTTAAAATCCTTATTCATTAGAGGCATACATATTTTAATACATATAGTGGTGTAAAATCTTCAAATAATTAGGAAAAAATAGTCATTTAGTTTATCAGTGCAGTGGTCAAGTTCAGAGTTTGCAGATGATACCTGTTTACCACGATGAGAAAACGATTCTATATTTATGAACAATAACACCACCGTCAGATTGTCGGTAGTTTTCTATGAATCGTGACCCTAAAAATTAGTCAAGGTGCAGCCTTTTTAAAAATGATTTATCCTACAATGGACCCCAGGAGAGCAGAGATTCAGTCGCTCGTCAGCCAGGAGTTGGCAACAAATGGCACCGACAGGAGAAGAAAGCCTCCCAATGGTTGAAGGATAGCCCCTCCGCGATTGGAAGTTCTGTGGTAGTGGAAGCGTCCTCCCCCGGACTTCTCCGGGAGAAGATCAAGGAAGGCAGAGAGAGAGGATGTTGATGTAGTGAAGCAGAGAGTTCGTATGGAAATGCGAAAGCTAACACTCAGAGCAATTTTAATTACCGGATATATATAGCTACGATTAATATTCAAACCTTTCGTCAAGCATAACTCAAAAAATAATTATAGTAATTTATTCTAATTTTCACAGAAGGTACTCAAGAGGGTAACAACAACTTCTATTCTATTAAAAAAAAAGTTTTAAACCGTTTGGAAAGAATAGTTATAAGAACAACATATAAAAAAAAACAATTAAGTATATATGTCACAAGTTTCTAGTGTGGACTTCATTTTCACCTGTGGGATATTTTCGTAGATAACCGGATTAGCGCACGTGAAGCAAAAACTTAAGCGCGAATTAATATTACAATACAATGAAACATATTTCAATTTAGTTAAACTCAAAATAATTTTTTCGACTTGTCAGGGGCACTGCCGTGCCTCCAGATCTCGAATTTTGTTTATCTGAAAGATAAAACCCGTAATAACTCAGAAATAGAGATTTGGCGCAAATCTCGGCAATAGAATTTTTTAAAGCACTAATAGCAAATAGCACATTTTATATTTTGCGTGATTAAATTAAAAACAAATCTTTGATCTTTAAATAAAATGTTTTCATTTTTTTTCATTATTTCTTTTTTTTTCCTATAAAGTATTATAAAAGTATGTATTTTAAATGAAGTGGGTGAATGTTATGTATTACACGTGTGTATTTTATATGAAATGAGTGTAAGGTTTATTTTTTAAAGGAAATGAATGGAATATGAATATGGTATCTAGACAATATTTGGCGATCTATCACATGTACCCTGCTAACATAAACTTACGAGTATTGCAAATGGTATGTCATATGCGAATAAATCTAGCAAAAATGTTTTTAACTGTTTTTTTTTTTTTTAATTTATAATAATAGTATTAAATGCTCGAAATGCCTTTGGTCTCGATATGAAAGTTTCTTCTATAAACCAACCACAGAAGCAGACATTTACATGTGTTTTGAATGACTCTTAGTTAACAAGGTACAGATCAACTATGCATAAAAACAGTTACATAAACCTTGATAAAATGTGACATCATTCAACTGTTTAATATATATTGCATTGATGCAATATTTTAGTTTTCTGAAAATATTTTATAATTTCGAATATGTGCTGTAAAATTTACTTGACAGGGAATTTAACAAGACATAAAAAAATCCGCTACTCACGGGGATATTATCCTTATTAAAAGTACTGTCTGCAAGAAGATCTATAGTATGATCTATTAGTGATGTTCTTACTACCCTACTCTACTTCTGTGCATTTATTGCATTCACTTAAGAAGTAAAATCCGGAATTCTGTATGTTCACAAACATGATTGTCATTCTTCGGTACTTTTTTTAAAAAATCCAAAGTACTTTTAACGAGAAATTTTAATTACAAAAAGAAATCAAATAAGTACTGCAGAGAAACAAGACACATTATTAAGTATTTTTTTTTATATAAGTCTTATGGTTACATGTGTGATTTTTGACATGAAAAAATCGAGAGATAGCTATGCACCAGAAATTGTATGTGATATTATGTTTTATCGTCGAGATTCAATAAGGGAAGAGAGTTAATGAAAATAACAATTGTGATATCGCATAATGATATATTGACGGGTTCAGACAAAAATGCCTTTCAAAAAATGTATAAAAGTACATATTTTAAGATAACTTTATTTTCTCTTTAAATATATGTATATATATCAGTGAATTAATTTTTTATTTAATTTTATAAGTTAGAGGTATTAAGTAATATTCATTCTTTTATTTTACGTTTAAGGAACTTAGAAAGGTGGAAAAGTTAAAAAGAAAAAAAAATGTATACTGATTTTATATCTAAATATTACACATTATCTGAATATACGCATAATTTTTAAAAGCAGTGATAGATACGTGTGTCTTCTTTTATTTCACATTTTATTGGAACCATAATGGAGAAAAATTAGTTTTTAAACTTTTTTTATTATTATTATTATTCACGAGACTGAAAATTACGTTACGCGAATGACTACAAAAGAATTTTTGGATCTAAAACAGACGTTTTGGTATCTAATTATACGTAAGAGTCTTGTGCTTACGCTGAACCTAAAGAAAAGTTTATTTCTAACATTTGTATGTATTTAAACACAACTGTATCTTTCTTTTAAGAAAATTGCAAAATTTTAGCAATATAAGTCAATTAAAAAAAGAACCTACAATCATTCTTGAAATTTTCATGAACGAATATTAAAAATTCCTAAACTTCTTTGCGTGCCTAAAATTTAATTTTCATCTTATTTTTTTATATATTATGGTGGAATTGTCCTACATAAGTTAAAACTAACGAATTTTAAGAAATTATAAAACTTTTCATGCACTGAATATTAATTCAAAGCGTTGAAGTTATTAAAAATGTGAAGTTCGTAAAATTTATCCGTCAATATTTTATCTACTATCCATTATCTGGGAATCAGTAGAGATATTTTTACACAACGAGAATATTTGTAATGATTCGGTGTCCCTTGAATTACCTAAAATTTGGAAAGAGATGTTGTTTTAGTAACAATAGTAAAAATTAATCCACGCTCACAAATATCCAATTTTATTTTATTTTATGTTTGCACAGATTTTCATTATGCATGAAGTCTCGTGACATTATTTACCAAGTTACTGTTTTTAAAATTTGTTTGCAAAATATTTCTATCATGATTTTGAAAATATCGCCGTTTGTGCGATGAAACAAACGTTAATCTAAATAAAGGTATTATATCACTTTTATATAATTTTTTAGCTTTGTTTAATTATGAGTGATCAGCACACATATTTTTACAATAATTTTTTTATTGAATTTTTTGAAGGTTTAAGAGTAATAAGTCCTCGTAAAAGACGACTCTGTTTATTATTTATAGAAACCTTAAATTATTATAGTGTGCTATTATTAAGATATTTTGAAACTTTACGAATGTAATATAATACTTTATTTTTATTAACGCATTTAACGATTTTGTTAGTTTCGTTAAATATCCTTCTCTGATAGGTTACGAAGATGTACAAGAAATTGTCTTTTCCTCAATGCTCCCTGGAGTATTATCAAATCAAAGTATCGTCCCCCAAGAAAGATAACAGACTTAATGCATTATTGACATTCTATCTACTCTACTCTACTCTTTTACGTATACCATTGATTGCATTCACTTAAGAGTAAAATACTGAGTTTTACAAATACTTCCTCTCAAGGGATTGTATGTCCTGTTATATGACCATTACTGGTTATTGGAAATGAGTGGATAATTTCTATAATAATAAGAATCAGAAAAGTTAGAAATTTTATTGCTTGCTCAAGGCAAAATCTTACAAAAGAGAACTACCGAGAAATTAGTGAAATTGAACTTTATTCATCTTTATAGATTACTAGCAAACCCCGCGATTTTGTTCGCGTAATATTTGAAATATGCCGAGTTATATTTATATGTCTAATTTTTATTAAAAGAAATTATACTTTTAGGTTTCATTCAATTATTATTATTTAAAACACAGTTTGACTAAACTTCCTTATTACACAGTGATTAGGCAGAAATCAGACTTAAATTACTAAAAAGAAATAAAACTAAATAAATGTTAATTTAGAAAATATTTTGAAACTTTTATGCTCAATCAATACGCTCATTTAAGTATTCAGTTGAAGTTTTGAAGTTTTTAGAAACCATCTTCTTGCATCTTAAAATTAACCATGTCAAATTCCAAGTCCTACCACGTCTCTCAACATAAAGGACTATGTGCAAATAGGAAATGTCACCATTAATTTGCCAACATTAGTTTTTAAATCGTTTTGTTATTTCCTAATATTCCACAGAAACGTAATTTAGAAAGCTTTTAAAGGTCTTTTTTTAGAACGATTGCTGTTCCTATGAACCCCAGGTGGTAGAATCATCGGCATAAAATATTACCTGTCTAGGATCAGAGACTGTTACCATTGATTTGCAACTATTACTTTTATGATCGGTTTATATTCCCTGAAATTGCATAGAAATCGTAATTTAGGATATTTTTAGAATGCTTTTCGCACCTCCCCTTCGCTTCACCCCTTTTTAATTCGAATTTATTTTCGACAGTCCTTCGAGGGTATTTATATTTTATAAGTAACTACCATGCCATATTTAAAGTTCCTAGGCTCTTCAGTATCACAAAATAGCAATTTAGAAAGTTTTTTGCTCCTGCAAACCTCTGGTGGTAGTGGCACATACATAAAATATAGCTTATGCTTGAGCAGGTTCTATCACCAACAATTTTCACCATTATTTTTTACATCGGTTTGGTATTCGATAAGATTGTATAAAAATTGTAATTTTGAACGTATTTAGAATGCTTTTTGCTCACTTCATACTGTTAAATTTGGAGTTTATTGCAACTGCTCTTAGAAATCAATTGCATCTTGTAAGTAAATACCATGTCATATTTCTAAATGTTATATCGCCCAGTTGTGCAAAAAAGGCAAATTAGAACATGATTTGCTCTTGCAACCTCCAGATGGTACTGACTGCAACATAACATATAGCCTATGTTGGAGCAGGGACAGTTCCCATCAATTTGTAAGCATTACTTTTGAAAGAGGTTTGGTATTTCCTGAGATTGAGTATAAATCGCAATTTAGAACGTTTTTAGAATGCTTTTCGCGCATTTTTACTCTTTAAGATTTCCATTTTTTTTTTCGAAACTGTTCTTAAAGATCATTTATATCTAATAAGTGTGTACCTTTCTTAATTTCAAGTTGCTAGTCCCTACCGATCACAAAAATCCAAATTTAGAATTTTTTTCTCCTGCATCTTCCAGGTGATAGCGACACCGACATGAAATAACATCTATGTTAGAGCAGAGGCTGTCAGCATCAATTTCCTACAATTACTTTTGAAATCAATTTGATTCTTCCTAAGATTGCTCACAAATCAGTATTTAGAACGTTTTTTGCAACGCTTTTCGCTCATTTTCAGTCTTTTTAATTTTCAAATTTTTAAAGAAATGTTCATTGAGATCATTTATATGTAACAAATATATACCATGCAAAATTTGATGAATCTAGGTCCTTCCATAATTAAAAAAACGCATTTTTAGAACTTTTTGCTCCTGCATCTCCTTTGTGGTAATAGAAACAGTCATAAAATTTAGCCTATTTTGGAGAAATGGCTGTCACCATCATTTTTACACCATTATATGTGAAATCGGTTCAGTACTTCCTGAGATTTCATAGAAATAGCTATTTAGAAAGTTTTTTACAACCCTTTTCGCGCATTTTCATCCTTTTTAAATTTCGATTTTTTTTTAGGAAATGTTCTTAGAGATCATTGATATCTTATAAGTAACCACCATTCTAAATTTCATGATTCTTGGCCCTTCAGTAAATGCGATTTTTGTGTTAGCAAAAATCGCATTTTTGCTCTTTTATCGCCCTTTTGGGTAGTGGCACCGACATAAAATATAGCGTATCTTGGAGCAAGGATTGTCGCCATCATCTTGACACCATTATTTTTTTTAATCACTTTGGTATTTCCTGAGATTGTGTAGAAACCGCCATTTAGAACGTTTTTAGAACGCTTTTTATGCATTTTCTCCTCTTTTAAATTTCGAATTGTTTAAGAACTGTTCTTAGAAATCCTTTATTTCTAATAAGTAATTAATATTTCAAATTTCATATTTCCAATCCCTATAGTAACGCAAAACTCGCATTTTTAGAACGTTTACTTCTTTATAATATTAGTATAGATAGCTATAAAGCTATTTTGATTCTTTGCCTTTATAGGATTTATGTTTAAAGAAAAAATCATTTTTTTTTTAATTTATAGAAGTTTATCAGTACAATAATGTTTATTATTCATATGTTTTAAACCTATATGAAAATAATATAATACTGTATTTTTATGAAAATATTTAAACATTTCGTATGTCTTATTACATATCCTTTTAAAATATGAATTAGTGAATTGAAATTTATTTATCTTTACAAATTGTTGCTATAAAGCAATTTTGATTCTTTGATTTTATAGGATTTATGTTTAAAGAGAAAAGTCTGTTTATTATTTATAGAAGTTTATAAATAAAACAATGTTTTATTATTCGTATTTTTAAACTTGTATTAAAGTAATGTAATACTGTATTTTTCTGAAAGCATTTAAAGTTTTCGTATGTCTTATTAAATATCCTTTTCACATAAGTATAAGAGACATACAAGAAATTGTCTATTTCCAATGTTCTTTGGAGTATTATCCAATTAGAAGTATCGTCTGCAAGAAAGTCTATAGTGTTATTGTGATAATAACGTTCTGTGTACTGTATTCTATTTGTTTTCTTCTGTGCAGTGATTGTATTCACTTAAAGGACAATATCCTAAGTTTTTGGATTTCTTTGTTTCAAGGGAATGTACGGTCGTGGAAAAAAAAGTAAACACCCCCTACTAACTCCTCAACAAATTATTATAAAAGAAAGTTACTGGTACCGAACGATTCGAAATAAAGTCTATTTTTAAATGACGTATATAAAATTTGCTTAGGGGCCCATATACATATTAAAATGATTCCAAACTTCATTTTTTTCAATGACAATACCCAATTTTAACGAGATATTTCAAAACTTCGTTTCAAACTATGCCTAGACACCAAATTTCAAATCATTTGAATGATAAGTTTTTGAATTATAAACATTCAAAATTCTGTGCTTCTAATGTTAAATTACATTTTCATATTTTTATTTATATCTCCTGAAATTATGCTCGTAATGTGCTAATATTTTGTGTAGAAATAATACTAATATACCCAAACATAAATATGCTGAATTTGCAAAGTTTATAATTTTATGATACGAATTATGAAATTAATATTAAGAAAAATCTAAATTACAACCTACAATTGTTTTGATGGAATTAGATTTATTAAGTCCTGCTTTATGGAAATCCAAAATTTCACATTTTTCTTCCAAGTAGTTTTAAAATTAAGCGTAAAAATCAGCAAAATGATGGTTTAAGGGGCCCTCCATAATAGAAGTAACTAGATATTTTGAAATTTCTCCTGCAGTATTGTAATCTAGCAGGCTTCATTGACTTCTTAAGGTCCCTTGATCAAGATGGGGGCTCTCTCGGTTAATAATCGATTTCCGAACTTCAATTTGGATACAGCCCTTAAAATACGCTCGTTTAAAAATAATTAATTTCTCGGAAACTTATGGCACGAATTGCATAAAAATTTGTTTTTAGGCAAATTGAAGGGTGTAGAGTTCGTTTATGCTGTCAGAATTGTGTACTTCTATTGAAAAAAAAAACAAAGTTATGGTTCTTTTTAATATGTAGATGGGCCCCAAGCAAATTTTATATACATCATTTAAAAGTAGATTTTATTTCCAATCGTTCGGTACCCGTAACTTTCTTCTACGATAATTTGTTGAGGAGTTAGTAGGGGGTGTTTACTTTTTTTTTCCACGACTGTACATGTTCTGTTATATGGGCATTGCACATCGTAGGAAGGGAATAATAATGTATAATTGAAATAATGATCAGAAATACAATAGTTACGAATGTTATTGCTGGGCAAGACAAAATCTTATAAAAATAAATCACAAAGCTCGCTTGATTACATGACTATTAACACCATTAAAAAAAAAATGAGAAACATTCTGTTGAACTGAATTTATTAAATATTAAAAACTTTGATTTATTAAGCATTTTTAATTATGTATATTTTTAAAATTTCTGTTTCCATAAAAAATCTGCTTAGATTAATAAAAATTATAAATATTATACTGCTCTCTGTCAAGACAAATATTATGAAAACTGAAAAATATACAGTGAGCTGGTTGACAAAATGTGGATAATCCCTTATAATAAAGCTAAGGTTAGAAATCAAATCAACTAAATTTTCATTATATTTCAGCGGACTCATTATAAGTTGCCATAAATAGGTGATTACCAAATTATAAAACAAATACAGGGTTATTGCAAATGAGTCATCGGGTGCGAACATATATATTTCCATGACAACTCAAACGAAAGGGCGTTAACTACAGTTTCGTGCTGCATTTGTACCATGCGCCTGTGGTTGCCATGGTTGCTGCGCGAACGTCATATTCAAAATAGCGGCTGGATAGCAGAAAGCGTTTTGTGTACTAGAATTTCCAAAGTGTTAATCGCTTATAACCGTTCCGAGAGCATTCCGGAAGGCATACAAATGCAATACACCAACCCAACAAAGCATTCTGTGCTGGAATCGACAGTTCAAAGAAACCGGTGGTTTATGTAAAGGCAAAAGTTCCGGCCGACCAAGCGTTACTGAAGAAACAGTAAAACGAGTTACAGAGAGTTTCATCCGTAGTCCCAAGAAATCAACAAATCGAGCCAGCCGTGAACTTTCTATTAGACAGTGAACTGTGTGAAAATTCTCTGCCGTACAGTCACCATTTTGAATATGACGTTCGCGCAGCAACCATGGCAACCACACGCGCATGACACATACGCAGCGCGAAACTGTAGTTAACGCTCTCTCGTTTGAGTTGACATAGAAACGTATACATTTCCTAGTTCGCACGGAGTATTGTATCAAAACCCGATGATTCGTTTGTAATAACCCTGTAATTTGATACCCTTCACGCATCCGCAGTTAAGAATTATTGCATACAAATGCCCATATCTCATCAAATATTCAATACATGCATGGTTCAGTTACAGTATACAGTTTCTACTGTTCATTTTTAAATTTTTGGAAAGTGGTTTAAATTTTGTTGAAATACCGAATTCTATGAACAAAAAACTTTTGAATTTTAAGACAGAAAGATTTACACCTTCGAGAATATGCGTGCTATGCAAACACAAATGCACATTACACACAACCGTTAAACAGAACTCACCTATTCATTTGCTGCAGTTACAGAAAATTTTGAACATTTTCTATTGCATGGTTTACCGCAAACATTATTTTATTATTAAATTTATTGTTGGCCTCATGGTTGTCGCCGCGACTAAATCTTCACTGAAAAATATGAAGTTCATAAATGTACATGTTCTTTACATGCTCGAAATCTAACTTCGATTCGTCAAGTATTTTAGTAGATATTCAATAACTTGTGTGCAATCGAAAGATCCGGTCACTGTTCCTTAATTTTAATGAGCCAATGTATTTTACTGTAAACAGGCTGTATGAAAAAATAAGAATTTAATAAGATGAATCTTTTATGTTCTCTGCTTAAAAGAACCACTTTTAATGTCTTATCGACCTTATTTCTTTTTAAAAATATCTGTAAAAATATTTAGATATCTGAAACATCAAGGATTGTTACTGAAAATACAAATTTATATATAAAATACTTTATACCTTTAATTGATATGTGTGGATTAAATTGGATAAATATAAATTAGGTTGGCAAACAAAAGTTAATCTGTTTTTACATGAAATATACATAAAATAAATTTCGTTGGAAATTTATCATTTCATCTGTTCTGTAACCTAAACAGTGTGCTTGTGAGTCGATTTGTTGATCCAGTTGGCTAATCAAGTACACTATTGTTACAGAAGATATCAAAACAGACGCATATTAGTGAATTGCAGCATTTTTTAAAAGAGCGTAATATCCACCATCTGCAAAAGCGTTTAGTGATAGGGGTTTTTTAACACACAGACAATGGTGTATAAGCTGAAATTCAACGTAAAATTTGTGAACCTGTATATTGAACAAATCATGAGTAACTAAAAAATTCGAAAACAAGTGTGACAGCTTATTGCACAGCCTGCTTGAAGAGAAACGCAGTGACCAGTTTCTCCAGCTTTTCTCAATTTCTCCAGCTTTTATGATAACCAATTTGTTCTATGACTAAAAAAAAACCATGTTGGCGTGAGACTTTTTTCTTGCCGGCCAAGTATTTCAGGCTGATGATGCTATAAAATATTCCGTTACAACCTGGATTGCATCACTTTGGCATCGATCTTCTGTATTACGATACAAAATATGATATATCTTTAATTTGATTGCTTACGCGAGTGTAGCGATTATGTTGAAACTTAGTCTATGTTTACCTCCTGCAGTACACAATAAAGTGATTTGCTCTAATTCACTTTTTAATTTATTAAATTGGCCAATCAAACTCACTTATAGGATGCCACATGTGCAGTGCATTTAACATAAACATATTGTTTTGAATAGACAGACACAATAAAAAAGATAAGCAACAATAATTATAATAATAAAATGAAACATTTTTTTTTTCTAAAGGAGCCACTTTCATCAGAAAGAATTGTTACTGCAAACATAAATACATGAAAATATATATTGTACCTTCAACTGTTCGAGGTAGTAAAACAAAATAAAAATCAAATATAAATGTAAGTATAAAAGCTTGACAAATAAAAGTTGATTTATTTTACATGAAGTATACATAAAATAAGATGCGTTGGCAATATATCGCGCAGTCCTTCCTAATCTAAACAATGTACTTGTGGGTCGAATAGTTGAATCCGACGATGTTTTTAACGATGCAATTCCCGAGGTCTAAAATTTAAACAATGTACTTGATAACAAATATCACAAAATAACAGGGTGCCATCTAAAGTTCATATGATTTAACAAAGTGATATTTCATTCTCCTGCACGTGAGCGAAGTGTATATTTTTGACCATGGTTTTCAAGAAGTATAAAAATCCCGATCAATTCAGGCGTACTAACGCCAGGAATAAAATTTTGAATGCCAGTAACTCCACATATATATATTTTAGAAGGTAGATCATCTCTCAAATATTATTTTTGTAACGATCTTCCAAAAAATGCAACGTTAATTCTATTTCGAAAAATTACTTTTGAGTGGTAGTTTATAGTTTTGAGTAGTGGACTATGTGAATTACCCACTAACTTTTTTAATTTTTTAATTTTTTTCTTTTTTTCTTTTCTTCTTTTCTTTTCTTTCTTATTTCCTCTCTTAAAGTTTTTATAATCGCGAAACTTATACATATAGTATTCCGGTGATAATTAATTTCAAGTACTCTCAGATTTAAAAAACAGCGGTTTAAGTTGGCGATAAATAAATGATATGATAAATAAAAATGATAAATAAATGTAAAATCTACCCCCCCCCCCCCTATCTAACATAATCATATAAATTCCGTAGAATAAATCTAATATGATTTAATGGTTAATATATTATGTAAATTATCCTTTTTGAGTAATGATACATGGATTCAAAGGAACGGCATGCAAATCACTTTATTAAACGAATGCATAAGGAACACTAAAGAAGCAGAAAATCAGCATTTATAAATACGCAAATAATACGTGAAAAGCAGAAAACAGCTGTCTCGAAACTACTAGTGAGATTCTTCTTCAGTGCAAGAAAGAGCAAGACACAGCGTGCAAGAAAAAACAAGGCTGAGCAAAATGACAGAAACGGCTTATATAACCTATACGGGTAGAGAATGCGCCAAAAACAATCAATGAGAGAGAAGCAGGATGAAACAACTGAGTAGACAAGTAGCAACATCTACAGGAGTACGAGAGAAAAAGAAACCAAAGCAGCGGGAAATTAAATGCTTTCCAAAATATTCGGAAAATCAGGAGTACTAGATAAGTCATCGACTAAAGAGTGAGAATTTTTAATGATGTGGTAAGCTTCCCAAAAATCAAGATCAAGGTTAGAAGAACATTTCTGGATAATGATCGCTGAGAAAAAATTGAACGTATATTGAAAAAACCAACAATGTTGAGCAATAGTAGAACGTTTAAGCTCCTGATTTTTAACATAACCTTCATGCTCTTTTAAACGAAATCTAAGAGCACGTTTAGTCTTCCCAATATAAGATAGACCACACTGGCAAAATATTTGGTAAATACCACAGTTATCTAGGCGATCAATGGGGTGTTTAAGATTTGAAAAAAGCGATTTTATTAACAGGAGAAAAAATAACATTAAAATCAAACCTTCTTAAGATTTTAGCAACTTGCTGACTGATTTTAGGAAAAAATGGAAACACAACTGAAATATTCGAGTTGGAATTAGAATGCTTTTCAGAATGGACGGGTTTCGTGAATTTACTTTAAATATAATCTATAATATTAGAGGTATAACCACGATCAACAGCAATAGCTTTCAGGTAATTAAGTTCAGCACTGCGTAACTGAGGAGTGGAACAAATATTGATAGCCCGAAAAACAAAAGTATTAAAAGCAGACAATTTCTGGTTAGGAGGATAAGAAGAATATGTGTGAGGTGGGAGACTGACAGCAAAAGGTTTACGAAATAAGGAATGTTTGCATAGCAATAATTAATGCATATGTATTCATTAGATTATTTTGAATATATTACCACCGAAAATCTGTGACAAAGAATATTAGCACAACAATCATTTTATTTCTTTTTCTGATATTTTAATTGAAACTATGTAAAGGCGATATACATGATAATTAATCAATTATAGAAGCAAATTATAAACACATTTCTGGAAACCATTTATACCCCATATTATATTATAAACATCTACAAAATACTCACTGAACTTCTGATTTTTCTGACGCCCAATAACTTCAACTATTTTCTGTGAATTAATATGATAGCTAGTTATAAATATGTGCTTATGGGCTACGCAATGAGACCTATTTAAAGCCACCTAACGGCCAATTGCAGTGCTATTGTTCCTATCTCGAGTAACAGGAGTCTTTAAAATTTCTTTAAAATTAATTTTAATATTAAAGCTTCTTGTTTTATTTCTCCCGAAGTCTAAACAGTTTCGAGTACGATTGGAGCAGGCTGTTGGGTTACTTCATTTAGTTTAATTGTGTTACTCATATAAATCAGCTTTCTGTTTTATGCAATATTAGAATCATTCTCCTTTATATCAGGTTTCGGAAATCGTAACGTAACTATGAATAAGTATAATTTTATTGATAGCGCAGTAGGATGTTTATATTGAGTGCAGTGTCCAACAAAGGCATTTGTTCTAGTTCCTTTTAAATTTATTAAACTGGAAAATGCAACAATTTATTTTCTGGTCACTTGATGTGCAGTAGCATTTAACTTTAATATGTTATATTGGATCAACTGTATAAGCAACAACAATAAAAAAAAGTTTCACATTCTACGAAAATATAATATAACCACGAACTAAAATTTTCATAAGCTTCCCCGAGTTTCCTGCAATTCCACATGTCGTATTGTTTCTTCAGATACCTCAGAAACTTAATATTTTTGAAAATTAAAAATGGATTTTTAAAAATAACTTCTTTTATTACCACTGATATTCAGAGAGTTTTTAAAGTTTGTTTTTAAAGTGAATTATACATTGTTCTCAAAAAGTAAATATTGGTGTTTAGAATACTATCAATTCTCACTAAATCATTTTAAACTGTGTATTTGAATTTATATGAACAATAGTAAAAAATAATACTTATTTAATGTTAATCTTAATGCTAATAATTTATCATGTTTGTTTGAATTAAATGTTTGTTGAACATAAACATGTTTACTTGAAAATTCATAACATCCTAAAAACGTACATTCCGTGTAGAAAAATAGACCAATACACTCCAAAAAATACTTGGCAACGTTTACGAAATTTTCCGCAGCAAGTGAAATGTATTTTTGTAAATGCTTCTCTATGTTTCGAAAAAATATTGGTTTTTCAAGTTTCTAAAGATAAAAAAAGGTTTTTTAAGACGTGGTTAACTCAGAACAGGTTATTCAGCATTTTAGTTTATTATTATATTATACTAGATTAAGAAATATTGGACTTTTTTTGGGGGGGGAGGGGGTAATAATAAAATGAAACTTTTATGTTCTATATTTAAAGGAATACTTTAACATCTTATCGACCTTAGTTCTTTTTTTAAAGTGTTTATAAATAATAATTACATATCTGAAATATCAAGAATTGCACAATGTTCAATATTTAAAGAAAACGAATTAAAATTTATTTAATATATTTTACTCAAAACTTAAATATATTCTATAATAAAGATACGAGTTTAATGACTTTTTACATTTCATTAGTAAATGCAATAGACGATTTTCTTAGAAACTAGATCTGTAAATACATTCTATAATAAAGATACGAATTTAATGACTATTTACATTTCATTAGTAAATGTAATAGACGATTTTCTTAGAAACTAGATCTGTATTTCAATTTAGCGAAAGGCTTTTATCACTATTTATCTTTCATTTCCTAATGAAGATAAGTAAATAATGAAAACTTTGAAACTTTCTCAATCCAAACTTTATCTGTATATTTGACTACAGTAATTTTATTAATTCAAAAATTAAAATATCAATTTTAGTGGTGCTTAAAGTTAATTTTTTAAAGTATCTTTAGACAATAATCGAACAGAGTCATAGCGCGTAAATTCCTATATTTTTAAAGTATTCATAGATTATTTATATATTATACTTTTTAAAAACTGGGGATTTTTCTTTTTGCATTTTTAGTTCACAAGTAATCAAAGCATGAGAGCTAATTTTTCCGCAGGTTTTGTATGTACTAACGCATGTATGTGAGTATGTGTGTACGTAAAGAGATAACTCTTGATAGAATATCCGATTTGCTTCAGATTTTGGATGTAGGTTTGTTCTGATAAGGTTCTTGGGTTCCTTGGTTAATGTAAAGGGAAGAAAGGGGCTAATGCTTTCTCTTGATTTAGATAATTGAGTTTTTCATGCAGAATTATGCAATTTGCTTCAAATTTGGTATACCGGTTCATTCTGATAAGTCGCTTCCATGAATAGATTTGGATGTTCATTGGTTAAGTATAAAGAGGGAAATGGGGGAGAGAATCACCCTTTAATTTATCTAAATGGGTTTTTTTTTTTGTCGATTACTTTATTTTCCCAGGGGAACTATTCTTTGAAATAAAGGTATAAATACAATTAGTGTGAATAGGCTGCGAGCTCAAGGTCATCAGTTTAACCTGCACTTTTCTTTTTATTTAACTATTTTAAAGGTGTAGTGCACTGCCCAGCTACTTACTTTATGAAGTTATTAAAAAAATATGTGTGAGCGTGTTGTCCGAATTCTAACATTTTGTGTGTGAACGAGCCTCTAATCTGTCTTCTTTTTTTACTTTTGTTAAGTTTCATTGAATCTTCCTAAATCCAATTGTATCGATTATAGTGGACAGTTATATGCTAATTAAGTTTCTGTGGTCGGCTAGTGAGTATAATATCCTGGGAGAATTGAGAAGTGTTGCAATGGAATCGGATAAACTTTATAATATACTTATAACTACTTAAAAGATGACAAAAACATATAAAAACATTCTTTAATGCAACCTGAGATCTTTCAAACACACACGCGTTCATTGTCAAAGCGAAAAAAGATGACTGACTAAATAGAAATACATTTTAAAAACAAAAACAAAAATAGTACGCATGCGCAAGCGAAGTTCAGTCCATTTCTCTAAAGAGGGGTGAAAAGATCAGTTCATATTATCAGGAGGTCTTGAAATATTTAGGGTATTGTACCAAATTACGGGAATATTATAGGAAAGGGCATCGTTGCAAACATTATCACTTCTAAGAAAAATTTCAATGGATTCACGGATTATTGACGAGTAGTGGTTAGACGTTGAAACGATAATTTTAGCTTTTTCGAAGTTTATCTTAATATATTCTTTTTGATGCAATCGGGATAAAGCTGTATTTGGTTTGATAAAGTTGACATCAGAAATGTGCTCTTTTAATCTTTCCTTAAATTTTCGAGATGCCATACCAATATAAAATAAACTCTTATACTGTTCTGTGTTGAAGGGATGATGTGAACTCCTGCTTTTTCATAATCGGGGATATGATAAATTTTACTGGGAATCATTTCTTTCAATTTTGTTGGAGGTTTAGCTATTAAATTAATATTATATTTTAGTTATGCATATCTCAATCTCGTATCAAAGCTGTGGGATATAATCAAATGTGCAATAAATAGACTTTCTCAAACTTAATTCCTTCTTCTGTCTTGGTTGTTTTGCTTGATTAACTAATTTATTAATGTGTTGAGGAGAGAAATCCATTCTCAATAGCAATTTGTTTTGTTATACTAATCTCATTTTCTAGGTATTTATCTGTACAAACTTCGAAGGCACGTATAACGGCAGCAATTTTATATGAAAATAGTGAGTTACAATCAAAAGGAATAGTGTTGTTAGATCTGCATTGTTTTCCATAAATGGTACGCTCTAATTTATTTCCATAACTATTATTTATTAATTTAATATGATCAAATAAATTTGAGCGTACTATTTATAGAAAACAATGCAGATCTAACAGCACTATTCCTTTTGATTGTAACTCACCATTTTCATATAAGATTGCTGCCTACAGGCTTTACGTTAAACGTGCCTTCGAAGTTTGTACAGATAAATACCTAGAAAATGAGATTAGTATAATAAATCAAATTGCTATTGAAAATGGTTTTCCTCCTCAACACATTAATAAATTAGTTAATCAAGCAAAACAACCAAGACAGAAGAAGGAAATAAGTTTGAGCAAGTCTATTTATTGCACATTTGATTATATCGCACAGCTTTATGAGAGATTGAGGTATGCATTACTAAAATATAATATTAATTTAATAGCTAAACCTCCAAGAAAATAGAAAGAATTGCTTCACAGTAAAAATTATCCTATTCCCGATTATGAAAAAGCAAGATTTTACATCATCCCATTCAACACAGAACATCATAAGAGTTTATTTTATATTGTATGACATCTCGAAAATTTAAGGAAATATTAAAAGAGCACATTTCTGATATCAAGTTTAACAAACCAAATACAGCTTTATCCCGATTGTATCAAAAAGAAAATATTAAGATAAACTTCGAAAGAGCTAAAATTATCATTTCAACGTCTAACCACTACTCGTCAATAATCCGTGAATCCATTGAAATTTTACTTAGAAGTGATAATGTTTGTAACGATGTCCTTTCCTATAATATTTCCGCAATTTGGTACAATATCCTAAATATTTCAAGACCTCTTGATAATATGAACTGATCTTTTTACTCCCCTGCAGAGAAATGGACTGAACTCCGCTTGCGCATGCGTACTATTTTTGTTTTTGTATTTAAAATGTATTTCTATTCAGTCATTCATCTTTTTTCCCTTTGAAAATGAACGCGTGTGTGTTCGAAAGATCTCAGGTTGCATTAAATAATATTTTTATATGTTTTTGTCACCTTTTAAGTAGTTATAAGTATATTATAAAGTTTATTAATAACAAGGGGAAAATTTCCTTCACGACACTAGTGTTTAAAACACTCTTTTTACTCTATGGAATCGGATATCACCCTTTTTAGACTTTCAGACCAGCGCTCTATTTGCTCTTGGTTTTTCTGGGGGATTTCATCAAGTGCCATTAGCAGTGCCTCTGTTAACTATCCATTCCAGTTGAATTTTCGATGTATAGTTTCGCTAAACTGTTGGTGTTTTTAAATAAAGATAATTCGGAAGCCATGAGATTCCTGTTTAGTGCTATTGCAATATCATGCAACTAACATTTTTACATAGTGTTTTAAATGTTTTTAGCGAAATGATAATAGCATTTTTTCGACATCTGAGGAATGTCACAGTCGACATTTTTAAGATATGTAAGAGTTTGAATCTAGTGGATTTCATTTAGTGTCATTATTTAGATGTTAATTTTACAGTATTTTTTTTAAATATCGTTCTCCATTATTTTCTTTAAGCATTAATGATTTTATATAAACTGTTTTAACTTTATTTTTTTACTCATAGCTACTTATTTAAATAAAGGTTCCAAAGGCCTCCACAAAGAATTACTAAAAATAGCAGGATAATCAATAAATTTTAATAATGTAGTAAAACTTGTTAAAATGGAATAGCAATCAATAAAAAAAAAATCCGTTTTAGGGAGGTATTCGTAGAATTGCAGACATAAAATATTTGACCGTGCTTGTTTACCATAACCTATACTGCACTGCCCTAGAAATTTAAAAAATATCACGTGTATAATGAAAGAAAGTGCTGTGTTAAAAGTAGGCAGCTGTGAATGTAAATTTCTTTAGGCAATTTTTCCTTATTTTGCAAAGCATCTCATTCCAAATTTTAGGTAAAATTTCACATATATTCTTGCTGCATAAAAAAGATTTTTATTTATTCTCAGATAATCGATTTTCTCCATTCAACATTTCTTTCTAGGGTAATAGAAATATAACACGTTGTCTTGCTGAGGTGTATTAAAAGCATAATTTGTGAAGAAAATTACAAATGATTGAGAATGTTTAGTAATAATTTACAAACTAATATTCAAATTAACATATTCATGTTAGTTTTAAAACCACATATATTATTAACCCAGATATACTCATATTACTATAATCTGTTATGTTATATTTATCTACATCGGTTATATATCAGATAATTAATTTAAAAGTTATAATGCCCATAAAAAATATGAAAGTTATACCCTGCCACGTTCTAATATCTATAAGAAACAAAAAAATATTTTTCACATCGAACGTACTTGCTAGGGGAATAAAAATGTAACACTTTGTCCTACTGAGGAATAATACAAGAATAATTTGTGAAAAAAATTACGAAGGGATTATTTATGCTTTGAAAAAAGATATTCCTAAAAATGCGAATACTTTTCTGGCGATAGGTTTACTAGGTTAAACTTCTTACCGAAAACATTTTTCCGATGAAAGAGTCAGACAGCATCGAATATGTTTATGAAAATAACGGAGGCAAATTTCAGTGCTGAATGTCTCGAAATATTGTCATTTTCACTAAATAAACTCCATAAAAGAAAGAAAATTGTATTGGCAAGCCACCTAATAGTTTTAATTACGTACACTATAAAAACGACAAGTGTTTTCTGCCACATAATCATGAAATAAAATAGACAATAACCACGTCCGAATTATTCCTGATCCCGAAAAAGAGTCTGTATATTTAGAAATCTCAGAAATCAATATAATTTCGCGGTTTAACCCGAGAGTAGTCGCGTCTTTTTTTCAGAACGTTATTAGTCGCGCTCGGCCTTTTTGCCGCAGGCAACCGGCATACAGAAAATATAAGAGAAGAAATATTTCCAATTAGTATTGGAATATTAAATTTTGATGAAGTTATAAATTTACAGTTCATTCATTGACATTTTATTTATGCGATTTGGAATAATGGAGAAAAGTAAAAATGAACTGACATTAGGAATCGTTCCGTAGACTGTTCCACCAATTACAACTTTGCTAGTAAAAATGTTCCTACAAGAAGGAAAAACAGAGATGTTACTCCACTATGCTGGTGAAGAAACGTTTAATGTCACCTACATGGTAGTTCTCTATTGTATTTATTATTTCTAATAACTTAATTTAAAATTCATAAAAACTACAACTGTAGTTATCGTAGCAGTTAAATGCACTTCTAAGCGACAAAAGAAATCTGATTCAAAGATTAAGGAAAGCAAGTTACATAATCAAAACTTTAATATACAGGGTGTATCTAAACTCTTGGGCAAAACTTTAAGGGGTGATAGTACACATCAAGACAAACAATATTAACTAGAAAACTAAGGGTCCCAAACGTATTCCGAAACAGATAGGCGCCATTGAAGTTTAGGGTCAAAATTTTCAAATGATTATAAAAAACGAAAAAATTAGTCGATTCGTTTGCAGTTTTCACTAAAACTATTCTTTATCTCAGTATTTTCTTGAAAATAAATTTTAAAGATAAAGTTTAAAAAATGCTGATAGAGGGCGCTTTAGAATTTGGAGTAACGAACAACTATTTGTTACCGTTATTTTTTGTATCTCATTAAATGCTTTCAAAAGCTTAGACTTAAATTTAAATTTTGCTCTCAAAATCTGAATAGTCGGGAGTGGTTAAGTAGCGCAAACTGAACTGTGTTCAGGAGAGGGGCGTTCAGATTTCAACTCCTGAACACAGTTCAAGAAAACAGAGCAAAGCTAATCCTGAACAAAGCTCGCTTTTCACGCATTTAATGAGATACAAAAAATAACGGTAGAAAATATTTGTTCGTAATTCCAAAGTATAAAGCGCCCTCTATCGGCATTTTTAAAACTTTATCTTTAAAATTTATTTTCAAGAAAATACTGACATAAAGAATAGTTTTAGAAAAAAAAACTGCAAAAGAATTGACCAATTTTTCCGTTTTTGATTATAATTTCCAATTATTATAAAATCATTTGAAATTTTGGAGCCTAAACTTTAATGGCGCCTATCTTCTTCGGAAGACGTTTGGGACCCTTAATTTCCTATTTAATATTGTTTGTCTTGATGTGTACCATCACACATTAAAGTTTTGCCCAAGAGTTTAAATATGCACTGTATACTGACCATTATTACTCGTTTACATGTTCCTCAGAAAGAGTATCTGACGTTATTACTGCCCACGCGAAAACATAAGATAAATATATGAAGGCAATAAATAACACTTACTGATTTACAAAATGATTATGATAACAATAAATCTCAGTTATTGAATTCAGAAATTACTTCATTTCTGATTAATTTATTATATCTAAATGATATTTATCGATAACAGTATTTGTAAGGGGATATGAGCCATGAGATGAAAAGTTATATCGGCGGCAAAAAGACCAACACGCGATTACTGCCGGATTAAAGAGGCTTTATAAAACAGTGCGGTACTTTTACATTATAGTAAAGCCATTGTCATCAAACGTAACAGTTGGCGCAAAACGAATTTCATGATAAACAAAACAGTTTAAAAGAATAATAATAAGAATCTTTTTCGTACAAAAGTGAGCATTTAAAAAATATAACATTTAATAATTACAGATTTTTACGAACAATTTTATTAAATAAAAAGAGATATATATACTAAAAAATAAAACAAAAAATAAATATTATACAATAAAGAAATAAAATAAAACACATACTACAGGGCAGGCATGAAATTTTAAAAGTATTTTTGCCAAACTTGGTCAAATGACAACATTTCATTTTTTGAACGAAAACGTCGAGGGTTTTTTGAACAAAATTTCTTTTTATTCATAATTCCAGAGTCATGAAACAGTTTTATTGATTCTTCCTCATCATCAGGTTATTATCAAATGGTAAAATTCATCTCAGAGTCGGTCGTATGTAAGTTATAACTTACTGATAAATATTTTCGATTCGAAAAATAGCAAATTATGATGTTTTGTGAGATTACCATTAATAATAATAATTAAATGATTCACGTTCGATAAATACCAAATCACAATGTTTTGCACTGTTTTGAATAAGAACGCTTTGTGCGGTCGGGGTTATGACTCATTAGTGTACATTTTGTCATGGTGTTGCTGAAGAGGAAAAGTACCAAAAATGCCGTTTTCACCACTGATTTCTAGGCACGTTTCGGAGTATAATTCATAATGTATTACTACACTAATTCATACTAGTATCAATACTAATAATGAGCTTGACTCCTCTGTGGTCTTCCGATAGCTTCAGAGCCCTGAGTTTCACTCTTCCCGCTTTTAGATGTCTTTAATTTAATCCATTTTCCTTTTAAATTTGTCTGATTTCAAATTTTCATTTTTTAACCATTTGGAAAAATGGTTATTGTTCTCTATCAGGGTAGGAAATCAAAGACATATCTGAGGCGTTTTATTGGTTGAATCCGCATTTTATTCGTTTTCTGATTGGTCTAGACAGTATGTATTTTCCTTTTACTTTCAACAGAGATGGATACTTCTGTAGTACAGTAAATAATAAAGTGGAAGAGTAAAGGGCTGCGGACGAATAGGGGCCGCTTGCCGTGGCGGTTGACCCAACCGCCGACCGAGACTAATAATAAGCTCGAAGCAACAGGAGTCGTTCGGTAGCTTCATCGCCCCAAGCCCTACCTTCCTGCTTTTCGGTGTCTATAATTTGTGCAATTTCCCTTTTAAATTTGTCCGGTTTCAATTTTTGATTTTTTTTTCAATCTGGCTTCAGCTAGAGTGTCTTTCACTCGGGAAGTGGCTGGGACCTACGAACCTAGCTTCCGCAAAAGAGTCGGAATAAGTGGAAGAATAAAGGGCTTCGGACGATTAGAGGCCGCTCGCCGCGGCGGTTGTAGTACAGAGATGGTACTTAACTTCCTATTCGTAATTTTGGAAGATATTTTACTTATTTTGTTTTTAGGTAATAATTTAATATAATATTTATTTAATTAGTAAGCAGACACTTAAGGGGGTAGAATACCTTTAAACCATCAAAATTTTCGAATTTTTTAAATACATATTTATATTCCGTAATCATTTCTGAACAATATGCAAAAAACCGCATTAAAAAATTCCCATTAGTTTAGTAATTACGGCAGTTTTATTATGACTACATATTAAGACTACATAGGATAATTAAACATTGCGTTGCGTTTATTCAAAACGATGAATTTTGATACTGCGCGCAGTGTTACTAAAAACTATGCATGGCAATCAAAAGAAATTTTTGCCCCATATTCATATCTGTATTATCTACAAACTTAAAACTAGAAAAAGGTAAGAATTTTTTTTTCTTCTGTTTTTGTACTTTGAAAATATTTTTCAAAAAGTGAAATTATTTTATTTTTTATTAATTTTTTAATTTAGTCAATATTTTTTACAAATATTCTGGTTTTAGTATAAAGGAAACTCTATTGTGTATTTATTGTCACCATAATTTCCTCTTTATATGCATATTTTCACATTTTATCATGCGCGCAAGATTTTTTTTCTCTTATTATCATATATTTTTAAACTTATCATTCCAATATATATGTATGAATTTACAAGTATATATATATATATATATATATATATATATATATATTAATATAAATATAATATGAGCTTCATATTTAAATGAAGTTTGATTTTTATTCTTGACTTATTACACAAGTTTTGAAGCTTGGAACTTAGTGATATTTTTTTACTTTTTCGAAGTCTTCAAAGGTATCTTACCGCCTGAAGGAGACAAGGGAGTTTAAAATCCTTAAAAAAAATTTTTTTTTTGTGAATTGCACCTAAAATGTTATTTAATGGTATTATTTAATGGTATGCATTATGGCATGCACTTATCACACACACACACACCCACCAACACACACGCACACACACAAAAATATATATATATTTATTTTTGGGAAAAAATGGAATTTTACGCGTCGTCTTAGAAATCTTCGAAATGCCCACTGCGCGTAAATAATAATAATAATAATAATAATAATAAAATAAATTGAAATTTTTTCGAAAAAATTTGAAATTTTGATTTTCTATTTTTTTTTTTTTTTTTTTTTTTTTTTTTTTAGCTTTAAATGCAAATATATAATATTCGATGCTCTGTTTTATTTATATATATAAACCAAACTTTTATAAAAAAATATTGGAGATCTTCATTGATATGGAATGTGCAGTGGGCATTTCGAAGAATTCTACGACGACGAAATTCCATTTTTTTTTCTCAAAAATATATATATATATATATATATATATATATTTGTGATAAATGCATACCATAATGCATATAATGTACCCTTGAATAAAACTTACGGTGAAATTTACAAAAATAAAAAAATAAAAAATATTTTTTAAGGATTTTAAACTCCCTTTTTCCTCTTAATCCATTTTCCTTTTAAATTTGGCTGATTTCAAATTTTCATTGTTTTCTGTTCTTTACTTCCTGTTTTCCGCTAGAGTCACGACAAAGGGCAGTGCAGGAAGGGACCTAAAATGGACACGCGGTGCACCGTGCTACGCGAATTCTAATATTATTAATAATATTTTATAGTTTATTAATCAGCTTCCTAAACAGAGAATATAGGACATTCAGTTGCGGATTTTTTCTCTAGTAAACAATTTTTTACGCTCAAAATACATGTTTTAGCAACAAACACAATAAATAACCAGCATTGACAATCACATTAAAATTAACGTTCTTTTGTCACTTTTGTATATATAAATTCGATTACGCAGCTGAAACTGTTCAATTGAAATCTGAAAGCATTTTAAAAACCGATATTCCGTTTTCAGAAGACTAATCAATTCATTGTAAAATTTACTCAGAAAAGTTTCGTAAAATCTGGAACTAGAAAAAGAACACTCTTTTTGTAAATACTAGGTTAAGCAAAAAGTTCTGGGAAATTTGTGAAAGAATATTGTAGCCGAAATTCCTACACTGTAAATAAACCACTGTAGATTTGCCAGAACAAACTCGATCACAGTGAATGTGCTGTATCTTTCTTTGGTTTCCTGACTATATTAACATGGAAAATACAGTAGTTGCGTAAAATTAACAGCACAATGTGCTGGCAATTTGGACTCATTTTTTACAGCACAAACTACCGGCGTCAAAATTGCTAGCACATTGTGCTGTTAATTTTACGCAACTACTGCATTTCCCATGTTAATGTAGTCAGGAAACCAAAGAAAGATGCAACACATTCACTGTGATCGAGTTTGTGCGCGAGATGAACAGTACTTTGTACTGTAAAAATGTCGTTTTTTTTTACAGTGTGAACTTCCATAGATATACCACTACAGATTCTGGTAACTATTAGATGAAAAATTTCCCTGAACTTTTTGCTCAACCTAATACTTCGTTATATCGTGAAAATCATTCTTTTATAAGATTTTTAAAGATAAAGAATGTTTTTTAAAAATCATGGATAACTCATAGGAGATTATTTTATATATTGTTTTCGCGATTATACTGTATTTTTATCGTAGAAACACCGTTTTTTTACAGTTTATGATTACGGAATTTTTTTTATAACGTTGTCTGAAATATTTTCTAGAATTTTTTTTTATATTAAAGAAGCGTTTTTAATTGTACAGTGTATGAAAATTAATTCTTCAATTTAAGAAGTATAAATTTATTAGAAAATTTAAAAAACGCAGTTTAGAATCGTTGTTAACGTGAAAAAGAGCGCTTTGAGCCAGTAAATTAAAGGGAAAAATGTTATTATTCTAATCCAGGTGAAAAAGAATTCAAACGATTAATAGCTCATTATAAGTCATGTTTAATTAATTACAGATTTTGTACTTTTTGTACTTTAAATTTTTTATAAATTATAAAGTATTGTATCCTGGTTTGTTGTTTAAGAATAATATTAACCAGTTCATACATAAGATATTTCATATTTTACCAGAACAAAGAATTTCTATTATAAAGAATAATAAAAAGGCTAGAAATTCAAAATTTATAAAAGATTTCTTATTATACAATGAAATGCATTATTTTACGCTATGCGTTCTTGAATGCAGACAAGTTCTTTAGTTATGCAAAGTGATATGAAACTATTAGATATCCGACAGATATGAAACATGTCCTTTAGTTAATATCACGTGTCTTTACGAGCTTCACAGAATAATTATTTTATGTCTTCTAAAATTTTGAATCATTTATATACTTTTAGAATAATTAATTTTGTATTTATTTTTTTTAATTGAAAATTCAAGTAAAAATTGATACAAAATATTTATTTATTCATTTTTACAAATAATAAATAGTGGAATGTCTGTTTTACAAAAAAAACAACTACTGCATGTGAGAGTTAATTTGTTTTAGTTATTCTCTTCATTTCGGTGAATTAATTCGTGACATGATATTTGTTACTCATAATAATGCTTCAGACATACTGTAAGAAAATATTTATAATACATTATCTTTCAAAATTTCACACGAAGGCTTCAAATGAAGTATGTTGATAGGGATAACTTTTCACATGGAAGCGCCTGTCTGTAAATAACACCAGTATGAGGTAAAAAAGACACAAAGACAGAGATAAAAATAGATGTAGAATCTGTCAAGTTTGTCGCTTTGCGATGTGTCCGGATTATGTTTTACCGGTTGAGGTTGGATCCAATATGACAGTATTACGAGCAATAACGCCAGACAGGTACACTGTAAAAAAACACTGTAGATTTGTCAGAACAAACTCGATCACAGTGAATGGGCTGTATTTTTCTTTGGTTTCCTGACTATATTAACATGGAAAATACAGTACCTGCTTAAAATTAACAGCACAATGTGCTGGCAATTTGGACGCATTTTTTTTACAGCACAAACTGCTGGCGTCCAAATTGCCTGCACATTGTGCTGCTAATTTTACGCAGCTACTGTATTTTCCATGTTAATATAGTCAGGAAACCAAAGAAAGATACAGCACATTCACTGTGATCGAGTTTGCGCGCGAGATGAACAGTACTTTGTACTGTAAAAATGTCTTTTTTTTTTTTTCACAGCGTACGTGCGTAATCAAGCCTCACCTTCCGTAATTAATGGGTGGCAAATGGTAGAAAAGTCGAATTGTTCTATGGCCCCATTGAGTTAACATACATTTAGTTAACACATTTTTTTTTGTGTTGTGTTTTTACTCTCTTTCTGTGTCTTATTATTTTCTTATTGTGACATTTCCAAATATGCATTTCTATCTGAAAATGGTTCATAACAATGTTCTCTGTTTCTCATTCAAGTTTTTACGTGGAGTTTTTAAACACGCTTTATATCAAAATACGCAAAAAGACTGAAATTCAAGTTATAAGATAAAATAATCCTTTAACACAAATTTATTCGTGTGAAACTAATACTATACATTACTAATCCAACGTGTCCATTCATTACTAATCCAGAGCTGCCAAGTCTCCGGCTTTTAGGGTACCAGTATTTTATTACAGAAAATATTATTTTATTTAACTGGAACATTTCGGAGATTTAAAAGAACAACATTTTCTCTAAGATAATAGTGGGGAGCAAAAAGCCGGAGACTTGGCAAACCTGCTAATCCAATGTAATCCAACGTAGAAATGGATTATTCTTTCCTAAGTGATAAAATTTCAGAATTGAAAACCATGTTAAATAGTGCTAAACTAAAATTTTTCAATCTTATATAATATTTATAATATTTAAATTGGCATTTTAATTTTTTTTATTGAAAATTCAAGCAAAATTTAATACAAACTATTTATTTATTTATTTTTACAAAAAAGGTGGAAAGTCTGTTTTATAAACAAAAACACTGCACGTGGGAGTTATTTTTTTCCGTTTTTCTCTTTAGATTGGTGAATTAAATTGTGACTGAGAGTGAGTTAGCCATAATAATGATTCAGACATACTACAAATATATATATATATATATATATATATATATATATATATATATATATATATATATATTTATTTTACATGATCTTTCAAAATTTAAAGCGAAAGCTTGAAATGGAGTACATTGGTAGAGACAATGTTTGCATGGGAGCGAAAGTCTGGAAATAACAGCAGCATCTCTCTATTCTAAAAAAAAGTCCCTCCGGCCAGTACCGGGAGGAAGAGGTAGCTTTCATATTCCTTATTTTTAAAAAGCAAGCTTATATTATTCAAACACACGAAGCTCAATTTAGTGGAAACCGATTATAGGAGATTCAATACTAATTTTTATCAATACTAAATCATTATGAATGAGAATTTCGCGAAATTAGTCAGCTTTATCCAAGCTGCTTTTATTTAAAGTAACTTATACTTGGTTGCCAAATTCGGCGATATCCTGAAGTTCCAGCCATTTTAAGACAACATGCTGGATGAGGCTAACGAGTGAACTTGGTCGAGACCTTAGTAATTCCTGTGCACATGCTCACTCACATCGAAATCGGTTGATATATACAAGTGCTGTCGCAGGCAAAATAGTCAGATTTTTCGAAATGTCACCCACATTAGAAATTGAAAGTGCTATATCTGAGCCATTTTTTAAGATAAAGACAAAACAAAAAATGCTCCAGAATCCTTATATCATGGTCGAATAATTAAGAAAGAAATCTTTCCAATTTCTAATTTTTTTTTTGCACCTCACTTTAAATATAATTTTTTATTTAATTTAATGGCCTCCATTTTGAAACAAGATGGCTGATGAAGCTGGCCAGTGAACTTGGTCGAGACATTATGATATACTATCCACATGCCTTCTTACATCGAAGTAGGTTAATAAATACGTGTGTTATCACGTGGCAAATATCAGATCGTTTCAAAATGTCAGCCATGCTAGAAATTCAAAGTACTATAATTCAACCATTTTTTAAGATATATACGAAACAAAAACTGCTTCAGCATCTTTGTATCAAGGTCAAACACATAAAAAAAAATCTTTTTCATTTTTCAATTTTTTGATAACTCATTTTAAATTTTAAATTAATTTTTTTTTTTTTAAATGGCAGCCCTTTTGAAACAAAATGGCGAATGAAGATGGCAAACGAACGCGGTAGAGACATTGGTATGTAGTATGTACACACCACGTTACATCCCAATCGGTTCATAAATACGCCTGTTATCGCGTGACAAAAATCAGGTCGTTTTAAAATGTCAGCCACAATAGAAATTCAAAATGAAAAATCGAACAGTGTGAAAAATAGAATTACAAATATCTCGGCAACTCATTATCCGATCGAGTTCATTCATGATGCAAAATTTATGTTTTTTTATTGTATTGTATATTCACTCCTTCAAATAAACAATTTCGAAAATTTTTGTATGCCTTTTATCAGAACGAATATTTCAAGAGTCCGAAAAAAATAGTTCCGGTTAATCGAGGTTACTGATATTCAATAGGCTTCTTCCCATTATTACTCCCTACGTACACGCCGCATTTCAAGTCTCTATCTCAATTTGTTCGGGAGATAGAGCGATTACAGTCACACAGACATACAGACGGACGGACAATTTTTTTTTCTATAAATATGTTTTTCGGAATCTCCAGTGTCTGAAACGTGTAAATCCGTCAATTTTTTTTTCGATTTTTAAAACGATTACAAGATTTACCCTATACTACGTATGATGGGTAAGTAATACTACTAAATTATTTCATTTGGTAAATGGAGGGGGCAAGTAATAGTACAACCTTAGACTACATATTTTTAATTGACACTAGAATTACCGCGATTCTTGTATTCCTAGAAATACCAGGGTGGGTCATATCTGACCCATGACCTTCAGAGATGATATTCTTGTTTTGTATGGGAGATACAGACACACAATTAGGGTTGGTGATTAATATAATGATTTTTAATTAATGGTTAATACAATTTTGCTTCTAGACTATTACATAATATGAAATTTGGTGAACAAATACCAACAAAGAAAAGTTTAATTTCGAATTTCAGAATAGATACTTTGAGATTTTGATGAAACTTTTGAATAACATATATACATATGAATTATCGAATTAAATTCTCCAATAATGTTTCCACAGATTAATAAGATATTAAAACACAATAAATTTAAATATATATACATCCGTGATTTTTTTTTTAATTTGGATTATAAAATTTTCCATCCAGTCAATTCACATAAATTGCCATGGTCTTCGATTCTTTATTTTACTATACATAATCCACACACAAGTTGTAAAGAGTTTCCAGCACACAGTATTAATTTTACTGTCTTAGCATTGTTTTATCTGGGAACGTTTTCATTTGTTTGAAACGTTTGTGGTGGTCGGTGGACAGATAACTTCAGGTTCTTTTGCAATGTATTTATCTCTGAGCGTCTCTGCTAATTTTAGAATGTAGATGCTTCTGCTTATATTAGAACCTGTTTTGACTTTTAAAACTACCCAAACATTTATGGCCGTCAGATCTTGAATCACTAGATTTTGCATAGATCATCGACCAGGAGATATAAAACACTGCGGCTTTATCTTGCTTATGGTTCCATATTTTGGTTCTACAAAAACACTTTGAAGGGGTAATTTATTTTGTATCGTTCTCGCCTTTTTTTAATTCTTTCCTTTATTTTGTATTTTCTTCAAAACTCTTACGATATACTGGTGTTTCATGAGTTCCTCCACGTCATTTACTTGGCTATTTTCATTTAGCTTACTGTCACTTGAACTGTATTCAGATAATGAGATGTTGTAGGGATTTTCACGAAAATTTGTTTTGCCTTTTATGTCGAAATTGTTATCCTTTTCAGATGTAATTTCGTTTCTAAAAGCATTTTATGAAAGTTCGCTTCAAAGTTTTAAAATTTACTCATTCGCAAGACCTCCGTCGCGACACCCTCACTATAAAAGTGCGAAATTGGAATACCACTAATTTTTTTTTTTTTTTTTTTTACCCGCGAGGTTTATGACAGGCAAAATATTCTTTTTACTTAGTTTCTAATGTATGACAGAGATAACCGTATTCTACAGCATTCTAACAATAGCTTGAAATAAGATAATATCTCAAACATTTGCCTTGCAGTTGCATGACAGATGTGTGATCATGCCCCTACCCCTACCCCCCTTTTTGTGAAAAGCAAGTGCGATGCATCTCCTTACATTATTCTTCCGTTATTGAAAAATACAGAGTTAAAAGCCCTGTTGAAATAAAAGAAAAGAACATTATTTTGTTCGTGTCAGCGATGACCCCGCTCGGTAATTCTAGGTATACAGAGGTGTAGATATAAAAAGTTTTCATTCGATTTGAACTAAATTTGTGTTAAGGGGGTCCGGGACACATTTTCAAAAAAAAAAATTATTGAGTTAAAATTTTGTATTTTTTTTGTGATGGTTAACCATATCATTTGTAAACAAAATCAAATGATAAAACTTCTCATAGTTTTTTTTTTTTTAAATTTAAATTTAAAATTTATGAAAAAAGTGGTATAATTTAAAATCGTTATAACTCGAAATATTATTTGTAGAATTTAAATTGTTTTTCATTTAAATAAACAGAAATATATATATATATATTAATTTAGAGCCAGCATTTAAAAATATATTAATTATTAAAAATATTTAACGAAAAAATTACAAAAAAAGTGGTGCAACTTTTAAAAAAAAATCATATTTTCAAAAGTAAATATTTTTTTTTCAAATATGCTGAGTCAAAAGTAAAGTAAAATAATTGAAAAAGATATGTTCCGAGTTTCAACCCTGTATCTTTAACGGTTCTCGAGTTATAAGAATTTAAATATGAGAAATGGTGAAAAAACCTATCATGGAGGAAAACGCACTTTCACAAGAACTTGTTTCCTTGACAACCTTAGCTTGAAAGGCAGATTTTGAAAACAAACCCAAACGAAAAAATTAATATTTCCTGTTCTAATTAAGATAGAAACATGATTTAAACATCATTTTAAGCAGAAAACGGCAGAGAAATTTTTAATCCAATAATAAAAAAAAACCTGAAATTTTGAAGATTTTTGTGTCCCGGACCCCCTTAATACTAAGTATTTAGGAAAAGTGAAAAAGTTTCAAAATTTAACTTTGAAAAACAAGAGTGATACGGACGAAAAATCACGTTTTGGGTCACAAATGACCCGCCTCTGTAATTCTAGTGTTAAATTCAATCAGTTTCAGTTGAGACATGATGCATGTTAGCCATAATAATTACCCAGACACGGTCGCAGACGATTAGCCGAAAACCAAATAGCCGACAAGACATTTAGCAGACAGCACTTAGACGACAGGACGTTTAGCCGACAAGTACATTTAGTCGACACGTATATTTAGCAGACAGGACATGTAGCCGACAAGTACATTTAGCCGACAGGACAAATAGCCGAAACGTACGTATAGCATACAGGACAATTAGCCGAAAAGGACATTTAGCAGACAGACAATTGGACGACAGGCAATTGGCCGAACGTGACAATTAGCCGACAGGACATTTAGCAGACAGGACAATTAGCCGACAGGACAATAAGTCGACAAGTCAATTAGCCGACAAGACAATTAGCCGACAGGACATTTAGCCGACAAGACAATTAGCCGACAAGTCAATTAGCCGACAAGACAGTTAGCCGACAAGACAATTAGCCGACGGGACATTTAGCCGACAAGACAATTAGCCGACAGGACGATTGGTCGACAGGACGATTGGCCGAAACGAGATTTAGCCGACAGGACGATTAGCCGACAAGAAAAATTAGACGACAGGATACTTAGTTGAGAGGACGATTAGCCTAGTTAGGTTATGGTTAGGATACTTTTAGGTTACGGATAGATTATAATTAGTTTACGGTTACGTTAAACTTAGGTTACAGTTACGTTACGGTTGGGTTACAGTTAGATTACGGTTACGTCACAGTTATGTTAATTTTAGGTAACAATTAGGTTACGATTAAGTTTCAGATAGGTTAAGGTTATGTTACGGATAGGTTACAGTTAGATTACGGTTAAGTTACGGATACGTTACAGTTAGATTACGGTTAAGTTACGGAGAGGTTACAGTTAGATTACGTTTCTGCTACGATTAGGTTACGGATAGGTTACAGTTACGTTACAGTTTGGTTACAAATAGGATTACGGATAGGTTACAGTTAGATTACGGTTAGGTTCCGGATAGGTTACAGTAGGTTACGGATAGATTACAATTAGGTTACGGTTAGGTTACCGCCAGGCTACAGTTAGGTTGCGGTTAGGTTACAGTTAGGTTATAGTTACATCACAGTTAGGATACGGTTAGATTATAATTAGGTTACGGTTCGCGTACCGTCATGTTACGTTTATTTTACAGATAGATTACTGTTAGGTTGCAGTTATTTTACAGTTAGGTTATGGTTAGGTTATAAGTAGGTTACGGTTACGTTACGGTTCGGTTACAGTTACATTACGGTTAAGTTACGGATAGATTACAGTTAGATTACGTTTCTGCTACGATTAGGTTACGGATAGGATACAGTTACGTTAAAGTTAGGTTACAAATAGGATTACGGATAGGTTACAGTTAGATTACGGTTAGGTTACGGATAGGTTACAGTAGGTTACGGATAGATTACAATTAGATCACGGTTAGGTTACCGCCAGGCTACAGTTAGGTTACGGTTAGGTTACAGTTAGGTTATAGTTACATCACAGTTAGGATACGGTTTGTTAATAATTAGGTTACGGCTAGCGTACAGTCATGTTACGTTTATTTTACAGATAGATTACAGTTAGGTTACAGTTATGTTACAGTTAGGTTATGGTTAGGTTATAAGTAGATTACGGTTACGTTACGGTTAGGTTACAATTAGGTTATGATAAGGTTACGGTTATGTTCCATTTCCGTTACAGATAGGTTACGGTTAGATTATGGATAAGTTACAGTTAGGTTACGGGGGATCTATGTCATTTAGCCGAAAACCAAATAGTCGACAAGACATTTAGCAGACACCAAATAGCCGACAAGTACATTTAGTCGAAACGTACATTTACCCGACAGGACATTTAGCCGACAGGTCAAATAGCCGACAGGACGTTTAGCCGACAGTACGTTTAGCCGACAAGACATTTAGCCGACAAGACATTTAGTCGACATGACAATTAGCCGACAAGTCAAATAGCCAGCATGACAATTAGCCGACAGGACAATTAGCCGACAGTTCAAATAGTCGACAAGTCAAATAACCGACAGGACATTTAGCCGACCGGTCAAATAGCCGACCTGACAATTAGAAGACGGGTCAAATAGCCGACAGGACAACTAGCAAACATGACAATTAGCCGACAGGACAACTAGCAGACAGGTCAAATAGCCGACGTGATATTTATCAGAAACATACATTTTGCCGAAAGAATTTAGAAGACACATTGATATGGGTCGGTGATATACCAACAATGTCAACCTCAATAACTCGTCACCATCATAATTGAACTTTTTAGCTCAGAGGCTATCAAAGTCAGAGAGCTGATGTGCCCGCCGTTCTGTATGTATGTAAGTATGTACGTACGTATTCACGTAACGAGGTAACTCTTGATAGAAACATCCGATTTGCTTCAATTTTTTTTTCTACGTTCATTCTTGAAAGGTGCTTCCCTGATTAGTTTTGGGGTTTCATTGGTTAAAGATAAAGGGGGAAAAGGGGGCTAGTCCCTCCCCTTAATTTAGATAAATGGGTTTTTCATGCAGAATTATTCGATTTGCTCTAAATCTGATATACCGGTTTATTATGTTAAGGAGCTTCCCTGATTAGATTTGGAAGTTCATTAGTTAAGTATGAAGGGAAAGAGGGCTTCTCCCCCTTAATTTAGATACATTTTTTTTCATTCAAAATTATTTGATTTGCTCCAAATTCGGTATACGGGTTTATTATGTTAAGGAGCTTCCCTGATTAGATTTGTAGGTTCATTAGTTAAGAATAAAGGGGGGATATGGGAGCTACATCCCCCCCCCCCTTAATTTAAATAAATGGGTTTTTCATGCAGACTTATTCGATTTGCTCCAAATTTGCTATACCGGTTTATCATGTTAAGGAGCTGCCTTGATTAGATTTGGAGGTTCATTAGTTAAGAATAAAGGGGGGAAAGGGGGCTACCCCCTATTAATTTAGATAAATATGTTTTTCATGCAGAATTATTCGATTTGCTCCAAATTTGATATACCGGTTTACTATGTTAAAGAGCTGCCTTGATTAGATTTGGAGGTTCATTAGTTAAGAATAAAGGGGGATAGGGGAGCTAGTCCCCCACCCCTTAATTTAGATAAATGGATTTTTCATGCAGAGTTATTCGATTTGCTCCAAATTTGTTATATCGGTTTATCATTTTAAGGAGCTGCATTGATTAGATTTGGTGGTTCATTAGTTAAGAATAAAGGGGAGAAAGGGGGCTACCCCTATTAATTTAGATAAATGGGTTTTTCATGCAGAATTATTCGATTTGCTCCAAATTTGGTATACCGGTTTACTATGTTAAGGAGCTGTTTTGATTAGATTTGGAGGTTCATTAGTTAAGAATAAAGGGGGATAGGGAAGCTAGTCCCCCCACCCCTTAATTTAGATAAATGGGATTTTTCATGCAGAATTATTCGATTTGCTCCAAATTTGGTATACCGGTTTAATATGTTAAGGAGCTGCCTTGATTAGATTTGGAGGCTTATTGGTTAAGCATGAAGGGGAGACGGAGGTTTGTCTCCCCCATTAATTTAGATAAATGGGTTTTTCATGCAGAATTATTCGATTTGCTTCAAATTTGATATACCGGCTTATTCGGGTCTATGTCATTTAGCAGACAACCAAATAGCCGACAAGACATTTAGCAGACAGCAATTAGCCGACAGGACGTTTAGCCTACAAGTACATTTAGCTGACACGTACATTTAGTTGATAAGACAATTAGCCGACAGCGACAGTTAGCCGACAGAGACAATTAGCCGACAGGACAATTGACCGACAGTACGTTTAGCCGATAGGACACTTAGGTTAAGTTAGTTCACAGATTACGTTTAGGTAACAATTAGGTTACTTTTAGGTTACAATTACGTTACAATTAAGTTATGGTTATGTTACGGTTACATTACGGATAAGTTACAGTTACGTTATAGTTAGGTTAGGGTAGGTTATAATTAGTTTACTATTACGGTTAGGCTATAATTATTTATAACAAACACATTTTTTAAAAAGTAACATTTTCTACAATAAATATTGTTTGAAATGGGGTTTTTTGACGGATAACTCCGAAAAATATTATTTTTTAAATATAAGAATTTAAAAGAGGGGATGCATGAATTAAGAGTGTATTCAGGTGGCGAAAGAGTGGACCCACAGGGGGCAATTTTCAAACTTTTTTCGGACCAGTTATGTGATATATCACCGGAAAGACCACTTTTTCATGTTATAATTATTTCTTCTCCCCTCCCCTCAATTTTGCTCCCCAGGGGGCACTTTTCGAACTTTTTGAAATCGTAGCGTTTTCATCATTTTAGATTAGATTTTTTTACGGAGCCCTCCTATAAATATTATTTATAATATATAAAATTCCAAAGAGTGGGGGGGTTATTGCAGAGGGGCGTGAGAGTTGGTGCACCGGTGGCGCTTTTCCAACTTTTGCAGACACCCCTCATGTGATATATCATTGAAAAACACTATAGCCACTATTTGATATTATACACCTCCCAAGTTCCACACCACCACACACACACTGCTTTGCCACCCCAAGGGGGAGGGATTTTTGAAATTTTTTGAAATCGTAGCGTTTTCATCATTTTAGATCGGAATTTTTTTACGTAACCCTCTGATAGATAATGTTTATAATATATAAAAAATTCAAAGAAAGGGAGGGTCTATTCTGAGGGACGCGACTCCCTGGAGGGGCGCTTTTCTAACTTTTGCCGACACCCCACATGTGATATATCAATGTGATAAAGCACTGTGGTCACTTTTTCATATTATACACTTCCCATGTCTTTAACCATCCATAAACTTTATTGATAATAAATATTAAGAAGTTCTTTAAAAAAAAACGCTAAACTTTCCAAAACTTTCTAAAATATTCATGGAGACATTTTTATGCATAAAAACATCAAAATAAAATCCTTTATATCTAACTTCCTTTTATCAGTAATTTATTTATTTTGTTATTTATTTTTGACTAGATAATCGTAAATTTAAGAGCTGTTTATTTTTATTCCCCCCTAACATTATTTATTCCAGACAGTTGTGCGCCAACATATGCGTATTTGGCGGAAGCATGATGCAACAGTTGAAAGGAGAAATCAATCATCATGTTTGGTCATTTCTTTATTCATTTCATTTTCTTCGGTTACTAACGAAAAAGAGCTATTATTTGATACCAATTTAGACGTGCTAATAAGTCTATTTGATACAAATAAAGCATATTACGGCATTAAACTGGATTATTCCTAATTTTCTCTTATTGATCAAGTTGAATTTAGACACTGTTCGGACCTTGTGCGCATGCCGAACGAGCTCCGTAGCTTTGCGGTCATGTGACCCAGTTCAGTTGTTGCTTAGCTGCCATTGCGGCACGTTGTGTATTCGAGCGGGTCTTATCCCCAAGTATATAGTTGTTGCTTAGCTGCCATTGCGGCACGTTGTGTATTCGAGCGGGTCTTATCCCCAAGTATATAGTTGTTGCTTAGCTGCCATTGCGGCACGTTGTGTATTCGAGCGGGTCTTGTCCCCAAGTATATAGTTGTTCTTTAGCTGCCATTTCGGCACATTGTGTATTCGAGCGGGTGTTATCCCCAAGTATAGTATGTTGTTCTCGAGCTGCCATTGTGGCACATTATGCTATAGCGGGTCTTATCCCCAATTATTCTGTTGCTTATAGCGGGAGTATTCCCCAAAAGATGTTTTATGAACGTCACTTGTTCTAACAGCGGGTTATCACCCCAAGGTCACCTCGTCATTCTACATGTTTTTCAGTGTTTGTGATTGTTTGTAACATTTGTGTGCTGTGTGATATAAAAATGTGAAAAAGAAAACCATTTGTCTTCAATCTTAAAGTTACACACAGTATTCACATACATTTTTGTGGTCCGTCGATTTCGCAGCGAAATAGCTGCTATGGAAAAATTAAATAGAACAAAAGGTGCTCTAAAAGGTGCTATAACGAAATTAGAAAATTTCGTAAAAGATAATACAGACGAAATTAATTACTCGAGTACGGAGCTCGAAATAAAGATTCGAAAATTACCCGAGCTTCAAGCAAAAGTATCGGAAATACGGGATAAATATTATGATATCCCTGAGATTAAGGACTTACCAGAAATCGAAAACGAGTTAGATGAACTCGAAGATCGTCTCGAGAAACTTGAGGTAAGTCTCAACATATTTCTTAAAAATCTTAAAGTTTCTGAAATAAATGTGCATGCTGATAGTATTGAATCTATGAGTTTGAATAATATTAAAGTTAAGTTACCTGAAATCCCACTACCAACATTCAATGGTAAATATGAAGAGTGGTCAATCTTTAAAGTACAATTTACAAATTTAATTATCAATAATGCTCAGTTAAATGACGCTCAGAAGCTGTTTTATTTGCGAGCATCGCTAAAAAATGAAGCAAAGCAACTAGAGAGCCCAGACGATTCCTTAGAGTCATTGTTTACAGCACTTACTGAAAGATTCGAAAATCAACGTTTGCTCATTGACACTCATTTATCGGCCATAATTAATTATGAAAAAATACATTACGAGTCTTCTAAAGAATTGAGATCCTTTATTGATTGTGTAAATAAAAATTTGAGGGCCTTAAAAGTATTACAATATGAACAAAACAATCTGTCTGATGCTATCCTTATCAATATTATATTGCAAAAGGTAGATAAGGAATCTCGAAAATTATTTGAATATTCGATTAAAAAATCAGAATACCCGCAATTTAATGAATTAATGTCATTTTTGGAAAACCGCAGTTCTACGTTAGAAAGCGTAAATAGATACTCTGCTTCAAAACCCTTAAACAAAAACATTCCTCTTTCGAACAAACAAAAAAATTTCATGCTAAATTCGAATGATAAATCGAATGGAAAAACTTGTATTCTGTGTAAATTGACTTTTCATAATTTGAACAAATGTTCTCAGTTTCGAAAAATGAATGTTTCTGAACGATACGATTTTGTGAAGAAAAATAAGCTGTGTATTAATTGTTTGAATAATTCTCATTGCGTAAATTCTTGCATTTCAAAATATAATTGTAATACCTGTGGATTGCGACACAGCTCATGGCTTCATCGAGAAAAAGAAAATAAATCCAAAAATGAATTGGCTTCCCCCCAAATTTCCTCCCCTCTTGCAGGTGCGGTAAATAGAGAAATGAAGAACATTTCGGTAAATAACGAATCATTAAAGACCTTGAATAATATAAGTAAAGAAAGAAAATCAATTTTATTGAGTACATGCTTTGTTTTTATAGAAGATAATTTCGGAAATAAACGAAGGTTTAGAGTCATTTTGGATAATGCTAGCAATGTCAATATTTTAACTAAGGATTGCGCTGACATGCTGAAATTTAAAAAAAGGATAATTAATGTATCCGTTACAGGATTAAACGGTTATACTTATAATGTAAAACATAAAATTTCGAGTGTAATTACAAACGAAGATGGCTCTTTCAGGGAGAATATAGATTTCTTAATTGTTCCCAAAATCACGGATGTAATTCCATCAAAGCAATTAAATGTATCGGACATTAATTTACCGAATATTGTGGAATTGGCAGACCCCACATTTTTCAAACCGGGAAAAATTCACGCATTGGTTGGCGCTGGATTATTTTATAGAATTTTAAAGCATAATTCAGTTAAGATAAATGATAAACTTTTTCTGCAAGACACTGTTTTTGGATGGATCCCAACTGGGGCGCTAGAGGAGAACACGCAAACAAACAATATTACTATGTGCAATTTCGTTAGAGATTTCGATGAAATAAATGATAATTTAAAACAATTTTTCGAGCTTGAGTCTATAGGCATAAAACATGATAATCCGAAAATATCGGAAACTGATCAAGCACAACAAATATTCGATAAAACTGTCAAATTTGTAGGCGATCGTTATGAAGTTCAGTTACCGTGGAAAAAAGACTGGAAGGATTTAAATGATAATTTTAATGTTGCGAAACAGCGTTTGGAAGGTCTAAAAAGAAAATTTTATCGAAACCCAGAGCTTTTTCGACAATATTCTGAAATAATCACGGAATATTTAAAGCAAGGAATTATAGAGCAGGTGCAAGAAAATGAACCTGTTTTAGACAGGGCAGTTTATTATTTGCCCCATCATGCGGTCTGTAAAGAAGATAAACTTACTACAAAGGTCCGAATCGTCTTCGATGCCAGCTCTCATGATAACAATGATTTGTCCCTTAATGATTGTTTATGGCCCGACACCAACTTAAATCCACTTCTATTTGATATTTTAATCCACTTCAGATTATACGAAATTGCATTTTCTTCTGATATAGAGAAGGCGTTCCTTCAAATCTCACTAGCTGAAAAAGATCGGGATTCTGTCCGTTTTCTGTGGTATGATGATGGTTTAAAATCTTTCAAGGTCTTCAGATTCAAACGTGTTATTTTTGGAGTCAATGCCTCTCCATTCCTCCTATCTGCTACCATAAAGGAGCACATCAAGCGGTTTACGAACCTACACCCAAGAACTGTTCACCTACTCGATAAATATATTTATGTGGACGATTTTATATCTGGCGAAGATACGCTGCAAGAAGCTCTTGATGTTTCCCTGAATGCTAACAAAATAATGTCTGAAGCAGGAATGATTCTTCGAAAATGGATAACCAATGATGAAGCGTTACTGCAGTGCTGGCAAAAGGAAGGTTTAAATATTCAAGCAGAACATGCTGCAATAAGCCTAGGAAGCAATCTAAGCAAGGTATTAGGAATGTCCTGGAAAACAGAAGAAGATTGTCTGACATTCGAAGTCAAAAGTTTAATAGAATTCTTGTCATCGCAAAAAGGCTCAAAACGTCTACTATTGCAAGCAGTTGGTAAAATCTTCGATCCGTTAGGCATGCTGACGCCATTCACCATTAGAATAAAATGCCTGTTCCAAGAACTATGGCTAAAGAAGACAGCATGGGATGAACAGTTACCAACTAATGTGCACGAAAAATGGTTAAAGTGGCTCGAAGAACTTCCAAATTTAGCAGAATTAAAAATTCCGAGGAAAATTCTTGGTTGCTTGAATCAAGTAATAGCTGTAGAAATACACGCCTTTTCTGATGCTAGTAAAATAGCGTATGGATCTGCAATTTATCTGAGAATAAAAAGAGAGAGTGGTGTGGAAGTCAATCTCGTGACTTCAAAGAGTCGTGTTGCACCGATAAAGGAGATAACTCTGCCTCGGCTAGAACTTCTCGGAGCCTTACTAAGTGCAAGACTGACCAATAAAGTAAAACCCATCCTAGATCAAAAAATCACATCGAAGGTGTACTATTGGACAGATTCCAAAATAACCTTATTCTGGATCAAAGGATCATCAAAGCGATGGAAGCAGTTTGTGGCAAACCGTGTCATAGAGATTAATGCACTTTCAGATTCGAACTCTTGGTATCACTGCTCTAGCAAGGACAATCCTGCCGATCTCTTGACCAGAGGTGCGAGTGTTAATTCTCTTGTAGAGAATCCAATGTGGTTTAGGGGACCAAAATTCCTAGCAGCTGATGACTTAGTGACTGAGCAAGAAACTATTTCTGTGCCAGAAACAGATTACATTCCAGAGACTAAATCAAAATATAAAAATAACTGTAATGATTTCAATTCTAATATTTCTCTTTCTCTTTTCAGGAATCCTGAAGAAGTATATTTTTTTCTCAACATAAGTGGTAAATACTATAGTATTCTTCGCATACTGGCATATGTTTATAGGTTTTTTCACAATTGCAAATGCAAGTTAGCAGACCGGCGCAGAGGCAGCCTCACAACCCCAGAAATAAAAAATTCAGAAGTTTCTCTAATTAGATTAGTACAAAATTCAGAATTTCAGGAAGAGATTAAGGGTTTAAAACGGGAATCAAGGGTTCCCCCTTCCAGTAAAATTAAATGTTTATCCCCCTTTTTGGATCAAGATAATATCTTAAGAGTTGGCGGTAGGTTGGAAAATTCAGATTTAAACTTTGATAAGAAGTATCAAATCATTTTGCCGAAAGGCCATAAGCTCACAAAACTCATATTTGAGCATTTTCACAGGAAGTATTTTCATATTGGTCCCCAAACTTTAATCCATTACGTACGTATGCGGTTTTGGCCCGTAAGTGGAAAAAATTTAGCGCGAAAAGTAGTGCATGATTGCATTGTCTGTTTTAGGAACAACCCAGTTACTGCTAAACAAATCATGGGTGACCTCCCATCGGAAAGAGTAACTCCAAATTTTACGTTTAACCATACAGGAGCCGATTTTTGCGGCCCTTTTGAGATTAAATATAAAAATCAAAGAAAAGGGATTTTTCATAAGGTTTATGTCGCGATTTTTGTTTGCTTAGTAACAAAGGCTATTCATTTAGAAATAGTAACGGATCTAACTTCTGATGCGTTTATCGCCGCACTTAAACGCTTTGTTTCAAGGCGAGGAAAATGCGCTTCTATTATGACAGACAATGCTACGAATTTTAGGGGTGCTAAATCAGAATTGCACAAACTTCATGAGTTAGTCCGTAGACCGGATGAAAAATTAGCTAATTACCTTACTTCAGAAGCTATTGAATGGAAGTTCATTCCTCCTAGATCGCCCAACTTTGGTGGTTTATGGGAGGCTGGTGTAAAATCTTTCAAGTATTATCTTAAACGAACATTAAAAGGTGCTAGATTGACTATGGAAGAATTCCAAACAGTCACCACCCAAATCGAAGGGGTACTAAATTCGCGTCCCTTAACTCCGTTATCGACCGATATAAATGATTTTAATGCATTGACACCAGGCCATTTCCTAATTGGTCGGCCTATCGATGCCATTCCAGAACCTCAGTTGATTGATATCACAGAATCGAGATTATCTAGGTGGCAGAGAATCACTAAATTCGTCCAATTAATTTGGAGAAATTGGCAATTAAATTACTTGAGTCATCTCCAAAATCGTTCAAAATGGCAGATAAAAGGGGAAAACATCAAACCAGGGGCGATGGTAGTCATAAAGGAGGACAATTTACCTCCCTGTAAGTGGATGCTAGGACGAATCTTAAAGGTTATACCAGGAAAGGATGGTAATGTTAGGGTTGCAAAGGTTAAAACAGCCTCAAATATCTTTCTTAGATCCATATCTAGATTGTGTGTCTTGCCCATTAATGAAACCTAATGTATATACTTATTTCTCATTGTCTACTTATTTTAAAGTGCACCTAAGATTTACATGTTATTTTACATTCAACTTTTCTTAAGAATACATCGAACTATTTTTAGAAAAGAGCTTAAATTTTGTAACAAAGAATTTAATTTTATTGTATTGTATAGTCCTTATTGTTGCTACTTATTATTATTGTACTTGTATTGTAATATTATTATGTGGTATTGGTATTTTATTTAGTTCTTGTATTTATAGTGTATTTTAATATTTTGAATGTGCTACGCACATTGCAACGCGGGGCGGCATGTTCGGACCTTGTGCGCATGCCGAACGAGCTCCGTAGCTTTGCGGTCATGTGACCCAGTTCAGTTGTTGCTTAGCTGCCATTGCGGCACGTTGTGTATTCGAGCGGGTCTTATCCCCAAGTATATAGTTGTTGCTTAGCTGCCATTGCGGCACGTTGTGTATTCGAGCGGGTCTTATCCCCAAGTATATAGTTGTTGCTTAGCTGCCATTGCGGCACGTTGTGTATTCGAGCGGGTCTTGTCCCCAAGTATATAGTTGTTCTTTAGCTGCCATTTCGGCACATTGTGTATTCGAGCGGGTGTTATCCCCAAGTATAGTATGTTGTTCTCGAGCTGCCATTGTGGCACATTATGCTATAGCGGGTCTTATCCCCAATTATTCTGTTGCTTATAGCGGGAGTATTCCCCAAAAGATGTTTTATGAACGTCACTTGTTCTAACAGCGGATTATCACCCCAAGGTCACCTCGTCATTCTACATGTTTTTCAGTGTTTGTGATTGTTTGTAACATTTGTGTGCTGTGTGATATAAAAATGTGAAAAAGAAAACCATTTGTCTTCAATCTTAAAGTTACACACAGTATTCACATACAGACACTTTACTCCGTGAAGGATTGGATTTCTGTAGCTCCGGGGTGGGGGTGGGTGTAGAATTTGCACTTTTTGACCATTGAAAACACAAAATCTCAAATCATCCATGAGGACATTTATTCTCTGGGGAGAATGTCTCCCCCGGGTCACTCCATGAATTCAACACTGTTAATGATTTTTAAAAAAATTAGGACTCTTTCTCTTTCTGATTTAATTAAGAAATTTAAACATTTAAACACGGAATGTAAAAAATTATTTTGGAGAAACTATTATTTGTATAATGAATGCCATTGCTGGATCATATACACCTACGTTTACAAATGAACTGAAAATTTAATAGAATAATATTAAACTAGAGAACAGGAAAACTGCTTTTTGAGAATTTAGTGTTGCCCCCGGCATTTCCATTACTCCATTTTCTTCTGATGGACTGATGGCTTCTATTATTATGAAACAGCCATTATAAATGAAGTGTTAGGTGACGATGAAAGAGCAGCCGTAAAAAGTTTGAGCTCTGATTTTCTGTCGGAATGGGTGAAAAAATGGCTATTTTTTTTTTTTTTTTTTTTTTTTTTTTTTGAGGACTGCTTTTTCATCTTCCCCTAACACCTCATTTACAATGGCTGTTTCATAATAATAGAAGCCACCAATCCATCAGAAGAAAATAACTCGGTTAAGCGGGACTCTACTGCAGTACAAAACGTATTTCAATTTTAAGACTTAAAGCACACGTTTTATTTTATGTAAAATGACGTCATTCGCATCCGCTTAAGAATTCCACATTTATGATCTACTCTTAAACATCTACAGTAAAGCATGCATAGCACATCACTATCGCGAAATAATGCACAAATGCAAAAAAATATTCCGTCATTCAAGAAAAAAAAAAAAAAAAAAAAAAAAAAAAAAAAAAAACGGCGATCTAATGATTCATAGATACTTACAATTAAATATTGTATATAATAGCTCCATTGTTTTAACAAAAATCATTCGTTTATATATTTTTTTCAAAATAGCACGTATTTTAATTACATTTTCTTTCGGTTGTTACGAAAAAATGGCAACAAAAATATATAATTGCTATTTTAAAACTATTCTTCCTTTACTTTCTACAGAAATCGAGTTCTTCCGTTGCCAATATTAAGCAAATGGTGAATTAAAAACTCCAAAAAAATTAATATTTCAAAAATAAATGGAGATACAGTTTTCAAACAAAAAGTATTTAAAAGAACTTTTTTTCTCCAATACGACGGTATAAAAATTAAAAATGTGCGATGCTTAGAAGTTTAAAAAATTGCTAAACAGTATTTAATCGTAATGCTTTCTTTTACGGCTAGCCTCTGTAAGGTAACGTTATTTTTTGGACACAAAATAAGCTGGGAGAAAGAAATAGCATACCGTACCGCAGGCTAATAACATTTTGTTTTAAACGTGATATATAATTTTAATTGTTTCACCAATTTTCAAGTTTATTGAGAACTTTTTACGTTTCATCCTTATTCCTCTATTTGTATTAACTTAATTTTTCAATAACGGTTTCTTTGTAATCAATAATACTCTAAAGTTAAAAAATATATGTTGAGAAAATTAAAAAAATTTTTTTCAAATAATTCTAATTTAATTTGATATTCAAAATTTAAGAAAAGCATTTATCGAATTAGATATATATGGTAAGCATATATAAATTTTCTTTGAATTTGAAGCTAGGTTCTCCTTTATATTAATAAAATTGGTTCTTATTTAATATTATTTTTTTCATTCTTGTTAATAAAGTTTGCATTTTTAGTCGTAGAATGTATCCAGCCTCAGCTAGGGATCTAACGAATTTCGTAAAGTATCAAGCAGAATATTGTAGATATTTAGGGGAATAAAATCAGGGTAATACATTTTTAGGTAGATTTCGTAATAAGAAATACTACATATTACATTTTATCAACATTTTTGCAGATCTACGCCGATCATGAAACCATAGAACACCAAACCACCCCCAGTTCAAAACTTTATCTAACTATCTATCCATATATATCACTTTTTTATGGACACGATAACTTCCATAACTCTGCACAAACCTCTTCCAAACTGATCAAGGCCATACCATACAATCAAGGGGCAGAAAATCTCGGTAAAGTTCGTTAATGGGCAAAATCGACCCAAGGGTATGGAAATAGGGAAGGATTTTGTGAAAACAGAAAAAAACAATAACTTCTTAATTATAATGCATATCAAATCAGTTTAAAGTTATTATTACTTCTAGGAAAAGGTCCAAAAAATTATGCATAACAGATTTTTGATATCATTAAAAATGGGCTCAAGGCGCAATGAAAATAGAGTTTTAAGTAGAAAAAATTCATAACTTCGTCAATTCACAAGATATAAAATCCACTTAAATTTAATATAAATCTTCTTAATCTGACCTACAACTTTTATATTGACAAGTTTTTGATAGTACCAACTCTTACAGAGAAAAGGGAGAGGCTTAAAAAGAAAAAAAATCATAACTTCGTCAATTCACAAGATATCAAATCCGCTTAAATTTATTATAAATCTTTTTAATGTTATCTACAACTTTTATATTGGCAAGATTTTGATAAAACCAACTCTTACACAAAAAAAGGAGGTTCAAGAAAAAAATATCGTATTAAGGCTGTTCTCAAATCCATAGTGGCAACTTTATGACATAAGTTTTAATTCCCTTTTCTTCGGAAACGCATGAAATTGGAAGGTGTTGTTATAAGGAAACTATGTAATTGAAAGACATTTTCCGTTTTTTTTTTTTGTTTTTTTTTTGTAAACACAATAGATGTTTCAGAAAATACTGTCACAGTTTGAACCAAATTTCCCAACAAAAGGAAAAAAAAAAACACTGAACGAAGGGAGAAAAATCCCTTGTAGTAGGTCTGCCAATTTTATACAATTACGTTAAAAAATCTGTACGTCATTGTGTCAGAAAATATCAACCTTGTTGAGCAGTGTAGTTGAGAACACAGCCTTAACATGATTCTGATAAAATCAGTTTAGAAAAATGAAATTAAAAACTCGTCAAAAGCGACCAGAAAAAATTGTCAAACTGTGATTATCTCTATTCTTGATTTAGCCTTTTTGGTGAAATTAGTACTTAACTTCGAAATCTACCTGTGCCTGCAGGCCGAGTCGGGAGTGATTTTTTTCTCTTTCTTTTCTTTCTTTATTTTTAAATGATTTTCTCAAATCCAAATTGGCTATTTTCTAACGCATTCATATAAAACCATTTTATTTCTTACAAGCACAAAATGTACAGCTATTTTCATTCAGATACTAAACAATCAAATTTAATTTTTTAGTGTGAGACTATTTTAAGAATCCATAATCTGCTTATTTGTCATACATTTTTATAATGAGGCTCCTAAAACTTCGCTTATCGGTGAGAATTTTAACTATTTTTTTTTTTCATTTTGCACAAAAATATCATTATTTGATAAATTTTATAGCACAAATAATGCTCCGATACAACAGTTTGTTGAATTTTCATGATTTATTTTGAAAAATAAACGGATATTTGCAATTGGCATTAAAAAAATATATTTTATGAACTGAGATAAGGATTACTACTGCAATTTGTTTATGTAGAAAAAGGTAAGTCATATAAACAGGGTTTTTTTAACAAATAATAATCTCTTTGTGATGTTTCAACATATTATATTAAACGTATAAAACAGTTAGACATATGAATAACGAAATCTATATCGAATTAAAAATAAAAAACAAACTGTGCGGTATGAATTTTTTGCTTGCTTTTTTTTAGTTCCCTACGTTACAAACAAATTTTATGCAATGCAATTTTATATCACACTAGCTGACCCACCCGGCGTTTGCCTGGCCCATCATAATAACCTTAAATAAAACTCAAGTTTGTATGATTTTATATCCTTTGAAAATCTTTTAAATGAACCTAGTTTCGGTTGTTCCATTGCATTCCACAGCGTCTCGTATGTTTCCAACAAACGTCTTTCCGAACAAACCTGTAATCTGGGTCCTCGCTACCTACCACAGCATGTGCCGGAAGTGCTCCGCACGTATCGTAGACAATTGAAAAAAAAGTCTAATAGTGAGCCAAACTTCGTAGTAATCAAGCCCATAGAACCGGAAAAACGAATGCATCATTAATGTTCGAAAATGTCGTTAACTGAATTCTAAGCAGTAGCGGCTCATCCATAAGTGCTGCAGAGCTGTAGCACCCCCTGCAATCTTTCCTGTCTTCCCGCTAGAGCCAAACATCATTAATCTCAATATAAATGAGACAGCCACGAAACGCCTCTTCTGCAGTTGAGACTGAAAGGAAACTCCTCTTCTTCTGTTTTTCATAAAAGCAAAATCAACGCCATTTTGTTCCGTTTTCTTTTTATCAGCGGAAATGCGTCGTTTCAGGATAACCGATTACTTCTTTGGAAAGCACGCAATACGGCCTTCTTTTTACTTTATGTATTAAATGACCAACCCCTTAAGAAAGACTGCCTTGGGAACATGTGGTTTCAAGAAACCAGATGCTTAATCACCTCTGTACTTTTCAGTACTTACTTAGTTTTAGAAAGTTTTAGGAAAAACAAGCGATTCTGAAACAAATATTTCTACAATAACGCGAAACTTTCTGGTTTTTGAGCTTAAGATTTAACAGCTGTTTGTAATATTTGAAACACTTCTATGCTAATTAATAAAACAAGACTTACAAATAGCACAATTTTATCTTTAAACACATATAATTTATACATATTTTAGCTAAAATAGGAACTCATTATAGTAATATTACATCATTATAAAACCATATAAAAATTCTATTTTTTATTTAAAAAAAATAACTTTTATAGAAAACTTTAAGAATTTACAATTTATACTTTTATATAATGTACTCAGATAGATCAAATCGATTTCCTGTAACCTGAATGGTATGTTGTTTCAATTAAAACATAAAGAATATTCTTTATTTTTACTATCCAGTCATATTTTTCCAAGGACTTTGTAAGTAAAAATTTCACTCGCAGTGACATGGAATGCAGCGAATGAAAAAACATGAAATGCAGCATATATATTGCGCATTTTATCAATTAACGTTACAATGTTTCTTTAAATACGTCATACAATAGTACAGAAAGAAAAATACTTTAAATTATATAGCGTAGTTATTTGCAGTTATTTTAAACTTAAACTAAAAAGGATTTTTATATAGAATTTAAAAATGAAACAGGGTAGGAAACTATTTCATATACTGAATTATTATTCTGCAATATTTTGAATCAAATTTATTTAAGGCTGTTTTTGAAAATAATAATAATAATAATAATACTGCTGAATAGTGTGAAACTTCTTCCCACATTAACAAAGCCATTTTTATATGTGCATGAAGTTTATAGACATTGTTGGTAATAGTATTTGAGCTCTTTAGTATTGAATAGCATTAAAAGATATATATATATAAACATATTTTAATAGCATATTTCGAAAAATGTAAGGAACTACTAGCTCCCACTAGCATGTGAACAAAACCCCATCACTCTGCTGTAGAATTGTTTCATTTTGACCAAATTTCTTTTACAGAAAGGAAGTTCATACATAAAAAAAAAAAAATAATTTTGGCTTCAATTAGTATTAATATTTACAGATAATATAGGTTTCAATACAGGAATTAATAAAGGTTTTCATTTAAAAAAAAATACCTTATAAAAAATCTGTTTTTTATTTTAAAAAAATAACTTTTATAGAAAATTTTAAGAATTTATATTTTATACTTTTATATAATGTACTCAGATAGATCAAATCGATTTCCTGTAACTCGGAATGGTATGTTATTTCAATTAAAACAAAGAATATTCTTTATTTTTACTATCCAGTCATATTTTTCCAAGGACTTTGTAAGAGAAAATTTCACTCGCAGTTTAAAACAGGAAATGCAGTATTTATACATTGCGCATTTTATCAGTTAACATGAATTATGAAATCATGAAAATTTTATCTTCTAAAGCATTTTTCGTGAATTGTTTAAACTGCATTAGAAGATTGATATAATCATTTAGTAAATTTTAGAAGTATTTTAGAAGGATTGAAGGATTTAGAAGAATTAATTAAACTTGAATTTATAAGGATTTTTTTGCAATATTTATAACCCCACTCAAATCTGTTATTTTAAATCTTTTTCTTAGTATTTTGTAGAATTAGGAAATGTACAAATATAACGTTCTTGCAATAGAAATATATCCGGATTGCAAAATCACGCCCCCCCCCCCCAACCCCAACGCCAAGAAAGCTGAAAAGATGCAAAGGCAAAACAAATCCTCCTTTAAAAGATATTTTTGTTTTGTGTAACCCATTATGCTTTTAGAACAAGATAAAATAATGTATCTATAGCTTATTCCAAACTGTATTACAACTAATCGATGTATTAAATGAATTTTATAAAAAGTTATTTTAATGATACTTATATGCATCGTCAGTAGATAAAGTGTTAAAAACAAAAATGAACTAAAATAACAAAAAATCACTGCCGGCTCGACCTACAGGCGCAGGTAGATTTCGAAGTTAAGTACTAATTTCACCAACTAATTTCACCAACAAAAACTAAATCATGATTAGAGATAAATCCGCTTTAAAAATTTTATCTTGCCGCTTTTGACGAGTTTTTAATTTCATTTTTATATAAGAGCTAGTTTTATCAGAATCATGTTAAGGCAGTTTTCAAAAAATATTTTTCCATGCTCAACAACTCGAAATTTTCTGACACATTTTCAGATTCATTTTTTAACCGAAAGATATAAAATTGGTAAGCCTGACCATGGGAGCGATTTGGAATCGAACTGTGTTTTCCCTTTTTTGATCAATAAATCAGCTATCGACTTATAAGCGATTTTGATCACGTGACACTGCATTTTTCTCACATTACTGACTGGATTTTCTTCTTTCGTTCGGAAGTTCAGTTTAAAATGCCAACTTTGACAGTATTTTCTGAAAGATCTATTGCGTTTAAAAGAAAACTGAAAAAACAATTCGAAACCTTCTAGTTTCATGCATTTCCGGACAAAAATGAATTAAAACTTATGTCAGAAAGTTGACCCTTTGGATTTGAGAACAGCCTTAAGTGAAAGTTATTCATTTGTAGATGAGCCTGCACTACATGTTTTTGAAAATATTTCAATTTTTACATTTTACTTTTTTAAGTTTTTTTAAGAAAACATCTTAAAAATGGTGGCAATCCATACTTCTACAGAGAAAAAAGAACTGAGATAGTCAGACAAGTGACTTCTTAAATTTCTGTAAAAATATTTAAAGACGTGTACTTTATAAGCCAATAAAAATTAATTTTCGATTAATGAAATACTCAGACACGTGACTTGTTAAATTTCTGTAAATATATTTAAAGACGTGAATTTTATAAGCCAATAAAAATTAATTTTTTATTTACCGTGACGACACCAGAATGTAATTACAGTCCTCCACACTCAACCAAGTCACGGATAATCGAATATCCCGCTTATTCGAATAGAATCCTCCGGAACCGAATTTATTCCTATTGGTTCTATGTTATTTTTCACCGCTTAAACCAAATACCTTTTACGAACGTCTCCGCTTAATCGAATAACAACTGTGTGACCGATGTTTGAAAACAGTCACGGAAAGCACGTTTCAGCTGGAATTTCTTTCCATCTTTTGTCATTTTCGGTTCCTTTACGCTGAAAACAAATTTTCAGTTCTTCCTGCAATAATTTCGGCCAGCTGGTGTATAATGAGCAGGTCAAATTATTTCACCACCTCGATCCCCCCACCATCACTTCTTGCTGTTAACTTGGCAATGTACCGTCACTTCGAGACTCGAGATGGTAGCTGTGATATTTTGCATTCATTCGAAAAATAATTCTATATTTACTCCTTTAAAATTCGACTTAAACAAACCCCTTTAAACGATTTTTTAAGGCAGTATAAATAACGTAAGTTAGAAGTAGCAAAGTTTTTTACCAAATTCAAACGAGCTGTATTAAGTGTGATGTAAGCCGTATAATTGTATACTGACATATTAAATTAATATGTATATTTACTTTATATTAGCATTTGTATTTATGTTAGTTTATGTTATGTTATTCTATTAACGATTTATTGTGCTGTTAATTAAATATACCGTAGAGGGTTATTTTGCCTTTTTACTGCGCATTAAATATTACAGTTTTGATTCCCCGTTTAATCAAATATCCCGCTTAATTGAATATTGTTTGTGGAACCGTCAATATTCGTTTAAACGGGGACAATTGTATTTTATCAATTGTATAATTATTTATTCTATGTAGTTATTTTATAAATTTTAGTGTCATTTTTTCATTACAAAGGAAATATGTTTCTATTTTAACATATTGTGTAAGACCATCAAACAGGTTCATGGTCCCTAAAATATAATTATCGTAATTTTCAAAAGAAAACATCCATTAAAAAACACGAAACTGCTACGTTTCCTATAACTGCATCAAAATTACGTCATTTTCCAAGATTTTTCACTACACCAGCTCAAAAAATTAGACGACAAATTTTTAGAAAGACAACGGTCTTCAGCTGTGAAAATGGAGTCATTTTAAAAGACATTCAACTGAAAACTGGCATATTTTTCAACATTTATGTGCAAATGACGTAATTTGCATCGGCTCTTCATTCCTCCTATACTAAGATTAGAAGAATTTATTAGGAGATTTTCAGTTCAGACTAAAAAATAGTAGTGCACTTTTGCAAGCCGCAAAATACACAGTTATTGTTAGACATGCATAATGAAGGAGGTAACGACCAGCGGCGCTATAGCTTAATTTTTAACACTCTTATGTCGTTTCTAAATTAAAGACTTCAATACCAACAATCCCACTTCATAATTATACAATTCAACTTCAATATCAATAAATAGTTGAAAAAATGTCCTTTTGAATAAAATTTATTTGAAAATTGCAGCTCAATTTATTTATTTTTAAATAATTTTCAAGCATAAAAAATATATATTTTTAATTTAACTCAACACTGAGCATCGCTATTCTTCAATGATGAAAAGTAACTAAGAACTATGTTATCACATAATAATCAGACCAAATTAAAAATGAAAAGGGAAACAGAGAGAAAGAGAGATGATTAATCAAAAGATCATACCGCTCTTAAAATACAACACTTTGGCGCTAAGCTGAAATTTGTCACGAAAAGGCAGATTTTCATTTTACGTTGAACATTATTATAAAGTTAATTTGAATTTGTTAAAATATAAATTGCATCGGAATATGCTCGATTATTTATGTCACTTTATAAGAGGAAAATAATTCCAGAACGTGGAAACAGGGACAATCAACCCGATTATGGAAAACGAATGAAGAACTTATACAAATAATGAAAACATTAAAAAAAAAATCTGCCTCTGTGACAGCGTTTCTGTCCCATACCTATAATTTTTATTCAAAATTAATTTAAAACATAATTTTTACTTTTAAAATCACATTATCCTCCCCCCCCCTCTTTCTTATGCTGAAATATGTAATTAAATTCATTTCTCAAAACCATTCAGCTTTTATTAAAAGGGTTTTGCTTTCTTCTTTCTAAAAACATCTTTATTTCCAGCCGCAAAGATTCATTTCTTTTTTTCTTTTTCCTTATCTGTCAGCTACCGCTCCCAGTGCAAAGAAATAAATAAGAATTAAATGGCACATCTGCTAGTATCAAGGTCTGCATTTAATTCCATCGGATTTTTGCGCGCCACATTGATAAGATTTTTTTATCTCTACTAATACGTGAACGTTGCATATGTATTAACAATTAAAAAGAAAAATGAACAGATCTTATGGGAAGCATGTATTTATCGTGCTTTGTGGTCGAGCTAAAAGCCAGATGCCTGTGATTTCCAACATTTTTCTCAGGCAGCGGTCTTCTTTGTAAGATCTGTTGTATAAACAAGTTTCGCTTTTCTGACGCATTTCTCATCGTATTAGAATCGCTTGCTTGCAATCCCGGCCTCCCCCGTCCGATTGTATCACCACATTTTTGCGGTAATGTTTATCGCCAAGACCCTTTGTTCATTTTCGCGCAGTCACCAAAAGTTGTAAATTGGCGATTCTGTGCGACGCCAAGATTTCTTGACTTCTTGCAAAAAACTACACTTCTGTTTCAGCTTTCGAGATGTAAAGTTGTCTAAAGAATAGGCGCTTCGGCGCCCCTATGTATCTATGGGGGTCTCTCTCTCCCATTGTTCTTTAACTGAACCACCTAACGATGCTTTTAAATAAAGAGTAAGTCCAGTCAATTATTAGTTGGAGTTTTTTTTAGCATTTAGAACCCGGTCTTCAAATCGATGCTATATACATATTGGTGCATCGCCTATATTTTTTCTCCAACTTAGTTAAAAAAAAAAATGCACGTTAGAGAGAGAAATTCACCCCCCCCCCCCTTAAAATCATTCAATTACCCCATTCAAGTACTCTTGCAATAATTTTCTTCAAATGCTTGGACTGGATATTTTTCAACGATGCCGGACAGTGTGCCTTCCTGGTGTGCCGTCATATCCTGAACTCATAATATCCTGCGCTCGATGGATGGATGCGATTTTCTCCGACGGACAGTGATGGAACCCATTCTAGTGTCTCTTCGCTCACCAGCTGGACATCTCCGAGCCGCTCTTGTTTCGCCTGTATGCCTTCTCCTCCCCCCCTCTGATGTTGGTGCGGTTGTTTCTTCGTGCCTGCTCACCATCACCTCCCCCAGATGTGTCGTCGAATTGATCTTGTATCGTCACTAATCATAGAAAAAAAAAAAAAAAAACGTGACTTCACTGTAAAAAAAAATGGTAACTTTCCATGTAAAATCCAGGAACGTTTCGCCTTTTATCAGGTTTTCAGAATAATTTAGCTCTTTCCTGTGAAATTCTGGTTTTCTTATCTGAAACGTTCCTGAACAAAAGTTGGAAACAGCAAAACGCTGCGGCCTCCATTTATTATTTTTTTTTCCCATAATCCTTTACGTCTCTATTGTCAAGATAATTCAGATGAAAATACAATACCTCTGTGACATCACTAAGAGATTATCTCTCGTACTTGTCTGTGAAATCTTTAACGAGCAGACTGTGTAAAAAAAAATACACCTATTATTTGGATCTGCATTAACCAGGGGACAATCAAATATGATTCTCACCTATTTTGATTAATTTAAAGTATGTTTTAGAGTTCTTATCTCTAATTATTCTTGTGAAAGGATTTCTTCAAATGGGCCTTAGATTTTCAGAAATTAGATGCCGAGTTTTAGCATACGTTTCAAATACCCATTAGTTTGCAGCTCTCAACGTGTCTTTCGTGGTGTGGGCGCAGAAAGCTTGCACGCCACCCGTACGGCCCGGGTTCGATGCTAGCTCTTGACTTTTTTTTTTCATTTTTAATTAATTTTATATTTTAACGCTTTATTACAATTTGATTTAAATTTGACATATATTTGACACTTTGAATTGCTGCAAATTTGATTTTTTTTTTCGGAAAAAATATACAATTACGTTTAGGTTTTTTTTTCATGAAAATTTATATGTATTTTATCTAACTTGTAAACTAACATAATCACTGACGAAAATCCAAAATATTTTATGTCTAGATTTTTTTTCTAATTATTATTTACATTTATATATTTTTATATTTTAAGCAAAGTTCAGAAACAATATATCACATATATATTTACTTTATTGAATTTTAACTGAAAATTTATTTTTTCGTGTAAATTATAAATAATAATTTTGATGTCAATTTCAAAATATTTTTTCATTCTAACAAATAATGATAATAAAGCGAAAATTGTCAACTGGAAATGTAAAAATCGTCTGCGGATCCCGCATGCTGTGAAATGTCAGTAATGTCATAATGAAGGGAACGAACATCCAGAGTGAATTATGTCAGCCAGGTATCGGTCCGGATAGCCTAACAGGTAAGGCATTGGCACGGCACGCCAAGTATCCAGGTTCGATCCCTGGTCTGGACATTTTTCGCTCTTGTGCTACTCCAGCCTTGAATATGTCAGTAATGTTTTGCTGTCAACAGAAATATTCCTTGTATTTCGCAGGAAACTTACTGGCATTTCTGTAGAAAGTTTTTAACATATACAGTAAAGTACCAGTCATTTTCAAGAAATGTTTCTTGGAAATAATGGGCAACTCAGCTGCCCATTTTTTCCCAGGAACGTTGCGGAATTTTTTTTACAGTGTTCAGCGGTTCGCCTTGTGTGTGTTTGTGTCGCCGTTTTGCTTTCTCTTTTCGACAGAATATTGTGACCTAGTGTGTTTTCATTTATAGTGCGTGTGCATTTAACGGTGCATGGAGATTTATCGTGAGGAATGTGAAAAAGTAAAAAGGTTCGCGTACATTGCGGCAAAGGTGTACGTAAAATCTCATGCTACATTTTTTTAGGAAAGTGCCTTCAAAAGTTTTTTTTTCTTTCGAAGTGTTGCGTCAATGAGTTACGTGTGTTACCTCAAGTATGTGTTGTCTTCAAGTGAAAATTAATAAAAAAAAAATATGTGTTGACAGATCTCAAATAAACGCTCTAATCAGGTGAAATTTTTTTGTAAAGGAAAAGAAAGTGCATCTTAACAGAATTAGTGCGTCCGAAAATATTTCAAATTATGTGAACAATTTTCTTTTAATCTGTGCTTCGCTTCTTGTGCATAAATGAGATAAAAAAATATTGCTTCAGTTTCATCATCAAATTTGCATCAGATTGATTTTTGTTTGTTGCTGGTTTCTGCCATCTTAGCTTGTAAAAAATCAGTGCCAATATATTCGCAATAGTAAAAGTGGTGCACCTGATAAAAAAAAGAAAAACGTGAAGTTATAAAAAAATGCAAAAACGTACAGAAATGTACCATCGTATGTGTGCGAATAACACAACAAAAAATTCTACAGCTAACAATATAGATTAAATAATAAAAGTGTCTAGTTTTCACTGCATAAGCATGAACACGGAAAATTCAAGCGTTTCTTTTAAACTTTAATTGTAGTAAATACAGTAAATTAGTTATTATTATTTTGCTTTATTTTTATCTGTAGGTATGCGTTATGATTTATCAATTTCCCTTTTCATGCTGTTTGGGTAAAAAAAAATATATATAGATATAAAATGATGACGTCTTACTATTCAGTATATTTGTTAGCATGAACAGAGAAGCTTACGAAATTTAAGCATTATATTTTAAATATTTTATTTGGCACTTATAATTTTTTTTGTCTTCTCTTTTCTTGCTTTATTTTGAAAGGTAAGTTTTTTTTTTTTAAATTCAGTATTGCAGTGCATATTTATTTTATATTGATATTTAGGTGATTAATTATTTTCCATACAGAAAATAAAATGTCATTTAGTTAAAATGTGTTTGTGATAGGCTAGGCATATTAACATTTATTGCCCTCGTTTCCAAAGGTGCCTTATAAAATTTTCTTGGCTATTATTTGATAGTTTTTTGTTTATTTTTGCTTTTACTCAGCATTTACAAGTGTATATTATTTTTGCATGCATATTATTGGAAGATGTTGCAGTGATTTTGTGCTGTTTTCTATATAATATCTGAGGGTTTATAAATTTTTCTTACTGTATGAATATTTCAGATACTGCATACTTTTTAAAATAGACAGAAATTTTTTGAGAACTTCCAATTTTTTTTTCTTCTCTTTTAATCTGCTCATTCAAAAAAAAAAGAGAAAGGGAGAGAAAATATTTGTTTTGTTTTTTCTTTTTCTTGCTTTTTGCTCTAATACAGTAACTAAATTTTAAATTATTGTGCCATCTTTTATATATTTTTTAATTCTTCTTTGGCTACTTTTTCCAACATTTTTGAAAAAATGTCACAGGCCGATAGCCATCCAGAATTAGAAGTATCTATAGCTGAATTAAAATGTTCTCTGCCGTACATGTTTGAGGAAGCACTTAACAGATTTGCGGAAAGGGTAAACACAGAATTCCCTATACTACAGGAACAAATTGGTAGTAAAAACAATGACACTTTAGTTGAAAATATATCTTCTGTGCATAAGAAATTTTTATGGGAATTTCAAATGTTGGGTAATTTTTTTCAAGTTATAAAAGATGATTATGTTAGGTTGCAAAATAAGAACAAATGTTTACAAATTGTTAATACAAAAATTTTGGAAAGATTGCACGCACTCACAGTGAAAGAGAAACATAAAGTTGAAATTAATGAGACGTCTTATCAAAGCACATCCGAGGCATACAGCGAAATACTATCACCTAAGCGGATTGAAACAACACAAATAGATAATTGTGAAATCAACTGTCTGACTGAAAATTCCTTGCAGCATAACTCAAATATTATTTCTGATTTGAAATGCCCACAACAAGATGTTACCACTTCTCCTATAAATAGTAATGAGTCCTAATAGTAATAGTAATAGTCCTATAAATAGTAATGGTAATGAGGTAAACAACACAAAATTTAACGTGTTCCATACAGCTTTCTCACATAGATGTCCTACTGTAAAGAGATATATAAAAGAGCAACGAGAAACCTTAGACAACTGCAATTCATTTCATTAAACACATTTTTTTATATAGATATATATAAAAAAAAAAGACCTATTTACAAGATAAATTATTTTTTTTTCTCTTGCTGCATTTTGTATTGTGAAGGATTCTTTAAAATGAAAGTTCATTTCAAAAAAAAAACATTTCACTGTGTTAGACAGTTATGTACAGCTTAATAATTCACCATATGGCATTAGTGAAATTTTATTTCACAGTTAACACTTAACTGCAAATTTAAATATATTTTTTTAGAAAGTATGTGTGTACTGTTAGGTATATCTTTTTGTCATTTGATTATTACTGCAGGAATGGTCGGATGATTAAAAGATTGTATGGGAGAGTAAAATACATTGATGCAGGTCATCAGTTTTTTTTATTTTCGCTTGTAAAGATTTTGGTAGTACAGGTGTACACACAAACACTGTACAGATGTGTCTTCTTTTTTTTGCACCAGTTACACTTAAATGATTTTAGATATTTTTTTGCTATTTTGGTAATTTGATAGATACAAGTGATGGAAACATCACATTGCACGCTTTACATTCAGTTTTGGTTTTGGAATTTACATTTTCACAATATAATTTAATAACATTTTCTATTTTGTCTCTTACTTAACATTTATTTTAAAAATTGACGGTACATTTTTTTATTGTTTTTTGACAACATTAGTTCATGTGCTGCACTTAAGTTTTAGATAGATACACAATTAGTTCATGTGAAATCACACATTAGTTCATGAGATTATTTACACAATTAGTTCATGTGAAATCACACATTAGTTCATGAGATTATTTACACAATTAGTTCATGTGGAATCACACATTAGTTCATGAGATTTGTTACACAATTTAGTTCATGTGAAAACACACATTAGTTCATGAGAATAATTACACAATTTTGTTCATGTGAGATTACATTTAGTTCATGTGAGTTTATTTTAGTTCATGGGTATATTTACACAATTTTAGTTCATGTGAGAATACACTTTGTTTATACACTTAGTTCATGGTGTCAAGCAAAACTCTGTATCATTATATAATCTAGTGATATTAATTCATTAATTATGTAATTGAAATCACATTCACAAGAATGATTTTGGAGTTTTGTGTTTGTACACACGTACCGTTATTTTTTTTACTTCTACATCTTATGTCAGGTTTTCGTTTTACACTACAGATTTTTTTTGTTTTTCTCTCTTACCCTCTATATACTAATTTTTTTTTCAGTTTGGGTAATGTCATAACTTACTAATGATACCATCACTTTCTTAATTAACAGATTTTATTTTTTAGATTTACATGAAATTATCCTTCACATGACATTTCTACTTGACACATTCATTTTGCGGCAGTTAACCTGTAACAGTTTTTTTTAACACTTTTGTTATAGACTCCTTGCTTGTAGGTGGCACATAAAGTAAGGTCTCTTTTTACACTACACACAGTAAAATACAGTTTATAAGTATTTTTTTTAATACACTTGGTAGGATGTTTAAGTTGATGTGTTTAAAAGTTTTGCAGAAATTATGACACAATTTAACTATTGTACAGGGTTTGCACATACATCTAATATTTTTATACAGCAGATAATTAATTGGCTGTACATTTTTACACATACAGTTAATCTACTGTTTAATTCCATTGTTTACACAAAGCTGGTGACTTGTTGCTATTTTTATTTATAACATAAGGTAATTTTATTTTATCTGACATGACATTTGATATCCTTACATGTTGTTTTTTTTTTCGAAAAATTTAGTCAAAGGCATAATGCTAGCTGTTATGTACACTTTAGTTATTTTTTTTTAACGCTATTCAAATAGAGTCATTAAACTAAATCTTTGGCATTTTCTCACATTTGAATTTTTTTTTAATTAGGGAGTGAAAGTCTCACGTTGTCTTGTGACGGATACATACACTCATATGACATGAAGACTTTAGTTTTTTTTTCTATGCATTTTTTACTTTCTCTTTCATTCTTTTTACTTGGAACATGTTTGGTTTGGCATAACTTCTACATTTTCAGCGTAGAATTATGCAATCTACTGGGCACTTCTGCATTTTATGCACACTTTTGTTACCTTAATACAGTAATAACTTGCGCAGATACAACTTTATTTTAATTTTAACCCTTAGTTAACCATTAAGTCATTTTTTACAAGCAGTTCATGTGTTGCATATTTGTTTATGTTGCACAACATTTGCTTTTTGGAATACATTTTTTGCATCCATATACATACATTACACTAGTTCATGTGTTGATTTACATATTTTGTTCATTTGATTTTACACATTGTACTTTGCTAACGATTTATTCGGCAGTATTTCTTTTTGTTTTTTTTTTCTTACAAGTAGTTCATTGAGTAATACACACTGGCTGGTTTAGAGTTTAACCAGGGTTTACACGCACATTACAAGTAGTTCATTTGTTTTTTTAACCCTTATTCACTACATTTTGATGATAACTCATTAATTATGTAATTGAATCTCACTCGTTGTAAGTGTCTTGGGTTATTACACATATACTGTCGTTTTATTTTGTTGGCAAATGCATAACAATTTGAGTTCATTGAGACATTAATACATAGAGTTCATGTGATATTATACAATTTGTTCATGTGGTTACTTACACGTTGTGTATGCTTCCGTACACTTTTGTTCATGTGTTGCATTACAAGTAGTTCATGAGTTTGGGAGTTTTTTTTCTCCTCCGCCCTCCACACACATACAGTTTCTCCTTTACTTTCCTATCTTGTAAATCTTACACCATGTTTCAATATTAAAATACTTTTATCAGTTTGTTTTTTTTGTGTTTGCATAATGTCATAACATATCAATGACAACATCACTTTGTCTACGTACAAAGATTTTAAAGTTACAAGGAGTTATCCGTCACATGACATACTAAACTACACATACATTCCGAATTTGTTTATTTTTAAACATGTTACATTTTAACACTTTGCTTAGATACTTCTTACTTGAAAGTGGCAGATCGAGTAAGGTATCTTGTTACATTATATAACATTTAGATACATTTTTCTTACCTTTTTTTCATATTCTTGCCAAGTGTAAGAGAAAATAACTCTAGTGAGTACACAGGCACTTCATATCATGCAGAATCTTGAACACAAGATGGGAAATTTTAATTAATACACAGAAATACAGGACGGCAGTGTGTAAATTTATCAAATGCTAACTTAGATTATACTTTGACTTCTTGTTACAGCGGGAACTTAGTTATAGTGCAGGTATCTAAAAAATATATATACCCTTATTATCTAAGGCAGAAGCCCTAAGCTGACGCCATAAAACTTGTGGTCTCCACAAGACTTAGGGCTACACCTGTTTGCCAGCGTGCTACATGCACCCCTTTTTGGTAGTCCTGTGCCTTGTGCACAAATTTTTCTTTTCATATACGATTCATCTTTATTGTAATACAGTACATTTTAACTTTTATTTTATATATATACATACAATACTTTTCTGTGTTCCAATTTTTTTTTTTTTAAAGTTCTTATTGGTGTGTTTTGTTTAATTTGCTTGCATTTCGTATGAAATTATGATCTCATTGTAAGATCACATTGTGAGAAGTTATAAAATATGTCTAATGTAAATACTTCTCTTTGGAATCATGACACAACAAAAAAGCTGGTACCAGCGCCACAAATATAGAGCCACATAAAAAGCATAGGATCCTAACTCTTCGTCAAATGTGGCACATTTTTTTTTCTCTTGTGGCATATTGAATTGATAAATAAGATTTGTTTTAAATATGAGCGCTCAGTCATGAATAAATATTATTATTTTGAATTATTTGAAAGCAAGCAAATATGTTTATATACTACCTTTCTATTTTATTACTTAAATTACTGGAAATGATGCTCTAATAGCATTTTAGAGAAACAGGTTCAAACATTTTTCTGTTATTGGATACAAAATTTTGTTTACATTTCTATGTAGATTGTATACTCTGTATGTGCGAAGGTGGACAAAGGATTTTAAGTAGATATAAAGCTGCAACGTACACGTTTCAGCTTTCTTCTGTGGTCGGGGTGAGTTATGTGACAGCGTTTCTGTCCCATACCTATAATTTTTATTCAAAATTAATTTAAAACATAATTTTTACTTTTAAAATCACATTATCCTCCCCCCCTCTTTCTTATGCTGAAATATGTAATTAAATTCATTTCTCAAAACCATTCAGCTTTTATTAAAAGGGTTTCGCTTTCTTCTTTCTAAAAACATCTTTATTTCCAGCCGCAAAGATTCATTTCTTTTTTTCTTTTTCCTTATCTGTCAGCTACCGCTCCCAGTGCAAAGAAATAAATAAGAATTAAATGGCACATCTGCTAGTATCAAGGTCTGCATTTAATTCCATCGGATTTTTGCGCGCCACATTGATAAGATTTTTTTATCTCTACTAATACGTGAACGTTGCATATGTATTAACAATTAAAAAGAAAAATGAACAGATCTTATGGGAAGCATGTATTTATCGTGCTTTGTGGTCGAGCTAAAAGCCAGATGCCTGTGATTTCCAACATTTTTCTCAGGCAGCGGTCTTCTTTGTAAGATCTGTTGTATAAACAAGTTTCGCTTTTCTGACGCATTTCTCATCGTATTAGAATCGCTTGCTTGCAATCCCGGCCTCCCCCGTCCGATTGTATCACCACATTTTTGCGGTAATGTTTATCGCCATGACCCTTTGTTCATTTTCGCGCAGTCACCAAAAGTTGTAAATTGGCGATTTTGTGCGACGCCAAGATTTCTTGACTTCTTGCAAAAAACTACACTTCTGTTTCAGCTTTCGAGATGTAAAGTTGTCTAAAGAATAGGCGCTTCGGCGCCCCTATGTATCTATGGGGGTCTCTCTCTCCCATTGTTCTTTAACTGAACCACCTAACGATGCTTTTAAATAAAGAGTAAGTCCAGTCAATTATTAGTTGGAGTTTTTTTTAGCATTTAGAACCCGGTCTTCAAATCTATGCTATAGCCTCATCTGCCAATTTTATATTATCATTTTAAAAATATATACATTTTTACATAAACATTGAGTAGCTTAAAATAAAGGTTGTCGTTGTCATGGTTGATATGAATTTGAAAAGAAGGATTATTGAAAAGAACATTTAAAAAACCTTTTATGTCGTCGAATTTCGTCGGATTCCACATCATGTTTAATAACGTTTCAGAATGTTTAGTAAAATATAAACGTTTTCTACACTTTAAAAAAAATCTCCCTGCGAAACTTTGACACATTTATGGACGCATTTTTAGACGAAAAAAGCATTACATTGTAGGCATGACAAATGAAGTTATCTGTAATCAAATAGGGTTTTTCCTTTTTTGAATAAATGAATTATATTTAGAGTGATATACGATCTTTATCTAATTATGGTATTAATCAGGTAGTTGCGCCTTGAAATTCCATTCAAAATACTAGCTTTGACAGGGTTTGCTGAAAGATCTCAAGCCTTTATCGAAAACTGAAAAATAAAAAACATTCGATTTCATAGCTTCTGAATAAGAGTACTTACCAGGCTCATGCGTTTTCAACTAAAAATGGATTTAGGAATATGTCAGAAATTAGCCAATTTAGATTAGAAAACAGGCATAAGTGTCATCTCAAATCGCTACTTCTGACGCATTCGTAATTTTAAATACTATATTGAATACTCTCATAAATATTATTTCTGATGTCAACATGCCCTTTTTTTTCTATGCACCTACAAAATACAGAAGATGGATAAGGTTTTATTAGAAAGGGTTTATTAGCCCCTCAACAGGCTTTAAAGAGTGCATTAAAATCTCGTTAAAACACGTTGTTCGCCTTAAAAATGCAGTTAATTAAAAATGAATGAAAAATGTATCAACAAAAAATCTCAGAGAAGTGAGAAAAAGACTTCACACGGTTCAACTGGTTTATATATATATATATATATATATATAGACTTTGTTTTTCATAAATATCCTAAATTTTTAGTATTTTTTCCATTTTTCTATAAATATACAGCACCTTATACAAAATTCAATGTTTTAGAGGATTTTTGAAGCTTGAAAATAGCCTAAAACTAATCATCAGTTAGCTATCAACTGTAAACAACATACACAATATTTACAATAATGTAAATATGTTTTTCGATTCTTTAGTCGTCTTTTGAAAATATTTCAACAATTCAGAAATGTAGATCAGAAACTAATTGCGTAATTGTATTTGAAATATTTATATAACAGAGGAAAGTGAAAATATATTTATCTCAATAAGAAAGTAAAAAATATATCTTTAGAGTAAAAAGTAAATCTTTATTATTAAAATTTTACAATGAAGTAAATCCCACTTGATCTATAATTGATTAAAATAAAAGAAATGATATTTTAAATTAAATATGACCAAAATATGATTAAACCTATTTAATATTAACGATATTTTGCAATTATTAATGAATTTTGTTGCACAATATGCAGGGCCACCGCTAAGACTTTTTATTGGGGCGGGGGGGGGGGGGGGGACTTTAAATTGTCAAGTCAAATTCTAGTATTTGCCAACTCATAGAGTAACTAAAATAAACAGTTCACGATGTTGCCAACTAGTTTTATAATTTTGCCACGTTACCACAATTAGAAATTGTAATATAGTTCTTATATGTAAAAAAATTAATAATATTCTCAATTATATTTAAAAATTTTGCCAAGTCTATCGGAAATTGAATATGTATTATAGCTTTTATTAAAGTTTTAAACAAATTTGCCAATTAAGTTTGTAAATTTTTTAAGTGCAACAGCATTCGGAAACGTTTGGGGGAGGGGGGGGGGCGTGAGCGAAGGCCCTGACAATATGTATAGAATTTAATCCTAATTTCTTATATATTTAGTTCTTAAGTTGCCATTTGTTTTTTGAAAATCTATCTAAACTTTAACTTTTGATTTTAAATACAATAAATTATGTCTAAAGCGGATCGATCGAGACCGAAAAAATGTTCCGTAGTAGACAATATTCCGCCTTAGACAATTTTTATTCTATGCCTATGGATTCGCGGGAACTTGAAAATCTTTTCGAGTTAGACAGATTTCCGTCTCACACAGAATTTGCCTTACAAAGAGTTTACTGTATTTGCATTTGCAATTTCTAAAAACACAAGTGATTTTTTTTCTTTTTAATATAGAATTTTCACTTCAAAAATTTATTAATAATTCCAATTAATTGTAATGTTAAGAAAACCAGGCAATGAATAAAATGATTTTTGAAAAACGGGATTTTGAGGTCAGTAGACAAATCTATAAGTTATACAAACAAGCCATTTTCAATTCTCTATTTTTCGTCTAATGCAATATTATTACACCCTTAATTTTTCTCTCCGGATTTATATATCGCCTAACATTTAGAAGATTTCTCAGATTATCATAAAATTCAAATATATTATTTGTGAGATATTGATGTCTGTTGTTGACAAATGAAAATTGCAATCAATATAACTTTTTGCTTTCTGTTGTGAAGTGTAATTGTGTTAGCTCAGCTCATCAAATAGTAAATATTACTACTACTACCAATAATAATAATAATAATAATTATATATATATATATATATATATATATATATATATATATATATTAATCTAAAAATGTAATTTTTAGTAGTGTTTTGATTATAGTGTGAGCTAGAAGCATTGTAAATTTAAAGTTCACTAATTAAATGCATTTACATTACATAACACTTGGTCATACTACATAAGAAAATAAATATTTTTACATGTTTCAAAGTTATACTAGCGGCCGTAGCGACTCATTGTATGGCATGAGATCTTTCTTGTTTTTAAATGTGTAGAAAGTAGTTCAATTCTACATTTAGAAAAGCTATAAAATATTAATTTTATAAAATTCTTATTATAAACATGTAATCATATTTAGAATTTACAATATAAATTAACTGAAAAAAAAACACACATTGCAAGTTACGTGATTTTGGAGCAATTATAGTAAAATGAAGACATGCAGGCATCATTGATCTACATGATTTTCGATAAAAATTTCGAGAGCTTGGCATTATTGTCAAACTAATGTTTGTTTATTTGCCTAACTCGTTTAAGGCTTTTATCAAATGCAAACTGGCTATTTTCTGACAAAGTTTTAAATTCATTTTTGTTCGCAAGCATATCAAATTGGCAGATGACCTTATTCAGAAACGATGCAATCGAACTGTTTTTTTCTTTTTTTGGAAACAAACATACAGTCAAATTTGGCGTTTTGAACCTAATTTCTAGAGACGAAAGCGCAGGAAAGGAGAAAAAATCATCATCCTGAGAGAATAATTGCTTATAACTCCAGATGTTAGTCACTTATCGGAAAAAAGAAGAAAACTGTTCGATTACAAAAAACATTCAATAGTTGTGCCTGCAAGTAACATGCTTTTATATTTAAAAGTGAACCAGAAGATGTCTTTTATTTTACAATTGTGCATAGTTGAGCGAAGAAAAATATTTTTTGAAATCGATCATATGAGTATCGTCATGTTCTATAAGGGGCTGATCTACTGTTGATTAAAAACTAGGTACTATTGTTCAAAAACTTGTCTGTACGTATGTTGAATCCATGCTTAAAATTTCAAGTTATTTACATGTCATGATATTTACAGTTTTACATTTACTTACATTTTAAACAAATTCGGAAAATATTATTTCATACGGATTAATAATATGAAAATATATCCGCTTTTTGATAAAATTTTTTGTAAATGTAGAATTAAATCACATCATGCTGGCATTACATTTTTTTCGGAAAGCGTAAACTAAAAACCGTAAAATCGACATATTTAAACAAAACAAAAATGATATTTATTCTGAATTTCGGATAGTATTTACATTTCTTTCCTTTTTCCTCCGTAGAATTTAAGGTATTTTAGTTGTATTTTTCAGAATTTCAGTTAAAAATTAAAATTGCAAAATAAAATCAATATATCGGACACTAATTAAAAATTTAAAGTTCTGGGATTCATTAAGACATCCCCGGATTCATCTGAATAACAGATGTTAATTTCACCATGTTGCCTTTCATATAATATGTAGGAATTCGGAAACACAGGCAGATTTTTGTATAATAGATATAAAAATTAGTTTTAAAAAGTGCTTCTATAAGTGCTGAAACACTAAATTAAATTCATCGTAACTCATAGTCATCATTAACCAAAAAAAAAAAAGCTTTAGTATTGTTGTAATTTTTGTGCTTTTTAAAATTACTTTGATTCAGCTCCCCAATAATAAAAGAAATAATACTATTCAGAAATTCTCTTTCATCTATCTTAAGAGGGCTAATATATTGTTTACTTGTTTTAAGTATTGTAGCAATTTTTATACTTTTTAAAATTATTTTGATTCAGATCTCCAATAATAAGAGAATTAATCCTATTTAGAAATTCTCTTTCATCTATCTTAAGATGGCTAAAATATTGTTTACTTGTTTTAGTATTGTTTAATTTTTATGCTTTTAAATATTTTGATTCAGCTCTCCAATAATAAGAGAAATAATACTATTTAGAAATTCTCTTTCAACTATCTTAAAATAGCTAATATATTGTTTACTAAATATTAATTTTACAGAAAAATAATCGTGTTTCATTGCTTACTATTATTCTACACATCTGTGTATGCAACACGTGTTGCATACACTCTTTCATCTATCTTAAAATAGCTAATATATTGTTTACTAAATATTAATTTTACAGAAAAATAATCGTGTTTCATTGCTTACTATTATTCTACACATCTCTGAATGCAACACGATGATACACTGAAAAAGACTCATGTATTTATCCCTAGAACTGACTAAACAATCTTTAAAACAAGATAAGAAAGGTATTCGCTGTGGAATCGTACCATACTCAGGGAACGTATGTCAATTTATTTTTCATTGCACCGAAGCAGAAATCTTAATGAGTTTTTCAAGATAGAGGATGACTTGTGTTTCGAGGGGTGAAAATCCTCAAATGCCCGCCCAAAAATGGAGTATTTAACGGTCTGGTTTTTCGCGTTTCCCACTTCCGTATTTTTCAGTACATATCATTATTCATTCCTAATTACTCCTAAAAACTCACACTCATGATTGAACGATTTTGGCTCTCGTGCCACTGAATCGTAATCTTTAACAACCACATATATTTTTTATGTTATCTTTGAACATCAATTTAAACCTTAACGTAAGTGGGGAAATAGATCCCTTCTGGCTTGTCCTCAATGGGTGTGGGTGAAAAAGCTCCTCTTCATTCTCATTCTCGGCTGCAAGGCAACGCAGCTCTTATGATTCCCATAGATGGTCTTTGCGCATGAACGACGGTAGAAGAAAGGCGGGGAAGAGGATAGCACTGTTGCATTAGCGTCCGTGCTGCAAGCTGTGCAGATCACTATTGAGAGAAAAAAAAAATATTTCGTCGTAGTGTTTTTCAGCCGCGTTTCGGAATTTTGTATTCAACTACTCAATGAGTGTGCTGTATTTACAAAAAATAGTATTTTCCCAGTTGTCATTAGTAGAGAAAAATGACATTAAAAATATCGGGCGTCCTACGCCGGACTTAAAAAATATTCAAGCATCAACAAGCAGGAAAAATTCGTATCAGCGAAAATTTAATCCAGAAATTTATACTAAGCATGACTGGTTATGTGGATGTGATTCTAGAAATGCACTACAGTAAATTCTGTCTAAGGCGGACTCTGTATAAGCCGGAAATCTGTCTACCGCGGAAATTTTTTCAAGTCCCGGCGAACCCATAGAAAATTACATTAATTCATGCTGCATAAGGCGGAATCTGTCTGACGCGGAAACGGAAAGGATTTTAAGGTCCCACCGAAACCAAATTTTGCATAAGGCGGAAAAAGGATAATTCAAAAATGAAAAGCGTTTTGTTTATTAAACTTTAAAACTGATAAGTCAAATAACTCAATGTCGAGCATGTTAGCTAAAATTCCGTAAGCTTTTAAAAAAGTTAATTCAAAAGAACAGAAACTTTAAATTTTAAGGAATTTATGCTGATGCCATTTTTTCATATGCAAAATTGCATCTAAAGTTAATATTTCTAGTAAAATGAACATTTATGAAAATGATTACGTATTTTCGAAAGTACAATATATTATACTTTATGATTGTACTCAAATTCAAAATTATAGCGTTCTTTCTCATTCTCGAAGTTTTTTTTTTTTTTTTTTTTTTTTTTTGTGTGTGTGTGTGTGTGTGTGTGTGTATAAACCTCCAATATGAATGTATTACAGCAGTACTAAGAAATTGAATAAAGTTTCTCATTTATCTTTAAAAAGACAAAGGATCTTTCACATTTTCAGTTTGCAACCGATTTTCTAGTCAGGAGAATCAATAAAAGATCGTCCTCTTCCAGGGATTTTTTTTTTGGGGGGGAGGGGGAGAGCTTTTTTGCATAAGCCGGAATATTGTCTACCACGGAAATTTTTCTCAGTCCCGACCGATTCCGCCTTAGACAGAGTTTACTGTATTTTGTTTCCCGTGTTTGCTTTTTGGAGAAGATAACGGCTGGACGAAAACTGGCATTAAAGACTTGGGTCATCTACCAGAAAAAATAAAAAAAACATGAAAATTCTGAAAAACATTTGAGAAATGTTGTGAACTTGGCCATGCTCGTAAAAGTCAATATCGCTACCTAGTTGAGCGAAGGGCTATAAATTAAGCATAATCAAACATAATGAAGAAGTACAAAAAAATAGAGATATACTCTCAAAAATAATAGACTGCATTATGTTTTGTGGGAAATATGAGCTACCACTCCGTGGACATGACGAAAGGTTGGAATCTGCTAAACCCGGATTTTTCGAGGACTGCTGGAATTTGCCGGAAAGATTGATGGAAGCTTAAAAGCTCACTTTGAAACTGCTTCCGTTTTCAAAGGCAACTCAAAAACAATTCAAAACGAACTATTGTATTGTATGCTGGAAATATGTCGAAAGGAAATAATTAAAGAGATTAGCCACACAAAATTTCTAGCTGTCATGGCAGATGACACAACAGATATTTCAGAGAAAATCCAAGAAGTTGTTGTATTTCGCTACGAAAAGAAAGGTGAAGTGGTTGAAAGGTTTTGGGGGGTTTCATAACCCATCTTCGCAAGACGCTGAGTGTTTGTCTCACTACATTCTAGAGCAATGGAGTATAGTTTTGAAAGATGATTTTCATAAACTCATAGCTCAAACTTATGATGGTGCAGCTGTAATGAGCGGTGCAAAGGGTGGTGTACAAGCTATAATTAGTGAAAAATATTGCAATGCTCATTTTATACATTGTTATGCACATCAATTGAATTTAGTTATGGAATAAGCGGCTTCTCAAAATTCGAAAGTGCGTATATTTTTCAGTAGTTTGCATGGTATACCAGCATTTTTCTCGCGATCTCCACAGCGCCTCGCAGTGTTAGATTCCGTCTCTAAAAGAATTCCCAGAGGTTCTAACACAAGATGGAATTTTAATTCTAGAACAGTGAGTACTGTTTATGAAAATATGGACGAACTGAAGGAATGTTTTGAACAATTACAAAAATTAAAGAACGCAAATACAGTCCACGCAGCTTCGGGACGTTTACGCATGTTGAATGACAGAAGTTTCCTCTTTTGGCTTTCTTTCTTTCACCGTATCATGCCTAGTGATGGGCGATTCTCGAGAATTCGACAATCGAGAAAAATCGTCATCGTAAAAAATCACAATCGATACAACCATCGATTAATTCATAGAATCTACAATCGAGATTTTTACAATCGATTATAACGAGAAAAGCTAAAAACAGTTATTGGAAAACTTAGCTATTATTCTGGCCGACAATTTCACAGTAGTGATAGGGCTTAGTGATGGGCGATTCTCGAAAATTTACCAATCGAAAAAAATCGTTATCGTAAAATACACAATCGATGCAGTCATCGATTACTTTCGAGAATCTACGAAGGAGATGTTCTAGAATCGATTATTGAAATCATTGTTTTTACATATATATAAGGCAGATTTTATTAAATATAGGGTAACTGAAAACAAATGGAATAAAAAAACAACAAACCAAAGGGAAACTATAAAGGAGCCATAAGACTGGAAAAGTCTTGTAAGGGTGCCCCCTGGTTGAAAAAAGCTGAAAAAACGCGAGTAGCTATGAAGTGGTAAGGGGAGTTTAAGTATCAAAAATTAGAATTTTTTGGCAATTAGTACCAAAATGGCCAAAGAAATAAGAATCAAAAGCACCCCCTAGTGGCAAAAATATGAACTAAAGGATGATAAAAGGGATCAAAATTTTTTATTGATTTTTCTACGTCATTTGAGATTGGATCTTTAATTTCCCCATTTTTATAAAGTCTTCGACTGGAATACATTAAACGAACTCCCGCGGGGAGCAAAGTAGGAGGGAGGGGCAAGAAAAGTGCATAATATGAATAAGTGGTCACAGGACTTTCCAACGATATGTCAGATGAGGGGTGTCGGCTAAATTTAGTAAAGTGCCCCCGCTCGGGGGCAAAGTAAGGGGAGGGGCGCGGGCGATATATAAAATGAAATAGTAGTCACAGAGCTTTTCAATGATATATCACATGAGGGGTGTCAGCAAAAGATAGAAAAGAGTCCCAACTCCCAGAATTCCAATTATTGTGCCCCCCCCCCCCCCCCCGAAATATACCCTGCCCATCCTTCTCTTTGAAATTTTCATATATTAAAAATTATTTATCGGAGGGCTCCGTAAAAAAATCTGATCTAAAATGCTTAAAAACGCTACGATTTCAAAAAATTTCGAAAAGTGCCTCTCTCGGGGCGCCAAACTAAGGAAGGAAGAAGAAAGGTTCATAATATGAAAGAGTAACTTTGCGATGATAACCGAAAACTTTCCGATGATAGATCAAATGACTGGTCCAAAAAAAGTTTGAAACCTACCCCTCCCACGTGGGTTCCCTCTTTTATCCTAGAATATACCCGGAAATCACGCAGCCCCACTTTTAAAATTTTATATTTAATAAATAATATTTATCGGAGAGCTCCATTAAAAAACCTCATTTAATGATATTTATTGTAGAAATCTCTACAATTAAAAAAAAAAGTCACCCCCGCACCGCTCCCCCCCCCCCCCCCCGAACCCCTTCCGGAATTCAACTCTGGGAGGAGAAAGGTTCATAATATGAAAGAGTGGTGAAAGGACTTTCCGATGATATGTCAAGGAGAGGTTTGGTAAAAGTTTGAAAATTACTCGCCCCCCCCCCCTCCCTTTGTGCACTCTCGCGCATCCCAGAATTCACTCACCTTCCTCTTTGAACTTTTTATATTTAATAAATAGTATTTATCTGAGTCTCCAGGTATGGGGCAGCTTGGCAGAGCTAAAATAAGAGAAACATTGAAAATTCGTGGCAAAATGACACTAAATTTAACAGTAAAGTTTGAAACTAAAACTATACAGAACTGAATACATAAACCACTATGCTTCATAACCCACATCGGTTAATAGCAATAAAATGATAAGTGCCAGTTAAACTGATGGCATTGAGCTCACAGGTTATTAACACTAACTGTATATTATACTCTTATTTCAAAGAATAATGTCCCTCAAAAAATAAATGAAGGGAAATATCCCCCGTTTGCCCCTTTTATACTTAACCAATGAACCTCCAAATCTAATCAGGGAAACTCCTTAACTATAATAAATCAGTATATCAAATTTGAAGCAAATCAGATAATTCTGCATGAAAAAAAGAAACATATCTCTAAATTAAGGGTGGTCTAACCCCTTTAACCCTTTTATACTTAACTAATGAACCTCCAAATCTAATCAGGAAAGCTCCTTATCAGAACAAACATAGAAAAAAAAAATTAAAGTAAATTGAATAATTCTCCATGAAAATCCATTTATCTAAATTAAGAGGACTTGCCCCCTTTCGCCCTTGTATACTTAACCAATGAACCTCCAAATCTAATGAAGGAAGCGCCATATCGGAATAAATCGGTATATTAAATTTGAAGCAAATCCAATAATTCTGCATGAAAAACCCTTTTATCTAAATTAAGGGGAGACTAGCCCCTCCCCTTTACACTTAACCCATAAACCTCCAAATCTAATCAAGGCAGCTTCTTAACATAATAAACCGGTATCCCAAATTTGGAGCAAATCGAATAATTCTGCATGAAAAACCCATTTATCTAAATTAAGGAGGGGGTCTACCCCTCCTTTCCCCCCTTTATACTTAACTAATGAACCTCCAAGTTTAATCAGGGAAGCTCCTTAACATAATAAACCGGTATACCAAATTTGGAACAAATCGAGTAATTCTGCATGAAAAACCCATTTATCTAAATTAAGTGGGGGACCAGCCCCCCTTCTCCCCTTTATCCTTAACCAATGAACTTCCAAGTTTAATCAGGGAAGCTCCTTAACATAATAAACCGGTATACCAAATTTGGAGCAAATCAAATAATTCTGCATGAAAAGCCCATTTATCTAAATTAAGGGGGGACCAGCCCCCCTTCTCCCCCTTTATACTTAACCCGTAAACCTCCAAATCTAATCAAGGCAACTTCTTAACGTAATAAACCGGTATACCAAATTTGGAACAAATCGAATAATTCTGCATGAAAAACCCATTTATCTAAATTAAGGGGGGGCGGACCAGCCCCCCCCCCTTCTCCCCCTTTATCCTTAACCAATGTACTTCCAAGTTTAATCAGGGAAGATCCAAATTTAGCCAAGACCCCTCATGTGACATATCGTTAGAAAGGTTTGTGACTACTTATTAGTGCTATGCACTTCCGGTGACACCCCCTCCACTTTGCCCCCCCCCCGGAGGACACTTTTCCAAATTTAGTCAGTACCCCTCTTATGAGATATCGTTGAAAAGGTCTGTGACTACTTATTGATGTTATGCACTTCCGGTGACAGTCCCCCCACTCTTTGCCCCCCCTGGGGGACACTTTTTCAAATTTAGTCAAGACCCCTCGTGTGAGATATCGTTGGAAAGGTCTGTGACTACTTATTGATGTTATGTACCTACGGAGTCCCCACCACCAATTTGCCCCCCCCCCGGGGGCACTTTTCAAAATTTAGCCAACACCCCTCATGTGAGATATCGTTGGAAAGGTCTGTGACTATTTATTGATGTTATGCACCTCCGGTGACAGCCTCCCCCAATTTGCCCCTCCCGGGGGACACTTTTTCAAATTTAGCCAAGACTCTTCATGTGAGATATCGTTGGAAAGGTCTGTGACTACTTATTGATGTTTTTCTCCTCCGGTGTCCATCCCCCCATTTTGAACCCCCCCCCCCGGGGACACTTTTCCAAATTTAGCCAAGACCCCACATGTGAGATATCGTTGGAAAGGTCTGTGACTACTTATTGATGTAATGCACCTCCGGTGACCGCCCCCCCCACTTTTCCCCCACGGGGGTGTTTTTCTAAATTTAGCCGAGACCCCTCATGTGACATATTGTTGGAAAGGCTTATGACCACTTACTCATGTTATCCACTTCCCGCACCCCTCCCCCCGTTTTCCCCCCACGGGGAGGGCATTTTTATAAATTCAGATCCAGACTTCTCATGTGACATATGGTTGGAAAGGCCTAAAGACCTGTGACGACTTAATCATATTATGCAGCTGCTGTGCCCCTCCGCTCGCTTTGACCCCTCCCCCAAGAGATCTGGTCCGACGTTCATTCGTTTCGATATTATATTTTTTACAAGATTTTGTAGTGCGTGCACACCACACCCGCCTGCTATCATATATCAGTGCCGTATATAGCGGGTAACCTGTTCGTGATTTCATATTACAAGATTACGTATAAATTAGGGGCCCCGATTAAAGGAGGGGCCCGCTAGCGGTCGAAGTCACCTAGTCTTTATTAACATCGACTCATTCCAGTTCACCCGCAGACGATTCTTGATAAATGTATGACGTATATAATATATAATATATGATTTATAAAAGAAATTTGCAAACTGTAGTCATCGAGAAAAAATTTATACAATCGAAAACTATCGAGATGTCCATACAATCGAGAAAATCGAGAAAAACATCTCGTTATCGCCCATCACTAATCATGCCACATGTTGACCTTCTGAATGATGAGCTTCAAAGTCACAATGCAAACTTTTCTTCTATTAATTTAGCATTAGAAAATTTCCATTGAGCAATTTCTGTAATTAGAAATGAAATAAGTTCTCCCCAATCTGATACTTTAGAGTAGGGATGCACAACCTGTGGCCCACGGGCCAAAAGTGGCCCGCCATGAGTTAACTTGTGGGAAGCGATCACAATTTATATAATTTCTTTGTTTTTTTGACACAATTTCGTCAATTTATAACTGAAAAAATTGCAATTTTTTGTCCATATGTCGCAGGAAAAAATCGCGAATTTCGTCAATTTGCCCCGGGAAGAAATTGCAAATTTCATCAGAGCCAATTAAGAATCGCAAATTTCGTTGATCGAGTTCGGAAAAATTGCGAAATTTATCTATGAGTCGCAGAAAAATCTCAAATTTCGTTGATCAACTGGGAAAAAGTCTCGAGTTTTGTCAGCATATCGCGAGAAAAAATCACGAATTTCGACAATTTTCCGCTGAAAAAATTGCAAATTTCGTCAGAGCCAGTTAAAAATCGTGAATTTCGTTGATCGGACGCGTTAAAAATCGCGAATTATGTTGATTATGTAATCCTTGATCGGTTGCTGAAAAACCGCGAGTTTCGTTAGTTGATCGTGAGAAAAAAAATCGGAATTTTGTAAATTTGCCGCGGGAAAAATTACAAATTTTGTCAGAATCAGTTAAGAATCGCAAATTTCGTTTATCGGGTGCGGAAAATTTTCGAATTTTGTTGATCGCGAGAGGAAAAATCGCGAGTTTTGTCGACACGGCGCGGAAAGTCTCAAATTTCTTTAATCGGGCATAGAAAAATCGCGAATTTTGTCAATGAGGTACGGAAAAATTGCAAATTTTGTTGACCGGCTGCGGAAAAATCGTGAATTTCGTCAGTTTATCGCGAGAAATATGTCGAATTTCATCAATTTGTCCCGTAAAAATAACAAATTTCTTCAGAGTCAGTTAAGAATCGCAAATGTTGATCGGACGCGGAAAAATCGCGAATTTTGTCGAGGAGCTGCGGAAAAATTGCAAACTTTCTTGATCGCCTACGGAAAAATCGCGAGTTTCGCCAGCTTATTGCGTGAAAAAAATCGCAAATTTCGTCAATTCACCGCGGAAAAAATTACAAATTTCATCAGAGTCGGTTAACAATTACGAATTTTGTTAATCGGGCACAGTAAAATCGCGAATTTTGTCGATGAGGTACAAAAATTGCAAATTTCGTTGACCGATTGGGGTAAAATCGTGATTTTGTCAATCTGTCGCGGAAAAAATCACGAATTTTGAAAATTGATAGAAAAAATTACAAATTTTGTCTATTGGTAGCAAAAATTTTGCGAAATTTGTCAATCGCTCGTGAAAAAATTCGTGAATTTTCCCAAAATTCGCGAATTTCGTGAATAGCTCATGGGAAAAATTACAAAATTTGTGTGTCGGTCCCAAAAGATACCATGAAATAGAAATCCATTGGTAGCAGGAAAAAATCGCAAATTTCATCAATTGTGCGCGTAAAAGAAATCACGATTTTCGCCAATTTATTGTGCGAAAAAAATCGCAAATTATATCAATGTATATCAGGAAAAATCCCGTTTCGTCGATTGGTCATTGAAAAAAAATTGCAAATATTGTCAATCTGTCATGTAAAATATCGCAAAATTTGCCAATCACTCATGAAAAAAAGCGAATTTTGTCAATCGTTCATGGAAAAAACTTGCAAATTTCGAAGATCGATCGCAGAACAAAAAAGTCGTGAAATTATTCGATCGGGGGCGGAAAAAATCGCAATTTTCGTTGATCCGTTCTGGAAAAAAATCGCGAAATTTGAAAATTTATCGCTGAAAAAAATCGCGAATTGCGTCAATTTATCGCAGGCATCGCAAATTGGTTGTTTGAAAAGATTACAAATTTTGCCAATTGGCAATGGAAAATTACCGCGAAATCTGTCAATAGGTCGTTGATAAAAAATCGCGAATTTCGTCAATCAATCGCACTTGATTGACAAAGGAAAAAAAAAACAAGTTTTGTTAATAGCCTTCAGAAAAAAAACCATAATTAATCCATCATGCCTTGTTATTTCAAAAATAAGTTTCCTTTTATTTTAAATGAAGTTATTCTTCAATAATTTTTTTTTTAATTTTCAATAACGTTCAATTATTTAGAAATTTTGTGTAATTTTTTTCCTTCAAGTTACCATTTGTAAAGAAGGAACCGTTAGTCTTCATAAAGTGTCGAATGGTTATCCATACAGATGCGAAGAAGCCCTGAATTCCTTCATACAATTATTTATTTCCGTTTGTTTATTTTTATTATAGACAAAAAATAATTATTCATCAAGAATAAAGACTTCTTACCCCCCCTACCCCCCCACCCCCCCGATATAGAATTTTCTCTGTGTTACTGATGTGGCCATCGACAACCCAAACATTTTCGTAAGTGGCCCTTCTCTTAAAAAGGTTGTGCACCCCTACTTTAGAGGAATCGCATCAAATTAGAAAACAGAGACTTAATGAAGACTTAACCATTATAGCTAAAGAAGTCTGTGACACGATTTGTTTCCAAGCAAAAGAACGATTTCAATTTTTAGGACATCTTTCAGCAGCTAAATTATTTTCTTGCGTGAAATTTTCTGATTTTTGTAAAGATTTTCCTTCAAAGGAGTTAGATGAAACTGTGCTTGCATATCCTATGTTAAAGAAAGAAAAGCTTAGAACAGAACTTACTGTTTTATATGAGAGAGAAGAATTTTCAAATATCTCTGGAGCTTTTGATCTTCACAAATTTATTGTAAATCATGGCCTAGAAAATTCGCTTGGTGAAGTAAGCTGTTTGCTGAAAATCATTCTCACAACACCAACGACAACATCGGAACCCGAGCGCTGCTTTTCTATGCTGAAAAGAATAAAGACATTTTTAAGAAGCACCATGTCAGAGGATCGTTTATCAGCGTTAGCAATGATCAGTGCAGGCGAGGACTTAATAGCAAGAATACTAAATTTTAATGAAAAGGTTATAGATGAATTTGCTGGCCGAAAAGAAAGAAGAATGTGTTTTGTATTTAAATAAATTGAAAATGTAATAATATAATTAAATTAAATATAATCACTCTAATGTATAATTTAATTGTTATAATTTTAAGTTAAACACAGGGGACAATTTATTGGAACAATCACCGAAATTGGGTATTTTGCTGCCTGAGGTAAGAGATATTTTATAACTTCTTTACCCTTTTATTCCAACAAAACACCAAACATACAAAACATATGTTAATTGTCATCCCTCAACATATGTTGCTCTAAGGCGGCAACAGGCTCGGACTGGCCCGCCGGTCGGAGAACCGGTGTGCCATCATACTTTTCAAGACTTTTACGGCCTTCACCAGGCTTTTTTACGACCTTCGAAAATCCAAGGCTAACGCCCATTCAAAATGGCACGATATAAAAATTTAAACGAGTTCGATAAAATATGAGCTATTTTCAATTGTGACTTTCGCGAGAATAAATATAAATCTGCGTCACGAGTCGTTGCTAGTTTGAGAGCCTCAATACAGAACTGTAACATGTCCAGCGTAGAGATCGGAATCGGAGAGTTACGTGGTGTCTGACCCCGGCTTAGTTTTTTTTTTTTTTTTTTTTTTTTTTTTTTTTTTTTTCCAGCAGACTCGTGCCGTGCCGAGATCAGGCTTGCATTTCTTTTCCAATCGAGCCGGGCCGGAACTGGACTTGTTCTCAGGATGAGTAGATCAGACAATATGTTTTGTAAAAATATTAATAGCGATAATGAACTTCTGTAATATTTGGAAATATACCTTAAGGTGGTTCTCAAATTCACTGCTCGATAACGCGAAACTTTGACACATGTTCTGATTAATTTTTAACTGTTTAAAGCATAAAATTTACAAGCCTGACTATTGAAGGGATTTGGAATCGATTAATGTTTTCCATTTTTGATAAATAAATTATTTGTCGAGATATAAGAGATTTTTGTCACGTGACTGAAGGTTTTCCTCTTTTCTCGCGCTGTCGCTTCCGGAAATTTGATTCAAAAAGCTAACTTTGGCAGTATTTTCTCAAAAATATATTGTCTTTATTAAAAAATGGATAAAGACATTCGATTACATAGTTTCTCAATAAGAACACCTGTTAATCTTATGCTTTTCTGAAAAGAAATGTCAGAAAGTAGGTTCTTTAGGTTTGAGAAAAGCCTTAATAAATGACAGGGAAATATTTTCACAAATCTACTTTTTATTATACAGCTTCAAAAGTTATGATGTTTATGTTTTAACCCTCCTATTTTTCTTTTATTCTAAACTACATTAATTTTTTTTTAATGTTAAAGTGTCTAAGAATCTAAGTACTAATCATTGTTTTCTATTGTGTAATTTCTGTCTTGCGAAGTCATCGTAATTTTAAAATATACTGTAAAATTTCCCCATAAATATGTATGCAGTATTCTTTAAAGGAATCGTAAATATATGCTAAGAAAAGTCTGAATTGTTTGTAGAAATTGAGTCGGGACGGACCGTGAGCTGTGAAAATATAAACGGCCAGGCCGTACTCGGGCCGAACTTTTAATTTTTATACCGGGCCTGGGAATGGAAAGCCGGGCCGTGCAGACCTCTACTCTGGTTAGAATCTCGCAGCACTGCCTCATTCCTAACTCACGAGCCACTACTGAGTCTAAGATAAACTTTCATAATCACAGAAAGTAGTATTTTCACAGAAAGTAGCTGAATTGTAATCTAAGTTAAATAAACCAATTAACGTTGAAATTGGGCCCTTATAACCCGAGGAAACAATTTATACTTACGCGGTGGAAAGTTGCCTCCCTCCTCCTCTGTAAATTTCACGGTCTACTTTTAAAATTAACACGATATTATTTAATAAACGGATGAAATCCCTTTTCTAAAATTACCTTTAACCCTTTAGTGCGCAGGGGCAAAGAACAGTTTTTTTAAATTTAATAGATTTTTTTTATTCGTATATACCAAATTCACACCAGGAGATAAAAATAGCAATATTTGTTTTAATTAATAACAGACATTCCGTATTTAAAAAAAGCGAAATTAACCATTGAAACTTTCTTGTGTAAAGTCAAATTCTCTGGAGTACGTAATTTCTAGAACGCATTCTATCATGGGAATTAAAGGGTTAAAGGTTAAGTTTTATAAAATAAATAATTATATAAAATAAGGTATTTGGAGACATAGGTATTAAAATATTTACTGATTTGCAATATTTTAGCGTAAAACAGCCACGCAACAGTAGTTATTATTTGTATTGCAGATGCGCAACAGAAGAAAAGAGTTCCGTATTATATGAAAAATGTATCTCTGATTTTTTTTCATTATTTTTCCTGAGTAATAAACCTTTCAGAGAATCATATATAATTTTTTCGAAGCAAAATAAAAAATCGCGCATTTAAGGGTTAACGTAACACGATTTTTATTTTTAATTTACAGATGTAGTGAGTAAACGTAAGCTGTTGCCGAAAAAGGAGATTAATATTCGAAAAAGGTGGTAGCTTGGGTATAAAGAAGGACCGGGCCCAGGGGGCAGGATATTAACTGGAATGTAGTTGGGTAAAGGAAAAATTTTTAATAGTTTTAAAGTAGCTGTAGGACGCAATAACTATGAAGTAGAAAATTGTAATAGAGTAAGATCCTTTTTAAAGAAGCTACAACAAAGGCCCCAAGAAGGATATTAATATTCAAAATTGGTGGTAGCTGAAGTGAGGAATTTTTTTGTCGTTCATGGAGTTGCTAGAAGACTTAAGAAGTTGTTAGAAAAAAAAGCTAATGAATCGGGTCATTTTTAAGGGAGCTACAATAAAGGGCCCAAAAGAGGCCAACTGATAGTTAAGAGCAGGGCCCTAACATAAAAATATGTTAAAAGGTCTTAGATCTTCAATTATTCAAAATTAGCCACAGAGTTATGAATTATTCCTTAGAATAATAATTTAAAGAAATGCGCCAAAAATTGGGTAAATGCTTAAATGATTGTCCTAGGGCCCAAATAAAATATGAGAGTGTTGGTCGTGGGAGAAGTGTCCAATACTCAGTTTTAAAATTATGCACTGAGAAGGTGAGAAAATTAGAGGGTGAAAAATGCATGGCGCACAAAAAATTCAAGGGACCTACGGAACTCTAGGGGGGAGAATGGAGCAAGGGTCTTAACTAGGGTGTAGAAATGGGAGAATAACTAAATGAAAAAAGGATACCAAAAATGAAGATTGGATTAAAAGGAAGCAATTTATTAACAATTTAGGGCGCAAAAACTTTAAGGGGTGCTGTACCGGGTCGTCCCAGGCTGCCAGGGTCTTAACTGGAATGTAGAAATGAGGGAATAACTAAATAGGGAATTGGCCCCAAGAACAAAGAAGATCGGATATAAAGGGAGTAAGTTATTAACAATTTAGAGCATAAAAACTTAGAGGCACAGGGGCCCCGACCTTAAAAAAAGAAAAATCTGATTATCAGGTGCATCAGGACATGTCTTGGACTGTTCTCACCTAAATGTTCAGACTTCTACGTGCGGTAGATTTTGCTAGTCATCAAACGCAGACACACAGACACTCACACACTCACATACACACAGACAGAGCGAAACTTTCTTTTATTGGTATACGTTTTATTCAATTTTCCCCACTAAAAACTGGGTTGTCGTTAAATCCGATCTCGCTGAAAACTTATTCTACAGTTAAATACAAACACACTCTTAGTAGCTGACGAGTTATTGAGGTTTTAATGCATATGTATAAAATATTAATGATGATTGAGTAAAAGCACTGATTTATGAAATTGATGAGCTATCGATATTATAGTGCCCCCATATCAGTAACAAATAAATATTACTTCTTTCAACAAAAACAAAGGTTTATAAGGCTGGCGAATCACTGATCTTTTAATATATAAATTAAATAAATTCGATGCGCAAAAAGACAAATTTCTGAGAATGTCGTTATCAAGATTGGATATATATAATTCATTAATGACATTCGACTTAATAAAATCACAGATGATTAAGGATGACGACTTTTCGAGGTTTTTTGGAAATCATACAGAATTTATATCAAACTGATTGAAATATAAATTTAAAGAGATGGCGAAGTAACTAGGTTTTTCGTTTAGAGAGATCGTTTGGGTTAACTTGTTATTTTGATTTTATTGCGAATGTTAAGAAAATTAATTAGATTCTATTGCATAGAAGCACTGCTTTATGAGGATATAGAGTTATCAAGGTTTTAACCACAATGACCAATGATAATTGTTTAAATAAAAACATAGATTTATAAGCTTGAGGATTCATCAAGGTTTAACCGTATAACTTGTATTCGATATATAATAAAACAGATTAATGAATCTTCAAGTTATCCAGTTTTTAGAGCAAATGTATAAATAGTAATATTAACTAAATACACTTATTTATGAGGATGTCGAGTTATCGAGGCTTTAACATATAAGCGTGATAATAATAACATTTTATTAAACTAGCTGGCTTCGCCCTCTAGCGTGCTCATAATTACATCGGGGCCTCTAATTTATGCTAACATCGAATAAAACGAATGTCGAATTCATATGAAAATTTTCGTTAGGTGCAGTAGCGTAGCTAAGTTGTTTGCCGCCCGGGATTTCATCCGTTTATTAAATAATATTGCGTTAATTTTAAAAGTAGTCCGTGAAATTTACAGAGAGGGGGGGTGGAGGTGCAACCTTCCACCGCTTAGGGGTGTATTCTTTCCTCGGGTTCTAGGGGCCCGATTTCAACGGGAATAGGTTCATTTAAGTTAGATTACAATTCAGCTACTTTCTGTATTTTGAAACTTTATCTCAGTTACCAACATTTTCGAGCATTCATTTTTCGGGTTCTATGGGCTTGATTACAATGAAGTTTGGCTCACTCGACTTGGTTTTCGATTATCTGCGGTACGTGCGGAGCACTTCCGGTACATACCGCTTTAGGTAGCGGAGACCCAGATCACAGGTTCGTTCGGAAAGGGATATGTTGGGAACACACGAGAGGCTGTGGAAGGTAAGGGGACTTCCGAAACTAGGTCCATTTAAAAGATTTTCAAAGGATATAAAATCATACAAACTTGAGTTTTATTTAAGGTTATTATGATGGGCCTGGACAACGCCGGGTAGGTCAGCTAGTGTGATATAAAATTACACTGTATAAAATTCGGTTGTAACCAGGGCTTAATTTGCGACGGAGCCCACCAGAGCCCGGCTTCGGTACTTCTATGTTTTTAGTAAATATTTAAATATTGTTCGGAATTCACCGGAGCTCATAAATACAGGGCTGCGGAGCCCAGTGAAATAGCGCTTCCGAAAAACCGAAGCTTAAATTACCTTTTCCTTTCTTTCCCATCTCCAAGCTTTTGCATTCTTTTTACCAAAACACTTATATGTGACGTAATGTGTCACACGCGTAGGGGATGGAGATGAAACGTACTCAATTTTTATATCAGTTTTTAGGCTTAGACTGACTCGAGCTCAATCTGTATTACATTTAAAATTTTATTTATTCATGTATTGAAAAAAAATCTTCTTTTAAAATTACGTATTATATTCCACTTCAAATCATTTTAATGCTATTTTGATCAGAATGAAGGGGAAACAGAAATCGTGTTTTTCTATTTCAAATTTATATCGGCGACGTGTTGATACGGCGCCACTCAAGAGAGTGAACAATAAATTTGCTTTCAGTTCGATTTTCTTTTGTGAGAGTAGGATAATTTTTTATTGGCTGGGTTTTCTTTTTTTATTTCGATATCTAACCTGAAAAGAATATTTTCTGTTTTATCCAACAAGCATCAGCTTGACGTTTTGTCTGTTCGAGGTTTTTTGTCTTCTATTGCGTACGAGTATAAAAATCACGTTAGTGATATTTCTATTTATTTTGTATCATGAACGGTACCCGCGCTAAGGCTCTGTGCACCTATACGAAGTCACTTTCCTTTGTAAGTAGAATAATTACCATGTATTGTTATTCTGATAGAAAGCAATCGAGCAGTGTTTCCCCTTTTCTATAAAAGCATAGATTCTTTCCGATAACGTTGTCAAATTTTTAATTTTATCTGATTTTCAGGGACTCACCGCAAAAGATTTTTATGCGGAAGGAAATGATTATAGCTTAATATATACACCTTTTACAGGAAATTGTAAAACGTTGTTCCATTCTTCAGCATATAAATATTCATTTCTGTAAATTTCATTCATTTTTTCTTAAAAATGCGTAGCTGCGAACTATCTCTTTTTTGTGTTAACACCATTTTCTAATCATAATCGTTACCCTATTTAATCGCAGAATTCTGCAATTAATTAACATAAAAAATAGGCACTGATTTTTACTATTCAGAAGTGATAACTAAAAAGTAGAATAGTTGACAGCTAAGTATATGCTGATAGATATATTCAATTTTTTTATTTTGCTAAAGAAAAAAAATGTTTTAAATTTTGCAATTAATGTACGAAATATAAATATGCAGATTACAGGGGCAGGGGGGAGGGGGGTGGAACGGTACAGTTGTTGTACCAGTAGCGCAGAATATTAGGGGTCCGGAAATTTTTTTGTTAGAATTTAATCCCTGGGCGCAGTAATCTAATTGTAACCTAACCTTAATCTAACTCTAGCATAAACATTACCTAACTGTACCCTAGCTGTAATATGTTACATAACCGTAACCTAACGGTAACCTAACAGTAACATACCTTCAACCTAACTATAAACAAATTATCACCTAACCGTAACCCAACTGTAACCTAATTGCAACCTAACCTTAATCTAATTATAACATAACCGTAACCTAACTGTAACGTAGCTATAAACTATCGGTAACTTAACCGTAACGTAAACTAATTTTAAGCTAAATGTAACGTGACTGTAACCTACCTGTAACCTATCCATAATCCAACCGTAAACTATCTGTAACGGAAATGGAACATAACCGTAACCTAACCGTAACCTATCTGTAACGGAAATGGAGCATAACCGTAACCTAATTATAACCTAACCGTAACGTAACCGTAACCTACTTATAACCTAACCCTAACCTAACTGTAACATAACTGTAACATAACCATAATCTATCAGTAAAATAAACGTATCATGACGGTACGCTAACCGTAAACTAATTATAACCTAACCGTATCCTAACTGTGATGTAACTATAACCTAACTGTAACCTAACCGTAACCTAACTGTAGCCTGGCGGTAACCTAACCGTAACCTAATTGTAATCTATCCGTGACCTACAGTAACCTATCCGGAACTTAACCGTAATCTAACTGTAACCTATCCGTAATCCTATTTGTAACCAAACTGTAACGTAACTGTAACATATCCGTAACCTAATCTTAGCAGAAACGTAATCTAACTGTAACTTATCCGTAACCTAACCGTAATCTAACTGTAACCTATCCGTAACCTAACCGTAATCTAACTGTAACCTATCCGTAATCTTAATTGTAACCAAACTGTAACGTAACTGTATCCTATCTGTAACCTAATCGTAGCATAAATGTATTCTAACTGTAACCTATCCTTAACCTAACTGTAACCTATCCGTAACTTAACCCTAATCTAACTGTAACCTATCCGTAACCTAACCTTAACCTATTTGTAACTTAAACGTAACCTAATTGTTACCTAAATTTAATCTAACTGTGACGTAAACGTAATCTAACTGTAACCTAACCGTAACCTAACTGTAGCCTGGAGGTAACCTAACCGTAACCTAATTGGAACCTATCCGTAACGTACTGTAACCTATCCGTAACCTAACCGTAATCTAACTGTAACCTATCCGTAATCTTAATTGTAACCAAACTGTAACGTAACTGTATCCTATCTGTGACCTAATCGTAGCATAAACGTAATCTAACGTAACCCATCCGTAACCTAACTGTAACATATCCGTAACTTAACCCTAATCTAACTGTAACCTATCCGTAACTAACCTTAACCTATTTGTAACTTAATGTAACCTAATTGTTACCAAAATTTAATCTAACTGTGACGTAACCGTAATCTAACTGTAACCTAACCGTAACCTAACTGTAGCTTGGCGGTAACCTAACCGTAACCTAATTGGAACCTATCCGTAACGTACTGTAACCTATCCGTAACCTAACCGTAATCTAACTGTAACCTATCCGTAATCTTAATTGTAACCAAACTGTAACGTAACTGTATCCTATCTGTGACCTAATCGTAGCATAAACGTAATCTAACGTAACCCATCCGTAACCTAACTGTAACCTATCCGTAACTTAACCCTAATCTAACTGTAACCTATCCGTAACTAACCTTAACCTATTTGTAACTTAAATGTAACCTAATTGTTACCTAAATTTAATCTAACTGTGACGTAACCGTAATCTAACTGTAACCTAACCGTAACCTAACTGTAACCTAAGTTTAACGTAACCGTAAACTAATTATAACCTAACTGTATTCTAACTGTAACGTAACTGTATCCTATCTGTGACCTAATCGTAGCATAAACGTAATCTAACGTAACCCATCCGTAACCTAACTGTAACCTATCCGTAAGTTAACCCTAATCGAACTGTAACCTATCCGTAACTAACCTTAACCTATTTGTAACTTAAATGTAACCTAATTGTTACCTAAATTTAATCTAACTGTGACGTAACCGTAATCTAACTGTAACCTAACCGTAACCTAACTGTAACCTAAGTTTAACGTAACCGTAAACTAATTATAACCTAACTGTATTCTAACTGTAACCTATCCGAAACCTAACAGTATCCAAACCAAAACCTAACTGGGCTAATCGTCCTGTCGGCTAATTGTCCTGTCGGCTAAATGTCCTGTCGGCTAAATGTCCTGTCGGTTAAATGTCCTGTCGGCTAATTGTCTTGTCGGTTAATTGTCCTGTCGGCTAAATGTCTTGTCGGCTAAATGTCCTGTCGGCTAATTGTCTTGTCGGCTAAATGTCTTGTCGGCTAATTGTCTTGTCGGCTAAATGTCCTGTCGGCTAATTGTCCTGTCGGCTAATTGTCTTGTCGGCTAATCATCCTGTCTGCTAAACGTCTTGTCGGCTAATTGTCCATGTCGACTAACTGTCCTATCGGCTAATTGTCCTGTCGGCTAATTGTCTCTGTCGGCTATCTGTCTTGTCGGCTAACTGTCACTGTCGGCTAATTGTCCTGTCGACTAAATGTACGTGTCGACTAAATGTACTTGTCGGCTAAACGTCCTGTCGTCTAATTGCTGTCTGCTAAATGTCTTGTCGGCTATTTGGTTGTCTGCTAAATGACATAGACCCACCCAGACAAACTATAAAAAAAAAAATATTTGTTATATACGATTTTTCAAAATTTAACGTGAATGTTTGAAATGAAGTATGTTATTACTATATTATATTTTATTATTATTAATATATTATATTTTAATATTTTATTATATGATGTACTATATCACATAACATATTAATATAATATTAATATTTTATACTATATTTTATATTTTAATTGAAATTATTTCGTCACGCATTTTTACCTACGAGTACAATTTGTTATTGGCCATAAATACACATTATGAATGAATGTTAAAAATTTTTGTTAAGTTAGGCGTCTTGCTATCTTTTAAATGGTCTAACCGAACTAATTTTTAAAAAAAAATCAGCATGTGAGCTAAAAGTTTGAAGTTTAAAATGACCAAAATATATTTTGTTATACACAGGTTGTGTCTGCACACTACCGGTTTCAAGCGGACGATGCACGTTATTATTTTTGTTTTCATCATAAAGATAATTTTGTGAAATTACATTTCACAATACGTATATAGAAGAGCTTATAAGTAATTTCCAGTCTTATTGTAATTTTAAGATTTTTTTTTAAGTTAAAATTTTAAAATAAAATTTTAAGATTCTCTATACGTCTTAATTTTGAGATATTTCCTCGATTTAACATTTTAGTCATTGAAAACTCTATTACAAACAAACCTCTGCATCGATTTTTTAATTCCTTGAAGATTTAAAATTTTAGTGATTTTTTTCTGTATTCCATATCAATTTTCATCAAAATTTTGCATTTTAATAAATTAAAAACTAATGAGAATGGTACTATGTTATGTTCTAATAAGAATAATGGATGATTTGAATCTTAATTTGAAAAGATTATTGTGATATAACAAATCATATATGAATCATGAATTTGATATAAATGAAAATAAAATTTATTTATGTATGTATATTTATATGTCTTTCCTTTGAACTCCTTCCTTATTCCCTCTTAGATAATATTCATAATTTAAGGTGTCTTAAGAACTAATATTTTGAAATTATTAGAATTGGACGTTTCTCTATGCAACCTACAAGTTCGATATTTCCATTTCTGTGTTAAATAAGGCGTCCTTGAGTTATTGTCAAAATTAATTTTATTCCAAAATTTTCTTCTCTCCTAATTTTTTAATTTACGTTATCCCATTTGATCTTTTCACAACGCAGATCGGGATAACTGTTTCTATTGTACTAACCATTTTACTGTCGCGTGACCCTGTGTGTTATGACGTCCAAATCGTCACAACAAAAAGCGATTTTTGTTCTTTGAATTTTTTAAAAGTAACTGATATTTAAAGAATACATATCCTTCTTAAAAAACTGTATAAAAACTATTATTATTTGAATGAATAGATTTTTCTTAACTAGACAAGATATTTTTAAAAACATTTCAGTAAAAATACAGAAAATATATCACCAAATAAAAAACCTTTGTAAAATATACTGAAAGTTTTGTTATGTTTTTAACATAAAATAAACTACTTCTGGCAAATTCTTTACAGGTAAACTGTAAAAATTTTATGTAACGTTACTCCATAAAATTGAGGGCACTATGCTGTCTCCAATTTTATGGAGTAATTTAACTTATATAATGGTGTAATTTAAAGTAATATAACTGTTGCAATATTACACTTAGTGTAGCGTAACGCCAGTTATATCGGTTAAATTACTCCACAAAATGGAGTCAGCAAGGTTGCCACAAATTTTATGGAGTAACATTACCTAAATTGTTTACAGTGTACGATGTGCAACATTCGTTGTTTTAATACATAGGATTTCCTACAAACATTCAAATGCTATACAATTCATTACCTTTCTGAGATTGGTAGTAAATGTAAATTACAAATGCGTCCAAATAACGCGATAGTTAAGATTATGTTGACGAAATAGCTCTACCGTTTATTCTCGAGAGGTTACATTTTTATATGGTCCCTGGAATTCATATGGTATATTTTGAAACATATTTTCCCTTCTCTGACAAGTACAATACTAGGAATTATATTCTTGTAAGACCGAAATTCACTCAGTTATGATAAATTGATTTTAAAGCATGTTCGAAGTTTCGGAGCATTAAAATTTTTTATTCTATTTCTAACGTGTCTTCAGAACTGAAAAGCTCCAAAGTTGATTTAAATAATTCCGAAAGTTTATTCTATCAAGTTATGTATCTTTAATATAATGCAAATCATATTGTAGGAAACAATGTGAATAGCGACTTGACATTATTCAGCTGTAAATGTTATCTAGGCATATACATAAATTACAACTCATCATTTACTTGAGCTGCATAATGTCCATATTATAATGATGAATAGTTGTAAGCTCCATATTAACTCTCTGACTGTCAAGCAAAAGTGCGAAATTGTAATGTTGTTTTCTCTGAACTTCTTTTTAATAGATGACTTTCCATTACGATATAATAAATTAATAACGCATATGAATATAATCCTTGAGAATGTTGATAATTACACATTAATTTAATGAATATCTCTATTTCAGTGAAACCTACAGCTTAGTGAATGGATATATGGTGGTGGGAAGGTTAAGAACATATTTTTTAAACATATCAAATGCAAATGTGGTATACATATTTCAGATATTTCATATAACCATTTAACAAAAAGTCTTATTATCTTTTTAATTACATGTAAATTGTACATGGAAGTCACACGGCGAATGGGAAAAAAATATTGCAAGGGCATTTTGATGATGCTGCACCCTTCCGAATGGTCTGAAATTTTAAATATATAATTATCGCAAAATTTTGTCGAGTTATTTCAAATTTTATGAAAATCGGATGTATAGTTTAATTACAGGGACAGTCAAAAGTTTTCCGTTACATTACGGCCAATGGGGAAAAATTATTTCAAGTGTATTTTAATGATGATATAGCCTTTAGAACAGAAAGAAGTTGATAGGAACTTATGAAGTGCACTAATACATGAAATGCATTAATACTACATTCAATACAATATGCGGTGCAAAAAAATTTGTAAAACTAGTTATAGTACGAACAAGCATAGTCCCTGGCAAGCAGTAAAACTAAATTTGAAATGAAATACCTTTACAGAAAAACTAAACTAAACTTTATAACCTTAAATAAGATATATTTGCCATAAAAAATATAAAACTTCTAAAGCATATCTTCTAAAACTTATAAAGCATCTTAACTATAACTGAAAAATAAATTTGTTTCTCACTTTAAATGTAAAATGTAAAATAAAAAGAAGTATTTTAATATTTACGATTTTCCATATGTTATTAAAACTTATTTATGCATCCAAATATTACATCACATTTCGCGACATTTTCACATCAAATATTCAGAAAAAAATAAACACATTCCATCTCAAATATTCTTGTCTTCAGTTTATTTCTCTAAGTTTTACCTAGATATAAAATGTATAGCTGCAAATAGTTTGCGCAGTAAAAATTATAAAATATCTGCCTTTGGTTGTCGTAGATAGCATAAAAATATATCAATTTTTAAGATTATCTACATTAATAAAAGAAAGATGTTTCTCTGCATTTGTGTCAATGCGATCACTAGGAAAATCTAAAGCACGTAGAGGTCAAGAAGTTATTTGCCACGTTTGGAGAGCAATTTCCAAGTTGTTACTACTCATTTAATAAAAATATATATATATATTATGAAATTGACTTAATACACTTGTAGACAGTGAACCAAATTCCAAATCGTTTACATTTATAGGCAAGTAGACCTGATTTCATCTCACTGTACAAAAAAGACAGATGTTTCTCAGTCTACAAAAATGTACTAATAATCATGAACGAAAACGTACAATAATTTTTTTCGAGTCTCTGAAGATTCAAAAAAGCGTTCCTTCACCTTTAAAAACCTCAGAAAACTATTTATTTACTAGATTTAAAAAATAATTAATAAAGAAAATTTTTTATTAGCTGCCCGTCATTTTCGGAAACGTTTCTGAGTAGCTTTTACAGAGCAATAATCAGTTTTCTCTAATAGGAATATCACTTTTTCGGAGGCTGTCAAAATATTTTTTTTAGCTGCCCGTCATTTTCGGAAACGTTTCTGAGTAGCTTTTATAGAGCAATAATCAGTTTTCTCAAATAGGAATATAACTTTTTCGGAGGCTGTCAAAATAATTTTTTTTAGCTGCCCGTCATTTTCGGAAACGTTTCTGAGTAGCTTTTATAGAGCAATAATCAGTTTTCTCAAATAGGAATATAACTTTTTCGAAGGCTGTCAAAATAAATTTTATTAGCTGCCCGTCATTTTCGGAAACGTTTTTGGGTAGCATACACAAATTCAGTTATGCAGCTGAAAATGTTTATTTGAGAATGGATAAAATCCAAAAAAAAAAAAAAAAAGATTATCCGAGTACAAACAACTGATTAATGTATTGTAAAAGCTACTAAGACAAACTGCCGAAAATGACGAGCAGCTAGTAAAAATTTATTTTTATAAATTCTTCATTAAATTTTAAAAAATAAATAGTTTTTTGAGGTTTCTAAAGATAAGGGAACACTTTTCTGAATCTTGGCTGACTCGGAAGAGGTTATTATATATTTGCGTTCGAGAATGTTGTACATTTTCGTAGATTAAGAAGCATTCGTCTTTTTTTTTACCCGACTGCGAAGAAGGGTTATGTATTTCACGCGTATGCGGGTATGTGGATTTCTTTATACCCTCGAAACATCCTAACGGCTGGATGGATTTTAATGAATGAGGTCTATATCGATTCGTCTTAACCGTCCGATGGTTATAGGCTAGGTTATGTTTTTATAAATGTAAAATGGTGGCTGTAAAATACAAAATGGCGGTAGAGACGAAAAAAAAATTTACGCACCCTATTGAGTGGGATATCATTCGATAGGTCTTTCAAAATGAAGACGATGTTTCATTGACTATTTTACAGTCAGAAGCTCCGTTTAAATATTACACAACCTGGAAGTTGTGTAGATAGGATATATAGCTTTACTGCAACTCTAACCTTTATAGACATGTATAGGCCTCATAAAAACAGTGTTTATAGATAGGAACTAATAATTAAACACAACTTAAAAGTCATCAATACAAGTAAATAAAAAATAGGTAAGTAATATAAAAAATAGTTTCACTTTGATGAGAAATAATTAATTAATACGCTTTTTAAGCAGTCGGGTTTTGTGATTTTTTAAATTTAATGACAGTGTATGTTTGAAAGATACAATGTCCTTTGATTTTGGTCTGGACAACTATTGTTTAAATTTGAATTCACCGCAATTTACAATGATTTTTCTTTCTGAAAGATTTATCTTGAAGATGCACTAAAATAAGTGTATGGCAGAGTTTGTTTCACAGAATGCTGTACGAATAAATTAAAAAAATTAGTCCACTGTATATGCCCAGACACGGAGTCAAACATACAGTCGTGCAAAAGAAAAAGTAAACACCCCTACTAACCCTGTAACTAATTAAAATAGAAGAAAGTTACTAGTACCAAACGACTGGAAAATAAAGTCTACATTTAAATTATGTATATAAAATTTGCCATCTACAAATCAAAACCAGACCAAACTTTGTTTTTTTAATAGAAATACCAAATTTTTTCGATATATTTTAAATATTAGGTTCCAACTATGCCTATAAATGTAATTTTACGTCATTTTTATGGTAAGTTTTTTAATTATAAACATTCAAAATTTAGATCTTCTAATGTTAAATTACATTTTCTTATTTTTATTAATAACTCCTGAAATTATAATCGTAATGTTATAATTTTGTGTGTGGTTATAGCACTGAAAACCACAAACATAAATACATTGAACTTGTAATTTTAAAAAGTTTATAATATGAATTAAGAAGTATGAAGAAGTCGAAAAAAAATATGATTTGCGATCAACAATTTTCTTTTATAGATTTATGATTATTATGTCCTGCTTTATGCGAAATTTAGATCTTCTAATGTTAAATTACATTTACATATATTTATTAATAACTCCTGAAATTATAATCGTAATGTTATAATTTTGTGTGTGGTTATAGCACTGAAAACCACAAACATAAATACATTGAACTTGTAATTTTAAAAAGTTTATAATATGAATTAAGAAGTATGAAGAAATCGGAAAGATATGATTTGCGATCTACATTTTTTTTACAGATCTATGTTTATTATGTCCTGCTTTATGCGAAATTTAGATCTTCTAATGTTAAATTATATTTTCATATTTTTATTAATAACTCCTGAAATTATAATCGTAATGTTATAATTTTGTGTGTGGTTGTAGCACTGAAAACCACAAACATAAATACATTGAATTTGTAATTTTAAAAAGTTTAAAATATGAATTAAGAAGTATGAAGGAGTCGGAAAAAATAGCAATTGCGATCTAGAATTTATATATATATATAGATTTATGTTTATTATGTCCTGCTTTATGCGAAGTCTCAATTTCAAATTTTTCTTCTAAGTAGGTTGTTTTCGAATTATGTTTAACAAACATCAAAATGACAGTTTAAGAGGTCATCTAGATTGTGTAGAAAAGCATACCTTGAAATATATATATTTATTCATTTGACATTGGAACATTCATTTGACATGCATTTGACATTGAAACATTTGGCTGGCAATAGTCGATACATATTAAGTGAGAGAAATGGGCATATTGACGAGAAATAATACATTAATAGATGTGACATAGTCACTCTGTAGTATTTCAACAATCGACTACCGAACATTAATTTGGATACGTCCCCTAAAATATGCTCATTTTTTAAATAATTAATTTCTTTTAAGGGGGTCCGGGACACATTTTAAAATACTTTTTTATTTATTACTTTTTATTTTTATATTTATTTTTATTTTATATTTATTATACATTTTTATTTATTTAGTTAAAATTCTGATTTTTTTGTGATGGTTAACCTCATCCTTTATAAACAAAATCACATGATAAAACTTCTCGGATTTTTTTCTTTAATTTAAATTAAAAATGTAATAAAACAGTGGGGTAATTTAAAATCGTTATGACTCGAAATATTATTTGTAGAATTTAATTTTTTTTTCATTTAAATAAATAGAAATATATAAGCTTTAATTTTGATTGAGCATTTTTAAAAATATTAATTTATAAAAAAAAAAAAAAAAAAAAAAAAAATATTTAACGAAAAAAAAAAATGGTGCAACTTTAAAAGAAATCATATTTTCAAAAGTAAATATTTCTTTTAATATGCCGAATCAAAATTAAAGTAAAACAATTGAAAAAAGATATGTTCCAAGTTTGAACCTTTTATCTTTGACGGTTCTCGAGTTATAAGAATTTAAATACGCGAAACGGTGAAAAAACTTATCATGAAGAAAAACACATTTACAAGAAGTCGTTTCTATGACAGTCATTGCTTGAAAGCTAGATTTTGAAAACAAAACAAAACGAAAATATTCATATTTTTGGTTCTAATTCAGATAGAAACATGATTTAAATGTCATTTTAAGCGGGAAAAAACAGAGAAAATTTTAATGAAATAAAATATTTTTGCAAATTTTGAAGATTTTTGTGTCCCGGATCCCCTTAAACTAATCTTACGAATTTCATGAAAACTTGTATTTTGACTAACTGAAGGATGTAGAATTTATTTTTGGTATCAAACATGGATATTGTATTGAAAAGAACGAGGTTTTGGTTTGTTTTGATATGTAGATGACCCCTTAAACAAATCTTATATACATCCTTTAAAAGTAGACTTTATTTCTAATCGTTTGGTACCACTAACTTTCTTCTACAATAAGTTGCTGTATAGTTAGTAAGGGGTGTCTACATTTCTTTCCACGACTGTTCAACAGATTGCGTTTGCCAGAAAGTGAAGAAAAAACTTCGACCATAGCCTTTTACTCAACAGAATTCCGTTTCATTATGGTTTATGGAGAAAATTGTTTTTCTATATATTTAGTTACACTTTTTTCAATCATGTTGGGAAGACTTCACGTGATCGTAATTTCTTATATTACTAAGTGGCGAATTGGTTCTGGTTTAGCTTCTTAGATATTTTTAAAGAAAAATCCACGTTTCGAGGTTCTTGATTATTAGAAATACAAGAAGTACTCTGCAAATGTTGAAGTCTAGTTAGCTTTTATTTATTATAAAGACGGACATGTAAATTGTATTACCAGAGACCCAGGTAAAAAAGTCAGCAAAAAACCTTTAAAAAAAACATTCAGGAAAACTGAAGGTATTTCGGACAAAAAAATCTGCGGGTTTCCTTTAGGCAAAAAACCTGAATTAACCCCCCACTTTTTTTGTCCGAAATACCTTCAGCTTTCCTTTAGGTAAACAAACCTGCGCATTCCCTTACCATGTTGTCCGAAATACCTGAAGTTTCCCTTTAAGTAAAAAACCCGTGTCTTCTCTTTACATAAAATCATGTAGTATCACTGTACAGCCTGCTTTTGTCTTAAATAACAGTGGTTTTCCTGAAAGATAAGCCAGTGAAGTGGTAGAAGGAACACTGGAGGTGCATAAAATAAATAAGTGATCACAGGCCGTTCCAACAATGTCACAAGGTGTGCTGGCAAAATTGATAAAAGTGCCTCCCCAGGGGGGGATGCAAAGAGGGGTCAGGGACATCAGATGTGTATAACATGAACAATTAGTTATAGGCCATTCCAACACTATGTCATGTGAGGCGTTTCGACAAAATTTAGAAAACAGCCCCCTCAGGGGGGAGCAAAGTGGGCGGAGGGACATCAGATGTGCATAACATGAATAAGTGCTCACAGGCCTTTTCTACAATATGTCACATGAGGGGTGTCAGCAAAATTTAGAAAAGAGCCCCCTCGGGGGGAGCAAAGTGGGGGCAGGCACATCGGATGTGTATAACATGAATAAGTAGTCACAGGCCGTTCCGACAATATGTCACATGAGGGGTTTCGGCAAAATTTAGAAAACTGCCCCCTCAGGGGGGAGCAAAGTAGGCGGAGGGGCAACAGATGTGCATAACATGAATAAGTAGTCCCAGGCCTTTCCGACAATATGTCACATGAGGAGTTTCGGCAAAATTTAGAAAACTGCCCCCTGAGGGGGGAGCAAAGTGGGCGGGGGGGCATCAGATGTGCATAACATGAATAAGTGGTCACAGGCCGTTCCGACAATATGTCACATGAGGGGTGTTAGCAAAATTTAGAAAAGTGCCCCCTCAGGGGGAGCAAAGTGGGGGCAGGGACATCAGATGTGTATAGCATGAATAAGTAGTCACAGGCCGTTCCGACAATGTGTCACATGAGGGGTTTCGGCAAAATTTAGAAAACTGCCCCCTCAGGGGGGAGCAAAGTAGGCGGAGGGGCAACAGATGTGCATAACATGAATAAGTAGCCCCAGGCCTTTCTGACAATATGTCACGTGAGGGGTTTCGGCAAATTTTAGAAAACTGCCCCCTGAGGGGGGAGCAAAGTGGGCGGGGGGGCATCAGATGTGCATAACATGAATAAGTGGTCAGAGGCCTTTCCTACAATATGTCACATGAGGGGTGTTAGCAAAATTTAGAAAAGTGCCCCCTCAGGGGGAGCAAAGTGGGGGCAGGGACATTGGATGTGTATAACATGAATAAGTAGTCACAGGCCGTTCCGACAATGTGTCACATGAGGGGTTTCGGCAAAATTTAGAAAACTGCCCCCTCAGGGGGGAGCAAAGTAGGCGTAGGGGCAACAGATGTGCATAACATGAATAAGTAGCCCCAGGCCTTTCCGACAATATGTCACATGAGGGGTTTCGGCAAAATTTAGAAAACTGCCCCCTGAGGGGGGAGCAAAGTGGGCGGGGGGCGTCAGATGTGCATAACATGAATAGTGATGGGCGATAACGAGATGTTTTTCTCGATTGTATGGACATCTCGATATTTTTCGATTGTGTAAATTTTTACTCGATGACTCCAGTTTTTATACATCATATATTATATACGTCATACATACATTTTATCAAGAATCGTCTGCGAGTAAACTGGAATGAGTCGGTGTTAATAAAGACAAGGTGACTTCACCCGCTAGTGGGCCCCTCCTTTAATCGGGGCCCCTAAGTTATATGTAATCTTGTAATATGAAATCACGAACAGGTTACCCGCTATATACGACATCGTATAGCAGGCGTGGTGTGCACGCTCTACAAAATCTTGTAAAAAATATATATTATCGAAACGAACGAATCTCGGGGGGAGGGGTCAAAGTGAGCGGAGGGGCAAAGTAGCTGCATGATACGAATAAGTCGTCACAAGTCTTCAGGCCTTTCGAACCATCACACGAGGGGTCTGGATCTGAATTTATAAAAATGCCCTTTCCGTGGGGGCAAAGTGTGGGGAGGGTTGCGGGAGGTGGATAACATGAGTAAGTGGTCACAGACCATTCCAACGATATATCACATGTGGGGTCTTAGCTAAATTTGTAAAAGTGTCTCCCAGGGGGGAAGTGGGGGGGACAGACACTGGAGGAGCATAACATCAATAAGTAGTCATAGACCTTTCCAACGATATCTCACATGTGGGGTCTTGGCTAAATTTGAAAAAGTGTCCTCCGGGAGGGGGGGGGGTGTCACCGGAGGAGCATAACATCAATAAGTAGTCACAAACCTTTCCAACGATATCTTACATGCGGGGTCTTGGCTAAATTTGGAAAAGTGTCCCCCGGGGGGGGGGGGCAAAGTTGTGGGGACGAACACCATAGGGGCATAACATCAATGAGTAGTCACAGACCTTTCCAACGATATCTCACATGAAGTGTCTTGATTAAATTTGGAAAAATGTCCCCCGGGGGGGGGAAGTGTGGGGGACTGTCACCGGAGGTGCATAACATCAATAAGTAGTCACAGACCTTTCCAATGATACCTCACATGAGGGGTCTTGGCTAAATTTGGAAAAGTGTCCCCCGGGGGTCAAAGTGGAGGACAGCCACCGGAAGTGCATAACATCAATAAGTAGTCACAAACCTTTCGAACGATATGCCACATGAGGGGTCTTGGCTAAATTTAGAAAAGTGTCCTGAAATGTCATATATTTTAAGTAATATTTATCGGAGGGCTCCATAAAAAAAAATCCGATCTAAAATGATAAAACAAAAAACTACCCCCCGCAGTGGGGGCCAAATTGGGGAGGGGAGGAAGAAAGTCTCATAATATGAAAGAGTCATACGAGAGCTTTCCGATAACATATCACATGACCGGTCCAAAAAAACTTTGAAAATTGCTCCCCCTCCCCCCTTGGGCCCACTCTTTCGCAACGGAATTCACGCAGCCCCCACTTTAAAATTTTTATCTTCAGTAAATAATATTTATTGGAAGACTTCATAAAAAATTCACATCTAAAATGTTATTTAAATTTATCATAGAAATCGGCTACGGTTTTAAAAATTTGTTCGCCCCCTCACTACCTCCCGAATTTCACCTTCGGGAGAAGAAAGGTTCATAATATGAAAGAGTTGTGAAAGGGCTTTTCGATAATATGTCACAGGAAGAGTTCGGTAAAATGTTTTAAATTGCGCCCCGCCCACTCTCACGTCCTCGGAATTCACCCGACCCACCTTCCTCTTTGAAATTTTTATATTTAATAAATAATATTTATCGGAGGGCTCCAGGTATGTGACAGCTTGGTAGGGCTAAAATAAGAAAAGCATTGAAAATTAAAGCTTCATTTCACAGCTCATTGTCATGCCCATTTCTTTCTCCAGCTTGCCCCTCGATATCTCTTCTCGGCCCTTCTTGGCCAAGAGTGAAATGACAACCATCGAGAGTAACATTTCGAGAAAGGACGAAAACTGATTTCTCATTCTCGACAATGTCATATGAAATGTTGAACAGAGACCGAGAGCGAGAAACGAGAAGTGACGAAGGAAGCAATGAGTTACAATCGGTGAGATACCTCGAAGTAAGCGAAAGGTTTGCCCTCGAGCAAAATGTCTCCTCGAGATAAACGAGCGGTTTGCGTCCAGAAATTAGATCTCGAAGTGCGAGAGAGAGCTCTCGCAACGTCGCACTTCGAGAGAAAGGAAGCTTTCAGAAGAGTCAAACTTACCGCGCTTCTGGTGTAAGTCATGATTTCCCAAAGGAGTACACATTCTTTTCCATTCGCTATTGTTATTAAGCAATATGGGTTAGGAGGCATAGTGGTTTATGTTATCAGTTCGGGTTTCAGTTGTTGATATAGAAGTTTTCTAATGAATTTGGCGCCAGTTTGTTTTTGATTTTCAATGTTTCTCTTATTTTAGCTTTCCTAAGCTGTCCCATATCTCTTAATGTTAAAATGCTATTGTTAAAACAAAACTGCACTGCAAATTATGTGTTTTCAAGATTTTAAGTGTCGCCTCAGGAAAGAAGATTTTTTAAAATTATTTTACCCCACTCATGTAACATATTAAAATAAGGGTAATCTCATAACCTTTCTAAATCTACCTTTCTTTTGTCAATCCACCGAATTTTAGACCCCTGCGCTTAAAATGCTCTAAAGGAATATACTTAGCGGCGGTTTTTTCTGTACTCTGGTACGGTATCTTCCACTCATAGGGAAATTATAAGACTAACATCAAATTGTGTCTAAAATCGAATAAAAAATATGGACATATGTTTCTTAATTTTAACTCCTTTCTTCGCCTCAAGAGGGAGCTTTAACATTTTGTTTCTTCAAACCTTTAGTATACTGTTTGTCCAAAAATTATAAAATTCACAAAATAAACTCTTTTCACTCTTCCCTATCTTCTCGTATCAATTTTATTTTTACTACCACCAGGGGACACCGCCCAGTGAGACATTTTACTTTTAGCCTCAGGCTATTGGTATTTTTCATCTGTTTTTCATAATATTTTGTCTCATTGTTTTTCTTCATTGTAGATACTATTCTCCAAGTTCTTGATCCATTCTGACTACTTGGGCACTCATTCTGGACCAGCTGTGGCCCATCGGGCCCCTCTTCATTTGTCTGGCTCTAATCACACGCTTCACTTGTTCTTTTTTTTTTTTTCTTATTCAATGGTTTGGTTTTTTTACCATTCTAAACTTCTCCTAGTCCTCTCTTACATGAAGTTGTTGGTTTCATCCTTGGTCTGCCCTACTGTCAATTTGGGGCTTAATGCCCCTGCGGTGGGGGGGGGGGGCGTTCCTTCTACTTTTTCCAGACCTATCATCTAATACCACGTTGGTAAGGATTGGAAGATTAAAATTATCCAAAATACCAAAAATGAAGTCCACTGAAGTTTTATTTTAGTTATAGAATTCCCTATTAGCGGATATATTTGTCTGTTTATCTTTCTATTTTTTGATAATACTCCTTTGTTTTCGATAAACGGAGAAATTCAACAGCATTAGACACACTTTAGATATTTAGGGAACTTTAACTTGTACCAAACCTTCTGCCTTTATCGAAAAGAAGAAAATGCTAATCGATTCTAGCTAATGCGCCTAAAATAAAAAAAGAAGCTAGCAAATGTGTCAGAAACTAGCTACTTTGGATTTCGATACAGACTTGAAGAGTCATATTGGAATCGTTAGGCACTGGAAAACAATTTCCGTGTTAGACAGGTTTCCCCTTAACAGTTATATTTGTCTGGTTATTCTTATGTTTCTTGATAAACGGAGAAATTCCACAGCATTAGACACACTTTAGACATTTAGGGAACTTTAATTTGTATCAAACCTTTTGCCTTTATCGAAAAGAGGGAAATGCTAATCGATTCTAGCTAATGCGTTTAAAATAAAAAATGAGTTTTTAAATGTGTCATAAAGTAGCTACTTTGGATTTCGATACAGACTTAAAGAGTCATGTTGGAATCGCTAGGTACTGGAAAACAGTTTCCGTGTTAGACAGGTTCCCTCTTGGCAGGTATCTTTATCTTACTATCCTTACGTTTTTCGAAAGAAACTTTTGTTTTCGATCAATGGGGAAATTCCACAGCATTTGACATTTAGGGGAACTTTAAACTGTATCAAACTTTTTGGAGTTATCTAAAAAGTAGAAGGGTTATTTGATTCAAAGGCACCATAGTTACGCGATTTGGACATTGCAGTTTCATAAAGAAGAAAGGGGAATTTATTCCAATGCAAACAAAATCATTTTAAAATACTGAAATTCAAATGAGATAGCTTTATAAATTTCTTCCATAAGATTAGCATTAGCGAGCAGGTCTTTTCACTTGACTGAAGTAACCCCTTCAGCATAAATCAGGAGCAAATAATTGCGATAGCAGAATTATCGGGCAAACCCTATCACTACTATGAAATTTTCGGCCAGAATAATAGCTAAATTTTCCAACAATTGTTTTTAGCTTCTCTCGTTATAATCGATTGTAAAACATCTCGATTGTAGATTCTAGGAATTAATCGATGGCTGTATCGATTGTGATTTTTTACGATGACGATTTTTCTCGATTGTCGAATTTTCGAGAATCGCCCATCACTAAACATGAATAAGTGGTCACAGGCCTTTCCTACAATATGTTACATGAGGGGTGTTAGCAAAATTTAGAAAAGTGCCCCCTTAGGAGGAGCAAAGTGGGGGCAGGGACATCGGATGTGTATAACATGAATAAGTAGTCACAGGCCGTTTCGACAATATGTCACATGAGGGGTTTCAGCAAAATTTAGAAAACTGTCCCCTCAGAGGGAGCAAAGTAGGCAGAGGGGCATCAGATGCACATAACATGAATAAGAGGTCACACGTCTTTCCAACAGTATGTTATATGACAGGTGTCGGTAAAAGTTAGAAAAGTGCCCCTCTTTGGGACTAGTATTGTGCCCCCCCCCCTTGAAATTTTTATATATTACAAATAATATTTATCGAAAGGCTCCGTAAAAAAATTCAATCTAAAATGATGAAAATACTGCAATTAAAAAAAAAATCTGAAAAGTAAGACATAATAAAATTCCCCAAAGCAGAATATGATTATAAATGTGCCATACATTGACTTCACTGCAGAACATTTCAAATTTTCATTTTCACGAAAATCCACCATTCAATTGTAGGAAAAATTGCGAAATTTGTCACTCAATGGCAAGGAAAAAAAAAAAAAATGGCAAACTCTTTAATCGTTTATTTAAAAAGATTGCAAAATTCATCAATCGGTCGCAAGAAAACTCGTTCAATTCGTCAGTCATGGAGAACAATTAATGAAATCCTTTAGCTTGCTGTGGAAAAACATACAAAATTCGACGAACAGTTGCGAGAAAAAAATCCACGATTTTCGCCAATCGGTTGCAGGTAAAAAAACGCAAAATTTGTCAGTGCACCTCTAGAAGAAACAGCGAAAAAAAAAACTACGATCTTCTCTAATCGTTCGCAAGAAAAAGCCTCAAAATTTGCTATGTTAAAAGGAAAAATTCGTGAAAATTGTCAATCGGTTGCGGTTAAAAAAAAAATCGTGAAGATTGTCAGAAGAATCTGCGAAATTCGTAGATCAGTAGCGGAAAAAAACTCACGACTTTCTCCAATCTGTGTCAAGACTTGCTTACTGGTTCAAGGGAAATATCGCAAAATTTTAAAATCGGTTACAGGAAAAAAAAAAAAAGTGAAATTCGTCGGTGTATTATCGAAAAAAAATAGAATTAGTCGATCAGTCGTGCAAAAAAAACCCCATGAAGATTTGGCCAATCAGTCGCAGAAAAGCGACAAAGTTCACCAGTAGACTGTGAGAAAATAATCACGATATTCACCGATCTGTCGCAGTAGAATGCGAAATTCGTCGATCGGTTGCAGAAAAAAAGGATTTTTTACCAACCGTTTACACGAAAAAGAGAAAAAATTTGCTAATCAGTAAAAAGAAAATATAATGAAATTCGCTTATCAGTCGCATGTAAAAAAAACTCTGAAGTTGTCAGAAAATTCACGAAATTCTTCGATCAGTCGTGGAAAAAACCAACGATTGTTTCCATCTGTCGCAAGAAAAAATTGGAACATTTGCCAATCAGTCTTCGGTAAAAAAAACATGAAATTCATGGATTGGTCATGTGAAAAATAACTACGATTTTCGCCAAAAAGTTAATGAAAAATATCACAAAATTCACCCACCTGTCGTGGTTAAAAAATGCAAAATTCGTCAATGAATTGTGGAAAATATATCAAAATTCTTCACCCAATCGCAGGAGAAAAATTGTGAAATTCATCGATTTGGTCAGAGAAAAAAGGCCAAATTCGCCAGTTGACAGAGGGAAAAATCTGAAATAATTCGAAAATCATCAATCGATTGTTGGAAAAAAACCCCGCTAAATTACCATTCGATTAGGGGGGGAAGAAATCACAAAATTCACCAATAATTTCATTCGCGTGAGTATGTCAGGGTTTTATGAAATGTCTTTTGCATTTCTATAAAAGATGCAATTGCACTTCTTCATATATAAAGAAAATTTTCCTGTGACTTTTTTTTTTAAATTCACACAGAACATTTGATTAGCTGAAGTACATTGCAGAACATTGCAAAGTATTCAGCTTTGGGAATGAAATTCTTTGATCAGCCGCAGAGAAAATCTGTGAAATTCAGTCAGCGACCATATGAAAAAAAAAAATTCAACAACTGTTTATGGGAAAAAATGAAGTTTGTTGATTAGCTAAGAAGAAAATCGGCAAAATTCATAAACCGGATATGTGAAAAAAATCACACGAGTTTTGCCAATCAGCCGCAAGGAAAAATGCAATATACGCCAATCGGTATGGTTTAGATGTATTATAATCCCGCATTTGCCATCTTTGATTTTTTTCTTGCATGAAAACTCCTTTTTCGCCAAGTAGTAAATGTCGCCAATGGTTAAATATTGTTGATAGATTAATATAACATTGAAAAAACTGAAATATAATCATTATAACTATTAATTAAAAAACATTTTTAATTCACGCCAAGAAAATAATCCAAGATGGCAGATGTGGGATTACAAAACATTTGTTCTGAAATAAAATATCACAAAATTTATCAGTTGGTTGCGGGGAAAAAATTGCAAAAATTCTCATTGAATCACCTGAAAAAAAACTGAGAAATTCAACCGTCGATTAATGGGAAAAAAAAAATCTAGAAACCCTTCAGTCGATTGCTTTAAAATATTGTGAAATTCGTCAATTGGTCACAGGAAAACAACATGAAATTCAGCAGGCAATCATGAGAAACAATCGTGAAATTTTACAGTTGGCTGCAGAAAAAAATGTGAAATTCGTCAAACAGTTACAGGAGAAAAACATAATTCGTCAGTCAACAGGGAAGAAAATCAAGAAATTTCATCAGTTGCAGGAAAATATCACAAAATTAAAAAGGTCAAAATAAAAAAGGACTAAATGCAAAATATTTTCAGTGAACAAGGTTCTTGAGTGTTTTTTTTTTTTTAAGTGTCCAGCTGGCAGTAATTTTTTTCTAGAGATCCACACTGTTGAAGGCATTTTTAATATAATTGTAGAATAAAATGAAATAAGTGATTACTACTCTATTGTTATTCATACTGCTTAATATGTTTCTGAATAATTAATTTGTTAAGACAGTGTTATCATTGTGAATTTGTATTTTTTTTTTTTATTTACATTTGCTTATGGATATTTCTTTTAAAGAAGATTTCAATATAAAAAAGAATGCAGGTGTGCATTTTTATTATCTGCCTCTTAAATAGGAAAAAAAAAAAAAAAAGAAAGAAAGAAATCTTGTTTTTCACCCTTTTATGATATGAATCCATGTATATTAGCATTGAGTCTAAGCCGCTTTAGCAGGGCGCAGCGCCGGCAGCCTTTTTTTTTTTTTTTTTTGTGCATGGCAAAGCTCTTTTAAACCCTTCTGCTCTTTTTAACACTTCCTATGCTCCCTGTGGCAATTCAACTGATCGCGGTAAAATATCGCAAACTCTAGGGACTCTAAACAAACCAGTTCAAAATATTTTTGTGAATAATGTACAAGTGTGCCCTTTTTTAGAATAGGGGAGAGTTCGGAGGAGTGGGACAGATTTCACAATTTATTTTTTAATTCACTACTTATGTTTTACCAAGAGTATAGCTTATAAAAATCTAATAGTATGTTACTTAAGCTATGTTTAAAAAATACAAACGCTGTGAAATACAAACAACTGGCTTTTATTTGCACGTTTTAAAATGTTAACATTTTTGTCCCACACCAAATGTGATAAACTCCTTATCACTGTCTATATCCTCAACTCTGCCAATATAATAAACAACTGTCTTCTTCGTCAAAATTTTAACAATTACAAAGTCATTTATCCTAATTTTGGATCATCAGTTAACCAATCAAATTCTTCAGCAATTTCATTATCATTGTGAGTAATCAAATCAAAAGTCTTCATCTGTAGAGTCATGCAACAAAAATTTCCCATCAATGGAATCATCAGATAATTCATTTGCTTTTTTCTGTTTCTTCCTTTTCACCTTAAGAGTTTTCTTTTTACACAATCTCTTCTGCTTTTTATCAGCGGCTATTTTTTCAATTTCTTCTTTTTCTGGTGTGTCAGTGATGATTTTTTTATCTTTCCTTTTTTCTGTCTTTCTTTATAGTTTTTGTGGAAATGCTTTGGGATAAGGGTGCATATCGGAAGGACTCAAATGTGTTTGAGAACATGTCCCATTCCTCCCTCTGCTGAATATTTTTTAAAAAGGCTTATTATATATATCATGCTACATTTATGCTTTATTTGGCTGCTAGTTTACAAACACTATATCTTTAAGTTTATTATACAATTATAATATTTTTATTTTAAATATAATATAATTGAAAAAAATCATTGAAAGAATAAGAATTTGTACTTACTTCTGAGGTATGAAAATAAAATTTTCCCTTTTAAATACAAACAATAATACAGCTGGTGTAACAATTAGAATCAAACATGAAGCTATAGATGCTTTATCTAGTGGACAAACTAGAACTTAATTCTAACAGTTATTTTGGACATAAATGCTGCTGTCCCACTCCTCCCACTGTCCCATTCCTCCCAACTGTCCCCTAGTGTTTCTTTTTTGAAAAATTCCCGCCCGGCAGTCCTTTTTTCTAGTCAACACTGCATATGTAATGTAATATTAATGTTAAAAAAATGAAGGAGGCACGTAATAAAAATGCACACTTTTTACACGATTAAATCAAGTTGACAAAAAGATCTAAAAACAAATATAAAAAACACCAACTGACCAGTAGTAGAATTGACATAAAAAAGCCACTGGTCCCAAGGAACAGTAAGCATGAGAATTTATTTGTCCACATTCATCACTGGTCTGCTACATAAAATTCTATTTCATCCCTTTAACCCTTTGAGTGACAATTAATTACTTCATCTGACTAAGATTTAATCGAATTTTCTTTGTTTTTTTAAATAAAATAAAGTTATGCGATATGTGTTTAGTTGCAGTTTTGGCAGGGAGAGGAAAGTTTATGTTTACCTGTCAGAGAGGGGGGGGGGAGTTACTGGTCCTGCAGATTATAAAATTTTTCAAATTAGTGGTCCAATTGAATTTCTGGTGGTACAGAACAGTCCCAGCAGACCCCCAAGGAAATCGAATGCTGAACTGACAGTGAATAATATGACTTTTTAAATATTTACTACTCAAAAACATATTAAGCAATATGAACTGAACAAGCACAGAATGAAATCAGTTATTTTTTTTAAGCCTGTAAATGATAAAAGTAACAATGCAAACAAGAAAAAATTACACAAATAAAATTTACATACACAATAAAACATGCGAATCTGCTCAAAACATGGAAGATTCTCACCCATTACAGAACAGTCCTTTTTAATAATTGTTTTGTACACACAGGAGGTAAACGCAGGGATCGATCCAGGCAAAATTTGAGGGTTTTTTTAGGGCCCTTTCACAAAAGTCTATTTAATAAAATAGGCCCCATCACAAAAATAAATATTATAAAATGAGCCCCTTCACAAAAATAAATTTAATAAAATGGGCTCCTTCACAAAAATAAATTTAATAAAATGGGCCGCTTCACAAAAATAAATTTAATAAAATGGGCCCATCCTCAAAATTCCTTTTAATAAAATAGTCCCACTTCATAACATCTTTTGCATATAAACTATTTTAAATATGTAATTAGTAAATAAAACCAGGTAATGCGAAACAAAAACCTTAACTGAAATTTAAAGAAGTTTCTGTTAATAAATTCTTGATCCGAATTTGAGTTACTGGATTTCAACTATAGTTACAAAATATTACTTTTCACAAAAAAAACTTTTAATTTTCACATAATGGAACCCAAGAATAAAAACCTGCATCGACCCCTGTTTGTTAAAGGCCCCAAGAATCTATATATAATTTTTAATGATGTTATGCACTATAGAACAATATTATTGCTCTAAATTTGTCTTTAAATGTTTTTTTTGTGAAAAAATTACTTTATTTAAAATAATTATACACATGTAAAGAATTTTAAAATTATTTTTCCCATATTTCATATTCTGTATTATAAATTATTCTACAATATATAATTTTTTTTAAATTAATTTTATGAGTCGAATATTGCAGCTAGTGACATTAAACCCCGCTAAAAGATTTGCCAGAGATATTACACCTCCACTGAGTATTAATCAAGCATCTATGTTCCTAAAAAGATTATAGCTGCTTGATTTTTAAAGAAACCAAATTACTTACTCATAAAATGATATTCCAATACAGTGATCTGCTTAGAAAGAACTTAGGTCCTTTAAAGGACCCTTCATAACCCACAAACTTTTTCCCCTCAAAACAAGGGCCCTTCACAAAACGTTTCCACCTCCAAACTGAGCTTTTTACGAGTTTAATTATCAAGAAGTAATTTAATCCTTCTATCACTTTTATGCATAATGGAAATATATGCATATATCTTCTTAAAAGTATAAACAAGAAACTGCACATAACGATTCTTTTAAATTCAGAAAATTATGACTAGATTTTTCCCAAAAATAATAAGACGTATTAATGAAAATATCAAAAAATAAAATAGTTCTCTCTAGGATGTATTTGAAAAGTGAAGTGTCACGCCGTTTTTAAAACAGAGAGATTTGTATCGCTATTATTTTAAAAAATAGTAAAAATTCATCTTTAGTCATACACGAAGATTTCTTGTAAAACATTATTTCCATACCACAGTATTTCTATACGTGGCGATCTGGTTTATCGAAAGTGGTTAGTATCGCATGAATGGCTGAATACAAAGTACCAAGCTATAATATTAAAATAAGTATAATACAAGGCTCACTTATACCCCTCTTACGGCTATATATATATCCATTTAAAAATTAATTAAAATGTGACTAATATACAGATAAAAAGAGCCCTGCAAAAAGGAAAAATAGAATAACAAAACGACAGCGTAACGACTGCTCCCGCTTATTTTCCGAGTGGCGGAAAAGTAAACATGCTTTCTGTGTGTTGAGTTGATAACTTCCTTCTCATTCTCCCATGACATGGAGTCAGAAATACAGCTACATGAGGGCTGCTGTCATCTCGAGGGCCCGGGTTCGAGTCCCTGGGTAAGACATGGATGTAATTGTGTATGTCCCATTGTAGTTATATAATATATGTAATGAAAAATAAAAATTGTTGTGACTTGTTGTTGTTTCTATGTATAATAAGGATCATTCGAGGCGACAGCCATTGTAGCTATAGGCCCCAAAGCATTCTCCACCTCGGTGGACTTCAAATGTTAAATTACAGCTACATGATCAAAAATCAAATGTTGCAACGAAAACTTTGTTTTTGAAGAAGTAACTTTTATAAAGACTGGAATTCACGCCTGATAGAGGATAAGGGCAAATTATGCATGTAATAACCCCACCTATATTTTTCAGCTTTAATCGTGGACGCTACCAAAATGAGGAAAGGGGGGGGGGGAGGGACCCTGCCCCTCCCTAGATTTTAAAATTTAAGTAACTAGATATTTCTTTTTGTTATGTTTTCAAAAACAATATAAAATGTATTATTTTCGAGTAACTAAATTAAAAGAGCCTCTTTTCTTTAATGTCAGTTGTGCAAAATTCTTAGTTTCTTTTTTAAAGAGGTGCTGTTTGTGTTGTTTTATGATGGCCAATTGTCTAGACTTGGGATATTGGGCACAAGGGGGGTTGCCTGGGGTCTTTCAAAGGGAAGCTAATCCGTATTTAAGCAAAGAAATCCAAGGTTCGAAGAAAACCACGAAAAAAACTCCGAACGACTAGGCCGACGGGCGCGATTGGGTTCGAACCCAGCATCTCCCGTCTACCAGCTTTGAGAGCAGAACCTCTCGGCCACTGGTGGGGTGGTTTTGAAGAGGAACTAAGGATTTTGAGCTAGGACGACAGGAGTGGCATGGTGGAAGTGGGGGGGGGGGGGGGGAGCGGAGTGCATTGTATCCCTTCCTGCATTTTGAAATTTAATTAACTAAAATTTCTTTCTTTTTTTTGTCTGATTTAGAAGAGCACAGTAAAATATATTCTTTTCGAAAAACTTAAAATGAAAAACTAAATAAGATATTTTTAGAAAAGGGAGAAGGGAAATTGAGGGCCCTCGTTAGATTTTGAAATTTAACTAAAATATTTTTTGTGCGTGTTTGAATACGATTTTAAATATTAATGAAAGGGACTTTGAAATAATTTGGAGATTTTTTTTTTTTTTAGGGTGCATTTTTTGTACGTGTTAGACTTCGAAGGGTTATATTTTTACTGGTGGTAATTTAAGAGAAATTTATGACAAATTTTAGGATAAAAAGGGGACTTTGAAATACTTTCGTGATTATTTTTTTTCGTTTTAGGGGGAATATTTTGAGATTGAAATTTTTGAGCTTGTTAGAGTTAGAGGTGAAATTGTTACTGGTTATAATATTAGAAAAAATTGTGGCAAATTTAAGGTCAAAAAGGGCTTCGAAAAAATTTCGTGATTTGTTTTTCTTTTTAGGGGAATTTTCGGAGATTGAAATTTTTGAGCGTGTTAGAGGTGAAATTGTTGCTCGTAATAACTTCATAAATGGGGTAATTAAAAATTTTAACTAGTAGACTCTTCAAAATAATTTCGAGATTTTTCTTTCTTTTTGAAGGGATTTGTAGGGAATTAAAAAATACTGTTTTAAATGGTAATTAAAAATCTCAACGAGGGGGACTTTTATTTCTAGAATGGGATTTTTATATCGCTATTTAAAATGGTAATTTTAAATATTAATTAGAAATTTTAACGAGGGGGAGTTAAGAATTTTTGACTGAACCGGAGGAAGACGTTAGATTTCCGGGAATTATCTAATATATTAATTTCGAAATAAATTAAAAATATTAATGAGGAAATGCGGGCATATCAAAATCTTAGATACCATAATGTGCAATAATAAAACCTTTAAGTAAAACCTTCATGTTACCTGGTAAAGAAACAATTTTCATTTTCCTTCAACATACCTCATGTGATTTCACGAAAATCTTCTACGTCATTGAAGGTAATTTGGAGGTTATAACTTACAGAAATAAACCTGTATGAAATCTTTTAAAAAGAGGTATATTTCTCTTAAGATAACCTTTAGTTTTCATTTGCCTTAAAGATACCCGTTGAAACCTTCAAAATGGCTGCAAAATCTCAAAATTTTTAAAGGTTTTTCTCTGATTTTTTTACCTGGGGAGGGACACAAACCTGGGAATATGTTACAAAATCAATGCTCTGCAAGAGAATGACTACTTTCCAAAATAACATGTACATCAAAAGGGATGCGTCAAGCCAAATAGAAACCCGTTTGATCTGTTATAACCCTAGAGGATAATACATTTAATATTAATTTTGAAATGCAAATTAGCCAAACCATTAATCCATTGGTGTAATGGAAATTTTAACGTACATTATCAAACGCCAAGCAAATATTCGAAAACTTGATTATAACGAACACAAAGAATGTCATAAATTATACTATAATGAATGAAGGTGAAACATAATGCAATCACAGACTGGATATATAATATGAATGTATAATTGTTTGTTATAAACAGAGTAAAATCATTAAGAGTGAAATTGCAAGATGGATACCTAATTGTATATAATAAGTTTTGAAGATAACTGAACAATTAGATCATTTTTGGCAATAAGGCAAAAAAAAAAATATATATATATATATATATATATATATATATATATTACATGCTTTCTTTTGGCTCACAATTCGGTTAGTTTGTATGTGACAATCAAATCTTGTGAATCATTTTTCACCCACTTCCTGTTGGCACAGAGCTTTGAAATTTGGATGTCTTTAATTTAAACAATGTCCCTTTTATACTTGTCTGATTTTATTTGTTTTTTTTTTCCTTTTCAACCTGGCTTCCACTAGAAAGTCTGGGCTAATGGGACGTATGTATGACCATCCGGAACACCGCGTTCCGCGAATTCTGCGGTGGTTGGTTTTTCTTCCCTTTTTGCTTGAATTCGATTTCACATCACCGGTGCTTAAAAAACTACAACAGAAACTGCAAGAAAAATCACAGCATTTTTCTGCAGTGTCCTTTTAGAATTATTTAATTTTGTTTTGCTTTTATGTTCGTATTTTTATATTAAATATTTCAGCTGTACAGTATATTTGATTCATCTACTATAGCATTTAAAAATCATGGAAGTTTTTTTAGACGGGTTTAATGCATCCAGTGTGGTTGTCCGGCATTACGTCTAACTTATAATTTCATGATGTGTGCAATTCTTTTTTCTGAAACTATTATTTGCCTTATTTAATGACAAAAATTTGTCATTAAATAATGTTAAACAAATTAAAATACAATTTAAACTACTGAACAATGTTAAACTGACTATCCTTTTTTAAACATACGAGAAGTTGTCTTAAAAAAAGTACCTAAAGGATATTAGGGGAATTTAAATTAATACCAAATGCACGCACTTACATCTTTTTAGAAATATTTAATTTAGTTTTGCTTTTATAGACTTTTTTTTATTTACAGACAAGAAATAATGCATTTTAGAAATGGGAATTTTAGTATGTTAACGCAAAAACATACTTAGAAAGCACTTGGAAAACAAAATAATTCCACACTTTAAACATTACACAAGGCTAAACAAATTAAAATTAATTTAAGGTACTAAATAATTTTTAAGTAACTGTCCTTTTTAGGTGCGTTCGTAATTATATAAATACGTAGCACTTATAGTCGTCGTTCAGTCCGTCTGTCCGTCCGTCCGTCCGCCGTCTGTCCGTCCGTCTGTCCGTCCATCTGTCCGCATATAACAGAGCAAAAACCACCCAACCGAATAGTCTGAAATTTTAAATATATGATTGTTGGAAAATTTTGACAAGCCATTTCACATTTTATGGAAATCGGATGTATAGTTTAATTACAGGGACAGTCAAAAGTTTTTCTTTACATTACGGCCAATGGAAAAAAAAAATATTTCAAGTGCATTTTAATGATGTTATAGCCTACCGAAGGGTCTGAAATTTTAAATATATAATTGTTGCAAAAGATTTTAGAGCCATTTCAAATTTTATGAAAATCGGATGTGTAGTTTAATTACAGGGACAGTCAAAAGTTTTCCGTTTCATTGCGGGGAATGGGAAAAAATTATTGCAAGTGCATTTTAATGGTGTTACAGACTGTGCACTTATGAAGTGCAAAACAATATACATTCAGTACAATATGGGGTTCAAAAAATAATTATAAAACTAGTCATAGTACGAACACACCTCATTTTCCACGTTTGACGAGCAATTACCAACTTTTTTTTTTAATGTACAAGAATTTGTTCTGGAAAGTATCTAAAGAATAATTAGGCAAATTAAAATTATTACTAAATGCAAGCTTTTATATCTTTTTAGAAATATTTAATTTAGTTTTGCTTTTATGGTCATTTTTTTTATTTACATACACAAAATAATGCATTTTAAAAATTTGCTTTTTAGTACTTTTTAGTGCACATAAAAAAAAATAGAGCACACTTGGAACACATAAAATAATTCTATACTTTAGACATTAAATAAGGCAAAACAAAGTTAAGCATTTTTTAACCCATTGAGCGTTTCAACAGATTGTAAAAATGTGTGTTAAAAAGGACTTGAATAGCGAGAAAAAACTTGTTCAAAAAGCAGAAGGGGTTATGTGATTTTGTAGTTCAAAAGTGCTTAGGGATTTTTTTCTTTCCCCTTCTTTCTATCAGTGAATGATTGAGTAGGCTGTCCACGGAGGCGGGATGGGCGTTTAACACTATTTGACTAATAGCTTTCGAAAAAGATGTCTGGTTAATCCGGGACAACATAACAGTTTTCACAATACAGGTCTCTCTTCCTTCTGGTTTGAAATAACAGGGGTCGTATGTGCCCTGACATTTCAAGACCAGAAAATTCTTCCGTACCCGTAATCTTTTTATAGAAAATCGCTCCTTATATAAGTCGAAATTTTGCTCGTTTAAGCTAGATTTATTTTTATTTTAAAACACTGGTATTTGTCCTGAAAAATTCTCCGAAGCGTACGACCGTTGATATAATGTTTGAATCTAGTATAATTTGTTTTGTGTGCTATTAAATTTTATCTAAATTTGAAAAGAATTTATATCTTCGTAATAACAAGACGTTTCATTTCCTCTAAATGCATCTTTTTCTGAACAGTTTCTGCTACATAAACTTCGAAATTTAATTAATTTGTAATGATTTAATTATGAAATTAGACTGGAAGTAATCGATTTTATTAATAGATTTAAATTTTATATAACGTACATATATCGCTAAATCTCACTCTACAATAAATCACAATTAAATGTTTAGTACAGCATACCATGGTGCTCGCTTTTAGATACTGTAATTCCTCGTATCTCAATTTCAATTTATGTTAATATTATTTAATTTTTCTTTTATAAATAATAATAATAATCTGTCGTTATACAAGTTAGTGTAATATCTGCTTTCTTTGCTTTCCTGTGATATAAATCTAAGAGAGCTGATATATTTTACGTTATCCTGATGAATATACCAGTTGAAAATACATTCAAATATTCCAACCCCCCCCCCCTCCAAAAAAAAAATGCGATTGTTATATAATATTTCAAATGCGCATTCAAAATAAATGGAAAAAATCTTCTTCTAAATGATAATCCCTCTAACTCATTTTTTGCGAGCAATAAAAGAAACAGCTTTTTTATAAAGTACGCTATTTCTTATATTTAAATCATGTTTACAGATGGTAAAGATATAGTACTTAAGTATTACAGAATTAATTAATCGGTAACATTACACGGTACCACTGTATTACAATAAAAACGGTCAATACGAGATCGCTCGGTACGAAAGCAAATTCTGTTTCAGACGGGTTTTACTAGGTGTAATTGTGTAATATTTCGTATTTGAAAATATAAAATTTTCCGTTTAAAGCGGGATTATGTTATACATAGATTCCATTCTTACAAGTTTTATTGTAATTAATTAGTGATCATAGTTTTGCAGCATTAATGAGATATAGATGTAATACTACTTCCACATATGTATAGTATTACTGATTAAATTGGGGTTTTAATTTTAACAATGAAACCCTTTAAGACGGAATGGCAAAGGACAATATAATTATTTTGGATTAGAATTTTTTAAGGAACTTTGGATTTCTTTTTAAGGCAAGATTCTGCTTAATACAGGTATTACTATGTATAAATAGGCAAATGGAGAGTCTGCATAGCAATATACAAAATAAATGTACTTTTGCAAGTTTCATAGTAATAAAATCGCCTTTTTTTCGGGTGCCCTTTTTCTCTTTCCCACCACCTAGGAGAAATAATTACATTTAAAATTTTCGTATAACAGGAATTATTTTCCATACCAAATATATTTTCCTACACAAAATGAGAAAAATACAATCAATTTCAAATGCCTGTGAAGTGTTATCCCCCCCCCCCCCTCTCACTTTATCTCCCATAAGGAGAGAAAAGTGATTTATACTTTACAATAACAAAATTCGCAACTCCGTGGAACACAAGTTGAATATTCTTAGACTAGATGGAAACTAAGCACTATTTTTATAATTTCGGAATATATTCATGTATTTTTCTTTATATTTAGTACAGTAAGATTCAGTATTATATTTTCTAATTCTTTGGAGAAATTGAAAAAGAATATCTGTCAAAAGAAGCAAGAGCTAAAAATGATGCGTGTAGCATAAATTAACATTTTCCAATACATTCAGAAAATTGAAACAAAACTTTACAGCTTATTACGGAGAAAGATGATGTCTAAATAAATAAATTAGAAAACGCATAACGCATTTGCAAATCCATTTTCTGCAATTGCAATCAGTAGTCAGAAAAATATCTATTTTTTTTTTTTTTTTTTTTTTTTTTTTTTTTTTTGTGCAGCCCTGTCTATGTTCTATATCTTTGTATGTATGCTACATAGTATGGAAAAATTTAGTTCAGCATGAAAATTTCCATTCTGCAATTTCTGAACGGGAATGTATTTGAGATAGTGTAGCGCTGTATTTGATCTCTAGAATTTATAATCACTATGTAATAGGAAAAAATAATAATAACAGTCAAATTTTAAAAAGCGTACTACAACTGATAACGAACATTTAGCAATTATTGTTCATAGGCCAAATTTGTTTGTGTGTCCCTGAAAACGAAATACAAATTCTATGCACACTATATTTTACGTTAATCGCCTTGCAGTATACACCTCAGTGATGTATTTAAATTCCAATATGTTTAAAATAGCGTAATATCATTTAACCACACCACACATGATTTTTCCATTCTCCGTAATGTGACGGCATTCTTTTGAGTGTCCTTGTAAATGAATGTAGCGAAATCTACACGCTTCATTTTCAATACTAAACATGCCAAAGTAAACACAAATAACATATATCGATTTCATGAAAATTGGACTATATTTACGCGAGTTAGAACACGGACAGATGGCGGACAGGAGGAAAAATAGACAAACCGAATTCATAAACGCTTTTCAAATATGCTGGAAAGAGTTTTAAAAAAATCAAATGCCATTTTTATCCCTTTTTACGATTTATCCTTTTTTAAAGTTTTAGGATTTGGATGAGGCCAATTTTAATTTTCCTTCTCAAGATATATTTTTTATTTTTCCATTTATTTTATAAACAAATAGTATTATCTCTGCATATTTATATGTATGGAAACTTTGAAAACTTTCACCAGCATAAAAAATAAAAGTTTATAAAAATATGAACAAAAAATCATATTTCAACACTTTCCAACACATCTATCTATAAAACTGTAATGAATCTTTACCATTAAATAAGGTGCAGGAAGATATGTGAGTAAAAGGTATGGAAAACATATAACACATTTAGAAATCCAGTTTTAGCAGTTACCTTCTAATAAAAAAATAGTCTATACTTTGTAGCCTTATTTACGATCTATAGCATGCAAATTATTTAGCATTCTAAAACTTATTTCATTTAGAAAATTCACTTGTAGCCAATTTCGCCAGTAGAAAAGAATGCTCTCGAATTCTTTTGCACGACCCTGTATATTATCTAATGATTTTTTAAACAACACATATTATGCTCAAATTTAATTCAGATAAAGACGTATAACACGATTTAACTCGCACTTCCAGCAGCCCCACCAGTGGCTGAGAGGTTCTGCTCTCGAAGTTGGTAGACGGGAGGTGCTGGGTTCGAACCCAATCGCGCCCGTCGACCTAACCGTTCGGAGTTTTCATGGTTTTCTTCGAGCCATGGATTCCCATGCGTAAATACGGGTTAGGTTCCCTTAGAAAGACCCTCCCTGGCACCCCCTCCCCTGGGCCTGTATCCCTCGTGCAGATAATTGGCCGTCAAAAATCAACCAACCAACCGCACTTCCAGCAATTACGCACCCAAACGGCAATGTATTTTGTTGGTTTGCGTATTTCTGTATATCAATTTATTTATGTTCAACAAACTTCTATTGGTATACAAATATAGTTCAGCGAGAAAATGCATCACGCAATGAAAACTATTCTCTAAAGAACTTCCATAGTCTGTAATGCTTATATTTTTTTTCTGTGTTTCAAGTAAAGCACACGCTAAGCACGGGTATCTGTTCTTTCAACTCGCTACTTCGATAGCTTATGTATAAGAACAACGAGTTTTATATGTTTATGGAAACTTTGACCAAGGGTAGTCTTTAGGGTGAGAAGAAAGAGAGGGGGGGGGGACATAAAAAACTTTATATACAGATATTTTAAAGGGGTTGAAATAAAATGTTGACTAACAAAGGAAATTTTTATCATCTTGTTCTTTACAATGTAGAAGAGGGCAGAGTTAAAGAGGTCGTGGGTGGGCGTGGGATCTAACAAAGTATGAGTAAAAATTTCAGTATTTAGTACAAAGGAAACACAATTTAGGCAATACATTGCATAAATAAAAATGTTTTACAAAGATCTTTTAAAATAAATTTTAATATATAAAGTTATTGGTTATGGTAATTCATTATATCTATATCTATATCTATATATATATATATATATATATATATATATTACATATATATGGTCAGATCCCGACTTATGTAGGCGCAAGCGGGGAAGCTGCCCCGGGCCGCCCTTTTTAGGGGACTCCAGGGAATCCTTTTTAGGGAATAGTCAGAATTTTTATTTAAAAGGTGCCAAATGTTTAAAATTAAACAAAAGTGACCAAAATTCATATATTTTCAAACATTTAAGAAGGAAGTGCGGTCCCCATTCCTCCCTCCGCTTCCAGTACCCTCTCCACCTACGCAAATATCATTAGAAAACTAATGATTAATATTTTATTATGACAATTTAGTATTCTATTGTTTTCAAAATAAATTCTTTATTAACGTTTTTCTCGTACGCAGCAAGTTAAAACCAATAATTATAACCAATTCGGGACATTTTCTTTTAGACATCTTATAACGTACGTAGATAAGCAAAGTAAAAGTTTGCAAAGAAATATTCGTATCAAACAATCTGTAATTTTTTTTCTACTACTATCCTACTAGTGTTTTTTCTTAAAGTTCTGATTATCTTTTTGTGACACTCTGTATACAGAGGAAAACAGTACCGGATATAAAATTTATGCATATAATACAATATGTGTGAAGTTTAGTACTAGCTACTTCCATATTATTCACAAAAAATCTATAGATAGATAGATAGAAGAAGGAGCCCCAAAATGATTCTTGCCCCGGACAACCTCCCCCCACCCCCCTCCTCCCCATAGCCTAAGTCGGACCCTGCCAGTATATGGTGGTTAATTAATGCTCTTCCACCTGCCCTACTACTAACTTTTGTAAATATTATTTGGATGCAAAAGAAAAAAAAAATGCCCGTTCAACAATAAAAACTTTGACACATTCAGGAATTAATATATAAATGTAAAAGCTTCACAAATGCAGGTATGACAATGATTTGGGACAAAATGTTTTGTTTTTCTTTCACTTTTTCTTTTTTTCATTTTTCGACAAATAAATTACTTGAGAATTACAAGCGTTTTCCTATTATAACTTTTATCGGGCTTCCGTATGCAGAATTTTTTCTCAAAACGCCAAATTTAACAGCATTTTCTAAAAGACCTCCTTCCTATGTTTATCGAAAAATGGAAAAAAATTGTTCGACTTTATAGTTTTTGAATAAGAGCATCTGCCAATTCCATGTGTTTATGAACAAAACTCAATTCAGGAATGTGTCAGAAAAAAATCAATTTGGAATATTATGCAGTTTTTGTACGGGGCATTTTCCCAGAGCCCCCCAAAATTAGTGTCACAAACTCTGAAGCAATTGCAATAAGTTGGATTTATATGATGTAACAATTATCAGTCAGCATGAGAAGGAAAGAAATCAACATTTATAATAAAATATATTTGTGATCTCCAAGTAATCTATAATTAAAAATGGAATACGGTAAAATAAATGTACATTATACTGTATTACTGTAGTTTAATGCATTAAAATAAATGTTTTCTTAGTTTAATTCTCATGGTAACGAAATGAATAGTTCAGTCATCAAAATCTAGGTTTTAACTTTTTTTTTCCATTTTCAATACATTAATTTCATCATGATTATTTTAATCATATTTGTAATGTAGTATTAGCATTAATTCCTAACTGGCAGATAATGCTTTCGTTTGCATTATTGTAAGAATCTTTTCGATAGTGATTCTTCCCTGTTTTTAAAGACATGCACTTACACTTTATCATATCTACTGCTTTAATTGCATCCATTCTATTTATATTTTTGAATAATTCGATACTTGTACTGTCCATTGGTATCTTTTTAAACAATATGCAGTTACACTTGAATATTTTAGGGTAATTGTGAACTTGGGGCGCCATCGCGACAAAGTCTAGTACTGCTCTTCCATCTGACCTTTGTAAATATTTCTTGTATTGCCGTGAAATCGATATATGATATGGAGGCGTGTTCACTATTGGAAATAGTGAGTGCGGTTTTTATTGTTGGTTTACATGAGTGTATAAAATTATTTGAATAAACTCGAATTATGGTCTAGGTCGATATCTGCTTGTAGTACTTTTTTATAGTGTATATTATTCCAACCATAATAACTGATACACATTGCTAATGTGCACTGCAGTCTGTTTCCCATTAAAAATAATAGTAATAATAATGCGCGTAGTGTTTACTAATCATTAACAGAGGAATTCCAAGGCAACCGAAGAACAGTGTACGAAAAAATGACGGTTGAAAAAGGGTACTTTTGTGAATATTTAAAATATTTGTTAGGAAAGGGTGAATTGCTGAAATTAAAATAATTTTAATATGTATACAGAAAACTGTCTTATTTTGAAGTTTGGTTTTCGCACTCGAGTTCAAAATTTAATTATTTTCATTATATCTTCCTTAATTTTTCAAATGGGGAAAAAAAAAGTTTTTACTTTCCAGTTTTTTTTTTTTCGCATGTGTGTGTAAAAATTTATGTATGTAAAATATCATGTGTGTATTCAAATTTCCATTTCTTTAAAAACTGTTATTCTATATAGTTTTTTCACCAGAAAAAATATTTTAGAAACTCTTTTAAAAATCGGTTCAACCCGAACCGGGCCCGCTTTAGCCAAAACCTAACCCGAAGCCGAAATAATGGATATCGACCCGATTTGCTGCAAAATTGTAGAAGTTAATCCGACTTCCGGCAAAAAAGGAAAGTTTTCCCGACCCGATGCAGGACTGTACACCATACCCAATAAATTTAGATCCTAAATATTATTTTTAAATTATTTTCGAGAAAATATTTTCATTTCTGCTGTGAATTCCCTAAATTTTGTTTTATTTGTCGAAACCTCAAAATTTTGACTCCCACTTATTTTTACCCCCCCACACACACACGCACACACACGTATACCCCGCTCTTAACTCTGCCCCCTCCTACATTATGAAAATCAAGATAATGGAAAACCTACACTTTTGAAAAAAGTTCTTTTTTCTTTATTATTGTTTTGACCCCTTTAAAATATCTGTATGTACAGGTTTGTTTCTTTTAATTCCATGTCCTACTCCTCCCTCTTCCCTAAAAGGCTGTCTTTGGTCAAAGCTCCCATAAATATATAAAAGTTAATGCTCTTATACATAAGCTATCCACATACTAAATTGAAAGAATCTATAGATTGTATTTTATGTTTACCTCTCCCCCTTTCCAAGGGCTTTTTAGAGTGCTTTAGTGAAAAGATATGTATAATATATGTTTTTGCTATTAATAATAGGGTACAGATTTGCGAGCTTGCCTCGGGCTTTACTTGAAGCTTATAATCGGTTTTCTATAACTGAATATGTATGTAACTTTAATAACTAATAGTTCTTAATTTTACGTTCATCTAAGTATTTATAATAATTATTATTTTTAACAATGATTTTTTTTTACTAAGATCTTTTTACCTAAATTTGTTTGAAATAGATTATCTACATTGAAATATACTGCAAACGGTTTTCCCCGTAGATCATTATGTAACGTAATTCTACTGTGCGATTCTGAAAATGAATAATAAATTCTTTGCATTTTCATATTCTAAAGAAAGTATGTTTTAGTGCTGTACTTGAAACGATTTTCTCCCATTGGCCGTAATGTAACGGCATGCTTTTGAATGCCACTGTAAGTGAATTGTACATGCTACATACTTCATTTTCAATGGCGATCGTGCCATAGTAAATGTCAATAACATGCAAAATTTCAGAGAAATCGAATTATAGTTACGCAAGTTAGAGCACTGACAAACAAACGGAAGTCATAAACCCTTTTTAACTATTTTGGAAAATGTAAAAAATAAATACATAAATAAAATAGAGGTTCCTTATAATTTAGAATTACAAATTGATATTAGTGTGTGACTTAATCGGATATTTTTTTTAATTATTATTTCAAGATATCAAAGCTAACATGACCATAAAAAATATCACGAATTTTACTTTTTTTTAAAGTAGATCATTAAAGGTGATTGTTTAAAAGTACATAGGTAGAACAGCTAAATTATTAAATTCTTCCATAAAGACGCTTGCGGAATGGGGCAGAACTTGATAACATACAGGAAATGTGCAGCAAAGAGTTTTCATTATTAAAAATAACCATTAGTTTGATAATAATTTTTAGGCTACAATAAGGATAACTCTCCGGCTATCAGTTTTTATTTTTCGTGGGGGGAGGCGAGGGAGTTATTCTAATATTTATGCGGTGATATCAGAAAAGATTTTTTTTTTTTTAAATGATATCTTACTTTATTTTTATATCAACAATCTTTTGTTACATTGTGCATGGGTGGTGCTTGTTGTGCTCAAGTCAATTGATAGGTCTCCCCACCTGGCCAAACCTGTTACATTGGGCAATATTCACGATTTAATAATTATAGATTAATACTTATTTTAAAAGAACTGATTTAAAACATAAACTTTTCATAATCCTTTTATTAAATACGTGACAATGAAAAAAATGTGTAGCAAGTTACGGCTATTTGGAATTTTACTATTCCTGTGAACTGTTTTCTTTAGAAATCATCCTTACAAGGGAAGGGGTGGGGCTGTCAATCATAGTTTTCTAAAAGCTCAAAGCTTCACTTATAAGTACAATTTCGATGTCATTCTCAGGTTGCAAGAGTTTGGACTAGATAACAATGGGATATACTTACTCTCTTTCAAAACTTACTTCAAAGAAAACTCATAGAAACTTTTTAAAGTATCATTGGAATTAATAACACTGGAATATTTGGTCAACTCTGTTGTATTTAGTAGGATGATTAGGTAAACAATATTGACAACTGTAGCTATCGAACGGGGAACTGTAGTCTCATAAGCATTTTTCTGGCTACACCTCTGGTTCTTCTCTGTGAAATATAACTGTGTCAATAAATAACATTTAGGGCTTTTTTAATATGGAGGTTTTAATGTAAGAATCGCTATATTGGGGTTCGTTATGTTAAGAAAGCACAAATAATACACAATTTTTTTTTATTTGCAAAGTGGGCACAGTCAGTGATATAAACATAAAAATGGTTTTTGGATTATCTCCACCCCCACCCCCAACCTTCAAAAGAGGTGCAAATAGAACTTTTTTCATACTAAGCCAAGTATTTGCTGTAATAATGCTTAAAACTGGGTCTATATACTATTTATAAATGTACTAATGCACGGTACAAGTGTCAAGTTATTTAAAAATATAAGTAGGTCAAATATAATGAAAACTACACGTATAAATATGTCTAAAAATACCCCTTCATTTATTTTTTAATACAAGTAAAAACAGGAAAGAGTAACTTTTTTAAAAATTATATGTCTTTAATGCATATGAATGCATTACCTATCTTAAAATTATTATTATTTTTTTAATTTGCATAATCAAATTGGTGAGATGATAGGTTATATCTCCCAACCTGAGAAGTACTGTGTAAACATCATTTTATTGATCGAAATAATCCTTTCATGGCAAACCCCTTTGTATGTAAACTGCCATATAAACAAAAGGAAAATCGAATAAGAACAGAAAAATACAAACAAAAATAACGTTATGATATGTTTGTACAGATTTTTAAATACAGCCTTCACGAGAGAGTTATCATTAACTTTGTCTCATATTATTAAAGAAAGTTTTCAAATTGCAAAATAAAATTACTTTACTTTTGCTCTAAAATATTAAAAAAGCATTGCAAATTACTGCGAAAAATATTGGACTTAATAAACCCGTCTATGATATTTAATTGTTTGGAGTTTTTGATCTACTTCCAACAGTTAAGAGGTTACTTCACTCACGCGAAAGCACCCGCTCGCTAATGTTTATCCGATGGAAGAATTTTTTTTAGATATCTCGTTTGCATTTCCATATTTTTAAACAATTCTTTTGCATTGGTCAGCTGAGATCGATCTATACAAAGACCGTTTTTCTCATTTTCTATTTTGTTTATAGTTTTTTTTTATTAGGATACTTTTATTTTCGGAACCGGTTTCGAAAGTAAAAGTATCCTCATTAAAAAAAAAAAAAAAAAAAAAAAAAAAACCTGCAAATAAAATAGAAGAAGTAAAAAACGTCCTTTGTACAGATCGACCTCAGCTACTCAAATAAAAAAAATCGTTTAAAAATACTGAAATGCAAGCGAGCTATCTTAAAAAAATTCTTCCTTAGGAATAATATTAGTCAATGCGTGTTTTCCTCAGAGAAGTATACTCACGATTAACTTTTGAACGAAGCGATCAACTGTATGTTTCTAAAAAAGAGCATTATGTGGATATATTCTTTAGCTCATATGAATTCTACAACATATATCCCTATCTTATTACCTATCTAGGGGAGATATCTTATTTAAGCCCTCTATAAATATTGAAGTGTATTTAAATTTAGTTAATCAATTTTATTGTTAACTAAAGTTAAAATATTGATAAAAATACCCTGTTAGAATGCCAAAGGAAAATGGTAAAGACTGTTGTACATGCGATTGAATTAATTGAGCAAAAAACTTTATTTCTTTTTACATGAAACTTTTACATAATTCTTTTTTTATTTCTTTTTAGAAGGCTGGGAATGTCAAATAATGGCTGTGAATAAATAAAAGTACTATTTCTCTTCTTAGCTTCAACATTTAAACATCCATTTTTTTTTTTTTTTTTTTTTTTTTACATGAAGTATTTCTCTTTGGTTTATATCCAAATGCAAAATATCTGAAATTTATTTCTCCTGTTTAATAGTCAAAATTGTAAATCCCTGTTTGTTTGTTTTTCTTTACGGTCTTATATTTGGCATTGTATATTAATATAAAATTCCAGAATTATTTTTATTGATAAGAAAATAATTAAATTGAATTATTTAATTAGATAATTCTAAAAAGTTAAACGAAGGATTCATCTATATGTAATAATTATTATATTATGTACTCTGAATAAATGAACAGTCTTGAATCTACCTATAATGAAAACCTATATCTACATCGATGCTTTTTCTGGCTCCTTCAGTGTCATTATAGACAGTTTTCACGGTACTAGTTTTAAAATTATGCTAGAATTTGAATAAAATTTGAGCAACAATAATAAATAAAAATATTTTTTTTTGATGTGTTATGTTAGATTAGATATTTGAATTTTTTATTATTATTATGCAACAAAAGTGGTGTAAGTAAAGAAAAAAAAAGTTTAATTATTTAGTATTATAGTTAAATGAAAAAAATGACATACATTTAGAAAAAAAAAGGAAAGAAAAGAACGTGTATATTCATTAAAAGAACAAAATAAATAAATATTACATAATAAATAATGAACATGCGAAATAAATAAATATTATTTGGCAAAGGATCTGAAATAATAATAATTATAGTAATGAATTAGAATCTTATGGATAGAAATAATAAAATAAAATAAGTAAACGACGATATTCTATAAAGTTGCTTAGTATTTGTTTCGAAATACAATGCCATTCTTAAGCATTTACAGAAAACGAAGTTCTCTAAAGGCATTCGACTTAAAATACGGTAATCCAGTTGACAAATAGTCTGCCTAACGCCTATTGTGTGTGTGGAAAGAGGGAGTGATTGAGAAACGCCTTCTTTAACTCCCAGTCTCGAGAAGTGGGGGGAAGTACAAACGCGCAAACGCGTTCATAACCATCTACAAGTAGAATATTTTGACCGCCTATACGCGTTTGTGACCATCTACAAGTACAAAAATCTGACCGCCTATATGCGTTCACGACCACTTACAAGTACCAAAGTGCGACCGCGTAAACGCGTGCGTGACCACGAAAGGGTTAAAGTACTGAAGTATTTTAAACTGGCTTTTTTTTTTCTTTTACTTACAAGAATTTGACATTAAATAAGACAAAACAATTTAAAGTACTGAACAAATTTAAACTGACTATTCTTTTTTTTACATACAAGAATTTGTTCTGAAAAGTATTTAAAGTATAATTTCGAAAGTTCATATTAGTATTAAATCCAGCCATTTATATTTAAAAATATTAAATTTTCGTTATGTTTTCATAGTCTTATTCTAGAAATTCATGTATAAAATACCTTTTAGAAACGTGCATTTTAGTACTTTAGCACAAAAACCATACATAAAATACATTTTTGAAACATAAAATTATTCTATACTTTTCAGACATAAAATTAATGATCGATGAAATTTCGAAAAACTTTTAAACATCTGAACAAAGTTCAGAAGTTCCTTTTGATAGTTTATTTGTGACTGAAATTGATAAAAGAAAATATCTCCAGGGAATGTTTGGAAATGACAGTTTTGAACAACTGAAAAATCGATTTTTCCAAGAAGATGTCAACTTTGAGTAATTTTTTCTATTATCAAGAAAAGTTGAGTTTGTTTTCTTCAAAGAAACTAAATTTTCTTAATAAATTATATTTATGTTTTATATAGGTAAATGTTAGCATCAATTTTATTTCTTGATAAATTTCATCGACAAAAAGTCCTTCCGGCCAGTGCCGGGAGGAAGAGGTAGCTTTCATATTCTTTATTTTTAAACAGCCAACTTATATTATTCAAACACACGAAGCTCAATTAAGTGGAAACCGAATGTAGGAGATACAATACTAATTTTTATCAATACTAAATCATTATGAATCAGAATTTCGCGAAATTAGTCAGCTTTATCCAAGCTGCTTTTAATTAAAGTAACTTATATTTGGCTGCCAAATTCGGCGATTTCTTAAAGTGCCTGCCATTTTAAGACAACATGGTGGATGAGGCTAACCAGTGAGCTTAGTCGAGACCTTAGTAATTGCTGTGCACATGCTCACTCACATCGGAATCGGTTGATATATACGAGTGCTGTCGCAGGCAAAAAATCAGATTTTTCAAAATGTCACCCACGTTAGGAATTGAAACTACTATATCTGGGCAATTTTTTAAAATAAAGACAAACAAAAAATGCTCCTGAATCCTTATATCAAGGTCAAATACTTAAGAAAGAAACGTTTTTCAATTTCTAATTTTTTTGCACCTCACTTTAAATATATATATTTTTTAATTTAATGGCCGCCATTTTGAAACAAGATGGCTGATGAAGCTGGCCAGCAAACTTGGTCGAAATATTGATGTATACTATCCACATGCCTTCTTCTATCGAAATAGGCGAATATGTGTGGTATCGCGTGACAAATACAAGATCGTTACAAAGTGTTAGCCATGATAGAAATTCAAAGTGCTATAATTCAACCACTTTTTAAGATATAAACAAAAGAACAAATTTTCAGAAACAAAAACTGCTCCGAATCTTTGTATCAAGGCCAAACACATAAAAAAAATCTTTTTCATTTTCCAATTTTTTAATACCTCATTTTAAATTTTAAAATACATTTAAAAAAATCGCAACCCTTTTGAAACAAGATGGCGAATGAAGCTGGCCAACGAACTCGGTCGAGACATTGGTATGCACTATGTACAGACCAAGTAATATCCAAATCGGTTCATAAATACGCCTGTTATCGAAAGACAAAAATCAGGTCGTTTTAAAATGTCAGCCACAATAGAAATTCAAAATGTTATAACTCAGCCATTTTTTTAGATATAGACGAAACAAAACCTGTTCCGAAATCTTTGTATTAAGGTCAAACACATACGAAAAAAAATATTTTTCATTTTCCAATTTTTTGGCATCTCATTTTAAATTTAAATTTTTTTAAATTTTTTTAAATGGCTGCCATTTTGAAACAAGATGGCGGATGAAGCTGGCCAACGAACTCGGTTGAGTTATTTGTATGTACTATGTACACACCATGGTACATCCAAATCGGTTCATAAATAGGTCTGTTATCACGTGGCAAAAATCAGGGCGTTTCAAAATGTCAGCCACGCTAGAAATTCAAAATGCTATAACTCAGCCATTTTTTAAGATATAAACGAAACAAAAACTGCTCCCGAATCTTTTTATCAAGGTCAAACAAATAAGAAAAAAATATTTTCTCAATTTTCAATTTTTTGGTACCACATTTCCAATTTAAATTTTTCTTAAAATTTTAAATGGCCGCCATTTTTAAACAAAATGGCGGATGAAGCTGGCCAACGAACTCGGTCGAGACATTGGTCTTTACTATGTATAAACGAAGTTACATCCAAATCGGTTCATAAATACGCCTTTTATCGCGTGACAAAATTCAGGACGTTTCAAAATGTCAGCTTCGCTAGAAATTCAAAATGCTATAACTCAGCCATTTTTTAAGATATAGACGAAACAAAAACTGCTACGGAGTCTTTGTATAAGGGTCAAATACATAAGAAAAAAATATTTTTCCATTTTCAATTTTTTGGTACCACATTTCAAATTTTAAATTTTTTTAAAAATTTTAAATGGCCGCCATTTTGAAACAAAATGGCGGATGAAGCTGGCCAACGAACTCGGTCGAGACATTGGTATGTACTATGTACACACCGAATTACATCCAAATCGGTTCATAAATACGATAGTTACAGTATGACATAGGTCAGATATATATATATATATATATATATATATATATATATATATATATATATATATATATATATATATATAAATTTTGAACGGAGGGTGGTTTCGGGGTCTGGGGGTCATGATCGATGAAAATATACCAAAATTTTTTGAAATCGCTTTCCTCCGAACGCTGCAATATGTAGCTTTTTGTAAAGAAAGCTACCTAATAAATCACTTGATATTATAGAAGATGAAATGTATACACACTGTAAAACAAATTTCCGCTAAAATACGGAAATTGTATTGGCAATCGTGATGCCAGTACTATTTCCGTATTTTAACGGAAATTTTTCCCCCGTAAATTCCACAAAATTTCCATTATTCTGTAGTTTACGGAGGAAAATTTCCCGTTAAAATACGGGAATAGTACTGGGTCTCGATTGCCAGTACAGTATCCGTATTTTAACGATTGTTTTCTTTTTTTTTTTTTTTTTTACAGAGCACAACTTTATTTATCTTCAGCACTCATGGAATTTTAGAAAACTGTAAATTATGTGTTTAATTAATTCCATCTGGTTCAAGTAATTTGGGTCTGAGTAACACATGGCAGCTGGGAGGAAGGAGGGGTTCAAATGATAATAAGTCTGTTACACCAGAAAAATTTATTAGTCGCCAAATGTGGAAAACAGGTATTTTGCAGAAAGCAGAAGTTCGCATATTATGTCCAGCATAAATAAATAAAAAAGATTTACCACAGCCATCCCATTAATTAACAATATGTATTTATATTGGAAAAGATCCTCGTATATATATGCATTTAAAAAAAAAAATTGTTGAAAGCTTTACTCGCATTTAATTTAGTAATTGGTTTTTTTTAACCATTTGGAAAAATGGTTATTGTCCTCGTCCTGGTAGGAAATCAAAAGCATATCTGAAGCTTTTTATTGGTGTAATCCGCATTTTATTCGTTTTCTGATTGGCCTATACGGTAATCTGTATTTCCCTTTACTTTCAACAGAGATGGATACTTCTGTTGCCACTATGACAAAAAAGTAATGAAAAACTAAAAAAAAAATAATAACTCAGAAACAAATTGTATTTAAAAGTACATTTTTTTCTCTATACGATGGTGTAAAAAGTAATAGTGTGGGATGTTTAAAAGTTTAAGAATGATGGGTCGTCAGATTTCTTGGACGATGGAAAAGCCTTTTCCCGAACAGCCAATGAAATGCTTGGATAATACGTAAGTTTCAGGTGGATAATACGTAAGTTTATGGAAATCTTGCAATTTTTACGTGTAATAACACTATTAATGTTTAATTCATGGCGTACGTAATGTATGATCAACTCCGTGCGATTTTTTATGTCTTAAATTTTAGTCTTTGAAAAAATCAATTTCCAAATAATGCTCGTTGTAATTTGTTAAATTGCTTTTTTTTTCTTGTTCAGGTAACTCAGTACTAGGGCATTGCCACGTAAAGTCAATAACCCTCGTTCGATCCCAACATTGGACACTTTTTCACTCCGTTTTAAACGTCGGCATGTGCCCACCTCCAGGGTACTTTTTTTTTTAAATTATGAAATTTTTTTAATACGTGTTTTTAATTAAAATACGGAATAAAACTATGAATCCATATAAATTTTTAATGGAATTTTAATTAACTTTTCAAATTTAGTCAATTTTTAGCCAAATTTTAGTAAAGAATTGCGTTTATGCCAAACCTTCTATAACCAAATTTATTCAATATATTTCACCTTTTTTTCAACAATACATTAACAAACCACTTACCTGTTTTATGAAGCAAAAGATTTGCAATACCTCTTAAATTTACTAATATATAACTAATTTTGTATACAAAACATGAGTTTTTTAATGTGTATTTTTCAATAAAAATAGCTCTTAAATTCATATATTCAAACTTACAAGCTATATTTTGCTTCATAACATATCAGTAGATGAGCAAAACCTCGTGACAAAATTTTATTTGAATATCTTAGAAAGACTTTAAAAAATGATGTTTCTCGTAAATTTACACAATGTAAAACGCAGTTTTCTAGAAAACGCAAATTAGGATTTTGATACAGCAAAACAATATACCGGGTGTCCCAAAAAGGACTGACTGATTTTAAAATTCAATAATTTGTAAACGGTGACAGATATTTAAAAAATTCTTGCAGGAGGGTTATGCATAAGGTCAAAAGTTTTTTTACAGTGATTTTCAATTTTAGTTCGAATTACAAACAATAGATGGCGCTGTAAGCAATAGTCGCTAAATACAGGCTCGATTTTTGGTCCTTTATCTTGTTCTATGCGGAAAAAGGAGATGGAAATGTATTATCCGGGCCACGAAGTACCAAAAATCGAGCCTGAATTTAGCGTCTATCGATCGCAGCGCCATCTATTGTTTGTAATTCGAACTAAAATTGAAAATCACTGTAAAAAAACTTTTGACCTTATGCATAACCCTCCTGCAAGAATTTTTTAAATATCTGTCACCGTTTACAAGTTATTGAATTTTAAAATCAGTCAGTCCTTTTTGGGACACCCGGTATATATATATATATATATATATATATATATATATTATAAAGGACAAACATATCTGTGCGTAACGCATACGTCATTTTGCGAATGGCAACACTTTCAAATTTGAAATAAAATTTTGGTTTTGCAATTTTCTCTTCTGCAAATTTTTATACTTCGAAACATCGCACATTTTAAACTTTTACACCGTCGTATAAGGAAAAAAATGCTCTTTTAAATGCAATTTGTTCGAAAGCTGTATCTTAATTTATTTTTGAGATATTAATTTTTTTGTAGTTTTTAATATCATTTTTCTTATCGTGGTATCAAAGGTACCCCATTTCTATTGAAACTAAACGGAAAATAGTCGAAAATAGGAGATACTGTATCTTTTTGTTGCCATTTTCTCATAAAACCTGAAAAAAAAATAAATTAAAATATGGGCTATGCCAAGAATATTGTCTGTTATTCCGTGATAACGACGTCATATGCATACTTTTCTGTAGACGAAGTTTAAAATTGTATTGTAAAAGTGGATTGCTTTAGCGGATGCAAATGACGTCATTTTATAAAAAAGCGTGCATTTTAATTCTTAAACCTGAATTATGTTTTGTAGAAGTGCGTCATTTTCACAGCCCATCTGCTTTGAAATTCTTCACAGGTGAAAATACTTCACTTTTGAGAACAATGTAATCGAAATCACACACTGATAAAACGCAATGTTTTACAAAAATTTAAAGTGTCTTTATAAAAGAGAGGTGAAATGCAAATAATAGTGATTTATATTATAAAAATTGATGATTTTCGCATGGATGGATTTACTTTGCCGAGTTAGACAAGCAAACAAATAATTCGTGATTTAAAATAATATCATGTTCCTGAAGTTTTTGTCCAAAATTCTCTCGAATAATAAAATGCTATTCTTTAGGACATTCTACTATAATTTTATCAAAAAAACATAATTTGCTTAATTTAATTTTTCCTAATTTTATATAATCTATATATTTAAAACACAAATGTGTTTTTTAGTCATCTGCCCTAATCTTTCTGCTGAACCAATTTTACTAATATTTTTTTTAAACTAAAAGCTCTTCATTTGTAGATGTCATCGCACTATCTCTTTTTTTTTCTTTTTTTAAATATCCCGACTTTTATATTTTAATTTTAAATGCATTTTATGAAATTTCTTCAAAATGGTGAAAATTAGATAGCTTCATCATTGCTGACAAGAGAGAAACAATGAGGTATTTTTATCTTTATTCATGCTATTTTCTGATAAATATGAAAAATTGTTGATAAAAATTGTTGTATAGGGTTTAGTGGCGCAGAATCCCATTAGGAGCAGAATATTATATTAGGGGCATAATAACAGAAAACGACATACTGCTTTTGAAAACACGCATTTTTCCTCATAAATTTTCTATATTTTTTTTTCTTCTGCAAGTGTACTGATACTAAGTTTCAGACACTAAGCGAAATGGTTATTTAAGTGAAAATGAAGTAATATTTAAAAGAAAATGATCATTTTCTTAGATACGGAAATTTTTACTCTCCGGAATTGAGATTAGAATCTCAAGTAAAGAATGCGTCTGTTCACATAAAAGATGTTGCTGACAATCGTGACTTCCAGTTTTTAGGTAAAATGATTTTCAAATGATCAAACAAAATACAATTAAAAAAAATGATGAATATGGATATGAGAAGTGCGTATGCAAATTTTGAGAAGGTGAAAATTGCTGTTTTTCATTCCGGAATACCAAGCATAAGATCCTCAATTAATAACCACATCCTAATAACTTATCTTTATTATATTTTACTGATTAAGTATCTATATTTTAAAGAACAAGCGTTTCTGTGCGTAACATTGACGCCATTTTGCGAATGGCAACACTTCACGATACAATTTCGGTCTTGAAATTTTCGCTACTGCAATTTTGTAATCTTCTGACCATCGTACATTTTCAATTTTCGTGGCATAGGGAAAAAATTTACTTTCAAATGCAATTTGTTTAAAAATTGTATCTTAATTGACTGATGTATTATATTTTCTAAAATAATTTTTAAGCATGTTTTTTTTTTTTTTTTTTTTTTTTTTTTTTTTTTTTTTTTTTTTTAATCTTATCACGTGCTGGTTTCAATACGTAATAATAATAAACATTTTGCACATAAAGCAACAAACATTTTTCAGCATTTGTTTCTGACTATTTTTGCATAACGAAATTAATACTTTTATTATAAACAAATAAAAGAACAATATTGAAAAACACGAATCTAACATATTTGTAATCGTACAATTTAAATTTTTAGATCACCAAATAGGATTTTTTTTCTCAAATGGAATTTGTTTACAAAGTTCATCCCAGTTCACTGATTGTCTATGGTTTTAAAAACAATTTTAAAGCGTGAAATATTTTTAAATTTATCTATATCGCTCGGAACTCGATTACGAAAGATTAATCCCTGTGCCCTTAAAACAAAATAAAGAGTACTTACGGCTAATAACCATTAAAAAAAACTTCCCTATGAATAAATAAATAAAATAATATAAATTATACACAAATTTAACAGACATGTATAAGCTCTTAAATTATCAGAATATAAAAGGATGCCGTAAGTAGCAAAATCTTGGTCAAATAACTCTTGGCATGCGGCTAATAAGAAAATATCGCTTTTGATAAATTTCAAAAAATTATCTGATTGTATAATTCGTATTTTCCATATGAAAAATGCTTTTTCAATGTAAGTGGGAAATCTAAAAAAATTATTGCAAATAAAAAATTATTAGTTTTCAATAAAAAAAAAATGTTTTCACCTATATTCTTTAACCCGGGAAGCCCGGGTACGATCCCCTAGTATATATAAAGTTTACAACTTTAAAATCCACCATATTTGTAGGTATTTATATATTTGTGTATGTATTATATATTATATATTTGTGTATTAATGCACATTGTTTACCTTTCTGTATCTCTTGAACCGTCCACTTCCGGTTTCAGAAAGTTCATTTCCGGTTTATATTTCGGTTATAACTTTGCTTCTAATTATTGCAGCATTAAAAATAATTTGAAATTTAATTTACAGTTATAAAACAAAATCGAAACATTTCACAAGAAAAACGGATTTGCAGGTAGGCACATATCTTAAGCAAGTTATATTTAAAAAATCTGCAATTAAAAAATGTCCAAAATACTAAATTAAAAACGCGTGAAATTCTCAACAATAATCTTCAAAAAATTATCTATAGAATAATACATTCTGTTTGAATTTGAGTAAAATTCTAAGAGTATATACATCTATTTTAAACAAAATAATTCCTTTACTATTTTATAAGTATATTGAAAAATCTAGTAAATACATTTTCATATTAAGCTCTTTCCAAAATTATTAATGTAGAAAATATTGTATTTGATTTTGAATAAATTCAAAAAATATTTATTGTAAAAGAATTTATTTCTCTTGTAAGTTAATTCTGCTTTTTTTTTTTTTTTTTTTTTTTTTTTTTTTCATAGTAAGTCAGTAAATACTTGCAAATAGACAGTTCACACTTTTTTAATTGAATGGTTATAAGTAATATTAATACTGTAATGTGAATTAATAAATTTAGTTAAATATAAAAGTAATTTTAAAAGTTTGTTATAGCATTATTCATGAAAACATGCTCTTATGCATTAACATGCATTCTTTCTCTTATTACTTTTTACGAATTGCGCAATGACATGAAGCAATTATATTATTGCACTAATACTTATTACATTACTGCATCCATACTCATGTATGTTAAATAAACGCATGCTTCAATAGGTTTTTATCCAATAATAGTTTTAATAATCATTATTATGATTGAAAATAGCGTAATCAATTCATTATGCTAAAATTAATTTTTAATTCGTTTAGATTTTTTTTGTAATTTAATGCATTTACTTTACTTTTCGGTAAGCATGTAAATTATCCAATTTGTTCATAGAGCTAGATTTAATGACCGAATTAATCACTATTTGCAACCTTATACCTCAATGAATACAAAGATGTCCACACAACCATGTAATATCATGCGTCATATGTGCGGACATTTGGATAATTCGATAAGCTTAATGTGCAGTTTCAAATCTTAAAGGGAAATCATTTCCATGCAGTGTTTATTGTGCTTATTCTAAATGCTTAAGTCTAATATATTCAATTCATGTAATTACTACAGCTATATAAATAAGGTATATTGATTAACCGGCATAATTCTAAAATAATTATACTAAATTGTTATGCTTTTATATAGCACTAACATAAATATTGTTTATTTTACCATTTATAGCAATTTTAGGATATATTCATTAATTAAATCGATAATGGAAAGTATGAATATTTATGAACTTTGAATCATAATTACTTATATTACGAATGAATATTTTTTCGAAATTCAAACATGTATAATATTTGCTATTAAAAATATCCATATTGGACGTAATTTTTTTATTTAAATTTATTATGTAAAATTACAAAATGTGAATTATCCATTTTCAAGCAAATATTTAATTCTTATGTCAATAACCGGGCTTCCGTGTACCTTTTTTCTTTTTTCATGCAGATTTCGCGGTGTTAATATCAAAAGAAACTAAAATGAATTTAGTCCTCAATTATTTGTAGTATTCACTGTCCATTAGTATAAGCACTTTAAAATTTGTAATATTTTTATTATTATTTTGGGGCATTAATAATATATTAATAATATATAATAATATATTAATTATTATATTATATATATATATATATATATATATATATATATATATTATATATTTATATATATTATTATTATTTATATATATTATATAATTATTAATATTATATTAATCATTAATAATATATTAATAATTTTATGCTTTTAATCAATCACCAGGCTACCTGGGCACCCATGCAAATTTTCTCCAAAAATCGAAACTGGCTGGATTACTTATATTTAGATCAATCACACATGAAAATAATTTGAAGATAAGAGTTAAACATATTTTTTAAGGTAAAAATATTTCATTTACTGGAAATTTTACATGTTGGGACAAGCTTTACAATAGAAAAAGGAGTACGAATGTTCATCACATACTGGCTTATTGTTTACATGATATTCTTTTTTTTTTTTTTTTTGCTCCGTTTTTGAGGCTCTAACAAGAATATCTGATAAACACAAACTATCTTTATACTTTCTGTTTCATTTCGTTTTAAGCTCTTTGGACTGGGTTCTGAATGTGTGACAGCTTCAAATACGGGTAAAAAATATTTCAGTATATTTTAAATTCCCTATTTGGTAGAAACATGCCTTATATCTTGTACATTTTACGATCAATCTTGAACTGCTGGAAGGCTCAAGCTCTCACCTAATTCCCGCAAACTACCTCTATAAACTATAAACTTCCCGCCACCTGCTTGTTACGCCTATATGATGTAGGGGTGACCGGGGCTAGTAGGCGCAGTTTTTAGTTATTGATTTTTATTAATTTTTTGTTTAAGTATTTTATGAAACTTTAACTGTACTTTTAAAGAACAGGCATTGGACAATAAATACCCGGAGTTTTGAGTTTGTAGCTTTTGTGGTTTATGTTTAGCCGAAGTTTAAAGTAAAATAAATATTGTGCGCAAACTTACCCCTCACAGGCCACGTTGCCTATACCTATGGGGTAAGGTGGAACACGCTTTATAAAAATTTAAATAAGACACGCAGTTAAGAGAAATCAATTTCCTTATTACCAGTACGTTTAATCAAAGGTGTTATCGCCGTACAATGTAAATTCTAAATTATACAGTCATAAAAATAATGAATAAAATATTAACATTGAGTAACTTCTATCCTACTCGATAACATCATCAGAGTTACAGTTGTCACAAATAAAAAATCGAGTGTCTCCTTTTCGGCAAGCCCCGTGTGCCCAAAATCTTGCATTGCAACCACTTTTTTCGGTGTTTGCTGTTTTTCAAGCTACCAGCATACACCAGACACCGAGCCAACTTGCCCCGTGTTCAATGCGCCTACTAGCCCCATAATAAATTTCTTCACAAAAGGGACACGTAACCATCTAAGCATAAATAATCAAAGTAAATCACATATGGGGTAGGTACAGTTAATCATACATTAAGAAAAATTGCACAAGTTAAATCGCAATTATTAAGATAAGTAAATTAGAAATAATAAGAAAATCAGAAAAAGAATGAGGCAACAAAAAATTACCTATGAGCGCAAAAAACAGAAAAATCATAATAAATGTCCACTGCAAGTAGGCAACTCTGCAAAACTACAATGAGGATTGTAAAACGCAAGAAGAAATGTTCTCTGTGACTGGTTGCACAATCTATCCACACACAGGCGATTTATGGGGACTGCGCCTACTTACCCCTGTAGCCAACTAGCCCCGGTCTCCCCTATATATATTTCGCCGGTAACTTAACAAATCTCTCCATTACAGATTTTCTTTCAATATAAACCTGAATCTTTTCGGATTTGTGTTTCGGCACCGTGATGGATTTTTCATGATGAATAACAGACATTAACTTTCTTTATATTCGGAACATACGAACCCTTGTTCGTATGTTCCGAATATTCGTCATCAATATATCAATCATAATTCTTTACGTCATCATGAATCCAATTTCTGTGGATAAAACTTGATGCGATTCACAAAGCCTCATTTCTTGGGGAATGTAATTTTTTTCTTTCCAAAGTTTCAACCATTGTGAGCTTCGTGGATAATTTAATGCTCGGCCAAAGAAAGATATGAAAAAATCTAGTCCATGGTGATAATTCACCCAGAATCTTTAAGTTGAGCGGCCAAGTCTTTCGCAACTCTTTAACTTTGGTTTATTTCCCCGTCTGTACCTGTTCTGTCATTGTATAGTTGGCCGTTGAGAGAATAATATTTTGCATCACATACCCACCATATTTTGATCCCATATTTAGACGATTTAGAAGGAACATATAGGGTGGATCTTGTTCTTCCTTGATACGAAAATAACTGCAATTCAAGCGTTAAGTTTTCCGTGGGTTTGCATTCTTTAATATGTTATGATTTAGCATAGTACATAAATCACGGATTGCTGCAGGTTTATCATTTTGAAGACGTTCCACTGACTCGTGTGTTCTGTTTGCCAAACAAAGTAAATCTCAGAATATCCCTGAATCGGTTTACACTCACACTTTTTCTGAAGTAATTAATATTCCTAAAAATACTTCAAATTCCTGCTGCAAGCTTTGTCTAAACAAGCTGGTTTTTGCCTGGGTTGCCATGGTTATATTTTTCATAAATGCTAGTGGCTTTTTGATTTGTACATAGAGCGATTATGTTAACAATTTGACGTGTAATAATTTATCTGAATTTGTCCCGAATAATAAAACAAAATATAAACATCTATTTATGTATCACATGAAATATAAGGTAAAGCAAGGAGAGATCGCGCACAATCAGATTCCATGGGAAGGAGTAGCGTGCATGCGGAGCGACTCCTGGTATTTTTACAACAGCATTAGTGCAATATTTACATGAATATTTACATGAATGTGCACATTGATTGTTCAAAGCGACTTGGATAAACCATTGCTTTTTTGTTTTGTTTTCTCAAAGTAAGTGTTTTAATTTTCATAACTGTTCCTCAGAATTTTTATAGAATGTCAGTAGTATAAAAAATATTTTGAGCTTAAAAGATTTCTTATAAACTACTAACCTAAACTGAGGATGCGGACACCAAAAATTCATTTTAGAAGTGGCCACATTTAAATAAAAGGCCGCACAACCTCTCCTACTAAAATAGGAGAGTTTGCGCATCTGCTACTTAGGAGAGATGGAGCATTTCCCCCTAAGTTTCAGTACTGGAAGAGATTACGTAGCTTATTGATAAATTTGCATGAATTGCATACGTGTAAAACATATGAATGAATCAATTTTTAAATAATTTCGGAAAAACACATAATTATCGAAGCAAAATTTGGCAACAAATTAATTCGCAAAAAAAAAAAAAAAATACTTTTGCAGATAAAAATTTTATTAATAAATTCATAACACAGTAGTTATTAAATTAATTTTATGAAATTATTTTTGTTAATAAATTAATAATACATTTATTAATAAACTAATTAAATATGTATATAATTTTATAATTTATGAACAATTAATTAGCTAATAAATTAATTTTATTAAATAAATTAAATTTTCTAATAACACCTACAATGCTTTGAAAAAGTTTTCACCCATTTCAAGTAGTTTAATGACATCGAAATCAAAAGGAAACAGCGTGCAACTAATGTTACTCATCCACAAAATATATATGAAAAGAGGCTTAAGAAAGATGCGCTAAAAAAACAACAAAAAAAAAACAAACAGAAAAAGTGTGATAAAAAACCGAAGGAAAAAAACAAAACAAAGATCACTGAGGATGAGAACACTGAATGTCTGGAACTGTACCCCCTGGTCATAATTCTTGCTAGTAGCAGCGTCAAAAATATGGTAGTTATTGCTATGTATTGCTTTGTCTGCTAGATTTTTATGCTAGTATATGCTTTACAATGCTAGACAGCATCACATGCTATATAGCCAGCTTACACAGCATTAGCATGACAAGCTATATACAAGCATTTAATGCTTGTTTGCTGTTTAAGCTTCTTCCAAAGCATGGAGAGATAGGTACATTAACGTTCTCTTATATGCTTTTTTTATGCTTGCCAGCATAACATGCTATACAGCCAGCTTAGGAAGAAATATCATAACAAGCTATGTACGAGCTTGTTATGCTTATTTTCTGTTCAAGCTTCTTCTAAATCATGGAGATGTAGGTACTTAATGTGCTATTATATGCTTTTTTATGCTCGCCAGCATGATATGCTATACAGCCAGCTTAGGTAGAAATAGCATGAATAACTGTGCACAAGCATTTTATGCTTGTTTTCAGTTTAAGCTTTTTCCAAAGCATGGAGAGGTAGGTACATTAACGTGCTCTTATATGCTTTTTTTATGCTTGCCAGCATAATATGCTATACAGCCAGCTTAGGAAGAAATAGCATAACAAGCTATGTACGAGCATGTTATGCTTTTTTTCTGTTCAAACTTCTTCCAAATCATGGAGAGGTAGGTACCTTAATGTGCTATTATATGCTTTCTTATGCTTGGCAGCATAATATGCTATGCAGTCAGCTCAGGGAGAAATAACATGACAAGCTATGTACAAGCATGTTATGTGCTTATTTGCTGTTTAAGCTTCTGTCAAAGCTTGGAGAGGTAGGTACCTTTACATGCTATTATATGCTTTTTTATGCTTGCCAGCATAATATGATATACAACCAGCTTTGATAAAAAACAGCATGATGTACTATGTGGCAGTAACATGTGCTAGTTTTCTACACAAGTCTCTTCCCATTAATGATGAGTTAGGTACTTAAATGAAGCATTGTGTGCTTGTTAATCCTTGGCAGCATCAAATGTTTAGTTATTTATTTATTTTTTTAGTTACTCAAAAAGTATATATTTGACTATGTTTTTTGAAAATAGAAAAGGAAATTTTAATTATAAATTAATTAATTTAATTTTTAAAATCCGGGGAGAGACAATAGCTCTCTCCCACTTCCGTCCCCGCCCCCTCCAACAGAAGATTCTTATTTTTTCTTTTATTTTAAGCTAAGAGAAAAGATTAAATTTAAATTTCTTTTTCAAAATCGGAGAAAAAAATTAGTTAAATTTACAATTCGAGGGAGGCTTAATGGATATCCTAAGCCCTCTTCCATTAAGGGTGTTCTCAAATTCAAAAGTGCAGCTTTCTGACATAAGTTTTAATTTATTTTTATTCGAAAATGCATGAAACTGGCTGGTGTTGTTCAGAAACTATCTCATCTAGCTGTTTTTTTTTTTTCATTTTTTTTGAAAACGCAATAGATCTCTCAGAAAATAGTGTCAAAGTTGGCGTTTTGAACCGAATTTCTGCGTGAAATTAGAAAAATTACTCGAGAGGGCGAAAAATGTGATTTTCACGTGATCGAAATCGCTTATAACTCAATGGGTAATTGATTGATCAAAAAAATGGAAAAAACAGTTCAATTCCAAATCGCTTCCATGACCTGGCTTTCCAATTTTAGATCTTTCCGTTAAAAAATGAATTTGTAAATGTGTCAGAACGTTTTGCGCATGTTGAGCAGAGCAGTTAAAAACAGCCTTAACGGGATATTCAGGAGTTTGCGTTATGGAAGTTTGACTATACATTGCAATTTTGCAAGATCGGTATTTTTTTGCAAGATTACTATTGTTTTACTATTTTTTGCAAGATTATCTATTTTTTAATTTACTTCTATGGAGGTGGGTTAAATTCTGTGAGGGATTTTACTTCTATGAGAGTCTTCTAGGGGATCCCTGCCCCCCCCCCCCCCGCGCCTATAAAGAAATTTTTTTTTGTTCTGTTTCTTAGAATTTAAATATTCTAACTTACTTGAAAAAAATGCAGTATGTCTTTAAAAAACGGATAAGAAGAAAATTTTGTTCATTAAAATCTAAAATCCGGTGCCCTCTCCTGAATTCAATACTGTCTTAAAACAACGATTTGAGATTAGTTTTTAACATCTAAATATAAAAAGAAACAGAACTAAAAATTAATTTCCACAGCGGATATAGAAGCGTAACTCCCCCCCCACCCCACCCCACCCCAACGGAAAATTTTAAACTAATCTTCCTCTTACTGTTAAATTATTATTTTAGGTTATTGTAAATTATAAATTTTCTATATCTTTAATAATGGGATAAAAATAAAATGTTGTTTATTAAATTTCAAAAGCTGGGAGTGGGAGGGGGCTGTGCCACCGCCACCTGAATTAAACACTACCACTTGAACACGTTTGAGATAATTTTTTAATACATACACTTAAAATAATTAACAAATAATTTCCATGGTAGACTTAAAGGGAAAAAGCCCCCTCACCCCACGAATTGGAAAAAAAATCATAGCTGCACTTTCTCTTAGTATTTAGTTCTTTTAAGTTACTCGAAAAGATTAAATTTACTGTGTTTATTAAAATCAGAGAAAAAATATTAGTTTGTTAGATTTCAAAATCCAGGAGTGGTAGGTTTACTTTTCGAACCACTCCAACGTAAATTCAATACTGCCTTCGCCCATCCGTTTTAGATAAAATCTAAACACATAAATCTAAAAAATTACTGAAAATTAATTTCTTTAAAGGATTTATTGGGAAAAAGCGCCACTCTCCGAGTTTAGATAAAATTTTAGCACATAAATATTAAAAAAAAAAAAAAAAAACTGAAAATTAATTTCTATGAAAGATTTTTGGGGAAAAGCGCCTCCCCTCCACTTCCCATTGTAAAATTCATTAGCTGTTCATTCTCTTACTGTTTAATTATTTTAATTATACAAAAATCCGTGCTTTTTAAAAAGAGAATTTAGCAGTTAAATTTCAAAATTCAAGGAGCACCGTTTCATTTAAGAAATAAGTTCATAACAATCGAATTGAAAATATGTACAATTGACACCCCCTCCCCCTCCGATAAGGACTAAAGTTTTAAAATTTTAAGCCCCACCTGAAATTGATAAATTCTATACTAAATACACTTAAAAATCTTTTATTTTTCTGCAACAAATAATTATGACCTTATTCAAACCAATGATTAAGCAAAGAAAATCCCACTAATGAATTATAATAGTCAAGCCATATTCTAATTATCCATTAAACATAGAAAAAACCCTAATAATGAATTAACCTTATTTTTTGAAACTTGGAGAATAACACCATCGATAAATTCACCCTATCTTATAAAAATATCAACAGACAGCAGAATCAGCTCTACACCCATTAGCCGCATTTAAAATCGTTTACAAACACGACACCAGTGGCGAAGTCAGTAAAGCATCATGTTCCCAAACCGGAGGTAGTGAGTTCTGTCCTTTTCAGAGGAAAAGAAAACCCGATATGAGTTTCCCCTTCTAAAAAGTGTAGATACTACAGAAATTCTCCTAAGATGGCACCACCTGCGTCTTTTTTTTCCAACTGGGAGCATGGCAAAAAACAAAAGCAAGTGATGCTAGATAAGTAATGCTAGCGTAGCAAAAATTAAAAGCAAGTGATGCTAGAAATGTAATACCAGCCTAGCAAAAATTAAAAGCAAATGATGGTAGAAATGTAATGATAGAATAGCAAGAAACAAAAGTATCTCTTACTTGTGAATTACTGCTAGAATAGCAGAAATTACAAGCAAGTGGTGATCTTGAATGAGCTGCCAGGCCAGCAGCATATTCAAGCAACAAAAGCTGGAATATGGATGCTGGCCAAGCAGTAAAATTTTCCAATACACACCATGACTTTCTGGTAATTATAGTGAAATCAGCAAATGTGTATGGTAGTTTATGCCATTTTACTTTGCTGGGATACAGCATTTATTGCTGGTCTAGCAAACAAATACCAGCATGAATTTCGACCTGGGCCAGAAGACGACTTTGACCACTGACAGGATTTCATCTATTTTATGTGGCAGGTGATTGTACGAAAGCCACAACGCATCAATTGTGGACGACGACAACTTCCGTTAGCAAACAAAATACATTGAAACTGGGAAAATGAAAATTATGTAATTTTCAAGTTAAGCATATTATCAAGTAGATTAATGTTATTTTGTAATTTTAGTAGGGCTTACTTTTACTGATATTTCAATCTCCTTGTTAAATTAAAATTCTTTAACTGTTTTTAAAATTATTTTTTTTATTATTATTTAAACATTAGGTTGAAATCTTCACTCTTAATACAATAATATTTACTCAAAAAAAGCTTACAACAATGTCATTAAAGTGTAATTATTATTGTTAAAAATTTAATTGTAGTTATTATTAATAACAATCTCTTCTACCCATGTGCGCAATCTATCCTACCCATGTGCGCAACCTCTCCTAACCATGTGCGCAATCTCTCCTAACCATGTGCGCAATCTCTCCTAACCATGTGCGCAATTTCTCTTACCCTGAAAGGGGAGATTGCGCAAAATAGTTTTCTTGGTTTTATTGCTATTGTTCTATTAAATTACAAAATAATAAGAAAATAACAATGGAAATGCATGAAAAACAAATGAAGTCAAAATTATTCATGTATAGTTTTGCAAAAAAAAATGATATTTAGATTTTTTATTATTATTCATTTGAAATTTGCGCAGACTCTCCTTTTAATTTTAATAACTGGCGTACTTCCTTGTTGATAATTCTTCCATTGTTGTAATTGCTTTATAGAATTATAAAAGAAATAACGAACTATTATAGAACATTCATGCATATACGAGTGACAACGAAAGAAAGCTTTTGTTCTTTAAGATAATCGCAATATCCATTTAAAAATACATCCGGAAATTAAATCAAAATAGACATAAATCACTTACTTTCCCCATCTGCACGTCTTCAGAGGCGGGGTAGTTACAGTCTATAAAAAAGGGGTGTTTTATGCCCCGCGTATGTTAAAATCGCAGCAGGTACCCAAGATCTCCGGTCATTGAAGACAAGGGCAAATTTTGGTCATTGAAATAAGGGTTAAAAAAATATGTATTTCTGATACACATTTCAGTTAACTGTAGGTTTAAATGCCCACTCGTTTTGTTGGTACAATTATATAAAAAGTAAAAGAAATAGAGTATTTTACAGTCTGCAGTATTTAAAGGTTCCTGAAAGTAAACAATAAGTTCGTAAATTTATAAACGTGTTATTAATGGAGACTTTCAATACATAAAGTGCAAAATAAAATAGTTATAAATTATAGTTCAATACATATTTTTATTCCCCGAATAGAAAAAGAATGTCGTTCAGCACAAGTAAAATCTTTAAAAAAGGCTTCCAATGCATAAAAGGTATTTTCTTTTGACAAAATATTGATATCTAGAATTGACGGTTTCAAAAATTATTTTAAAAAAAGCAAGAAACAGCATGCACTTGAAGAAGAAATATACGTCAAAATATTCGATTTCTTTTATAAAAAAAACTTGTTGGCATCAATGTTGTGAATTAAAAGATTGAAATTTATTGTTATAAACTTTTTAGCAGATGAACTTTTAAACAGTCCATGAAGTCCATATGCTAATGTTTTTTCTGCAGGACTTATAACTAACATTTACATGATTGTTTTTCTAAAGCGATATGTACGCGCCCACTGCACTGAAAAAAAAATGTAATTCTACAGACGTAAAGTCACAGAAATCTGTATGCTCACTAAAATTTTATCTGTACATTACATAAAAAGATGTAAATATACAAAACTAACTTTTGTAAATATACAGAAATGTGTAGATATACAAAAAAAATTACTAAAATTACAGTAATCTTACTAAAACTTTTTCTGTAATCCGGGTTGCAGTTACATAAAAACTTGTAAGCATCCCAGCTTCCGAAAAAATTCCTAGTAACCTGAGAGATTTTTTGATTTACAGTGCAAAACGTGTATCTGTTACATGAATTTTTGTTGTTGCCGTTACACAAAAAGTTCTAGGAATCCCAGTTTCCTAGAAAATTATTAGCAACTTTATAGATTTTTTTTTTTTAAGTGTGTGTCTTCAACATTGTGGTATTTGATCATGATGATACTCATTTAATTTTTTAATAGTTCCACTAACCATAAACTGATTTTTTCGTCTTTGGACAGATCAAGGAAGAAAAGTTCAGTCTAATATTCACCATACACTGTTAAAAGTTTCGTGCTGGGTTGAACCAAATTTTGGTGCTTCAGGAACTGCAACCATGAGATGTTGAAATCTTGTTGCAACATTTGGAGCTCTGGGGTAAACTACAGCTCAGAATGTTGGAAAAAGTTTTTACTTTCTTATAGCTGCAGCTAGTGCAGAACCAATATTTGGTACAATACAATCACAGACATTCAAAAACTAAAGTTATTTTCTCTCTACTCGTATTTTCGATATCGGATTCTAAGCTTCTTTAATATTATTATCATTATTATTTATATTTAAATTTTATCGTGTACCCAGCACCGTATTTGATTATTCAAATAATGGCCATATGAATTGTATAGGAAATAAAATAGTTTATTATATATTACGAAGCCACGTGTCCATTATAGCATAATTTCTTGTTAGGCCATATATGAAACTTATAACGTTTCTATAATGTTGTTTATTTTTACCACTCTTTAGGCATGAAAAGAGCGCATAAACAGTTTTGCAATATGAAAAGGAATGCACGTCTTATAGCTAGCTACTTCTTAGTTGAGATTAGTGATAATTAACTTTAAGGAATAATATAACGAGCACATTTTAGTGCCAAGTTCAAATGACATTTTTTGAATATTTCATTTAAACCGTTTTCATTTGTTGTCCTCTACAAAAATCACTGAAGCAGTTAAATATTTACACAACGGACTTGCCGACTCATTTATTCTCTTCATGTGCAATGTTCAGCATTTCTTTGGCATAATAATACAATGAGCAGTAAATAACATTAATAATCACATTTGCATTTTAATAAATCATGACATAATTTAAAAGATGTAACTTAATGCTATTATTTTAACACAATCAAAGTGATTGGTAAAGTTATCATACGAATTAAATATTTCCTACTGAGCAAAATTATGCTTAGGCTAGGAATTGAACCCAGATTATTGGCTTACAGGGCCAAAGATCTACCACTTAAGCCAACTGGGCCTACAACCGGTTACTATATTTCGCTCAGAAAACTTAAGGTTTTAAGGTCTTAAGGCATATTTAGCTCAGTTCGAAATATTAAATTCGTATGATAACTTTACTAATCAGTTTGGCTGTGTTAAAAAAATAGTTCATCTACGTATCCATCATTTATATGGAGGTCTTTTACCTGCGGTTTATTCCGTTGAGCTGTCTGCACGACAGAATAGTTGTTAAGACCATTAAGGTTTTTGCAGCGAAATGTGCTCACCAGTTGCCGGCCCAGCTAGCTTAAATAGTATAGCATTGACCCTGTGAGACAAAGACCAGGATTAGATTCCCGGTCTGAGCTTTTTTTTGGCTCAGTTGGAAATATTCAATTCGTATAATTTAATGCATTGAAAATACAGGTTACAATCATTTTAAAAGTTAAAAACCTTTTAAAGAAGAATTTATTAGGAGTTAGAAGTCACAATAACTAATTAATCGATAGCTCCTGGTCTCTGTCTCATAAGGGACAATTATTCATCTCAGCGCAGTTATGCCAAAAGGTTTTGCGTTATTTAAAATGAATCTTCTTGTGCATTGCGTCATATGATACATTTTGTCTTACACTGTAACAAAAATCTGTAAAGTTACAAAAAATATTCTAGGAAACTGGGATTCCTAGAACTTTTCATGTAACTGCAACAACAAAAGTGCATGTAACAGATACGCTTTTGCACCGTAATTCAAAAAATCGGTAAGGTTACTAAGAATTTTTAAGGAAACTGGGATGCCATAAACTTTTTATTTAACTGCAATCCGAGTTACATATAGATTTTTAGTAAGATTACTGTAATTTTAGTCTCTATTTTTGTAATGCTACAGAGTTCCATAGCTTTCAAAAACTAGTTTTATAGATTTACATCTTTTTTGTACAGTGTACAGATGACATTTTTGTAAGCATGTAGATTTCTCTAACTTTACATCTGTAGAGTTAGAGATTTTTTTCAGTGTACCTGTTCATACGTAATTTTTAGTACACAGTAACCATTCTTTTTAAACAACAAAGAAGTTTCAGTAAATTGCCTAAACGATGGGGAATGAATACATATCTAAGTTATCCTCGCTGCAAATAATTTCCCTATTATGTTTGAAGCAATATGAACGCATGCACATATACACAACGGGCATTTTATCTTATGCATTCAATTACTTTATTAAGTACTTATTCATTTAAACTACACTGAATAATCAAATGTTAAACACAACATGAAAATATTTATTTCATATTGGGTCTTTTTTTTTCGGAATTTTTACATACATTTCTAAAATTTGAGAACGAAGATTTATTTGAGCATGAGAAAAAAAGCACATACTTTGTTTATAGGGATTTTTTTCACATAAATTTATCTGGCAACATAAATTCTCCTTTCTGTGGAAAAGCAATATTTGTCTGATGATATTCAAGTCTGAATTACTCTTGATGTTATATTGAATGTCTAGTCGCTTGAGTAAGGATTTTACTGTGCCTAATAAATCAGAATTTTCCCTCCGATACAAGTTGGAAAAAAAAAGAAAAGAAAAAGAAAAAAAGAAAAGAAAAAAGAAAAACAGGAATAGGAAAGGAAAATAATCTGACACAAATCTAAGAACCTTTCACGAAAGTATCCGAGCAACAATTTATAGATAATAGATATATAGATTTATAGATTCTGATGTCAGATGAACATTTCCTATCGGATAGTTTTACTTATAAAAATAATTAGTAAGTTACATAAAAAAAATGCTGTAATTATCTAGATTAGAGTCTTGATTATTCAACTTTGATCAGCTTTGACCCATTTAGTAAAAAATGTATGCACTCTCTCTAAATTCTAAATAAAAAAATAATTTATTTTTATGTTGTTAAGGGGACACAGTACATTTTAAACTACTTTTTTGATTTTGAACAATACTGTAATATACTTAAATATAATGTCACTATTATTAGGTACTATAAAGCAAATATAATTTCATATAATTAAAAAAAAAATTCTTGTAGAACAGCCTATTTAACTAAAATTTAAATAAAAAAAATATATATATAATTTTAAATCCCTACTATTTTTTTAATATGAATATTTTTGCTTCAAATTTTTTTTCCATATTCCTTAGATTATACTAGATAAAACTGTGCATGTATTTTTAGATGTATGGGATATTACATTTAATATCAATGTTTTTTCTCTTTTGTAGAGTAAAAAATCAAGGAAAAATAATTGAAATTCTTAAAAAAAAGATAACTATAACCTTGAATGTTAAATCCATGCACAATTTTATGTAGTATTTTTTTAGGATTATGGAAAAAAAATTGAAGCAAAAATATTCATATTTAAAAAAGCAGTAGGGATTTAAATTTTATTTTATTTTTTTACAATTTAAATTTTAATTAAATAGGTTGTTCTACAAGATTTTTTTTTTTGAAATTATATGAAATTATATTTGTTTATAGTATTAAATATGTCACTACAGATATTACAGTACATTACAGTATTATTCAAAATTGAAAAAAGTAGTTTAAAAGGTACTCTGTGCCCTTAAATGCATAAAATGTGTATTTCATTAAACAACAACAACAACAAAAAAAATAAATAAATAAATAAAAATACAAAAATAACAATATTGAGGGTGTCCATAATTAAATGACCCTAATTTAAAGTTAAAAAATATATTTTTTTTTTAATCCCTACTACTTTTTTTAATATGAATATTTTTGCTTCAATTTTTTTCCATATTCCTTAGATCATACTAGATAAAACTGTGCATGGATTTTTAGATGTATGGGATATTACATTTACTATCAATGTTTTTCTCTTTTGTAGAGTAAAAAATCAAGGAAAAATAATTGAAATTCTTAAAAAAAAAATAACTATAACCTTGAATGTTAAATCCATGCACAATTTTATGTAGTATGTTTTTAGGATTATGTAAAAAAAATTGAAGCAAAAATATTCATATTTAAAAAAAAGCAGTAGGGATTTAAATTTTATTTTATTTTATTACAATTTAAATTTTAGTTAAATAGGTTGTTCTACAAGATTTTTTTTTTTTAAATTATATGAAATTATATTTGTTTATAATATTAAATATAATGTCACTACATATATTACAGTACATTACAGTATTATTCAAAATCGAAAAAGTAGTTTAAAAGGTACTCTGTGCCCTTAAATGCATAAAATGTGTAATTCATTAAACAACAACAAAAAAATAAAATAAATAAAAATACAAAAATAACAATATTGAGGGTGTCCATAATTAGATGACCTTAATTTAAAGTTATTTACTGACGAAACTGCTGCCTATAAACTTGTGAAATTTTGTTAAACACATAATAAAGGGATGGGAATTTGTGTAAGCGAAAAGAAATTTCGCCACAAGAGGGTGTTTTTAAGGGGTCTCAGGACTCTTAAAGCTTTAAAAATTTCGAAATTTTAATTTTTGTAGATGTTAAACTGCTATCTTTTCTGAAAATTTTGATATAATTGTTTCCTTGAAATTTCTATTAGAACTGAAGTTATGGCTTTTACATTTATGCACGTTCAATAGCTGAAGCGTCGTCGTTTCGGAAACTTTGAAGCCATTTTTCTCCAAATGACGTTTATGGGCATAACGCGCACGATATCTCAAAAACTTGTGAATATTTTTTCATGAAATTTTCAAAACATATGTTTCATGTTAGTCTGTATAAACTGAACCTGAAATTTCCTTTTTATTGTTCAAAACAATATTTCTTTAGGTGATTATACTGTTGAAATTTTCATAATATTGCATTAGCTAAATACAACTTTGTATTAAAAATATAAAAAAGCTTTAAATACAAATTTATTTAGGTTCAGGGTAATTGTTACAATCTGAAGTATAAGTAGGTACCAAAATTTTCATTCTAGTTGCAACACTTATTTTGTAATCTTGCGCGTAAGCTGTTATGCCGATTTTTTGCTCGAAAAATGTCTAACAGTTTGGAGCCCTCTGTAAATACTAATTCTGCATCTTATAATTTTTTAAATGCATGAAATGAAAGAACATACTTATATATTTTATTCCAATTAAAATTGTGTCTTAAAATCAAATATATTTTAAGATATTAAATGTTGAAATTTGTCTTTTTTTTTTCATTTTTTCCAATTTTAAGAGTCCTGAGACCCCTTAATGCATTAGACATTTAGTATATATTTACGCTAATTTAGAAATTTAATTTATGAACTTTACCTGATTTTAAAAACAGCAGTTCACGACATTTTCTTAACATTTCCCAGAACACTGTGCTGTCAACATCCTCTGCAGTGTTGAACATACCACCTTACGATTCCACATGGCATTTGAAAATGGTGATCTTGGAAAATGATTGGACGTAATAAAACTGGTAAACTGTCGTAAATGTCGTAAATCTGTAATTCGGGAAAAAAGGCCTCTATCGGAGAAATTATATTCTAAATTATTTTTCGATCGAACAAATTTCCATATCTTTATTCTATCCTCCATAAAATTCCACAGCATTTTGAACAATTGTTTCGTCTGAAGATAACTTAAAAAGGGGGTCGTTTAATTTTGGACACCCTGTATGTGTAGGAACAGGAACGAAGAGCAACTTTTATAGAAGAAATATCAACTCGATGAAATGTAGCAGTCCACGATCTGGGATAAAATCGTGAATGAATATGAGTTCACGATACAAGAGAATAGATTCTGCGAAAACAGAATCAATTCATTAAGGCTAATGACAGACGATGGTCTTTTTGCACCCTTTTTTCGCTTTTACACCCTCCCTACACATACTAGCGGAGGTTTAGGGAGGCTGTAAAAGCGAAAAAAGCGTGCAAAAAGACGTTCGTCTGACATTAGCCTAAGGGGTATCTGGACTCTTAAAACCGAAGAAATTAAAAAAAAATTCCATTTTCAACATTTAATGCATTAAAATGGATATGATTTAAAAACACAATTTTAATTAGGATGAAAGATATAAGTATGTTCTTCCATGTCATGTATTTAACATTCTGAGCAGTTTGGACGTGTCATTCCGTTTTCCGAAAAAAAAAATTAATCTGTTGTAGACAAAAATATACTAAACAGAATCGTATTTCTAGATGTATATCTAATAAAGGGGAATGAAGTGTATTTTAGAAACAAACAGGGAAGGAAAATTTTAATTAAATGATTTTAATTGGGATGTAAGATATAAGTATGTTCTTTCATTTTATGTATTTGAAAAATTTCAAGATGCAGAATTAGTATTTATAGGGGGTTCCAAACATTTGTCGAGCAGGAAATTGCTATAACATCTTACGCGCAGGATTACAAAATACATTTTGCAACTCGACTGAAATTTTTTGTGCGATATTATACTTCTGATTATAATAATTATCCTGAACTTAAATAAATTTGTATTTAAAGCATTTTTATATTTTAATGCGAATTTATATGTAGCTAATACAAAATTTTAAAAATTTCAACAGTGTAATCACCTAAGAATATATTTTTTGAACAATAGAAATTAAATTTTAGGTTCAGTTTATACAGACTAACATGAAACATATGTTTTGAAAATTTCATGAAAAAATACTCAGAAGTGTTTGAAATATCCTGAGCGTTATGCCCAGAAACGTCATTTGGAGAAAAATGACTTCAAATTTTCGGAAATGCTACTTCAGCCATTGAGTGAGTATAATTCTAAAAGCCATAACTTCTGTTCTAATGGGAATTTCAAAGAAATAATTATATCAAAATGTTCAGAAAAGATAGGAATTTAACATCTAAAAAATAGTAAAAATTTCGAAACTTTTGTAGCTTTCAGAGCCTGAGAACCCTTAATAAAAACAGATCGACAGAGTTTGGTCGGTGAAAGGAAGAACACAAGTCTTAATCACTTCACCGTTTTCCCCGAGATAAGTTGGGTTTAAAAGCACTGTTTCCCCATATCTGTCGCCGGGAAAGTGGTTAAAAGCTTACATCGTTTAGCTACAGGAAAGACTAGCAAAAGTGCACTCTTCATTAATTGTTTTAGAATATAGGTCGCTATTATTCTTTGGTAATCATCTGTTTAAGTATTAAACTCCTACCTGTATATTTTACATCCTAAAGTTTGTGTTTGACTTTGTATTCGAATGTGGTCCATGTTGTGGTTAAGATACAGACTAATCAATCGTAATCCGTCATATATGTTTATTTATATTTAATAACTATTATTTTTTTAATTACGATATTCAATGATATTTCTTTATAACGTATATTTCATTTAAATTTAAAGATCATCATAAAGTAATATATGATAGATTTAAATACAATTGAAATTCAGAATTTCATAAATGCTGCCAACTTGAATCACACGTAGTTATTTTCAATGCCTTTTCTTCTAAGCCGTACCTCTTTCAATGATGTATAACATGTAAGAGGTGATATAAACTCGATGAAATGTAGTAGTCCACGATCTGGGATAAATTCGTGAATGAATATGAGTTCACGATACAAGAGAATAGATTCTGCGAAAACAGAATCAATTCATTAAGGCTAATGACAGACGAACGTCTTTTTGCACCCTTTTTTCGCTTTTACACCCTCCCTACACAGGCTAGCGGAGGTTTAGGGAGGCTGTAAATATATCTGATGATATCTGATTAGTTTATATGAGATGATATCTGATTAGTTTATACATGCGATGCATTGAATGCCTGATACCAGTAACTTTTTTTGTATATTTATTAATTTTTCTGAAATTGTACAATACATAAGATACACAATATAAATTTAACAAGCTCGCTGTTAATACTTAAAAGACGACTAAAATAATGAAATAGATGATACAAGTTAAAAATATACATTTTATTTAAAACTTCTTAGTGCTTTCGGCCTGTATCTACCCCGGGGCCATCATACGAGAATATTTTAATAACTAATCGATGTTCATTTATATTACAAATACGTCACTTTGCTTTGAAATGGGAAAGCCAATAATAATTGGAGTTGAATGTAGAAGTAGCCTGCCGTGGATTGAACATAAGTGAAGAAAAATATATATTAACTGCAGTTCCATTTATTTTATTACATGACTTTGTTCTCATGCATCACTTTCTTTTTAAATTTTTAATTTCTACTCTTATCTATAATTATAATTCGCTTTCCCATTTCAAAACGATGTGACGTATTTGTGTAAATGAACAACAATTAGTTATTAAAATACTCTGATGATGGCCTCGTGGAAAATTCAGGCCGAAAGAACTAAGAAGTTTTAAATAAAATGTACATTTTTAACTTGCATCATTTATTTTATTATTTTAGTCGCCTTTTAAGTAAAACAGTGAGCTTTTCAAACAGTTCATATTGCGTATCTTATGATTGAATTAAAGCGGAAATATCGCATTTAGACTTATCATTTTATTGTGCAATACTTTTATAACATATTAATGAATTTATTCCCGTATGAAAAAAAGCACATTCCACACATACTTTATTTATAGGTTTTTATATACAGTATAACTTCAAAAATCCGGCATCACTGGGACCGAGACTATGCCGCTTTTTTGGAGGTGTAACAAAAGTAGTAACTAGGAGTATCAAAAGTAGTACTATATTCTTAATGGTACGCTTAACAATAATTTAATTCATTATTAAGGGGTCTCAGGAGTCTTACTTTTTACTTGGCGGTGCAATTTAACTACATGTCACATTTAATTTTTTTTTCTCTATCTCTATAAAACATAAATGCATAGTATGTTTAATATAGACAACCTAACATCTCTTCTACTTAAAATAATTTTTTTAATGTTCCATATTGAAATTTTATTTTATTTTTGTTATGTTTAATTTTGAAAAAAAAAATTAAAATTGTTTTTTGACTTGCATGCATTGCGCGCAAGGCTGTTGCAAAACTAGTGGTTCAAGAGCCTTCAAAATATTGATAATGATGTAAAACTAATGTATTTTGAACATATACTTCATTTGTACGCAATTTATTTATTTATTTTATTTGAAATTTAAATTTAAATTATAAAATTTTGAAATAAATCAATCTTTTATTGAAAAGTTGCCAATTTTAAATAATCAATGCAATTATAATTCTAAATTTGAAGTGTAAGTTATTCTTTGTCTTAAAATGAAGATATTTACCAAGTTTCATGCAAATTGCTTTATTAGTTTGTGAAAAATGTTGCGCGCAAGCATAAAATTTAAGAAACAATTTTACATTTTTTATCAAAATTAAATATAACCAAAATAAAATAAAATTCCAATATAAAATATTTAAAAAAATATTTTAAATAGAAGAGATGTTAGGTTGTCTATATTAAAATTTTTATGCATTTATGTTTTATAGAGACTGAGAAAAAAAATTAAATGTGACATGTTGCTATATTGCACCACCAGGTAAAAAATAAGACACCTGAGACCCCTTAACTGTAAATAAAAGAAAAAATTAAATATAAAAAAATCTTACTTTGATTGGTATTAAAAAAATCTAATAAAGAGTGAAATTATTTTTCTCTTGTAATTTCGGAAACATCGATGTTAAATTTGTCTGCTTCAATTTTTTTGCCCGTTCTTTAAGAAGTTTGTTTTATTTTTTATTATTTTTTTTAATACAAATTAAGAATGTCTATTTCGGAAACACGGTCTTGTTTCTTTAAAGCATTTTTAATCCTCCAGTCAAATTTTTGCATTTTTATAGTGACACCTAATCTTCTGCTGGTTGTTCATCCTCATTTTCTGAGCTGATACTAGTTTTATCGGAGGGTCTATTTAGCACAGAGTCAGCGATCTCTCTGTCGTTAAATCCTTCTTTGTTGGTGAATATTCGTCAATGCTTAGCCAATGATTAATACTTCTTAAGATATAATTTTCGAATTTTCGACACTTAATGCATTTTCAGATTTTGCATGTTCAATCAGCTCATAAATTACAGCCTTTTCGCTGAAAATGTAAGAACCTGAAAATTCATCATCATCATTGATGTCGCCGATGCCGAAAATTCGTTCCGGCCATATATTGTGTCATGTATTCGCCAAAGTTGTCCCCAACCCAACGGTGCAGCTCCCAGAAAATTTGTTCCGGAAACAATCGCCTCTGACCAATGAAAATGAATTTTTTTTTCGATCTCGAAGTTCATTCAAAACAGTTGCTATTTTTCTTCTCCCATAACTTGAAAGTGCAAAAGAAAAAGGAAGGGAAAAGATGGTTTTGATGCCGGATTTTTGAAGTCACACTGTATATATATCATTGTTAAAAGTAGTTTGTCTCGTAATAGAAAAGTTGTATGCTGATATTCCCATTTGGGTCATTCCACGTAAAATGAGCAAAAATTTAAAAAAAGTTGTGGCTACATAGTAACAGATTTTAATAAAATTTGTTATACAGGTTCAATTCATATTCAAATAGAGCTCTGCAAAATATCTTCACAAAAAATAAATTATTTTAGCAGTTTTGGACATTTAAAAAAATTGTGATAAAGAATGGCATGTGTGCAATCGTCCAAAGTTGCAGGTTTGAAGTTCTGTATCTTGAAAATTATTTAACTGAAATGAATTTTTTTTTTTTAATAATGTAACCACTGAAAAATTATCTTCTTATTTATTGATCAATAATAATCTGGTAACACCATAATTATTCTTTAATTGGTTGTAAAAATTGAAAATTTGCAAATTTTGAGAAAATTAAAAACGTAATAAAAATTAAAGGAATTCAAAAACATCTGAGAAATTAATGCCTGATGTAGTTTTACATATTAAGATCGAATTACTAAAGTTTTTAAGTTGCCATGTATTTCCTTCACCTTTAAAAATTTTTAGAAACTTTTAAAAAAAATGACAAAATCTTAATTCTTCCTCTTATTGACAGGTAAAAAAAATAATGAAGGAAATGTCCCACATTACAGTTATTGCACAGACATAAAGATCAATAAGTCCATAATCTGCTAAAAAATTTCAAGCATGCCTTTTTGATTCCTAACGTCACAAAATTGGGTTAAAAAAGACAATATTAACTACATTCCATGAGCTTTTTTTTTTTTAATTCGCGCGCGTTTCTTAAAATATTGCACGATTTCAAGGTGAAAAAATTTAGTGCTGCCATCTATTTTCTGTATGTGGGTTTAGAAATTAATATATAATTTTCTGTTCAATTGAGCTTTTTTTTCTACTTTAATTAAAAATCTTCTTGAGGAAAAAATAAACTGAAAGCAAGTATAAAAGTTTTTATATTTAAAATATACACTGTTATCTATAAAATCAAAAGTATTAAAAGTTTAAAAAAGCTTTCTTTCACGTCGAAACAAGAGATAGAAATATTGCATTTTATCCTCAACATTTTTTACTATTTATTTTTTTTCTCATTAAGGAATAAAAAAGGCAAGAATGAAAGTTTAAATAGTTAATACATATACTTTTAGCTATAACATCAAGTAATTTTGATATTGTCAGAGGTGTCCTTCATCTCAATAGAAACGTTGCATTTTCCCCTCAAATTTTTTCAAAAATAATTTTTTTCTCATTAAGGAATAAAAATACAATTACTAACTTACGTCAATCTGTTACTTATCATTCATTCCTAATTATAAATAATTTTTAATATAGTCTTTGCATTCTTAAGGCTAATAACCAAAATTGAACTTCAAGCATGTAGCCAAAACCACGATTTTGCATCCACTTTTAATATAAATTTTAATACTTAAATAAACAATCCTAAAATCTATTATTTTACATTTACTCATAAATAGATATGATCTACTTACAAAATGATTTTCGTTAAAATCTGTGACATGTCTGCCACAGGTGATTTGCTCATTTTGCATGGAATGACCCATTTGCATTGTTCTTGATGCGATATTGAGTGTCTAGGCACTCGCGAAAGTATTGTACCGAGTGTAATAAATCAGAATTTTCTCTCCGATACATGTTTCTCAGAAAGAAGTATGAATAGGAAAGTAAAAAAAGCCTTTCACAAAAGTACTTAAGCCACAATTTACAGAAAAAATATTCCTATACCAGATGGGCATTTTCTATAGGATATCGTTTTTTTAATTTATTTTTAACTAGTTGAATGTGTTAATCCTAAAACTTTCTTGTATCCCACACATCTTAATATTTCAAAAAGTAGTTACACATATTAAGACTTCAATAATATTAATTCAATGCTATACCATCTTTGATTTTCATCTTAAATTTCTGCTTCAGCCAATTAATCGGAGTAAAAACTAGTTAATTTGGAACATGATATAGTATAAAATCAATTGTTCTTCGTTATTCTGTTGTAAATCAGCTGTTTGCGAATAGCCGCCTTATTTGGACTGGATTTCCCGTCACTGCACGAGCCGCCGATGGACTTCCGCCTATGGACTTAATAGAACTATGGAATATCGAGAAAAGTATACAAAAATTGCTCTCACACCGGCCCTTTCCAGCGGGACATGTCCAAATTCAAGGAGGACCACCTTGCCATAGCCAAAATCGTACACAAAAAAATTGTTCGATTCTATGCATTTCTTACACTTTTCGATGGTACAATGTTGACACACGGACAGACGTACGCACGGACAGACAAATATTTTGTATAAATATGTTTTGGGGGTTCTCATGACCCCTAGAACGTGTGAAGAATCCAATGTAATTCACAAAAAAGTCCCATATATTTTCAAAAGAGAACTCTAGATAGGAAAAGCAATGTATAAGCATAACAGCTCAAAATATTTCTAAGTCTCAAGGTTCTGCAGGAAATGATAAAAAGAATCTATCCATCTAAACCAATCTTAATGGTTGACTGAAAAGGAGGACGACATGAGAAAAAAAGAGGAGTTACGGAATCCCTTTTAAGTAGCAAGTTTGCCGATATTTTCCCCGGATAATTTAAAAATGAAACTAGATGCGAAATTATCTCACGCTAGCAACGAGGGTCTCTCTTGGCCTATGAGATTGAAGCTTGTTAGTGATGTCATTCAACCTAGACTCTGACTGGGCCATAGATAGCCTTTGTTTTAGAAGGTGAATTTGAACGAACAGAGAAAGGAGGAGAGATGCGTTTTTGATTCCCAAGGAGAGAGCTGCTCTCTGAGTTGGGAGTTGAGTTTTCGGATAGATCCGAAGGGATAGAAGAATCTGCCGTTTCGGGCAGGGTAAGATTTCTCCAGTGGAAACCGCGATATATGAGTAGTTGACAACGGACTGGTATACACCAGAAAACAGAGGCAGCTGTTTCTTACGAGACTATCGTGACAGGATTTTAGATTTGTATCGAGAAAGAATCCAATAGAATTTGAATGCTAATCCTATACTCTGAACATTAAGCCTTTAATGAACATTGTCGTCAGCTGAAAGTACCCAGAAATATAAAATAGTTGTAAATTCAAGTAATTAATCAGAAATATTAATTTATCTTATGCATTTAAATAAATTGTTTGATTTAATTATTACTTGGGCCTCCGCTTGACTGAAGTTCCACGCTACCACTTCCACCTGTTAGTCGAAGGATTTACAAACGCGTACATTCGTCGACAACCAGAAGTCATAAAAAGTTTCGATTAGAATACGTTCTTCCATTGAAGATAAAATAAATTAATAAATATATTATTTCCAAATATTTTTTTTTCTAGATTTTAGTCTTCATCATTAAATCTTGATAAACTATAATGTATTTAGTAAGTTTTAAGATGAAGACATTCTTTCTATATTTCAGCTGTAAAAAAAATTCCCGATTTCTTCATTACATGCATGAAATTTGTACCTCAAAAAGAAAAAAAATTATATAACAGTAACCTTGTATTTTAAATTATTTATTAACTATTACATTTTAAATTGCATTATAAAAGGATGTTTTGGTTTAAGGGGTCTCAGGACTCTTAAAGCTTTAAAATTTTCGAAATTTTAATTTTTTTAGATATTAAACTACTATCTTTTCTGAACATTTTGTTATAAATGTTTCCTTGAAATTCTTATTCGAACAGAAGTTATGGATTTTAGAACTATACACTCTCAATAGCTGAAGCGGCGTTTCGGAAACTTTGAAGTCAATTTTCTCCAAATGACGTTTTTGGGCATAACGCGCACGATATCTCAAAAACTTCTGAATTTTTTTTCATGAAATTTTCAAAACATATGTTTCACGTTAGTCTGTATAAACTGAACCTAAAATTTCCTTCTTATTGTTCAGAAATATATTCTATATAGGTGATTATACTGTTGAAAAATTCTAAATTTTGCATTAACTAAATACAACTTTGTATTAAAAATAGAAAAATGCATTAAATACAAATTTATTTAGGTTCAGAGTAATTATTACAATGTGAAGCATAAGTAGGATCCACGATTTTCCTTCTACTTGTAAAATTTATTTTGTAATCGTGCGCATAATCTGTTATGTCGATTTTCCGCTCGTCGAATGTCTGACATTTTGGAGCCCACTGTAAATTCTAATTCTGCATCTTGTAAGTTTTCAAATACATAAAATGAAAGAACATACTTATATCTTTCATCCCCATATAAAATTTTGTCTTAAAATCAATTACATTTTAAGATATTATATGTTGAAAATGGTCTTTTTTTTTCGATTTTTCCAATTTTAAGAGTCTTGAGACCCCTTAATTTAAATGAATTCAAATTCAAGTGTCATCAAGAAATAACTTATAAAATTACCTATTTATCAAATACAATAAAATACAATTTGATGCCGGATTTCATAAATGATATCATCCTTTAAACAAATATAAATCATAAGGAATTAATTTCGATATATTTTGAACTACAAAGTTTCTGTTTCTGTGATATAAAAAATGTAAGAGATGCTATCCGTATCTGAATCAGGGTTGTATTGGTGTTTTAAGTTACGCTAGCTGTAAGATAAACACCAATTACGGCGGAGCCATGCAGAATTGGAAAGTGTTGCCACAATGATAGAAAAAATTAACAAAAAAGAGAAAAGGAAATGAAACAAAAAAAATAAACAAAATTAAAATAAAATACAGAAGTAAAATTCAAAAATAAATAAATAATAAAAAAATAAATACATAAAAAATATAAAAAATTCTTTACAGGATAAAAATGAAAAGAGACAAGAAAAGAATGAAAAGAATTATAGCAGAAAATTCCAAAAGTTATTTCCTTTCTCTCTTCAGCTTGGAAATTAATTTTTAATTATTTTAACACTTTTCTTGTTGTGTCATTTCTGTGGTGTAAAAAAAAAAAAAAAAAAAAAAAAAAAAAAAAAAAAAAAAAAAAAAAACTTTTTTAAAATCTCTCTCTGTTTTATTATTATTGGCTATTCCATGATTGCTTGTAGTGTAAGTCACAGGCTACGATTTTTGGCTACCAGTATTTTAAAACGGAAAAATGCCATTTATTTTATGGAAGAAATATCATTAATTGAATAATGCCAAGCAAAGTTTTTGAAAATAACGGTGGCCAAGTAGCATAGTAATTATCAGCTATGTGACTTACACTACAAAATACCCATGGAACTAGCCTATTATTTATTTATTTACTTGTTTTTGAATTTACTACTTTATCTCATTTTAATTGTGTTTATTTCTTTTATTTCCTATTCTCTTTTCTCTGTTTTTGCTATTTTTTTCTATTATTGAAAACACTTTCCAATTCTAGATGTGATCCTCTGTGATTGGTGTTTACCTTACAGCTTTCGTCACCTATCGCACTCTTTGTAAGCTCTCTACTTTCCCCTCTCTGATTATTTGTGACTTTGTCTCATTAAGGACACGTGTTTACAATGGCTCATGACAGGCTGTTATATTTTCCAGGTCAAAACGCGTCCTATGTATTTTTTGATTTTATGGGGATTTACAAAAAAAATTATTATTTTATTTAAAAGAAATTGTCCTCAACTGGTTAAATTTTTAATGCTTTTTCGCACCTCTGAATGCATCTATGGGTATTTTTTTTTAATTAAATTAAACTTTTTCTTATCAAAATATTTATCATCAGGAACATTTTCCCCCAAACCACACTTTCATAGAACAGTTACTATAATTATTAAATTAAATTTTTTAAAAAAATCCCAGGACTTTCAATCCTTGTAGTGCCCCTACAAAGTGCATTTTCTGACTTCAATAGTTTTAAAATTCGTGAATAGTTGCCCTTAAGTCATTTATCTTTCCCCGCTTGGTATTTATCTTTCGTTTCCAAAGACAAACATTATTAAGTTAAAGGCAATGAAAATCAATCTCCTTAAGGTAAATACTTTAATTAATTAGTTTCACTTTTATCAAAGGAACAGAAAATAACCGTATCTTTCAACTTCGATACAGATCCCATCAGTAAACATATCTTGGATATGTTTCTTGTGTATAAAATCGGTATAAGTACCTTTATGTAACGCCTCACATTTAACGATTTTATATTTAAATTTATATATAATTAGCAAAATCCGCATCTTTGCTCGCGTAATTTTTGCAATAAACAAAGTAGTATTTGTGTGTCTATTTTTATTAGAGAAAATCATACTGCTACGGATAATTAAAAAAAATTACTAATTAAGCAAAATTCCGAGTAAAGTTCATACTTATACTGCAGTAGACGAACATGGGACTTAACTTAATGAGAAAATCTAGAACTAATTTTAACCCTTAAATGCCTGATTTTTCAAAAATCATTTTAATAATGTTTTTCGGCTTTCATTTTTTAAATAAATCATGGTAAACGTACTTAAAAAAATTATATATTGTTTTAAGCATGGTTTACTTCTAAAAAAGAGTTTGTTACTAATCGGCAATACTGGTGTTTAAATGAAAAAATAATTTTCTCTGATAAAATTATATTATATTAAACACACAAGAAAATTTCAGAACTATCATGAGAAATAATTTTTTCTTGAACACGGCAGAACAAAATAGGGATTTCGCAAACTTCCAAACAAAACAAAAAACACATGTAGCAACATTTGAAAAAATAAATCTATCTTTATTCTTAAACAGAACAATTGTTGTCATCTGCATGTTGAAAATCTACTTAATAATATTTTCAGAATGTATTTTATTGGCAACATTAGGCATTAAAGCTTAAATATTATTCTAAGATTATTTTAGAAGCGTCAATTGGGTAAGTTGCCGAAGAGCGACACCCGGCATTTAATGGTTAAATAAATCGTAATTTAAACGTATTTTGAACGCTTCAATTTTGCTTTAATTTAACGCTTTAATTTTGAATTTTGAATTTGAAGTTGTTAGAAACTATTCTTAGCGAGCATATTTACATCCTAAAAATAACGTCTATATAAAATTCTTCTAAAAAGCTTCTATAACATCTTTGTCCCAGAAATTGCAATTTTAGAAAGTTTTATCTTATTGCACATTTCAAAATTTCGAGTTCTGTGTGAGCATTTACGTCCAAAAGTAACTGTCATGTCAATTTTCAAGTATTTATACCTAACAATTTCTGATAAAATATAATTAGGATGGTTTTTAGAACGTTTGCCACTCATTTTGAAATTTTAAATTTAGAATTTTCTTTAGAAACCGATGTTTGCGAGAAGTTAAATCTGAAAAATAACCACTATGTCAAGTTTCTAACTGCAGTTGTATAAAAAAATCGCAATTTTAGAATCTTTTTTGTTTCTGCAATCTTTCAAATTTCGCATTTTCTAAAAATTCTTCTGTGCAAGCATTTACGCGTTAAAAAAAATGAGACATGGGAAATTAATAGTTTCTATCCCTAAAAATTCTAAAAATATCATAATTTCCAATATTTTCTGCTCCACGTGTATAAATTTCGATTTTTCTTACACCGTGCATCCGCATCTTAAAAGTTACCACTAAAAAAAATTTTCAAGTGTCTACTTCTACAATTAAAAATAAATCGTATTTTATAACACTTTACACATTTTTTTATTTGAAATTTTGAATTTTTTAGAAACTGGTCTTAGCAAGCTTTTACATCTTCAAAAAATCACCATGTAGAATTTCAGACCACTCTAACAACCGCATCATATACATCGCAAATTTAGAAAATTTTCTTCTCTTGTACACCTAAAAATTTTGAATTTAAAAAACGTTGTAGATGAGTATTTACGCCCCTAAAGTAACTGTCATGCCAAATTTTAAGTATCGATTACTTACAATTCCAAATAAATCGTAATGTAGAACGCACATGTAACGTTTTCTGCTCATTTCTCCATTTAAAATTTCGAAGTTTTAAGAATCCGTTTTTAACGATTTTTTACATCTGAAAATTAAACATCATGCCAAATTCCAACCGTCAATTACAACTGTTCCACATAAATCGTAATTTTAGAACGTATTTTGTTCTTGCACTCTTAAATTAAAGAAAAAAAAAAACTTTTCTGGTCAAGAATAAATGCTGCGAATGTAAGAGCCATGAAATTTTTAAATTTCTCTCCCTAACAATTCCAAACAACTCGTAATTTAGAACGCTCTTCGCCAGTGGCGTAGCCAGAGGGTGGGGGGGGGGGTGAGGTTTCAAATGCTCTTCATACCACTGAAATTGAAAATAATTTTTTCTCTTTGATTAATAGCACGAAATTCTCTGATTAGATGAGGCGAAGAAAACGTTATAAAATTCATGGTGCCCAATGCATCTGCCCCCTCTCACTCTGGCTACGCCACAGCTTTCTGCTTATTTCAATCTTTTAACCCTCTCGAGATTTTCTCGGGCATGCATTTTCCGCCGAATTAATCCTTCTAATTCTTCCCACCAGTTGTTACTTCTTTTTGTAAATTTTGCCTTATTTAATCGGAGCATTTTCCCGATTAAATTAGACAAAAATTTTTGTTTAGAAAAACCGGTGGAGAAAGAAGTTATTTAATTATTTTGAAGCTATTTTAATAAAACAATTATGCAGCGAAAGGGTTAATCTTCGAATTTGGACAAAACTGAAATCTGCTGAAATAAAATAGTAATAAAATTATAAAATATAGTTTCTTAAATTGCCATTTCCCAGTGGTTTATTAAATTAAAGAAGTCAATCGATCAAGCATTATTCTAGCAATTTTAAATCTATAAATTTAAAAATAATAAATGTCGATAAAATTATTAAGAAAGAAGATAATTATTAATTAATACTAATTCTCTTGAGTGTACATATCATTTGAATGCTTATGCAAGAATATTTAAAAATTCTTATCAGCAAAGTAATATATTTTATGCATACTAAATGTTACATAATTAATATTTATTTTGTTAAAGAAAATAATAATAATAATCGTCTGTAGGAAAATGGTTTGTATGAAGAAAATATTAACATTTCGAATATGTTGCCATATGTATAAAAAAATTCTTTTTTTTATATACATAAATCTGTCTTTGTACTGTTTGTTTTCGGAAAACAACATCATGTATAGCGTCACGAAAAAATTAATATTTCTTGTTCTAATTAAAATAGAAACATGATTTAAACGTCGTTTTATGCAGAAAAAAACAGAAAAATGTTTAATGCAATAAGTGTTTTTAGAAAATTTGAAGATTTTTGTGTCCCGGATTCCCTTAACAGGAGTTCCTATTGACCGTAAATATATATATACATATTAAACAGTAATACCAGATTAACCCATGACTGCACAGATAAACGGCAACATTGTAATGTTATTTTCTTTGTAACGTTTTAAAAATGCTGAAAAAAACTATTTTTTCAACATGATAGCAAAAACCTAATTACAGATATGAATATAACCCTCGAAATTATTAATCAGTGCTCAATGTTCCACAACTGCATTTTGTCACTCGAATTATATTAATGTAAAAAATGCACTTACTACAGTGAAACCAGCAGCTTAGTGAACGGATACATCAATTCACGGCGGTAAGAAGGCTAAGTACTGTTCCAGAAAAGAAAGTCATTGAAACTGTAAAATCAATAATGAATTAATTATTTTAGATTTTTTCCCCTTAAAGATGAGAATTAAAAAATATATATATTGGTTTATAAAAGGAAATAAAATGTCTTCTTTTGATTAAATTAAAATAACTCAAGCTCGAAGAAAATGATATTCTTTAATGAATTTATTTGCTTTTTTACAAAGAATCTTTTCACTTCATTTCACCGTTAAGATTTTTATATTCAATATAAAAAAATGTATATTAATTATTTAATGAATTTGGAAAATTTAATTATCAGCGCATTATTGTATTTATGTATCAAGTTTAATTTTTTAGTGAATTATGCATTATTTGTTTTAATTATTTAGCATAACACACTTAGTGCTCAATGTTCCACAACTGCATTTTGTCACTCGAATTATATTAATGTAAAAAACTGGTATCTGACTACGTTGAAAATGCAATTTTCGACCAAAATTGTCAAATTTATTTTATTTTATTTTATTAAAGACCAACTTTTTACCTTTCCAAAACTGTATTTGTTTTTATTGTACGATAAATAGATCCGGAGTTATAGCGGTTTTAAAACTACTCAACAGCTGTCACTCAAACCGGAAGTGCTGTTTAAAGGGCTTTAAAATTTAAAATTTTTAAATTTTTAAATTGCTTTTAAAGGGTCGTATGTTTGGAGAAATTTCGCGATTTTGGGTGCATTTGTTTAATAATAAGAAATTTAAATAATATTCTCGATGAAATTTAGATGTATATTACTATAAATTATTGTAGAAAAACATAAATCTAAACTTTAAATGCATTTTTTGGAAAATGTAATTTTCGGTGAAAATTCCATACGCAAAACATGATTTCTCAAAAATTTGTAAACAGGTGTGTAACATGTAAACAGGTGCGATATGCTATAAGTTTTGAAATACTTAAAGAATATCTTAGATTTTAGTTCATTGCCTTCTCCAATGTCATAAATATGAAGTGTAAAAAGGAAATTAAAATACATACAGTAGAATTTCCTTTAGAGTGTTTTGCGTTTGGGGCCAAATTTCACTAAATTTTACTATAAATTCTCCATTTAACAAAATTTTATCAAAGAATGAAATATTTTTTACTTTTTTTTCACATTTTCTAGTCCTAATCTTAGTAAAAATAAGTTTAAAAAATAATTAAATAGCTTTTTTGGAAAAAATTGCTCCGTACGTAAGCAGGTACCTTAAAGCGATTTCTTTTCTTTTATTTGTCCGTTAAAATTGAATTAGGAATAGCAAAATGATGAAACTGATAATAAAGAAAGACAACGCTATGGTAAAATTGAGAATAAAGAAATCGAAAACTTAGTTATTATCATAAAGTTACCTCTTATTAATTAAGAAATTAAAACATTTAGTAAAATGTTGAATGCTAAGAATTTTTTTTTATCCATTGTGTTGTTCACGTCTTCAAGTAGATCCTTTTTTAAATCCCACTTTTCTTTCAAACAAAATTTTCTTTTTAGATTTCTCCTGCAATTCTTTCAGAATCTTACTCCGGAGACTTTCGTAAATATTGTAAAAATGTACCACGAATATTTTACTTCATGAACGCTAGTATTTAAGAAACGGATCTGTAGAAGCTCTGAATGTTGAATATTGATTATATATTTCAAGAGGTTTTTGAGGAGCAATTATAGCATAATTAAACTACGTTAAATTCTTTAAAAAAATATAAACAACAAAGTAAAATAAATATACGTACAGGTTAAATCAAAAGTCGAAATAAAAATTTAGGGATTAAAGAGCACATTACGCTGATAAATTTGTGTATGGAAAAACATATACATAGACCATTTATTCAGTCAAAAGTAATGTATAAGATAAATTCAACTCTCTGAGATAGACCATAAAATAATTCAATTAACATACTTTCACTCAATAAAAGTATACAATAAATTATGCTTTGTTTTTAATGTGATCTGATAATAAATTATAACAACCGATATATTTAAGTTATATATAGGCAAATTATAACTCATAACAAATATTAAACATTAATAAAATTATAAGAAACTAATTTTCTTAAATTTCAGTTTTTCAATATACCCCACAAGTAGCTGTTTGAACAAACTTTATATTTTCATTTTTTCTCTTTTTTTTTTATCTCTAAAATTTAAAATGAATAAACACAATGTATTGAAATGAAAAAAATAAATAAATAAATAAATATGTGAGTTATGAATATATATTAAAACTAACATTAACAAAGAATCATTTTATTATTTTGCTGTTTCGAGGAAAGATTTTTATTGAGCAATTGTTATTATAGATTTCTTCATTAAAAATGCATTAAACGAAAAGGATTAGCTTCACCATAAAATACATAAGTCTATGTCATATTCTTGTTTTTTATTTAAAGACCTAGAAATTAAAAGTAAATGTATACAAAATTAACCATTTTTTTAAAAAGTTTATAACATTATAAATATGCAATATGCATTAAGTTGTCCGAAAATTTAGTTCTCTTCTTTTATGTTCTCTATTTCAGTTCTGAGAATCAGGTTTCTAAACTTGGGTTATGTGATCTCTCTTCAGTATTCTGTTGCGTATTTAAAAATATCATTGCATCGTTCACAGAAAACCAACCAACCTTTAACGTATTAAATACAATTTGGGTTTGAGATATTCGTTTTTTTTCCCGCTTTTCATTTGTTTCTTGTCTGCATTAGAGTTCCACACGGATCCGGCAAACCTGACCCTATCAAAGTGTAAGCTTAAAGTCAACCTGAAACCCAACACCAGACCGATATACTTTAAACGAATCCAAAAAATTCAAATCCTAATCCGAAGCGAAAGATAATAAATCCATATTTTAGCACAGATTTAGAATATAGCCTACAATTATATCTCTAGCATCAATTTTATTATATATTTTTCTTTAAAACACACATTAATATTAAATATGTAGTTTTTTATATCGGAGAAATATTTAAGATGTTGTTTCAAGATAATGGCCAAAACTAATCATTAGCCGAAAGTGCCAAAAGCTAACGTGAACTGAAACTTTTAAACTGAACTAGGTCACAACTTACCAGAAAAGAAAATGATTAGTATCAACGCGAGCGGAACCGTCGCTCTGAATTAAGTTTGAATTTTATAATGTGATCGAAAAATTCTTAGTCATACGAAATTTTTTTCAAATTCTAAAAAAAATTACTTTTGATATTGATTTTAATTTTTTTCAGCGTTAATTATCAGAATAAAAAAAGTCTGCCTATTTAAAAATAATTTTTGGAACTGAAACAGAGATAATTGAAATTTATATTATTGTCAATGTTGAATCTAAAATTGAATTCAGTTTTCATGGATCATGATTTTTTTTAAATGTTTTTTTAAAACATAGAGTAATATTTAAATATGGAGGGTTTTTTTTTTTAATCTAAAAAATGTCTAAGACATTCTTTTAAGAAATCTGCTAAACCCGAACCCGAGCCTAAAGTGTCGAAAGTGAGACCGAACCGATAGTTTTAAATTCTACTATGTCAAATCCTACTGAAACATAAAATACTTAGTATCAACCAGAACGGAATCGCAGTTATGAATTAAGTTTGAAACTTATATTGATAAACATGACAATTTTGTGACATAAATCCCGGCTTAGGAGGCCATTGTGAAATCGTAAGAAACGTGACATTTACAATATGAAAACACAATGTATCTTCATATTTGGATTCCTTAAATTTTACCATTAGATATCAAACGGTTAATCATATGATATAGTAGTTGATACCTGCAAATATTAGTTGGCGGAATGTGTTGTATAATTTTAAATTCGCATATTTTCAGCTTCGGTTCTTTTAATTTTTTTGTGTGTTACGAATGCATATTATGATATTCATTTTCTAATTTATTTATTTTAAAGTTAAATCTTATGTCTTTAAAGTCTCTGTACAAATTCAATCTTTTATTACAAACACAAATAAACGGATACATGCATAGAGGAACAGATACATGTATGTGTGGGCTTAGAGACTGTGGATAATTTGCGGAAACGGAGGTCGTTGTGCCCATCTCAGGTCATTTCATTTTCTTTTTTTTCTTTTTTTTTTTTTTTTTTTTTTTTACACTGACTCGTACACCGAAAAAAAAAAAAATCTAAATTCATTACATTAAGGCCATCGAAAAGCGGGAATGGTCTCAGGTGTCGGGTCTCAGAATACATTGGACAACGACCGCGGCTTCGTGCTTATTAGTTTTTCTCTGGTACTCTTTTACGCAAACACCTTGTTTTATCCACTAGTATAACGGTATCCATGACCATCGAATTTTTTCTAGTCTTATTATATCCATAAATATACAAATGTCTAGTATAATGACGTGAATAGCACTTCTTTTCTCTCCCTTGTTTAGAGGGATCTGGCGCAGTGACATCGTTTTTTTCGCTGTTTTCCTGTCCAGTAAGTCACTTCTGCTTTATCTACCCTATAAACTCCTATCTTTACCACTTGTAGTCAGTCCATCAGCCTGTAGTCGGGTCTTAATGTGCTAGAATGGGAATAAACTTTTTATTTTTTATTTTCTCGTGTTATCTTTTCTAGACTGATGAAGGTAATCTGGAATATCCTTGAAAGGGCTGTCTGTATTTTAATGTTATGGTTGTGTGTTTTAACGTTGAAAATATGTGGCTAATCTCTTTGTCAATAATTAGTCGGACATAAACAAACAATTATTATGCGTAGTTACTTAACCATAAATAGAAGGATACATATCAATCACCCACAAGAAAAGTGTTGCAGGAGAGGCAAAAAATGTTTCGCTTTTTTTTTTTTTTTTTTTTTTTTTTTTTTTTTTTTACCAGAAGGCAAAATATTTGCACTTAGCTCTGCATTCAGCTGTAAAGGCGTACATAAAAACATAAAACACTTACGATTTAAGACGCAGAAGAGATACGGAGATTGAATAAATTACATACATAAATTATATTTCTACATATATTTCTTCCCCCATGCATAATATAAGTTTATATTTTGTAAATTTTAAGATATATACTAATGTTTTCCAAAGTCGTCAAGTTTCACACTTAAGTGAATCGCAACTTCCTCATAAAAGCATACAAAGAGTTATTATATAGAATTGCGTTTTTTCCTTTACCTCTCACTAATTTAACTTTAACAACAACTAACCTTTTTTACATTTTCTTCGTTATTTCATTACAGGCTTCTTTACTTGTTCATTTCAATATCATGCAAATAAAAACACATAGTTTGTTTATAGAATTTGTGTTTATGAGACTATAAAGGGATAAAACAGGTAATTCATTTATTAATATCTATGTAGTTTTTAGTATAATAATTTTTTATGTTACATATCAAAATTAACGATATCAAAATTAAAAGGGTATTGCATCTATGCGTATGATATAAAATGTTAAACTATATTCATATAAAATGTGAATCTACGGTTATATAAAAAGAAACTGGATATAACATTATGTTTATGTTATAATATATTTTGCATTCTTAATTCAAAGGCTATTTTATTGAGAAACAGCGGGATATATCATGTGTTTCAAAATAATGTAATTTTCCTCTGAACAAGTTCCGTAACGTCACTGAAAGAAAATAAACGTTTTTGAAACCTTTCCAAGTTTTAGTCACGCTTTTCAACTAAAGTCATATTTTTCGTTTTCTTCTATTGTTTACTTGTTAAGATGTGACGTTGAACAACACTTTTGTTTTAGGTTCACTTTTGCTTGATATTGTTCCTGATAACAAAATGATAAATGTCTTATAAGGGAGAGAAAAAGAAACTAAACAAAAAATAATATTTTTATGCATACAACTTAAAAAAATGTTACATGAGTGCTAGAGTTTTAAATATTTCGTAATATTTTATAAATGGTTTTGAAGACGTTATTTTCTAATTATTATTTTTTTTAATCTTGATATATTTTGAAATAAAAAAATCTTATGACAGTTACCTGCAAATAAATTTATGTGTACAAGGTGTCCGAGAGCCGGTGAATACGCTTGAATATTAAATGAGGGGTTAAGTCCATTTTTCTTTATTGTGAATAATAACGCTTTAAAGTTCTTAATAAATAATTAATTCAGGCCAAGTGATTTATAAGAATTATATGCGGTAATATTCAATTTAAGAGGCTACTTCAGTCAAATGAAAAGACCCCTTCGCTAATGTTAATCCTATGGAAGGAATTTATAACGATATCTCGTTTGCATTTCAATATTTTTAAATGATTTTTTTAGCATTGGATAGCTGAGATCGATCTGTAATGCAGGCCGTTTTTTACTTGTTCGATTTTGATTACAGATTTTTTTTTATGAGAATGCTTTCAGTTTCAAAACCGGTTCCGAAAATGAAAGTGTCCTCATTAAAAATATCTGTTAACAAAATAGAAAATGTAAAAAACGGCCTTTGTACAGATCGATCTCAGCTATCCAGTGCAAAAAAAAAAAAAAAAAAAAAAAAAAAAAAAAAAAAAAAAAAAAAAAAAAAATTTTAAAAATATTGAAATGCAACCGAGATATCGTTATAAATTTCTTCCATAGGATTAGCATTAGCGAACGGGTCTTCTCACTTGACTGAAGTAGCCTCTTAAAGTACTAATTTCATAGCGCGCTACTTTTACAATTAACAAATTAATATTTCTATAGAAAATTTATACGTTTAAAAAAATAATAATAATAAGGTCCAGTATGGTTGTGAAATTTCTATGTGTGAATAAAGGTTTTACTATTATGATTACAAAAACTCTTAATTTTAATGTATATTTACTTATTCTATTTTTTACTCAAAGCGTGAAATATATTACCAGTTATCGTAAATCATTCACTGTGCACAATACTATCATACTATCATCAAAGTCACATGATGTACTCTGGAGAAAGTGGTTTGGAACTTGGTATTGACCTCTGGTGGAAGATTCTTGAAGTAAACGTTATGAATTGGCGGAATGTATGGCAGAAGATCCATCATATTTTTCTTTTTGACCAAAGTAATTTTTCTACGGCCGCCGTACAACGCATCTTGACTGACATTTAACAAAGAAGGTAACTTGCGTTCACGAGCCCGATTTTACAAATTTATTTTGCGAAGAGGTTGATCCTCATCGAGAGTTTCTTTCAACAGTAACATGAAAAGAGACCCTCTCACAACTCGCAGCCATCCAAGATTTACGCAACTAAAACAAGTTCCCGCGATATCCTTCTTTCTGTTTGCGATACTTTGTTCTAAAGCTATAGTAGAAAGAAATTCGGAATTATCATCTTCAATCACATCAAATTTAAGATATTTCCTCTTTGCATTCATAATAGTTTCCTTCCAGCCTCCAGAACATAGATGTGTTGTTTTTTATAGTTGCTGATTCATTCGAGTTACAACTTTCTACTGGTTTCCTGCAACAATGCTAGAAAGGTCGTGAGAACTCCTTCCTCCCTCTATTTCATCCCAGACGTACATGTATTCGACATTATTATTAAAGGAGTGCACCCTTAACTTATAGATATATAGACTGCGTTTATAATAAGCTATGTACGTTGAAAGCTTAGAAAGGTTAGTGCTTTTTGCAAGTCGAACGTACATCAGTAAGTTTCAGCTGTGGCTTTAATTTTATCAGTTTTAATTTTCTCTCTAGCCTGTTTGGCTATCCGCAAGTGAGGCTTTCGATTTCAAAACGTTTTCAATTGTTTTCTCCATTTTTTGTCGAAAGCTTGATTGACATGATGATCAGTCATAGAATTTACATCTGTACTTTGCGGCTTTAAGTGCAAATTAAAGTTTTTGCTGAAGACTTTGTAATAGAATTTCTCTTTGACGGGAGTCTTATTATTTGTCTTACATTTTTTTCTGCGCCTAAGATCGAACTATATGATTAGAGATTTTTTCCTTGTAATGATTTTTTAAGAAAATGCTGTCGGTATTTTTACAGATTTCTTACCGAGAGGGGGGCGGAGTCATTAAAAACAATATTACTTTCCCTTCAAAGTTTATACGTCTGATTCACGGACGTTTATTTCGCTACTTAGCGCTAGAATAGAAAAATCGCTACTTATTTAAAATACAACTTTTTCGATAGCAATGGGGCAATATTTAGACAATAATAGGTCACAGATACAAAAAAATTAGTGATGGTGTAGTACACTGATGAATGGATTTGTTTCCGTATAGTTGCAAAGTTTTCTTGTATTACTTCACCAACTCAGGACACAGATGTAGTCTATTAGAAAATATGTGAACTACAAACTTGGTGCACTATGACAGTAGATAAAACACAGTTTACTGTACTTTTACACATAGTTTACTGTGTGAGCTCCTCAAATATTGCTCAGGTGTTATAGTTTGGACTTCGTTGCTTTTGGCGAATGAAAATAGCATAAGACGCAATGTTTAAGACTAACGTAAGATGTAAAAAAAAAATAGTATGAACTTAACAGATAAAATGGACCAATAATAAGATCGAAAAAGCTGACTAATAGTACAACCAATATTGACAAGGGACCAATAGAGACAATTGACTTGTACCATCTTGAAGTGCGTTCGTAGTGATTATGAAACGAAGTTGATATTCAGACTACATTTTATTGTTAGCTGACATGGTCATGTAGCGTCTGGAATATCCAATAGTTTTGTAGGAAGCAATTTGATATAACTGCCAATGCATTGAATGCCAGCTGATTGAACTCTTGTCATTATATGTACGAACGCAGAAAACACTATAACTCTTACCATCGTACAGTTGATCCATTGTAACTTTTGCGTTAATTGTATGAACTGGCGTACTGTCATCCAATAATTAAATTACGTCACACTTCATAAGGGGGAGGGATTCAGCGTTACATCGAGTGCGATGAGGAGGGGAACATGGTAACCTTTTGTGACGTGAGACCCAATGAATACGATGAGGTAGGCGTTATTCAGTGATACCAGCTGAGTGTGAGTTTGCATTGCAAGCAAAAACTTTTTGAAACGGTGCAAATCGCATTATTTAATTAGTCATTAAAAATTAGAAAATACTATTATTTAAAAACAGCGATAGCAATCAAGCAATTTTAATAAAAAATGACATCTCAACAGGCAACTCTGGCGTTATGTACAAGCAATATAATAAAGGTTATTAAAGATGTGCAGTTTTAATCTACTAGGAATACATACATTATTTCAATATCTTTTGAATTCCATCATTTAAAATAAAACCTCGAAAGATCGTGATCGTTTTATAGTATTGATGTCAGGCTGTAGCTGATTAAATGTTTTTTTAAACAATATAAATTAATAATTGCCAAAAATGTGACATTGCAACAGTTGGTGTGGGGAGTGTGCTTGAATGAGAGAACTTATGACAGAAGAGGAAGTATGGTTAAAAAACTATAATTAATAAAAATTATAATTTAATTGAGCGATGACCTCTTAACTTCAAGCTCTTGCGCCTGTGCTATGTTAAATTTTCGATTGTGTGCGTCAGTTCCGTCACGTCCTATATTCATGTCAACGCAAAGGGAAATCTTCTTTAAAACACCGTACAATATAATAAATGTGTAACGAGCATTGAAAAAATTTTCAGATATTATTTATCAAGTGCAAGAATATATCCTACAATTTTCAAAACTATACCAAGACATTTTTATACACATTTCCGCTCGGTTCTACGGCCGTTTTCTAAGAGATAGATGTAAGTATGTAAGATAACAAAAAATATGAGCGGTGTATGCCTTGATAATTTATCTAAACATCTAATTGATTTAATAACATGTTGAACACCGTTAACAAAACCTTATTGAGTGATTAGACTTTTCTTATTTCCAAGTGTACTTTAAAGGTGTTTCAACCTTCAAAATTTATAAATTAGGGCATATACTCTAAAAAAAAAGAAATGTTTCTTTGTCTAACAAGAAAGTTCACGAAAAAACAATGCAAACTTTCCCATGAGTTTGAAAAACGTTCCATTACCTGCAGAATCCTGACATACCAAAAGATTTCGAATAGTTAATTAATCATTTCTATATTAAGTCGCTTTTACTCTCGCTAACTTTTTGAAACTTTACAAAGTAGTTCCTTCAGTGTAAAACTCGCACCTATATACTACTTATTATAACGAAATAACGGTTTTCAAATATTACCAATTAAGTAAACATTTTCAACTGCGTAACAGAATTTATATATGAAAAGCAACTAAATAAAATCGATTTTACGGTTTTATTAGGTTGAGCAAAAAGTTCTGGGGAATTTTTAATCTAATAATTACCAGAATTTGTATCGTATATAAAAGTACTAGTGTTATATATATAGGAGTTCAGGAATTTTGGCTCCACAATGCCTATTGAACAGTATGATTTACGTGTGTTGATCCGTTATTATTAGAGAAAAGGCCTAACGATTCTGAAAGCCGTCGATGAGATTAATGAGGATGAAGGTGCTGGTAACGGCGACAAACTTAGCCAGCAAATCTGGAATCTGTCAGAACGGTGGTAGAAAGTCGTGGACTGTGGTGGTCTCTACTTTAAAGAATAGACCTTGTTGCTTTTGATGTTAATCTGGGCATAATGCCAATGCTTAAAAGTTAAGTACAGAAAAAGAATTCTTCATGAAATGATTCAATATTTTGATAATGAAACGAAATTTTCTGTGAATTTACTAGAAGCTATTCCTTACTTAAGAAATGTCTGGAACAGTATCACTACTGGAACTGTGAAAAATTGTTTCCGACACGCGGGACTTACGCATGAAATAGAAGCCGAAAAACGGAGAATTATTGCGCAGACATTGTTTGTCGATTTTATTTGCATAGATGAGGATAGGCTGACTTCGGATGTGACGACAGACGAAGAAATAATTGCTTGAATAACTGAAAAAAAAAAGATGACAATAGCGACATCTCAGACGAGGATGAAGAAATCGACACATAACTGAAAATTTCAGTGTCATTAAATGAAGCTACCGCAGCATTAAAAATTGTACAACGTTTCATTATGGAACAAGAGCTTCTTGAGCTTTGGAAAAAATAAATGAGGTCCATACGTTTCTAGAAACAAGCAGTCTACAAAAATTGAAACAATACTTAATAACGGACTTTTTAAAAAGTAATTAGCAGGTAAATAAACTTATTATGCGGCCTAAAATGATGATCAATTTGTTTTATTTCTTAATTAAATTTTCTATTTCTTATTAATTTATGATTTTAGCAGGGATATATTTGTAAGATAATTTATTTAGTTTTTTTTTAAATCTAAGATAGATGGCACCACTATTTTGACGGTTAGAACGAAATCCCGGATAACACGAAAAAAAAATAGCAGCCCCTTCAATTTCGTGTTAACGAGGTTCGACTGTATTCGCAGCGGGCAAATTGAAAAATAATTAAAAATTAAAGGTTCAATTTACAATAAAGTACTAAAAATATTAAAATATCCTATTGTCATGGAAAACACACCTTAGTGCTTAATTTTTAAAACCATAGCTTATCAGGAAGTGTATTAAAAAACAATTGCAAAATTCAACCTTTGCATACATCAAGAACGCAAAATCATGCTTGAAGCATAGGTTATGAAACACTTTCCAACACATTCAAAATATTATATTAAAATTTCACATTATAATAAAGTGAAAAATAAGGCATAAATAAACAATTTGTGAAACGCATAACACATTTGAAAACACAATTTCAGCAATTACCATCAATAGTCGTAAAAATTGCTGAATTGTTTGTGCAGCCCTGAATATGACCTATATCTTTATCATATAGTAATACATAGTATGCCAAAATCTAGTTCCGTTAGGAAGCGCAATGCACAATTGAAATTTCATCGACATCAGTTTTCACCAGTAACCGGGAATGCACTTCAAAGCTTTTGTGTTGCTCTGTGTAACATCTATAGAACAGATACACACCAATTAATAGAGAAAATAAAAAAGATAAGTGCCCAGTTAAATTGATGACATTGAGTTCACAGGCTGTTCACACTAATTGTATATGATACTCTTATTTCAAAAAATGATGCCCCTCAAAAAATACATTAAGGGGGATACCCCCTCTTTATACTTAACCAATGAACCTCCAAATGTCATCAAGGAAGCGCTTTATCGGAATAATCCGGTATACTAAATTTGAAGCAAATCGCATTGAATTTTTTTAATCTAAATTAAAGTGGTATTAACCCCCCCCCCCTTCGTTCCCAACTTTATATTTAACCAATGGACTTCCAAATCTAATCAGGGAAGCACCTTATCAGAATAAACCGGTATACCAAATTTGAAGCAAATCGGAAAGAAAAATCCATTTATCTAAATTAAGGGGTGTTTTAGCCCCTATCCCCCCTTTTAGACATAAACAATGAACCTTGAAATCTAATTAGGGAAGCAACTTATCAAAATTAACAGATATGCCAAATTTGAAGAAAATCGTATAGCTCTGCTTGAAAACCCCATTACTAAGTTAAGCGGGGATTAGCCACTCGTTGCCCCCTTTATACTTAACCAATGAACCCCCAAAACTAATCAGGGAAGCACCTTATCAGAATGAACCTAGAGAAAAATTAGAAGAATTAGAAGGAAATTGGATAATTCTATCAAGAGTTATCGCGTTACGTACGTAGATACATACATACATACAGAACCGGAGGGCACATTAGCTCTCAGGTTTTGATAGCCTGTGAGCTAAACAACAGTGTAATTTAAAAAAACTTACCAGAACTGAAAACGAACTTCCAGAAATTATTGCTCATAGAAAGTACTATAACAGAATTCTTTTGTGTGTTCCTATGTATGATATGCATACAATATTCTAAAGTTAATAAATATCCTGTAGTGTACTTCGGATATATATGGAAATTTCACTGTGTTTGAAATTGTAAAGCATCATTAAAAATAACTTCAAACGATTTTTCTCCCTATATCATAACGTAACAAATTTCTTTTAACCCATTTATGCCTGAATTTTTGTTTTCTCAAATTTCTTGATAAAATCACTTTTAAATGTTGCAAAATGATCTGAAAAAATACTTAAAAAAATTACGCTAAAATATTTTTGTACTTATTTGATAAAATGTAAACGTTCTAAATATGGGAATATCCAAATATGGAAAAAATCTTAATTACAATTTTTGTCTAAATTTATATAAATTAAGCTTTCAAATCCTATATTATATACTGTAATTTGTATTTTTCTGAACAATTAAAAAATATATTTATTTCTTCACCAGTACTAATAACTTTATAAGTATAATTAATAATAAATTAACAATAATCGTATTTGAAGCTAGAAAACAATTTATCTCAAAATCACCTTGAAAGAAATTTTACATAAATAACTGTCCCCTAATTGGCTAATATAAATATGTACTCGTTTACGCCTAGCGCCGTATATTTTGTACGTTACAACATGCATAAAAATAGGCTTGAACATATAATTTCGCAATTTTAAAAAATACATATTTCAAAGAAGTCTAGAAGCCAATATTATGATTTATTTATATGCACCCTTGATGCAAAAAATGCAAATAAACTTACTTTTTACATTTCGCTATCTTGAAAAATAAAAAACGAATAAACATCGATAAAAGGCCTTCATTTAAGCAAATAAATATCCATCTTATGCTGTTATCTCTTGGTAATTGATAAAGACATTTATAGACAAATACTTCATACAGTTTTCATGTTGTAAAGAAGAAGAAAATTAAACTTTTTTTAAAGAATTCGAAACGTCCCCAAAATGAGACGCGAGCATAAATGGGTTAATGTGCCTGTAAACGAGCTATAAATGCTATGTACTTTATTTTCAATCCTGAACATTCCATAGTAAATTTCAATAACACACACCAATTTAATGGCAATCTGACTATATTTACGTAATTAAGGGTACGGAGAGACAAACAGAAGACAGACAGACAAACTTAATTCACCTTTGAATTATGTTGGAAAGTTTAAAACCAGTTTGAGTTAAATAGAACTATTACTTAACGCAATCAAACTGATTGGTAACGTTATTATACGAGTTTAATATTTCCAACTGAGCGAAAAAATGCTCAGGGTAGGAATCGAACCCAGATTCTTGGCTTACAAGGCCAATTCTTTACCGTTTAAGCAAAATGGGCCGAATACCAGCCAGTATATTTCGCTCAGATAACCTTATTAGTTTAATAATATTATATTATTATTTATAATTATTATATTATTATAATATAATATTATATTATTTCAATTCGTATGAGTTAAAAGGACTGAAACTTTAACCGTTTATTACTTAATTTTTCCTCAATATCTCTCAATATTAAAAGTATACTTTCCGAAATGTAAATATTTAATAAACTTTCTTTCTGTAAACTTTATAGCGATATTGGGAAGTTTATAATTATATATCTGCGAAATTTTATAATATGTCATATCAAGCAGAAAATGTATCTCCAACGTCTACTTTGTTCACCTAGAAACAAATATTTCTTTCCGAACACTCACATAAAAAAGCAATTTTCAAGCACTGCGTTTAAAAATTAAAACAAGACAGAAAAATGATATATGTATATTGCTTTTCTCCTATTTTAATACTGATATATATCTGAAAAAGCATGCATTTGCGAAGCTACTATTCACTGGAGAAAATTATTAAGAAAAGTAAGATTAATGTTATAACAAAAATATCTTGGATTTTTATTTTGATAAAAGCGATATTAAATCAGACTAGCCAGATGAAAAAACACAGATTATATCAACACAGAAATAAATAATACACATTTTGTGGTTTGAGTATTCATATATTTTTATAGATCATGTACATAGTACGCTTAATCCCGTTATTATTATTTGGCATTTACCTTTGTATATTTTTCTTATTTCTAGTTAAAAGATTATTTTTTTGCAGGAAAAATTGATAATTATAAACTGAGCAATTAAAACTTTTATAGAGTATTTTTAATAATTCGACTGTTCAAACTTAAAAAAAGAAACATTGTGATATTTGATATTTTATGCAATAGCATAATCATTAAAATTTAGTACTTCCACAGACATATATAGCACATCAATCAAATTTTATAGTCTGCAGTTCACACTGTTCGCACACGGTGTCGTCTTGAAGTCATACTTTGCATAAAAAATCCCCAAAACAAAATCTTTGAAAATTAACTGAAAATAATAATAATAATAAAAAAAGGAATTAAGTTCCTTGTAGTTCAAATATTATAAAAATTATTGCGGAAATAGAATATCACAAACTAAAATAGTTGTATTACCTATATTGGAAAATGGCTTCTAATGGTATTTAAATTAATCTGACTTAAAAATCTACATTTGAAATTATGTTATGAGGGCATATTTTTATGTTTGCACCCGATGTTTGCACTAGGGTGTATAGGTAATTACACTGACAAACAAATGGTCTTATATTGCAGAATTGATAAAATAATTTGTGATTTTCATAGTATCGAATTATTTTGAATTATTTTAATTAAAATCTGTTACACATGAAGCTTATTGTAAAATGTTTCATCATAATAAAAGAATTCTACTTATCTATAAATATTTCTGCATTTAGAAAATAAGTTATTCTTAATGTAAAAATCTTAAAATATAGACTTTGTACAGAAAATGGTGAAAGCTTTCCATTGATTAATTATGAAATTAATTACAGGTCAAAGTTTCTCTTTCATCAATTACTCCAATTTATCTAATATTTGCGAAAATGTAAAACCTCTGATAGATTAATTTCGATAAATAATGGTTGATGTATAATAATTTTACGACAAAATTTAACAGCGGCGTTATTATTTTGATGTAGTGATGCATTAGATATTACATCAAAGATGACTAATTATTAAGTATTGAAATTAATGCAATTTGGTATGTCAATCCATATTAAAACAATAAATTTATTATAACGTTAAAATTAATGTCCTATTTTTGAAGTACAGTAATGCTAGTATTAGCAAATAAGCTAAAATTATAGCTATTTGTATATAAAGTATGAGCGTATTTGTTAGATAAGAATTGAAGAGCTGAGTGGATGACCATGTTATGCTACATTTTCAAAAAAAAAATTATCTTTTGTATGAAAGCGTCATGAGGTATCTATCACATGATGAAACTAAAGTACTAAGATTCCATTTAGTCTTGAAGATTTGAGACATTATTCATTAATATTTAATATTTTAATATTTAATAACGTCAATAATATTAATAACTTTTAATATTTGAAAATTAAATATGAATAAGTTTTTTCTGAGATAGTTTACTGCCATACCTGTTAATATTTTAAACACATGGTATCAAATAGGAAATAAATCATTAAAATTTACAGCAAAAACTTTCACTTGAAATTTCTTCAAATGTAATTTTTGTTATTTAACATGTTCATCCACTTAGCTCTTCAATTAGGAACTCGTTAAATTCAATTTTTTTTTGTTGTTTTATCTCTATAATAAAATTTATGTGAGGTCTTTCTTCTGTAATTCCAGCACTATAGCGTTTCAACTCTACATTGTCTGAAAACCTCGACTTTATAAAAGAAATTATTCCTCATTTCTTAACAAATAAATTCTGTACTCCTAGATATCATGTTTTACCTGGACTTCTTCCCTTAAGTCTGAAACAGAAGGCAGAATACCCTACATTCCTAGCACGCATGCGTAATGGCTTTATTAATACTAAAATTCGATTTTATTTTAAAAAGGGGAAAAAATCTATAAGTTAAAACTTCCATTTTACTTAAAAAAGAAAACTAAAGTTTCTTAATTTCAAAATAAATAAAAATTAATTTTGTCATTCATTAAAAGTACTCACAATTTATTTTTTAAAATTACAAAAAAAAAAAAAAAAAAAAAAAAATATTCGCATTTAAAATACTTTCTAAATAAACACATTTAGAATTGATGTATTAAATGAAATGAAAATATTAAGTGAAAGAAACTGACTTTCTTAAATAAATAAAAACAATAATTTATTCTCGAATAAAAAATATAATATTCATATTTTTATCGTATATTAATACTAAAGTTTTAAAACTCCAGCCATAATCTCATTTAGGGGACAAGGGACCTTACAATAATTTTTCTTATTTTTTGTAAATTTCACCTTAAATATCATTCAAGGGTACATTATATGCATTATGGCATGCATTTATCACAAAAAAAAGAAAATATTTTTAGAAAAAAATGGAATTTTACGTCTTTCGTAAATTTTCGATATGCCCCCTGCGCATTCCATATCAGTATATTCCATATCAATTGGTTTATATATATAAATAAAATACAGCATCGAATTTTATATATTTGAATTTAAAAGTAAAAAAAAAAAAATGAAAATTTTTGAAAATTTTTCGAAAATATTTAAAAATTTCATAACTTTTCATTTTTTTTATTTTTTTTTTTTTTGTAATTTTCAACTTAAATATTATTCAAGGGTACATATATACATTATGGCATGCATTTAGCACACAAAAAATTAAAACAAATTTTATTTTTAGAAAAAAATGGAATTTTACGTAGAAATCTTCAAAATGACCCCTGCGCGTCCGATATGAATAAAAATCCCCAATATTTTTTATAAGAGTTTGATTTATATATATAAATAAAATGCAGCGTCGAATTTTATATAATTGAATATAAAAGTTACAAAAAATGAAAAAAATTCGAAATTTTTTCGAAAAAATTTCAAAATTATTATTATTTTTTAAATTTTTAAATTGAAGTATATAAAATTTGATGCTCTATTTTATTTATATATATATAAATCAAACTTTTATGAAAAATATTGGGGGCTTTACATTGATATGGAATGCGCAGGGGACATTTCGAAGATATCTATAATGACGCGTAAAATTCCATTTTTTACTCAAAAATAATTTTGTTATGTGATAAATGCATGCCATAGTGCCTATAATGTACTCACGAATAATATTTAGGTGAAATTTACAAAAAAAAAAAAAAAAAATCTAAGGATTTTAAGGTTCCTTGTCCCCTTAACGACGAAATCTTCCTTAAATTAACTCTAAACCCCCCGGCTTTCTAAAGAAATTAATCAAGCTGTACACATTTGAAGCGTCATATATTTATTTTAAACTGTTCGCTGACGTACAACTTAGCCGAAATTTTAAAATACTCTATTCATAACAGAAAGTTACTTTGTTCGACTATGAGGTCAGAGCCTTTTATTTTAACCTTTCTTTCATTAATTGACGTATATGTATCTCCTGTAATTGAGAAAAAGAAAAATATATTCTGCAAATAACGAAAATTTCGCTGTAGCGCTGCTGCTAGTACAAAATACATGATTTGCTTAAAGTATTTCTGTGACACTAGTGTATGAATTTGAAAGATAAGCATAAGAGTAAAAATAGCTATTTTAAAAATACTTTTATATATGTTTTCAATGTTTATATTGAAAATCATGTCTTATTTCACGGTTGTATTTCATGTTCGTCAGAAAAAATTCCGTCGCAATACTTTAACTTGGACTTGGCAACGAACTCAATTATGGAAAACTCACCTATATTTTGCGCTTTGTAGAATGCACGAACTAGTGAAAAAATATATATATATATATAAATATCTATTCATTATTTCTCAATTGTTTTATTATAATTTAATTATCAATGAACTATTATATAATAAACGAGTTTATATGTTTTTTAAATGACTGAACTCTTTATATTTTAATTTTCTAATTTTCATTATTTAAAATATTATTGCAGCTTCACGGCCTATTGGCCTTTTTTGGCGAAAGTACTATGTTTGCACCAAATAAAAGACGTTTATAAATTTAGAAAAGTATAACAAAACCACTGGGAAAATATACAATATGCTCTTCCGAGTTGGAAACAATTCCGAAACGTGTTTTTTAACTTTAGAAACCTCAGAAACCAATATATTTATGAGATGAAAAGAAAAGATTTATAAAAAAAGTTTTTGTTTTCTGACATTGCTTTTCGGAACAGTTTCTTAAGCGTTTTTATGATATATTAATTAGTTTTCTCGACTCAAAATATAAGTTTTTTGAATGCTATCAATTTTCAACTGAACATTTTAATTTTCAAGAAGCGTGTTTTGCAGACAATTATGATAAATTAACATCATTAACATTAACATTCATATTAATAATATTCTTTTACTCTTACATGTATAAATTGAGTTGCGAAGACGAAAATATTCTTGACAAATAATAGCATTAGAAAAGTTTATATTCCAGTTTGAGAAAACTGATTGATATGCTATAAAAATTACTCGGCCACGTTTCCAAAAAATAAATAGCTGCAAAAGAAACTTTGTACTTTTTTAATCTCAAATCTACATCTTATGCTAATAAACGCTTTTTGAAATCATGGGTAACTCGGAAGCGGTAAAAGAATCTTTCAGTGTGGCGTAAGTTATGACGTTTTGCTTGAAATTGACTCCAAACAAAGGGTTTCTATGTTTCATCTCTTATGGAATGTAAATCGTAGAATATGTTACTACTACATATACTATAGTATTAAAACACACATCTGCGAGATATAGCTATAAAATATAACAATAATATACAAACAATGTAGAAAATACTGCATAACAACAGTTTGTTTGGAGTCAGTTTCCAAGTAAAACGTCACGATTGGTGTTGTTTATGATGACCAATTATCAACACGAGAGATTTAGGCCCGAAAGTGGGGAAGGGCCTCCACCCCCACAGTGGGAGTCTTTCTGAGGGAGCCTAACCCGTATTTAAGCAAAGAAATTCAAGGTTCGAAGAAAACCACGGAAAAATCTAAAGATAGTCCGACGGGCGGGATTGAAATCGAACCCGGCAACTCCGGTCAACCAGCTTTGAGAGCAAAACCTCTCGGCCACTGGTGGGGCAAACGTCACGATTGAAAGCGTCTATTCTAATTTTTGTTCGTTATTGTAATATATTTATGTAGATAAGGAAGCATTTGTTATTTTCCGCAGTGTATGCACCTGTATGAACTTTGCATTGCACACATGTAGATTCCTAGAATTTTTACACATTAACGTGAGGAGTTTTAATCTAACAAATATAATTGAGCGAAAATAAAATATTTTTTTATTGTTTTGGCATCAGTATTGTTTGGGGTTAATAAACTTAGAATAAAAATTATTAATTATCTGTTTTAAGCATTTATAATTCATTCACTATTATTCTGATTCATTAAGAATAATGATTAATGGAAGTATATTTCAAAAGTGATCTGAAGATTTCCCTTTTCATGAAAATTGGATTATAATGTTTTCTGCGATAATAACTATTAGAATAAAAATTTATGATCTTCGTAATTAATTATGAATGAAAGTATATTGAATATTCGTGTGAATATTGACTTAAGTAAAATGTGATTTATAAGATTTTCTTCCTAAAATTGATTTTATAATACATCCTAATGAAAAATTATTAATTTTAATTATTTAGAAAACACAAATGAATGACAGTTTCACTGTTCTACGTTAAAAAAAAATAATAATAATAATAAAAAAAAAATAATAATAATAAAAAGTTTTCATCATCTACGAAAATATAATGCAGCCACAGTCAAAAGTTCACAATAAAGTTTTCCGTAGTGCCCACTATTTCGAAAACCATTTTTACGTGCGTTCTTAGTTATATAAATACGTAGCACCTATGAGCGTCTTTCTGTCTGTCCGTCCGTCTGCATATAACAGAGCAAAAACTACCCAACCGAATGGTCTTAAATTTTAAATATATAATTCCTGAAAAATTTTGTCGAGTCATTTCAAATTTTATGAAAATCGGATGTGCAGTTTAATTACAGGAACAGTCAAAGGTTTTCCGTTATATTGCGGCCAATGAGGAAAAATTATTTCAAGTGCATTTTAATGATGTTACAGCCTTTTGAGCAGAATTAAATTGATATGCACTTATTAAGTGCACTAAAATATACATACAGTACAATATGCGGTAAAAAAAAATATTTATAAAGCTAGTTATAGTACAAACGCACCTCATTTGACACGTTTCACGTGCAATTTCCAACTTGTTTATCCTTAGAATTATCAGAAACCAAACGCATTTCCAACAATGAAAAGAGAATGTATAAAATTATGTTTCTTTTGCTAAACTGATTTTCAAAACGTTTCAGGGTAGATTTATTAGTTTTCTCAAATCGGAAAATCGTTTTTAGGATCCATTTATTCTTAAACATTATAAGGGAGGAGATCAACTACATCAGTTCGATATTGCTTGATTTTAACACAATATTAAAATACATTTTGGAGCTGTAATTTTTTCTTCAATTTAAACTATTCTTTTAGAATAAATTCTACAAATCTTTGTTTACTGATTCCTTTAAATATTTTAATAATGAATTATAGACCGGGATCCTGCAGCACAGATAACCAACTTCCAGAATCAGATAAAGCTCGATTCTGATATTAAATCGCAATCGATCTGCCAAGTCATATCTTTGTGGAAAGCACCTAAAAACCCGATTTTAGCATTCGACTCGTAGATTTACCATTGCGTTTTCCTGCACCCAAAGGTATGAAAACATGGCGGACTGGGAGCAGAAAAGCACAATGGTAAACCTACGAGTCAACCGGTAAAATCCGGGTTTTAGGTGTTTTCCACCAAGATATGACTGGGCAGACCGATTGCGTTTCAATATGGAAATCGTGTTTCAGCTAATTCAGGAAGTTCAGCCTTCAACTCGATGAGGTGGTTGCCTCATGGTTTGTACGCCTCCTTGAAATTTGCAGACCAGAAAATTTTTTCGGCACCTGTATTTTCTTATAGAAAATTTCTTCTTAAAAGAAGGCGAAATTTTACGCGTTTAACCTACATTTCTTTTTCTATAAAAATATAATTATAGTTTCCCTGAAGAAAGAACGGTATCCGTACGAACCACGTGTCTGCGCTGCCGGCTGTCTGTCTATTAAGTTTTTCTTTAAATCAAGACATACTGATTACAGGGTGCCACAAGCGGCGACTATTTTTTAATTCTACATCGCATCACTTTCTTAAAAGAAAAACCTTTGATATACAGTTTGACGACATTTGTCAGAGAAATATATACTTCAAAATTTCTTTTTTTTTTTTTTAAATAGTGGTGCGAATAGAATAGAAAAATAGACGTCTGTGGCATCCATGTATTTAATGTTTTTCAATGATATACATGTGTTGCGCTTAGGATTATAAAAAAAATTTAATCGATATATCCACTTAATATTACATATGTATATTCTTACAATATCGTACTTTAATTTCGATCTGAAGTAATAATAAAGTTTGGAGACGAAAATATTTTTTCAGGCAATTAAATAAAAAAAAAAAACGCAAAAATTATGATAAACCCGTAAGGCATGGTGACATCACGGCGACGTCGTTGTGAAGTCACACTGTGATTTTGTGACCGTCGATATGACGTCACGTAACGTCGATGTGACGTCATAATGACTAGAATGCGAAGTCGTTATGGCCGGTTTAGAGGTCGTTTGTGACGTCACATTGTGACCACTCTGTGAAGTCACGGTGTGACAAATTTGTGATAAGTGTGTCATTTGTGACTATTTTGGCATTAACTTTGTGACGAACCTGTGACGAAAGCGACAATGCTTTGAAGTCACACTGTGACCAATTTGTGAAATATGTGTCAATTGTGACGAACTTGTCATAAACACTGTGATGATTTCAAATGAAAATCAAATTTCAAATTAATTGCTTAAAAGGCGCAAATAGTTAAAAAGATTCCATGCTGGGACTCGAACCCGGGCCATCCGTACAGGGCACTGACATTCTACCGACTTAACCACATGGAACGATAACCAGGCTGGAAAATTTCTCACTATTACATGTTGGCAAAGCTACAAACGCAGCACAAGATGGAATATTTAGCGTGATCCACCAACATGATGCAAGCACGAAACTTAATTAAATTCAGCATCGATTAAAATTATATTAATACTTGGAAATTTTTCCAGAGAGAACCATTCGCCTTGCATACAATATTTTAAATGAAAATCAAATTTCAAATTAATTACTTAAAAGGCAATTTTAATTTAAAATGTTGTATGCAAGGCGAATGTTTCTCCCTGGAAAAATTTCCAGGTATTAATATAGTTTCAATTGATGCTGGATTTAATTAAGTTTCGTGTTTACCCCATGTTCTGTGGCTCATGATAAATATTCCATCTTGTGCTGCGTTTGGAGCCTTGCCAACATGTAATAGTGAGAAAATTTACAGGCTGGGGGTCGTTCCATGTGGTTTAGTCGGTAGAATGTCAGTGTGCTATACTCATGGCCCGGGTTCGTGTCCCGGCATGGAATCTCTTTCACTATGTTGTCCTTGATTTTCATTTGAAATATTGTATATAAGGCGAATGATTCTCTCTGGAAAAATTTCTAAGTATTAATACAGCGATGAATTTTAAAATAAACTTTTGTTGTAAATATAAAATCTTATAATCTTATAATCTTAAATCCGTACTTTTTAGCAAAATATCGCTATTTTGAAGTCCCATTCTTCTAAAACATTTAAAAATTTTCCACTTAAAAAACAACGATTATCAACTGACATATTTTTTTATTAAGTTCTATGCTTGATATTGAGTTCAAGCTTGATATTTAGAATATGTAAGTTTTTTAATTTGTTGTGATTTGTCACTGCTTTATTAAATACGAACATGGAGATTAACGGATATTAATACAACTATTATTTATAGAACGGCACAATAAGCCATATTTATTTAAATTTTTTATTCCCGTGTATATTGTATTTTGGGAATATGGGCTAAATAGATTTGGTACGCTTTATAGCAAAAGACTGATCTGGGAAATAGAAAAAACGAGTAAGAAAAATCATGCGTTAAGCATAGATTATAAAATACTTTTCAACACTTTTTGAATGCTTTAACAAGACATCGTAATTTAGGGAAATAACGAAAATAAGATAACTAAGTAAACATTTTAGAAAACGCATAAAACATTTGAAAAACTGATTTCAGTAGTTACCGTCTATAGCCAAATATGTTTTCCAGTTCTTTTGAACAGCCCTGTATTTGATCTGTAAATTTAAAAGTGCTTGGGAATAATGCTCTTGTCATAAAAATATTCGATTTGAGCATCTTGTTAAGAATTTTGCTATTTTTCTTAATAAATAATCAATTATACATTTCTTGTTAATAACTTTGAATGGGAAATAAATGTCAGTACATTTTTACTTTAAATTTTAGGGGTCTTTTTATGGGGGGGGGGGGTAGTACATAACGATTCATATTTGATCACAACCATAGAATAAAAAATGAGAACATGTGTTTCTCAACTGTGAGTACGTTTGGATCGGAGCTATTTTGAGTGTGACGCATTTAAAATTGAGTATTTTTTACGCAATTTTGACTACCCATTTTTTTAATTGTATATATACTATATAATGGGAAAATTTAGTTTAGCAAGAAAACGCCTAATAGGTTGAAATTCTTTTTGAGCAATTTATACTAATGTATGGAAACATACTTGAATACATTTGTACAACCCTGTAGTTTACCTAGAATCTTTATTACACGCCACTATTTAGTTAAAATTTAATTCAAAGTAAGACACGCTTAAAACTGCTGAAATCACATTTCCAAAAATTATAATATATAGACGGCCATGTATTCAATTCTTTACGTGATCCTGTATATCATTTTATCTATATTCTACAAACATTTACGAATACTTTTGTGTAGCCCTGTATAGGAATTATGGCCTTTATATACACCATATACTATGCATAAATATAGTGAATCATAAAAGCGCATATCATAATTAAAAATACAGCAAAATTCCAGCAATCATCGCTAATGAACAGTACTTCGGATACAATATAGTATCTGAAACATTCTGTGTGTCCCTGTAAATGCTATATACGTATTATTCGTATTATACATGAAATAATTTATAGCATGTAAACCTCAGAAACATATATCAATTTCATTATATATGAAATAGATTAACATAATTAAAGTATACCGCAAACAATTCCCTCCGCCCCTATATCATTATATATTTGAATTCCTTTTTTAGCCCTGTAAATGAACAATAACTATTCTTTGCATCGCATAGTCAACAGAATGCATATTTTAGTGCACTTCATAAATGCATATCAATTTTATTCTGTTTGAAAGCGTGCGTAAAATCATTAAAAATCATTTGAAACGATTTTTTCCCATAGGCCGTAATGTAACGGAAAACTTTTGGCTAACTAAGCATGCTACAAACTTTATTACAAATAGATACCGTGCTATGGTAAACGTCAATAACATCCAAAAATTTCATGGCAATCAGAGTATATTTACGAGAGTTAGAGTGCGGACAGACTGCTAGACGGGCAGACGGAGAGACAAACCGAAGTCAAAAGCACTTTTCAACTTTGTGTCCTATATTATGCATCCTCTATTATATGAACTTAAAAAAATATATACTAAAGCAATTTAATCTATAACTTCCTATCAGACATGAAAAACACTTTATTTCAATGCTTAAATATCATATTTTACTTTTTAGTGCCAATAATTACGCGTATCATAAACGTAGAAAATGAATTTACAATAGAAGAAAATTTAGTAACCGATTCACAATGTCTATAATTAAATGTTTGATTAAAATCACAAACAGAAAAAATGCTTACATACAATTAAAAAAAATAAATATACCAATTTGAAAAAAAGTTAATTTTAAGTTGAATTTAAGTGTATTTTTTTTTAGTATTAGGTAGCTTTCTTTACAGAAAAGCTACCTATTGCAGCCGTTCGGAGGAAAGCGATTTCAAAAACTTTTGGTATATTTTCATCGATCATGACCCCCAGACCCCGAAACCACCGTCCGTTCAAAATTGATATATATATATATATATCTGACCTATGTCACACTGTAACTCCCGTAATTATGAAACGATTTCGATGTAATTCGGTGTGTACATAGTACATACCAATGTCTCGACCGAGTTCGTTGGCCAGCTTCATCTGCCGTTTTGTTTCAAAATGGCGGCCATTTAAAATTTTTTAAAAAATTTAAAACTTGAAATGTGGTACCAAAAAATTAAAAATAGAAAAATATTTTTTTCTTATGTATTTGACCTTTATTCAAAGATTCCGGAGCAGTTTTTGTTTCGTCTATATCTTGAAAAATGGCTGAGTTATAGCATTTTGAATTTCTAGCGTGGCTGACATTTTGAAACGTCCTGAATTTTGTCACGCGATAAAAGGCGTATTTATGAACCGATTTGGATGTAATTCGGTGTGTACATAGTACATAAAAATCTCTCGACCGAGTTCGTTGGCCAGCTTCATCCGCCATTTTGTTTCAAAATGGCGGCCATTTAAAAATTTAAAAAAAATTTAAAATTTGAAATGTTGTACCAAAAAATTGAAAATGGAAAAATATTCTTTTCTTGTGTATTTGACATTTATACAAAGATTTCGGAGCAGTTTTTGTTTCGTCTATATCTTAAAAAATGGCTGAGTTATAGCATTTTGAATTTCTAGCGTGGCTGACATTTTGAAACGTCCTGATTTTTCTCACGTAATAACAGGCGTATTTATGAACCGATTTGGATGTAACTTCGTTTATACATAGTACATACCAATGTCTCGACCGGGTTCGTTGGCCAGCTTCACCCGCCATCTTGTTTAAAAATGGCGGCCATTTAAATTTTTAAGAAAAATTTAAATTTGAAATGTGGTACCAAAAATTGAAAATTGAAAAAATATTTTCTTCTTATGTGTTTGACCTTGATAAAAAGATTCGGGAGCAGTTTTTGTTTCGTCTATATCTTAAGAAATGGCTGAGTTATAGCATTTTGAATTTCTAGCGTGGCTGACATTTTGAAACGTCCTGATTTTTCTCACGTAATAACAGGCGTATTTATGAACCGACTTGGATGTACCTTGGTGTGTACATAGTACATACAAATATCTCGACCGAGTTCGTTGGCCACCTTCATCCGCCATCTTGTTTCAAAATGGCGGCCATTTAAAAAAATTAAAAAATAAAAAAATTTAAACGAGATACCAAAAATTGGAAAATGAAAAAGATTTTTTTTTGTATGTGTTATTTAGATTCCGGAACAGTTTTTCTTTCGTCTATATCTAAAAAAAAATGGCTGAGTAATAACATTTTGAATTTCTCTTGTGGCTGAAATTTTAAAACGACCTGATTTTTGTCACGCGATAACAGGCGTATTTATGACCCTATTTGGATGTAACTTGGTCTGTACATAGTACATACCAATGTCTCGACCGAGTTCGTTGGCCAGCTTCATTCGCCATCTTGTTTCAAAATGGCGGCCATTTAAAATTTAAAAAAAAATTAAAATTTGAAATGTTGTACCAAAAAATTGAAAATAGAAAAATATTCTTTTCTTGTGTATTTGACCTTTATACAAAGATTTCGGAGCAGTTTTTGTTTCGTCTATATCTTAAAAAATGGCTGAGTTATAGCATTTTGAATTTCTAGCGTGGCTGACATTTTGAAACGTCCTGATTTTTCTCACGTAATAACAGGCGTATTTATGAACCGATTTGGATGTAACTTCGTTTATACATAGTACATACCAATGTCTCGACCGGGTTCGTTGGCCAGCTTCACCCGCCATCTTGTTTAAAAATGGCGGCCATTTAAATTTTTAAGAAAAATTTAAATTTGAAATGTGGTACCAAAAATTGAAAATTGAAAAAATATTTTCTTCTTATGTGTTTGACCTTGATAAAAAGATTCGGGAGCAGTTTTTGTTTCGTCTATATCTTAAGAAATGGCTGAGTTATAGCATTTTGAATTTCTAGCGTGGCTGACATTTTGAAACGTCCTGATTTTTCTCACGTAATAACAGGCGTATTTATGAACCGACTTGGATGTACCTTGGTGTGTACATAGTACATACAAATATCTCGACCGAGTTCGTTGGCCACCTTCATCCGCCATCTTGTTTCAAAATGGCGGCCATTTAAAAAAAATTAAAAAATAAAAAAATTTAAACGAGATACCAAAAATTGGAAAATGAAAAAGATTTTTTTTTTGTATGTGTTATTTAGATTCCGGAACAGTTTTTCTTTCGTCTATATCTAAAAAAAATGGCTGAGTAATAGCATTTTGAATTTCTCTTGTGGCTGACATTTTAAAACGACCTGATTTTTGTCACGCGATAACAGGCGTATTTATGACCCTATTTGGATGTAACTTGGTCTGTACATAGTACATACCAATGTCTCGACCGAGTTCGTTGGCCAGCTTCATTCGCCATCTTGTTTCAAAAGGGTTGCCATTTAAAAAAAATTAAATTTAAAATTCAAAATGAGGTATTAAAAAATTGGAAAATGAAAAAGATTTTTTTTATGTGTTTGGCCTTGATACAAAGATTCCGGAGCAGTTTTTGTTTCTGAAAATTTGTTCTTTTGTTGATATCTTAAAAAATGGTTGATTTATAGCACTTTGAATTTCTAGCATGGCTAACATTTTGAAACGATCTTGTATTTGTCACGCGATAACACACGTATTCGCCTATTTCGATGTAAGAAGGCATGTGGATAGTATACATCAACACCTCGACCAAGTTCGTTGGCCAGATTCATCAGCCATCCTGTTTCAAAATGGCGGCCATTAAATTAAAATATATATATATATTTAAAGTGAGGTGCAAAAAAATTAGAAATTGAAAAAGGTTTCTTTCTTAAGTATTTGATCTTGATATAAGGATTCAGGAGCATTTTTTGTTTGTCTTTACCTTAAAAAATGGCTCAGATATAGCAGTTTCAATTTCTATTGTGGGTGACATTTTGAAAAATCTGATTTTTTGCATGCGACAGCACTCTTATATATTAACAGATTCCGATGTGAGTGAGCATGTGCACAGCAATTACTAAGGTCTCGACCAAGTTCACTGCTTAGCCTCATCCACCATGTTGTCTTAAAATGACAGGCACTTTAAGAAATTGCCGAATTTGGCAGCCAAATATAAGTTACTTTAAAGAAAAGCAGCTTGGATAAAGCTGACTAATTTCGCAAAATTCTCATTCATTATATTGATAAAAATTAGTATTGAATCTCCTATATTCGTAGGAGATTTCTCCACTAAATGGAGCTTCGTGCGTTTGCATGATATAAGTTGGCTTTTTTTAAATAAGGATTATGAAAGCTACCTCTTCCTCCCGGCACTGGCCGGAAGGACTTTTTTTAAAGTTCATTTTGCAATATTTTAAAGGGATTTTACCAAAACATTTGATAAAACCAAAATTCAGGCACAAATGAGTTAATGCTTGTATCGTGCACTTTATTTGTTATCCCCCCCCCCCCTCTCTTTCGTGACAGAATTTACCATTTGCTATCCACTAATATATTTTCATTCCTTATGCCGCTGTAACTCGGGACTGTTTAAAATATTTCTCTTCATTTTCAAAGATTTTTGAAGTTCATATTTTTGTCACACTATGACTTACAATAAGGTGGTTTTTTTGTCACCTATGAGACGTGACGTACGTTACATAGTAGTGACATAACAGTGACGTCACAGTTTTTTTTAATTGCCAGAAATATATAATTTTACAGTAAATAACATGTTTTAAAGAATTTTCGTAATTTTTTAAAGTTTTCTAAGAAATTCACATCTCAGTCACAATGTGACATCACTGAGTGGTGGCATTTTGGTCACACATGTGACGTGACCACAGTGAATTACAGTGACGTCAAAACGACGTCACTGTGATCATGCATGCTATGAGGGAAAGTTCAATAAAACTTTTTTAAATAAATAAATTAGGGGTATCCACTTAAAAATAGATAGAGGTTATAAAGAAAACTAAGATGCAATGTAATTCACAACTTACGCGTGGATTGAAATGGAGATGAGTTTAGATGTGGCTCGATCTCCAAAGCGTGCACATATTGATCTATGCTAATAGATTGCGCAAATCTGTAACTGTTTGTCTTGAGTTTTCGATGCTTCTTTCTGATAATTTAAAGTACAGCGGCACCTATCGGCGAAGTTTGGAACTAATTGTTTTATTCGCTTGAAGAAAACTTTAAATCGCTAGAAGCATTTTATTGCAAACAGCACTCCTGTACGACAATTGCTTGATTACGTGCACTACTGTAACGTGCTATTTAAGCTAAAATGATTGAAGCTGATGGAGTTGTCTTAATTTAAATAAAAAAATATTTTTACTCATATATCCAGCTATGATATAATATATATATATTAAAAAATTAGTTTATAATTATTAATTGCACAAGATGACACCATACTGTCAATTTAGCATATTAAAAAAAAGTATGTGTTGTTTCTTGTTAACCTTGTTTTCAGTATTTTCCAAGTGTAATATTTTTTCAATCTTCATACCAAACATATCTCCGTATTTTATGTTTAGAAATTTTGTACAAAGGAGGTGCTCATAATTTTCTGTTATGCAATTTAACCTTTCTTTCTGTAAATATATTAATATTGTTTAATTCATTTAAACAATATTTTGCGGCCTGTACCAAAGATTAAAAATAGCAGCCATATTCCTGGTTTTTAAAATTTCTGCTAATTTTACCCAAATAAACGAAGTGAAAATGCATGGAATTCGATTACAGAAGATTACCAGTTGTCGTCAATTCGGAATTTGAATGGGAATTACAAAAATTTAGTCATCCATCGGAAAGTTGGCTTCATTTATGACAACATAAAAATTCGGCAATAGTTAGCCAAATTTTGCTAAGTTTGGCGAAAATTTGAAACTGGCGAATATGAATATGTATTTTTAAGCATATGACAGTTCGTAATATTGTTACAACGATCAAGGAAAATTTGCCAAAAACCACGGGAATAAAACTCATAAATTAATTCCGTTTATGGAGCTGTCCAATATTTTAACATTTTTGTTACTTCGAAATGCCAAAATTCTCGAAAGTTTTTATATCTTAAATAGTTTGATAAAATCGATTTATATACTTTATATGTGTGATTTAATATAGTTATAATCATTTATTCATTCCTTTATATTTAATCATTTAAATTATGTTTCTTATGAATTTGCATCCCGATATATATGTAATGAAATAACATCCACATTCAAATAATTTATTGTTTTAATATTTTATGTACAGTCTAAGGTCTTTTTCTTATTCTAGGAGATAAGGAATATATATATTTTTTAAATAAACGCATGTGATCTTAAAAAATATCTTAAAAGAAGGAAATTTTTTTCAAAAAACTTAAATCACTTAGGGATGTTAATACTTTGCAATTTATTGACATTGATTATATACAATTTTGACAGATATTCCACAAGAGAAATACCTTAAATTATCAATATCTTTAAAAATAATTATCCAGTTCTTACAAAGTTATTTATATTATGTTCCTTTGTACATATTTTGCAGGTGTTTATCGTATTATATTTTACGTAACAATAGGCACGATGAAAAATGCTGAATAAAATATAAACTACATTTAATAACCTTTGTATAAACATCAATATGTTAGATGTGATGCTGTAACGTTCTTCCATTGACATATACAATTATCAATGCGTTTCCGGTTTCCGCATGAACCTTCTACATTAAAGCTACCAGATTTTCAGTCTAAGAGTCTTCGATCACACTTCAGAAATAGAGTACTTTTTCATCTATTTTGTCTAAAATAACTTATAGAAATTGTTGTACCTCTAAGTTTACAGTATTAGGCTTAAGTATAGAAAAACTATAAGAATTTTAAAAGAATATTCAGATTAGAAGCCAAATGTTTGGCTGACGATTTTGAAACTAAAGATAAGTAAGCATATAAATTTCCGTCTCGTAATCTGAATCTTTTATTTACTCAAACTTAAAAAAAAAAAGATAAAGGTTAGAATGCAGAATTGTTCTATTTATTGTCGTTATTTAATAGCTGATGAAAAATAATCATATTATGAAATGTAGATCTCACGGGAACTCATGAGGAATGTAATGTTTGTCTGTGAAAACATTTAGAGCATAAGCATTTATAAATGTATATAAATCGCCAAGGAAAACGTATTTTAAATAGAAAATGGTGTAAAAATGAGTTAAAAATATTACTCTTGTAAAATTCATTGTGTTGTTGTTTTATTTAGAATTCTTAGATAATTACATTGAAAACTAATTAACATATGCTTCCTTAGACATTATTCACTCAAAAGTATTGCTGAAAAATATAAGTTCATCCTTTAAAAAAGATAAAAGCTTTTTAATTTTTAAATATTCAATGCCATAAAGCCAGACGTTGGTAGAAAAGGCTTTGCAATTATCCTAGTCTATAAAGGTCAGCTAAATGTTTTCGAATGATAGTTAACCTCATAGAAAATAACCAGCAATTTTTTGAAGCATTACGCACGCCTGGCCACACGCGTACACGTCATCCACACACAGACATTTTTGTCTTTTATATTAAATTATGCACTGTAGGAAAAAAAATCTAAATTGTAAAGTTACTAAAATGCTTCTAGGAAACTGGGATTCCTAGATTTTTTTATATAACGGGAACAACAAAAATTCATGTAACAGATAGAGTTTTGCACCGAAAATGAAGAAAAAAAATCTGAAAGGTTACTAAGAATATTTTAGGAAACTGGGATGCCTAGAACCTTTTATGTAACTGCAACCCTGGATACAGATAAATTACTATGATTCTACTAGATTCTTTTGTATAGCTACGGATTTCTGCAGCTTTACAAAAACTAGTTTTGCAGATTTATATCTTTTTTCGTACAGTGTAACTTTGCATATGTAGAATTACAGATTCTTTTACAGTATAGTTATTAAAAAAAAATTTGATTTAAACAACTCATTAAAGCCGGTTGGCAAGAAAACTTGCCAGGTAAAACGAACAAAATTTTTAAATTTCAATACCAGTATTTTAGTTTAAAAATTTTCACATTATTTAATCTCAGATTTTCAGCGATTAAATAAATCCAAATTACAAAGTAACAAAAACTGGTGTCGGAGAATTAAAAGAAGTGTAAAGGAAGTTTGTCGTTAATGCTTTAATTAAAAGTAAAATAAAATATGAAGATATTTATTTAAACTTGCGTCAAGTTTCTTAGCTTTCCGAAATTCATTGTTAACAATACATTGTTACAATTCATTGTTAATATTTCGGAACGAAAAAAAATGTTTGCATATGAAAAAAACAAAAAAAAAACCCATTTATTTTGTACATACATTATTTATAGATGTTTTTTCTTAATTTTTTTTATTGGCAAAAGAAGTTTCCTTTCAGTGAGAAAATAATATTTGTGTGATGATATTCACATCTGAATTATTCCTGATGTGATATTGAGTGTCCAGTCACTTGGGAAAGGATTGTGTGTAATAAATCAGAATTTTTCTACCCGAAAAAGTTTCCCAGAAAGGAATAAAAAAGATAAAACCTCTCATATAAATATGATAAGCTTTTGCAAATGTTTCGAGTTGCAATTTACAGATAATTTATTCCGTCATCAAATGAACATTTCGCATCGGATATTGTTTCTTATAAAAATAAATGAATTTATATATTAAAAAAATTATGTTTAAATTAAAAAATAGCTAGAAAATTTGTTTTTGTTGATTCATTATTAAATCTGGATAAATTTTGTAAGAATATAATTAATTTTAAATGGAAAAATTTGATATTCCAAATGAAAATCAAATTTAAATGTAATTGCTTAAGAGGCGCAAAGGCCAACATAGTGAAAAAGATTCCATGCCGGGACTCAAACCCGGGCCTTCAGTATAGCGCACTGACATTCTACTGAGTAAACCACATGGACCGATACCCAGCCTGAAAAATTCTCAATATTATATGTTGGCAAGGCCACAAATACAGCACAAGATGGAATATTTATCGTGAGCCACCGACCTTGGGCGAACACGAAACATAATTAAATCCAGCATCGATAGAATCTATTAATACATGGAAATTATTCCAGAGAGAAACATTCGCCTTGCATACAATATTTCAAATGAGAATCAAATTTCAAAGTAATTGCTTAAGAGGCGCAAAGGCCAACATAGTGAAAAAGATTCCATGCCATGTATGAGATGATATCCAGATCTGAATTGTTAATTCGTGCAATATATTGAACGTTTATTGTCCCAAGAAAATATTTCCTGGGGTTAATGAAACAGAAAATTTGTTTTGAAAGAAGGGAAGGATTTCTCTATAAATTTGATAAAGATATTTTTCATACGTATGGCAACATATTCGAAGGGTTAATAATTTTTTGATGCCAATCATTTTTCTCTAACCACTGTAAAAAAAAAAAATACTGCCAGTTTTCCGGTAGGAATCAGAAAAATAGTTGCCCTTATCGTACCGGAATAATTTCCGACCCAGCTCGGAATAAAATGCGTAAAAATAAGGAAATAGTCCGTAAAACGGTATTTTGCAGATTTTATCCCGATTTTACGGATTTTATTCCGAGCTGGGTTGGAAATTATTTCGGTACGATAAGGGCAACTATTTTTCCGATTCCTACCGGAAAACTGGCAGTATTTTTTTTTTTTTTTTTACAGTGTATTCAGTCATATGTTGTTTCACAAAATAAGTATTAGTTATGTAACATTCAATGTGTACAAAAATACTATGGTATAGATCAACGTTGCTAAGATTTTATGCTAAAATATAAGCATTCAAGAGATTAAATATTAAATAAATTTTCATCTAACATTGCTATTTCTATATTTTAGATTTAAAATTGCTATCCTAATGCCGAAGCTCGAACTTTTAATAACAAAAAGCAGAAATCAAAAGGCATTTTTTTTTATAATTTATGAAGGTATGCTAAACTTATTTAACCTTTTCAATGGCAAATCCCTTTCATTGCTAAAATGTTGCAATGAATGAATAACACACAAATTAAAAAAAAAAAAGAAAAAAAAACTTTCCCCCTTTTATACTTAACCAATGATCTTCAAATCTAATGAAGGGAGCGCCATATCGGATTAAACCGGTATATGAAATTTGAAGCAAATCGAATAATTCTGAATGAAAAATCCATTTATCTAATTTAAGGAGGGGACTACCCCCCATTCCCCCCGTTTATACTTAACCAATAAATCCAAATCTAATCTAGGTAGCTCCTTAACATAATAAACCGGTATACCAAATTTGGAACAAATCGAATAATTCTGCATGGAAAATAGTTTGTCTAAATTAAGGGGGATAGCTCCCCCCTTTATACTTAATCAATGATCCCCTTTATACTTAATCAATAATAGCTTTATACTTAATCAATGAACCTCTAAATCTAATGAGGGAATCTTCTTATCAGAATAAACCGGTATATAAATATCTGAAGCAAATTGAATAATTATGCATGAAAAACCATTTTTCTAAACTAAAGAGGGATTAGCCCCCCGTTACCCCCTTTATACTATCTAATGAACCCCTTAAAATTAATCAGAAAAGCACCTTATCAGAATAAAACCTAGAAAAATAATCTAATCAAATTTCAAATCGAAGCAAATCAGATATTTCATTTAAGAGTTATCGCATAAATACGTACATACGTATGTGCAACATACATACATACAGAACCGGCAGGCACATTAGCTCTCAGGCTTTGATAGACTGTGAGCTAAAAATTATTCTAAAATTTAATATTTATGTATACATTTCGTGCAAAACATATTTAAAAACTATTAATCCCATTATTTTTTTCATTTAAGAAACATATGATAACATGTTATTAATGCACAGAAATAAATCCTTATTTTTACTAAGAATGGTGGCAAAACTGCTGTTTGAGTAGGGAAAGAAATCCGTTAGCTCATTTTTTACCCAGGTGCTGCAGAGTGAAATTAAACTCATTAAATACAGATCCTTTCTGTCAAACATACCCATGACTCTATCAACCAAATCTGACTACCACTGATGGAGTAAATGCCAGCATTAAGATATTATTCCCAAATTCATGTTAATTTAATGATTATCTAGGCCCACAGACTTTAATAATACATTTTAATCTATAGATGTTCTACCATTAAAATTACTAAACGATCGAGATTTTAATTATTTTAATATAACATTATATTTCGCGTGAGACACATAACTTATTACTTAAGACAATTTGTCTGCGTTTTTCTTTTAACAGGATATATTAAACGTGAGGTGATATGCATCTAATATCTCTAATATACTGATGTGGTATACTGATCTGGCAGTATATGCAGTGGCGAATTGTGAATCTCGGAACTGTCACTAAAAGAGAAGAGCCTGGAAAATGGATTAAGGTGAACTTTAGGCCAAATGGATTCCCAGCGGTCACAACGAAATCTTGTAGCAATACTTCAAAACACTTTACTTTCAATAGGATATATTAAACATGAGGTGATATGCATCTAGTATCTGTAATATACTGATATGGCAGTATATGCAGTGTCGAGTTGTAAATCTCGGAATTGTCACTAAAAAAGAAGATCGTGCAAAACTGATTATGGTGAAATTTGGCCGCCTGGATTCCCAGCGGCTGCAACGAAATCTTGCAGCAATACTTCAAAACACTTTACTTTCAATAGGATATATTAAACGTAAGGTGATATGCATATAGTATATGTAATATATTGATATGGCAGTATATGCAGTGGCGAGTTGTAAATCTCGGAATTGTCACTAAAAGAGTAGGTCGTTCAAAACTGATTATGGTGAAATTTGGCCCCCTGGATTCCCAGCGGCTACATTGAAATCTTGTAGCAATACTTCAAAACACTTTACTTTCAATAGGATATATTAAACTTGAGGTGATATGCATCTAGTATAGTAAAGTGGGGACAGATGTCGCAGTTTTACTTTTCTTCTAGTAAAATGCACAATAAAGCAAAAAACAACAAACTAAGTACCAGAAATCATTAATCAAACCCTTTAGAATCAAATTTCTATGTTGCACAAGTTAAAGCCCTATTAATAAAGCAGGCACAAGTAATTTCCCAAACGTCCTTTTTTAACATCATTTGTTATGTGCTGGGTAAGATGCCGCATGGGGTGTGGTACAGATGCCGAATGGAGTAAAAAGCTATGCTGTTTACTTTTTTCAAGTAAATCACATTTTTATTTCTTCAAACTACATAAAATGAAAATAAATAACAGTAAGCTTACATAAATTATATAAGGGATGAGAGTTCCGACTTTTTGCATACCAGTATAATCTTAGAAAATTTTTTAATTTCTTTAATCAGAACATTTTTGCGATTTAAGAGAACAACATTTTCTCTAAGATTATACTGGTGTGCAAATTGTCGGAAATCTCATTTCTGATTATATATATCACTAAATTGTGAAAAGTTTAACGAAATTGCAAAATTGCAAGCTCAAAAAATAAAACTTAAGACAAAAGATGGAAATAAAAAGAAAAACATTTGAATTTACATGAATGGACAGCATAATTATTGGAAACAATAGACAGCATAATTACAAAAAAATACATAAATCACTGGTTTACATCCGGCGAACATTGCAGATTGCTCTTAATATAATTATTAGTTCTATTCTATTTAGGCGCTAGCCTGTGATTTTTTGGACTTTCTTCTCATTCTTTGATTTTGTATTTCCATTCGTCCACAATCACACCACACTTCCCGTTGCAAAAATAGAGTGAGCATTTTTCATGCAGCTATCGATTGAATTTGATGCACTGAATACTGTTCGCTTTAGACTTTGTTTCTTGATAAACGTCCACGCACTCAACATATCCTGAGTCATCAAATTCCAATCAAATACTGCCATCAGAATCCATAAGAGGAACAATTTACTCATTGTCAGAAGATGGGTCACATTTTAGTTTCTTCCTCAAATAAGGTGTTTTCAAGTTTGATCTTTCCCTTCCCTTTGTTGCATATTTTACTTCCGCCAAGCGAAGTTCTTTGACGCTTTCTAGTTTCTTTTGCTTTTTATTTTCTTCTTTTTTTTCTTGTTTATAAACTCTGTGCTTGTAATATTTGCATCCTTTTGCTTTCTCTTAACCCTCCGTCTACCAGACGGGTCCATTGGACCCGACAGGTACATACAAAATATTCATTCAAACCAGAAATTTCTTTAAAATAAACTAAGTATATAAACCAGACAAAAATAAGGTAAATAAATAAGTTAAATAGTTTTAAATAAAAATTCTGGTGTAGAACGTTTTATTAAAACTTGAATAAAATTCCCGGTAGATCTAGGGTTAATTGTCTGTATAGGTCTTTTGATCATTGGGAGAGGAGATATTTTGTTTAACAGTTTAGACGGTGAGAATTGAAAACGGCCAACGGTTTCCTTATTCACACATGGTGAACGAACATTGTTGATGAGAGTATTTTGATAAGTAGCAGAATGCACTACTATAGGTTCATTTAAATGTAAGTTCTACTTAAATCGAAGTGATGAATTTATTAAACCAAAAAACAAAAATATATTTTGCGGCATCTATCCCTCAACCTCGGTGCGGCATCTGTCCCATAGTGGTATGTAAGATGCCGTATCGCCATTTTGTGTCATGTGAGCGACGTGAGAGAAATGCAAGCGCATTGTCTGTATTCTATGAGGATCTAGTCTACAGTTGCAATCGGTTTTGTGATGAAATCTCTGTTTATTTGGCTTAAAATATGTAATAAATCTTTACTAGAAAAATTTTAGCAACTCACCACTTAGGATCGAACCATAAAAACTGGCATAAATATGTAAATACTGACAATTAAGTGGTGGAAACGCATACAAAATAGCACACAACACTTAGGCACACAACAAAATTCTTAAATTGGTGTACGGAGCGCTAGTGTCGCCAATGCAATCTCTGCGGCATCTGTGTCACCGTGGCGTCTGTCCTCACTTTACTATATATGCAATATATTGATATGGCAGTAGATGCAGTGGCGAGTTGTAAATCTCAGAGCTGTCACTAAAAGAGAGGAGCCTGAAAAAGAGATTATGGTAAACTTTTGGCCGCCTGGATTCCGATCGGCCACAACGAAATCGTCCAGCAATACTTCAAAACACTTTACTTTCAATAGGAGATATTAAACGTGAGATGATAATCTAGTATCTGTAATATATTCATGTGGCAGTATAGGCAGTGGCGAGTTGTAAATCTCGGAACTGTCACTGAAAGAGAAGAGCCTGAAAAAGTTATTAAGGTGAACATCTGGCCACTTGGATTCCCAGCGGCCATAACAAAATCTTGCAGCAACACTTTAAAACACTTTACTTTCAAGAAACTAATTTTGTTGTAGTTTTCTGCTATACCTCAATTGATTAGTTTGTGACGGTTGTACGCGCGCCACGTCACATAATAAGGAAGTCGTAACTTAGATTTTAAGATTAAGCAAACAAGTTTAGTAAAATTTGAAACAAGTGTCTTGGGAGTATATCTGGAGTATACCGATCAAATTTAAATTCAACTTAAATTGAGTAAACAATCAGTTTTATTAAATTCAAAGTTACGCATGTAAAATAAGCTTACTCGAGACAAATGGCTGATTGCAATCAACAAGATCGGATTTGTTGTGGAAGATCTTATATTTCTCAAAATTACTTTATTAGAGACCAAATTCGTGAGTTCTAAATGTCACTAAAAACAATAAACTTGTGATTTACGGGATATATATATATTTTTTTCAAATACGAGGAAGCGTGTGGATCTAAAGAATAAATCTATATTATTGAGGTAAACTGTGAAAAGTTACAGTGACCACAAGAAAACATTTAATAGCTCTTAATATTAATTTTTAATGATTATATACGTTATATCAGTGTAATTTTATAATTTTGTAATTTTGAATGAAAGTGAGATGTTTATGATTTTAACATTATCTATTCTTAGTAATGCATTTAAAATACATTTTAATTCTGAAATTTATTTTTTATCCACTTAAAAATAATTCTTGCTTGATAGGATTAACGTCTTCATAAATACACTGTACGGCAGTAAAAAATTACGTTTTATATTATTGGCACTAAAAACTAGTTGGATGTGCCAATCCCAAAACTATCTTCTGTCTCATACAAAATGTTGGTGCAAATGTCAATATTTCATTCATATGAGTTCAATACTATATCAACTTTGACTTTCAGCTTAAATTTCTGCTTCAGTCAATTAATCGGAGTAAAGAGAGTTAATCTCGATCATGATATTTATTAAAATCAATAGTTTTTTCATTATTCTGCTGTATATCAGCTGTTCGCGAATACACTGTAAAAAAAAAATCTGTAGTTCTACAGATGTAAAGTTACATGCTTACTAAACTTTCATCTGTAACTGTATGAAAAAATCTGCAAATCTACCAAACTAGTTTTTGTAAAGCTACAGAAATCTGTAACTGTGCAAATGAATCTGCTAAAGTTACAGTAATCTTACTAAAATTTTATCTGTAACCTGGGTTGCAGTTACATGAAAAGTTCTAGGGATCCCAGTTTCCTAAAAAATTTCTAGTAACCTTACAGATTTTTTGATTTTTGGCGCAAAAGTGCATCTGTTACAGGAATTTTTGTTGTTGCCGTTACATAAAAAGTTTTAGGAATCCCAGTTTCCTTGAAAAACTTTAGTAACTTTACAGATTTTTTTTTTTTACAGTGTAGTCCGCTTATCAGGATGGGAAGTTCTCGTCGATTCACTAGCCGCCGGTGTCCAATAGAACTACGACAAATCAAGAAAATTACACAAAAATCGCTGTTATAGTGCCCCCTAATGTCGGAATATTTCCAAATTCAGGGAGGACCATTTTTACCATGGCCAAAAATATTTTTAAAAAAATGGAGCAATTCTATACATAACTCATACTCTTTTCGATGGTACAATATTCCAAATCGCAAAAATGGTACAAAAATCGCTACTACAGCACCCTCTTCCGGTGGATATTTTTCTAAATTAAGGAAGGGCGTGCTTGCCATAATCACAAACGAAAAAAATTCGGTTGAGTTCTATACGTAACTTCTTACACATTTTTATGGTACAATGGCGACAGACATAGGGATACACGGACACACGGACAGACAGATATTTTCTATAAACATGTTTTCTGGGATCTCTGACCTTTAAAACGTGTAAATCTGTCGAAAAAGATTTCGATTACAATACTTACTTCTTTTGAAGTTAGAAGAAATTAATAAGTGCTGGTAAAGAAAAAGGCTTCATGAGAGAAACATATGGAACAGCAACATTTTCTTGAAATGACAAGCTATATTCTAACTTATATTAGTCATTTTATCTAAAAACATTCCTTATTATTCTGCAATATTCCAATTGGAAGGAGCCTACTGGCTTCGACCAGTTGGAACCTGCACATCTATAGTTTATGTTACTCTCTTCTCGGCAAAATGGTAATTTCCGTTAGAATTAAGCAGCAGACTTCGAAAATTTGTCATTTGTAAGTTATCGATGCCCCAAACATCAGCTGCTATTCTAATGAACATTTTCCGTGAATCCAACATCAAATCTGTTCATCCAACCTTTCTTCCCCAGATTTTTTGTCCACTAATTGGCCTTCACGACCACATAATTAACATAAAATACATGAAATAACAGCGAAAAGCAGACTCAAGGAGCTGAAATGGAACCATTGAAAATGAAAGAAGAATGAGGGATCGACGTCGGTATCACACACACATATCAGACATCGATAGAAATGATCGCACTGAAGAAACAAGATTACATTTATAGGTGAGAAGCTAGTTCCTCCCACAAGTTCCAATAAAATAACAAAAAATTAATATGACACGAATTATAATTAAAACTTTTAATACAATTTTTGATATCTTACTTTAATTCAATGAATAGCTATGACTAATCATTTAACAACATTCTGATTACTGAATTATACATTTATAACTTATTTGCCAAGCTGAGATTTATTTTTTGAAATCCAAAATAGTGCATATATATATATATATATATATATAAACATATATAATTTAAGGAGATTTTATTTCTTTATATTTCTTTCTTAACAGAAATTTTCTTTGAATTCAAAATGACATATGTGATATGGCATCCAAGTATAAATAATATGTTATGTGAAATTGAATGTCATGTCTTGTGAGAAATTATTGTTCTGGGAATAACGCACTGAACATTTCCCTTCTGTGGAAATTTGCCAAAAATAATAAAAATATATGATGTGAAAAATGCTTCAGAAATAAATATATAAAATGTGAATATCTCTGGTTTTCAATTGCATTTTATGAAAATTTGTTTTAGAGTTGTACAGTTACTTTATAAAATATGATTTTTAACGGAAAATGAATAATTAAAATATATTCATAAGAATTGCAATTCTAAAATATAGCTTTTTCCATTTTTAGTGCTAGAAATCACTGAAAATTTTTAAACTTCAAAGTATCTTAATTCGGTAAGCTTGAGTTGAAAAAAAGTATTTTTTTATTTATTTTCTCGTTAAAGCACAGATAAGGCTATTTTATAATGCTATTTTACATAAAACTTTTGAAAATTAGCAGTTTTGTAAATAAATCTATTTTATTGTAAATGTATAGGAATAATAAAAAAATGTACCTTTTCATTATTGGGACGTTGTTGAGATAGACAAAATTGCCTTGTCGAAATAAAGAATTTTTTATGGTCATTTTCTCATAACCCATCCACTGTTTAATGCTCACAAGCATTTTCTTCAATATTTAAACAACTTATTTAATATAAAGATGTATGTTTATATACCAACATAAATAATTTCTTCATAAAAGTAGCAATAATATATAGATAAATAAATACGTTTTATATATTTTATATATATATACATATAGACAGAAGTATAACAGTTCATAATGTTTGTTTACATTGTTGTTCATGCCATCTAGCAACAAATCTCACTTTCTGAATCCCAAATTTGACAATGCCAGGAAGCTTATATTGGAAAAGTACAGCAATAACAAATAAGAAACGTTTGCAATTAGAATTACATACCAATAAAACTAATGTTTGTGAATTACATATTAAAACTATAAGAATAGATTACGGTATTCAAACATATAAATTAAAATAACTAAAATTTTCAAATTAAATTTTCTTGTGACCCAAAAGTTATTAATTTCTACACATTTAATAATTTGTTTCTAAAATGCTTAAAATTCTTAATATGTATTAACAAATTTTAATTGATAAAATGTGTAAATTAAATATTTAAACTCAGTAAAAATAAATATATTCGACTGTTTACATGTTTCGACTCTACCCGAGTCATTTTCAAAACAAATAAATAAAAATATTTTTAAATTGCACGGTCTATGAAACACCATCATTCAGTTTTTCACGTACACTTTCATATTATGCATGTTATTATTTTTTAAATTTTGCCTGGATGTTTATTTTTATTTTCGTACTCATTGAGTCACTCTGGCCATAATTTTGATAAGTTAAATGATTTTGAATCACACATTGAATTTTTACACATTGAATTTTTACGTGTTACCATCTCTATGACATTTTTTGGATGGTTTCTTCTTGGCATAACCTTGTTAGGGATAGTTTTTTCTGTTATATTTAATATACTAGCGCTACATGCGACAAGGAGCTACATACTTCTTTTTTTCTGTAGTTAAGTTTCCTGCTAGTCATACCAGTAACTAGTTAATATTATTACAAGCTGTTAATTTGCTGGAAGTCTTAATATGGTTTTTTATTGTAAGAGAGTCATTTTAATAGATGACACCTTTAGAAATTTAACTGAAAGTTTTCCCTAATCTTATTTTCTAAACAATTATTATTATTCATTCAAAGTTACCGAAACAAAATATGTGTAAATTATAAATAAATTTAAATATAGAATATTTAAAAGTAGAGTGTTACTTAAAGGTACATGGGCGTATTTTATCCCCAGTAAATAATTCATGATAAATTTTATTGATGGAATCGTGGTAAAATTGCAAAAGATAATTATTTTTACTGCACTGAAAAAAACGACATTTTTACAGTACAAAGTACTGTTAATCTCGCGCACAAACTCGATCACAGTGAATGTGCTGTATCTTTCTTTGGTTTCCTGACTATATTAACATGGAAAATACAGTAGTTGCGTAAAATTAACAGTACAATGTGCTGGCAATTTGGACGCCAGCAGATTGTGCTGTAAAAAAATGCGTCCAAATTACCAGCACATTGTGCTGTTAATTTTACGCAACTACTGTATTTTCCATGTTAATATAGTCAGGAAACCAAAGAAAGATACAGCACATTCATTGTGATCGAGTTTGTTCTGGCAAATTTACATTGGTTTTGTTTACAGTGTAGTCCATTCCTTTAATAAATGTAAAATTAATTAGCTGACATATGTGTTTTAAAAAGATGAATATCCTTTACCTTTAGGGTAATAATGTTTGTTTTTGGAAGTGTTTTAAGATAAATACCAGTAGGATAAAGCTAACGTAATTAGTGTCAAGCTCTTCAGCGTATTAGAAATATCAAAATAAAAACATGCACCTTGAACATCTACAACTGATGATCAGAAGTCTAGATACATTTTGAAATTGAATAAAAAACTAATACTTCCTTTTCAATAGTGCGGTTTGGAGGAGAATGTTTCTACTGATTAAAAATATTGTTAGTAAGAAGTTTAGTTTAAAACATTTATTCATAGATGACCCTACACCTACAGTTGCTGAAAACAGCTTTAAAAGTTCAAACGGTTATAGACAATTTATTTTACAATTAATACATTTAGAGGTCAGTAGCTAGTTCCTGTCACAAGTTACAATAAAACAACAAAAAATGAATATCGCACGGATAAAAATAAAAATATTATTACTAAATATTTGATATCGTATTTCAATTAAATGAACAATGAATAATCGTAAGGGAACACAAGATCTTTAAGGGGGAACGGGACCTTTAAACTTTCAAAAAATCAGTTTTCGGTTTTTGCTTTATTCTGAATATTTAAAAAATGCTCAAAAATATGCAGAAAACCCCATTTAAAAATCTGTATTAATTCTTGAGTTATAATCATTTATAGACGGTGAGTATAGTGGAAGGTCCGTAGATATTGAAACTTTAAAAAGCGTTTTCTCAGATTAGTAAATTTGGAGTTTGCGCGCACTGTTACTTTTTACTATGTAAGCTACAGCTTAAAAAATAAATTAACCAAATATGCGTTTCTTTATAGTCAGACTAAAACCAAAAAAATCCACATATTTTGGTTATTTATTTATTTATTTATTTATTTATTTATTTATTTATTTATTTATTTATTGTATTTAAAAAACTTGAAAAAAATTGAGATTTTTGAATTTTATTTTGTGCTAAAATTAAATTTTAAACAAAACTTTTTACGTATATTTTGATTTTAAGTTAGAAGTGGGTGTGTTATGATTCTAGTTTGTACAAAAATCCATTGCTATATGCGTAATTTAGAGTTTTATCATGCGCACAGCACATAATCACGCATTGATGAGATGAATTTTTAAATGAAAAATTTAAATATTAATTTTGTATATATAACATTTATTTTACTGGATAATGTAGGTCAGGACATATACTTTAGGCAGGAAGGAAAAAAGAGATCTTAATTGCAGAGTGTTTGTGTTTTGGTACTTTGAAGAAGGCGATGTTTTTGATTACTTCGACAAACTCAAAGATCCTGTGCCCCCTTAAACTTAAAAAAAGGGTTTTCAAATTTTAGTTTATTCTTAAGTAAAAAAAAAAAAAAATCTCAACAGTATTTAAAAAAATCCGTACAAAAATCTGAATTATTTCTTGAGTTTTAATCATTTATAGACGGTGAACACAATGGAATGTCCGTTGGTATTGAAACATTAAAACGAGATTTCTCATATTAGTAAATTAGATTAGACTTCGCGCGCACTGTTACATTCAAACTATATAAGCTATAGCTTTAAAAAATTCTCCAAATATGGCTTTGTTTACAGTCTTCATGATAAAACCAAAAACTTCAGATTGTTGGTTATTTGTTTTTTCGCACTTGAAGAATTTGATATATTATTTTATTTTATTTTTAATTTTTCATATTTTTGCTAAAATTAAATTTAAACAAAACTTTTTGAATATATTTTGGTTTTAATTTGGAAATAGGTGTGTCATGATTCTATTTTATTCAAAAATCGTTATCTATATGCATAATTTAGAGTTTAAAGTGTGCAGCACTTAATGATTATAATTCACGCATTAGCAAGATGAATTATTAAATTTAAAATTTAAATATTAATTTTGTATATACAACATTTATTTTTCTGAATAATATAGATAAAAACAAATACTTTGGGCAGAAATAATAATAATAAAAGATCTTAATTACACATAATTGGTGTTTTGGTACTTTGAAAAAGGTGTTTTCTTTTTCTAATAATTTTGACAAATTCAAAGGTCCTGTGAACTCTTAACAACATTTTCACTACTGAATTATACTTTTTTAACTTATTTCTCAAGCAGAGATTTACTTTACGAATTCTAGAATAGTGCACATAAATATATAAATGCATATAATTTAAGGAAATATATTTCTTTACATTCCTTTCGTAACAGAAGATTTCATTGCAATTGAAAATAACATATGTGATATGGCATCTACGTATAAATAATACGTTATTTGAAATTGAATGTCATGTCTTGTGAGAATTTATTGTCCTGGGAATAACGCACTGAAAATTTCCCTTCTGTGGAAATTTGCCAAAAATAATACAAATATATGATGCGAAAAATGCTTTAGAAATAAATATAGAAAATGCGAATATTTCTGGTTTACAATTGCATTATATATATATATATATATATATATATAAATAGTTTTAGAGAGGGACAAATATTTCATATAAGATATTTCTTTTATAGAAAAGGAATAATTAGAAGATAATAATAAGAATTGGTATTGTGAAAAATAGCATTTTTAATTTTTTAGCGCTAGAAATGGCTGAAAATTATTTAAATTCAAAGTACCATCATAACACGGCCAGTTTGAGTTATACAAAAATATATATTTTATTAATTTTCTAGATAAAACACAGATAATGTTATTTTACATAGAACTTCCAAAAATTAGCAAATGTACAATTTTGTAAGTTTTGCAAAAATATCCATTAGAATGAAAATATGTGTTGTGACAATAAAAATCTGTATTTTTCCATTGTAGGGACCTTTGCGAAAGAAAGAATGATTTTTGCACATTTTCGGGTAACTTATTCACGGTTTTATGTTCACAAGCATTTTTTTTTTGTCAATATTTTATACAAGTTAATTTAATTTAAATATGTCATTTGTATATTTAAAAAAAAAAAAAAAAAAAAAAAGACAGAAGAAAAAGAAAAAAAAATTGTAATTTAATAGATTACAATGACCATTTAGAATTTTTTTTATAAAACGATTGTAAAACGTCGTGGCTAGTGGATTGGAGCCCCTCGAGACATGGCCTTTTGCTATCAATCGATTAAACATTAGATTGTTTCCTTTTTCGCGTTTTTCCTTTTTCGATTCTCTAATCAGTTTTCATGGGCTACATAATCAGTTAAAGACCTCGATTTTCATGGGCTACATAATCAATTGAAGATCTGGATTTTTGCTTTGCAAGACTAATTTCATTTTGGCGTCGCTCTTTGGCTTTGGATTTTTCCATATCTGATAATTTGCGCCTACCCATTTTGTAACTTTTTTCAATTATTAACGATTTTATGACTTTCTATTACATGTTGAAATAAAAATTCTTAAAAAAGTAAAGAGCATCGTTGAATTTCGTTAAAAAAATAAAATGCAAGCATCATTTGGCCACATCCTCGACCAAAAACAACAACCATTTCCAAATGGTTAATAATTTCTTCATAAACAGAGCAATAATATATAGATAAAGAAAGTTTTCCTGAATTTGCCGATTTTTATAATGCCAGGAACCTTATAATGGAAACGGCAAAAGCTAAAGATCAATTTTGGCAATTTGAATTATATACCTATAAAACTAATGGTTTCTGATTTCGGTATTGGGAAATGATAAGAATGTATAATGGTATTCACAAATTTAGAGTAAACAATTTTATATTTTGAAATTAAAATAATCTCGCGACACAAAAGTTTTTTCTTTCTCGACATTTCATAATTCATGCAGTTGACACAAACTGCTTGGAAAGAGCTTCTAAAATGCTTAAAAGTCTTAATATAGTTTTCATTACAAGAGATGGATTTTTACAAATAACACTTTCAGAAATTTTACAGAATAATTTCACTAATCTCTTTTTGATACAAGTTATCATTATTCAATCAAAGTATATGAAATACTTTCCATGGAAATTAAAAATAAATTTAAATATAAAATCTTTTAAAGTAGAACGTTACATGATGTGCGTAGTATGGATTTTATCCAAAGTAAATAATTCCTCAAAAAATTCTTTAATGGAACCGTGTTAAAATTGCAACAAATAATTAGTTTATATTCCTTTAATAAATGTAAAACTAATTAGCTGACGTAAATATTTTAAAGAAGATCAGTTTTCTTTGCCTTCAGGGTGATAATGTTTGTCTTTGGGAGTGTTTCGAGATAAATACAAGTAGGAAAAAGATAAGAGAACTAGTGTCGAGTTATCAAGAATGTTAAAAATATTAAACTCGAAACATGTACATTACAAATGTACAGGGTGGATCAAAAACCCTACAAAAATTTTGAAATTCAATAAAAATCTAATAACTCCCATTTGTAAAGTGCGGTTTGAACGAGAATATTTATAATGATGAAAATCTTTTCTATTAGGAAGTTTAGTTAAAAATTCTATTCATAGATGACAGTACATCTCCAGGTGTGCCCTTAGGCATTATCATTTATGCACAATTTACTTTATATAATCTACTGCCGTGTTTGAACATATGGGTGTATCTATCTTTAATCAAATATAAATAACACTCTTTTTCATTTCACAAGCTGAAATGTGTAGCGAGTACAAAAATAAATCTGTACCTACTTATCCTGAGTTATGGATACTCTTGCAGATTTGAAGGAGTAGCGCTATCTCTGGAAACTGTTTAGAAATACAATTTTTAACTTGTTTAACAAAACCCCCTTTAAATCATGATAAGTTTATATATCCAAACAATACTCCAATTACTTCATTTCATGCTAAATTTAAAACTTTCTCATGGATTTTTGACTAACTCGGTATAATTCGAAAAATGATTTATGATAATGATATTGAAGGAATGCTTGCTTAAATGTTAGCGTTATTTTGCAAGTTTGGCTATATACTATAATAGACAGTTCGTTTTTAAAACTCAATTACAGGTAACTGGTGTATCAGAAATTGTACGAGCTATTGGAGTTATTTTTGTAGGACAGTCTTATGTGATGTTCGAAATTTCCTTACGGCAGTTTATTGTTTTACCGTGTTCGTATTACAAAATTCATAGATCATAAACAGGGCTGTGAAAAATAATTCGCGTATTGCTCCGAATATGGATGGTAATTGTTGGAATTTTGTTTTCAAATGTGTTTTGCATCTTCCAAATTTATTAGAGACAGTATTTCACATTATTCAACGGAGAAGTTTCGTTACAGTATTTCGAATGTGTTGTTTCATGAATGAATTATCATGAATGTCAACAATATCATGAATGAATTGTTTCATATTTTTTTTATTCACGCATAAATTTATTTTTTTTAAATAATTTGAAAACAATCTTCAACACGAGGGGTGCTTTTTTAAAGCATAACACAAACACTTCTAGCCGGAATGTGTTGTATTTTTGCATTCATATTTTTTTAAGATTCATGAAGTTAATTGCTGTCAAAATGTTCATATATTTAATTGCATGTTATTTCTAATATTAATTTCATAATTCATATCTTTTAAAGTTATATACAGTAAACATCCTCTAATCAGTCATCCTAAGGTCCGACATGCTGTGTTATCCGGCACGACTTTCGAAAACACAATTGAATCGAGAAGAAATAAAAGAGTGGGTTGAAGCATATTTTGATGAGCTGAGAGAGGAAATTTTGACAGGTGAGGCCATCAATCAGAGTGTTATAAACACAAAAGCTCCTCAATACGTCGACACTGATGAAGATGATGTGGAAAAGTCAAACATCATCAGTTGGAATCAAGCAGCTAATGCCTTGAATACATTTGTCAAGTTTTCTCAGCGCAGCCGTTCGTTCAACTATGCGGATTTTATGAAACCCCACATCATACGAAATGACTCCCTTAAAAAAAAACAGAGAGAGAGAGAAGACTACTACAAAACAAATTTATAATCGAGATTTGTTTAAGATAGCTTCTAGGAGTAGGCCTGCAGTGCATGTTTTCATTTTACAGTTATGTATATATGTTGTGTTTTACATTATTGAGTATTTTTTTCTAAATAGAATAATAGAATTTAATAGAATTCTGGTTTAAAGAATACAAAACATGCTTTATTGTTCTTTTTTGTTTAATTCTAACTCGTACACGTTTTTCCTGACATTCATTTTTTAATCGGAAAATATGGTAATCTGGCATGCTTCAAGTTCCGAACGTTCTGGATGAGACGATGTTTACTGTAATTAGAAAATGCATGATAAGGGATTTTTATTACTTTTTTTGCTTCTTAAATTAAAATACTTTATACAAAATCCAGTTGATATAAAACAACTATAGACTTATCTGTTTTCGAAATCGTGTAAGTCTAGTGTATCTTTATGACACAAGCGACTTCAGGTGTATAATAAACTTATTAGCTAAAACATTTTAACCAAATCGTAAATGAAACTTCGATTCATCTGTTCAAGATAAGCAATGTTATAATAAATGGACTAAAATTCCCGGATTTTTTAAAACTCAATTAATATATTAAAATACTACTGGTCTTCAAAGTCATATCTTGTTGGAAACCACCGACAGACTCAATTTTAGTGGTTGATTGACACCTTACTTCAAGTTATTTCGCATGTGCGACAATAAATTTTTGAATTATCGTGTCGGCTCCACACCAACATAGAGGTACTGTCACATAAGTAAGTTTAATGACCTCGCTCCGCCTAAGCAAGTCGCTAGTAATGCGCGCGCAGTAACGGGGTTTAGGGAAGCCAACGATAACCGCGTCAGTTGCATGCAGGCTGTTGCACAGTGCCCATCGCCGCTAATTCAAATTTGTTTTAGTTACTCTTCGGAATTTCAAGATGCCGCTTTTCAAGGACCAGCGTTACGCGATAAAATTTTGTGTTGCGAGGAGAAAAACAGGCTCCAAAAACATTACCATACTGAGGGAAGCTTATGGCGATAATACCATATCCCAAAATATAGTTTACCGCTGGAAAGATGTTGCAGGAATGCAGAGAGGACGCGGAGGACGAAGACCGCTCTCGACGACTGCCAACGTCACATTCCGAACAAAATATGAAGAAATGGAGGGACATGTTGAACTCTGGTCGACGCTTGAGTTTTAGAATGCTGTCAGATGAGTGTAATATCACTAAAAGTACTGTGCTTTGCATTGTCACCGAACGTTTGAGCATGCAGAAGATCTGCACGAAGTTGGTTCGTCTTACGCAGCCTTCATTGTAAAGGAGTACTTAGCGAAACGCGGTGTGGTAACACAGCCCCAGCCGACATTCAGCCCTTACTTGCCATCACCGGGGTTCTTCGTGTTCCCGAGGACCAAGAATGAACTCAAGGACCACCATTTCGGCAAAGAAGCGACGACGAGGTTCTTGAAGGAGGTACCCGTCGACGCCTTCCTGGGTGTGTTCAGCGACCCGGAAAAACGTTGGCGCGGGTGTAGCGACGCGGAAGGAAGTACTTTGAAGAATTTTAGTAGTTGCACCTTTATCTGCATTAAATCTTTTTTCCTGGAGTTATTAATCTTACTTTTGGGATACCCCTGTCGGTTCAAAGGCAACGAAGGGTGATATCTTCTTAAAACTATCGTCGAATATAATGAATGTGCAATGAACATTAAAAAAAAATTAGTTATTCATTATGAAGTGCAAGAAGATACATCAATATAAACCTTTGGAATTTTTTCTGTAGAAAATTTCTCACGCCTTGCATTCAATAATATTTGTTTGAAGAATTTTACTATTTGCACCTTTATCTGCGTTAAATCTTTTTTCCTGGAGTTATTAATCTTACTTTTGGGATACCCCTGTCGGTTCAAAGGCAACGAAGAGTGATATCTTCTAAAAACTATCGTCGAATATAATGAATGTGCAATGAACATTGAAAAAAAAATTAGTTATTCATTATCAAGTGCAAGAAGATGCATCAATGTAAACCTTTGGAATTTTTTCTGTAGAAAATTTCCCACGCCTTGCATTCAATAATATTTGAAAATTTAATTGATTAAAAGGCGTACAGCCAACAGAGTGAAAAAGCGTCCGAGACGGTACTCGAACCAAGATCATCGGTATAGGGTACCGACGATCTACCAAATGAACAACTTGGAACGATGCTCAGCCTGGCATATCCCAGTATCATGTGTTGGCAAGGCTACAACCGCAGCACGATATGGAATATTTTTGGATGGGCCACCGACTCTGGGGATTATCGTTTTAGTTTTGCGTTTGCCCCAGAGTCGGTGGCTCACGGAAAAAAAATGTTCCATCTTGTGCTGCGGCTGTAGCCTTGCGAACATGTGATAGTGAGAAGTGCCAGGCTGGGTATCATTCTTAGTGGTTCAGTTTGTAGAACGCCGGTGCGCTATACCGATGTCCCCGGTTGAGTCTTGCCTTGGGCAGTTTTTTCACTCTCTTGGCTGTACGCCTTTTAAATAATTTAAATTTGAAATATTATGTTAGAAGATATTCGACAACTTGCAAAACTAGACCAAGAAATCTTTCTCTGTATTTCCTTTGAGTTTTCCTTTTTTTTTCTGAGAGAAAGATGTAAGTATGTAAAATAGATATAAGTATGTACGAGTACGATGGATGCCTTAATAATATATATTTATAAAAACTTCTAAAGGATTTAATAACGTATTTAGCAACGCTGACAATACCTTATAGCACTGTTTTTTTATTCATTCTTAGTTCATTTTAAACAAGCACGGATAGCCTTCTATGCCCCACCTCCACAATTTGTAAATTAAAAAGTGTACTGTAAAAAAGGGAGAAACGTTTTTTACTATAACAAGTAAGTGTAGGAAAACATAATATTAACTCCGTTTTACTCCGATTTTGCCAAAGTGTTCCAATACCTTTAGAAACCTCACAGATCAACAGATCTTCTAGATTTAACACTAGAAAGTCCGGAAATTTTACCCAATCTTTTAAAAATATTTTAACACTAGAATTTTTATTTAAAACTATTTCACTTATTTATTTAACTGAGTATTGACTGGTTCAAATTTAACTGATTTTACGAAAAAAATTCTGGTTCGAATCAACATTTTATTATTTGATCGGTGTCGAATTGCACCAACTGGACGTTCTAGTGTTAATGAAATATTTCTATATAAATGTTTCTTTTTCTGTCCGTAATTTTCGGAAAGTAGTATCGAGGATTTTTTTGCAGTGTAAGGATCGGATTTCTCAACATAGTATCATATGGAAATATCGATTATTCGGCTATTATCAATTCTTAAGTAAACGTTTTCAGATGCGTAACATAATTTACATATGCAAGAATAACAAAAGAATGTTTGTTTTATAATGAGAATTTGTAATTTTTGCCTTTTTTACCATGTCTTTGGACATGTAAATATTAACTGAAGAATTGATAGCAACAGAAATAAAAATTTCCTGTTAGTACTGGACAAAGAAGATTGATTAATAAACCACAAGAATTTTTGTAATGTTTCTAAAAATTAACGGTAGGAAAATAAACATTCGTTTCAGAAATACGTCTTACGATACTAAACAAAATAGGTGTCGTTATCCAACGTATACTCTATTCATAGGTTAAAAGATGATGTAAAATAAAAACTCATGAATAAAATAAATCTCAACGTTTCAGTTTAATCTTTAAAACCATCATCAGGAGTAAAATTTTCTAAAACATAAAAAGACAGGACACAATCGATATGATAAATCTTCAAAAACTAAATCCAAACTGGGAAAAATCAAGAAGATCAAAAATTCTTTAAAAACAACTCAGTGCCGACCTCTGTTAGTCAAAGTAAATAGAAGAATGAAGGGCTAGAAAAACATGGAAAAGTCAGATTTCTTTCAAAATGCTGAGCCAGATTTCGGGAGTGAGTAATGAAACCCTACCATTAAAATTTCTTGGTTCCTTAAATGAATGTTCATAAAATTCTTTAATAGACATTCCAATACATTTTACGATGTCGTAAATCTATTAGTTTTTTGGATTTTGAAGGTAAGAGTATGCTTTTAGGAATCATGAGTAACTCATAAGAGGTTATATTAGACTTTTGTGAGCTTTCTTGTTGAATCAAGAAATATTTTTTCCTTTTCTTTTAATGTTTACATACAGAAAAGACTTATTGAATAAAATATTAGAATATCTAGTAAACGTAAGAATAATACAAAGGCAGACACATTATATTTATTAAATATAATTGTAATATCTCTAGTTTATTACTTTATTTTGCTCTTCGATGCCTCTTTATTAAGAGTATATATTCCAAAAATGGAAATATTTTTTACAGTTTCCTTCCGGCATTTTTTTAATGATATATATGCTTATTTCGCGAAGCGGGAACTTGAACCATGACTTATCTAGCAGGAAATGCATATCCAACGTCTATTATGATACTTAGAAAGTAATATTTCTTTTCTGAGAATTCTCATAAAAAAAGCAATTTCGAAGTGCTGCTTTTAAAATTTAAAACAACACAGAAAAATGATACATGAATATTGCTTTTCTCCTGTTTTAATACACATAAGTATATATAAAGTATGCAGATGCGATGCTGCAATTTACTGGAGAATTTTATTTTGAAAAGTATGATTTATGTTGTAACACAATATATATGGGGTTTTTAGTTTGATAAAAATGGCATGAAATCAGACTAGGCAGATAGTAAGGTTATTCTCCCAAAAGTTTACAATTCCAGTCAAAAAGCATTTTTCAGTATTTGACATGAATCTTTTTGAATTAATTTATGTTTTGTATTGAAAATGAAAGAAAACGAAATGTGTTTGTGCATACATAGCTGTGCTTTATATTTTTTTATTTCTTAGTTGACTGTATGTTAGATCTCACCTCCGTGTCATGTCAGACACGCAATGTTACTCACGAAAATGTTCGATTACTTATTTAATTAAAAAAAAGTTAAATAATTATTATTGTAGCTAGTTCTATCGGAATAGAAAGAAATTTAGTATAGGTAATTACTTACTTTGCATTTTTGCTTGTTTTCTGAGTGCAGAAAGTAGTATCAGACAATAAATTCTCACCTCCATGAACCAAACATTAAGTTGCATTTTCATGTGAACAGATGGCAAAATTATCATTAGATTGTGTTTGCCATAATGCAAAAGTTAGTCAGTACGTTTCCTGTTATTAAATTATAAGCCAGAGTTTTATTTTTATACTCAGATATTAGATTTTTTAATGAAAAAAGTAACCATGGTTATTGGAGATTATCACATCCGTGAATTGTAAATACAGGTCACTAAATCAACACTAAGGTATATGCTTATGTATTGCCCATGTAATTATATCAAAAGATATTGATTTAAAGAACAAAACTATCTTTTCTCAAAATAAATAAATAAATAAATAAAAAATATCTAGGTTAATGTTTAGAGCTTGTTCCTTACCTCAGTAAATCTCTTAATTATGAAAATGTATATTTCTGAGAAAAATACTTAACAAGAATTTACAATGACTGTAAATCAAAAAAGATAGTTTTAAAACTTTAAAACAGAAGAATTGAATCACATAAAATGATGGGCGGTAAAAAAAGCTCCAGATGGGAGGTGAATTTTTTTTTGTGTTTTTTGTATTCATTCCAATTAAATTAATTATGCATTCTTATATAGAATTGCTGCTTAGTTATATATCTAATAGGATAAATAGTTTTTACTTTCTTCTATTACAATAAGAAAGTATTGGATTCATGAATATTTTCGAATTTCGGTTTTCGACGTATTTGCAAGTTTTAGGGGTCAGAGAACCCGAAAAACATGTTTTTACAAAATTTCTGTCTGTGAGTCTGTGGGTCTGTCTGTGTGTGACACAAATTTTGTGGGCGCTCTATCTCAAGAACTAATGCACGGAATTTAATAAAAATTCATATTCAGTTAGTCCCTTATACAAATTGATGCTGATTAGTTTTTGGTGTAAATCGCTCAACAGGTGCATTATTTACAATTTCCGCAATGGCTCTATCTCAAGAGCTAATGCATGGATTTTCATGAAAATTCGCATTCAGTTAATCCTTAATATGACTTGATGCTGATTACGTGTTGGTGTAAATCGCTCCACAGGTGGCGCTTCTATGCTGCATTTATTACGATTTCCGCAATGGCTGCATCTCAAGAACTAATGCACGGATTTTCACGAAACTTCAGATTCAGTTATTCCTTGATATGGCTTGATGCTGATTACGTATTGGTGTAAATCGCTCAACAGGTGGCGTTGCTGCGCTGCATTTTGCGCGATTCCCGCAATAGCTCTATCTCAAAAACTAATACACGAATTTTCATCTACGTTCAGATTTAGTTAGATGTTAACACAAGTTGTTGCTGATTAGGTTTTGGAGTTAATCGTCCAGTAGGTGGCACTGTTATGCTGGAATTTTCATGATTTTCGCAATTGTTCTATCTCATAAACTAACGCACGGATTTTCCGCAAACTTCAGATTCAGTTAGACTTTGACATAAATTATTGTTTGGTGGTTTTAGTGTAACATAGGTTTTGGTGTAAAGCACGCAATAGGCGGCGCTGCTAGGCTGAATTATGCTGTATTTACACGATTTCAGAGATAGGCATATCTCAAGAACCAATGCACGGAATTTCATATCTTTAGAATACTCATGATGGGCTTAGATTGCTGTTTAATTTTGGCAGTGTGATAGCGAATTTTTAAGTATTAACATGTATGAGATAGAAGAAAGTTTTGGGATTGCTACGTCAGACTAGTTTTATTCTTTGTCTCATTAAACAAACAACAACTGTAGCATACAGTTCACCTCCGCGAATGATGTTAATAAAAAAACCACGTTTCTGAAAAAAATTAAATGTAATTTAGCTGGGCCAATGTTAATTTTTGCTTGCAATAAGTTATAAGTTTCTAAACATGAAAAGCATTTGTCGTGAAAAACAAAATGTTTCAATGGGAAAAATTTGTATTGAAAATGTACACTTTTGAGAGAATGACCCAGTAAAGTTCAGAATAAATATCATTCGGACATAACGCAGACCCATTTTGGTTTCATATATATTTTTTATAGATCATATAGATAGTACATTTAATACCGTTACTATTTTTTAAATATAGCTTTGTTTTTATAGAGACACTTACATTTTTACAGAAAGAAATGAAACTTTTGACTGATCAATTATGAAATTAATTACAAATTATTATTAAGACAAAAATTTCGCTATCATCAATTATTCCAAATTATCTAATATTTGCAAAATGCCTCCGATTTTGAGAAATTATGTTTCAGGGATAGTAATTATACGACATGATTTAACAGAAAAGGTATTATTTTGATGCACGGATGCTTTGGATGTTAGATCTAAGGTAACTAATTATTAAGTTTTAGAAATTAATATAATTTGGTACGCCAATCCATGTTAAAAGAGTAAAATTATTATAAAGTTAATGCCTGGATATGAAGGCTTTAAAATTAATGACCTATAAAGTTTAAAGTAAAAAGGTTAAATTAGTCTAACTCGTTAAGTTCTGGTCATAGATCGATGACATATTTACTGTTCCACACTGCAAGACTGCGTTTAGAAAAGAAAAAGTGCTCACTCTCATACTAAACAATAAAACGTGTTTTTATCAAAAGGACGGGAGATTCAACAATGTATCAACAATGAAAAGGAGACAATAAAATTAGATCGAACTGGAATTAACTTCTTCCTCCTGCAGGATGTCCAGCAGTTTCCTTGTAAAACCATTAAAGATGAAAAACTCCCCGTGACCACAAGATAAGACGCCGACACTGGAAAGATTTCCATGATGCGTCTATCCGGACATTAAAAAAAAAAGACGAAGGATTATTCAAGTAAGAAAATATGATGTATCCATGAACAAAAATATACAATAACACCTGCCGAGTTACACATTATCACGAAAAACGTTATTTATCTTTAGAAACCTACGTTAGTATAGGTAAATTTTAAATTTAATGTATGGTAAAAAAATATGTCATACTGAAAGGTCCTTTGTTATCTGTGCCTTTACTTCCTCCCTAAACCACCCTTAATATTGCCTTGAACGATCGACATTTACCTCCTACTCTCCTGGTGTTCATACCAGTCGAGTGTTCAGCGGTATGGGCCGACCCTTGAAAAGGACTGGGCGCTTACGAGCACTCCAAGTGTTGCCACTGGCAACCGGCTCTTTGCGGGCATCGGCGGTAGTAGGAAATTTGCTTCACCACTCCGCATGAGCTGTCTACCAGAAGGCGGGCTTAACGGCGCCAACCAATGGGAAAACAGCTTCCTGTACATTTCGTTGTCAGTATCTTAGAAAATCACGGTTATGTTGACCGATCTGTTATGTGACACCCCACTGGATTTCCGTGTGGTGGATTGAGATTTAGTGGAAATGTTTTTTACTCACTGTAGGCTCTCCGCAAGCCTAGTGTTGACTTGGCTTGACTCAGGAATCAAATGGTATTTTTAAGATTGAAAGAAGAATTTATATAAACAATGTTTCTTTTGCTGAAGTGATTTTCGGGAACTTTTCAAAGTAATTTTTAGAGTGCATTAATCAGTTTTGTGAAAAGAGAATATCGTTTTTAGGTTGCTGTTTATACTGAAATAAAGATTTTAAGCTTCGTAATTAATCAAGGTATCACACCGCTTGCAAGTGTAAGCGGGTGCGGGTCCGAATCCTACTGGCGCCGTTGCACACTCTTTGTGAAGATCCCGGCTGCATTTCTAAGTGTTGTAAATTTCCTTGTGTGTGCTATCTCATCTCTGTACATATTGACGATGACTTATAAGCGGGCACTTGACGCTAAGCACACAGGTCAGATGTATGTTAATAAAATGTCAATGTCGAAAAAGATATTTTCGGGGTTGATTAAACTGCTTAATCATTTGCGGTCGTGTTAACCTTTTATGCATTGACACTACTTTTAAGTACCATTGAAGAAAAGTTAATATGAAATGTATTTACTTTGTCTACTAATAAAATTTTACTTTTCTTTCCACACAAAATACTCTGCTCAAACAAATTTAGAAAACACAGACCAACAGTCGAAGCTGAAAGTTTGCAAAAAGTGGTAACTATTATAATCATTTACAGAGTTTCCCAAAAAGGAGTACCTATTTTTTTAAATGAATAAGAAACAAACGAATGAAGTTATTAAAAAATTTGTTGCAGGAAACGGATGTGTGAAGTCTAGAATTTTGTTTAGAGTGCTTTATTATGTTAGTTCATATTCTTACTGACAGATGACGCTGAGGCTACTGCATTCATCAGCAATAGTTGAAAATTAAATGACAATATTTTCAATATGTCCTCCATTCATCACAATAACATAGATTGCGAACCTTTCTTTACATTAAATCTTTTCTGGAAGCTCCTTCTTGTATATGTGAAACTTTCACCCAATCGGTGATATTCTAAAACAATGCAAATTCTGTCTTCCAACGAATACACTATTGCGAAGAATTTATGCAACGACAACTACTGTTTCCATTGAAATGGTTACTACTGAACTTTAACTGATCACGTCTATTTCTGTCTGGTCTTCACGCATGCTCCGTTTGTTCATATAACCACCAAACTGTGCTGTAGCACCATCTGTTTGTCAGATTTTTAACTATAATAATAAAGTGTTCTAAACAAAATTCCAGACTTCACACATCCGTTTCCTGCAAGAATTTTTTTTAATAAATCTATTCATTTGTTTCTAATTCATTTCTAAAAATAGCACTGGCGTGGCGTGAACATTTTCGGTGGTCATCGCAATTATTTAAGTTTGTGGTGAAAAATTATTAACTCTAAAATTCAATGGTTGAATGTTCAAAAAAGAAACTTTAAATCTTACCTTCACTTATACATGAACTCCAAATGTTCTGCTAAAACTGGATCGTAGAGTTTTAAAAGCTTATTAAGAGTTTTAAAATATTGCTTGGTCATCGCCGCATCCAGCGATGACCGGACGCCACGCCACTGAAAAATAGGTACTCCTTTTTGAGACTCTTTGTACATAGGTTTAGCTTTTCTTAAAAAAAAAAGTTATATGAAACATTTTAAGTTATGTGTCTACCCTCAATTCGTCGTTTTAGAGAAAAAATTCGTTTTTGTTTTCAGTATTTTTAATTAAGGTTCAAACATTTAGGATTTCAAAAATGCCTTTATTTTAGTTCAGCGATAATTAGAACCAAAGTTATAGCCCAAAAATTAAACTTTATACATAAGGTTTTATGCTAAATTAAAATCTTAACTTGCGTTTTTCAATTCATTTTTAAAAATAGGTACTCCTTTTTGGGACTCCCTGCACATAGGTATAGCTTTTCTTTAAAAAAAAGTTGTATGAAAATTTTAAGTTATGTGCCTACCCTGAAATCGTCGTTTTTGAGAAAAATTTCGTTTTTGTTTTTAGTATTTTAAATTAAAGCTCAAACATTTAGGATTTCAAAATGCCTTACTTTTAGTTCAGCGATCATTAGAAGCAAAGTTATAGCCCGAAAATTAAACTTTATACATAAGTTTTTGTGCTAAATTAAAATCTTAACTTGCGTTTTCTAGAAAACTGCGTTTTTAAATTCATTTTTAACAATACGTACTGCTTTTTGGTACTCTCTGTACATAGGTATAGCTTTTCTTTAAAAAAAAAGTTATATGAAACATTTTAAGTTATGCGCCTACCCTCAAATCGTCGTTTTTGAGATGATTTTCCTTTTTGTTTTTAGTATTTTAAATTAAAGTTCAAACATTTAGGATTTCAAAAATGCCTTACTTTTAGTTCAGCGATCATTAGAAGTAAAGTTATAGCCAGAAAATTAAACTTTATACATAAGTATTTATGCTAAATTAAAATCTTAACTTGCGTTTTTCAATTCATTTTTAAAAATAGGTACTCCTTTTTGGGACTCCCTGTACATAGGTATAGCTTTTCTTTAAAAAAAAAAGTTATATGAAACATTTTAAGTTATGTTTCTACCCTCAAATCGTCGTTTTTGAGAAAATTTTCGTTTTGTTTTTAGTATTTTAAATTAAAGTTCAAACATTTATGATTCCAAAAATGCCTTACTTTTAGTGTAGCGATAATTAGAAGCGAAGTTATAGCCCATAATATTAACCTTTATACATAAGTGTTTGTGCTAAATTAAAATATTAACTTCAATTTCCTACAAAACGCGTTTTTTATTGTTTACCTTTGCAAGAAACCTCATTTTTTAAAAAGTTCTTAATCCTTTAAGACCGGACCCGCACGATCGTGGGGGTTAGGCATTAACTAAAATTCTGTCTTCCTGCATTATCCATTCCATAAATGCCAGAATCGATTGATTCTACTGGTTTTCAGAAAATATATTATATGAAATTTGGCAACAGATAGCGAATTATCAGTTAGAAATTTCAGTTATATCATTGTTTAAAAAAAAACTCAAAAAACCGTCCGTTCTTAAAAGGATAAGATATTGAAATAAAATTTTGTCACAAAGTTCTGCTCATCTATTGGTACGTTATGAAGCAACATAGAGCTTCTAAGTATGTATATAATTATTTAAGAGCTGTTTTTATTAAAAAATAGATATTTGTGTTTCTTTTAAACCATATTTTGAAAACAAAATGTGGTATGTGTTAGTAAATTTAAGAGGTATCGCAATTCATTTCCTTCATAACACAGGTAAGTGGTTTGCTAATATATTGTTGAAAAAAAAAGTGAAATATATTGAACAGATATTGTTATAGAAGGTTTGGCATAAACGCAATTCTTTGCTAAAATTTGACCCAATATTGCCTAAAAGTTAATTAAAGTTAAGTGAGTTTGAAAAGTTAATTAAAATTCCATTAAAATTTATTTCAGTTCTTAGTTTTATTCCCTGTTTTAACTAAAAACCCATGTGTTTAATAAAAATTTCACATTTTTTCAAAAAGAGTGCTCCTAAGGTGGGCACGTACCTTAAACAGTAAAAGCTTTTCCATTACACAGAGAGGATCATAATACATTTAAATGCATTGCTTTTATCAGAATTGTGATATTGTCATAAGAATATTTTTGGTTATTTAATTTGATTATTTTTGTAAATCCTTCTATACATAAAAAAATAATGCTTTGGAAATGAACCAATGAAAATCTGCGTAAATACTGCGAAACGCAGATGATTGGTCAGTACTTTCTGACGCTATACCAAGGGAGGGGTCTCGGCTCTGTCGCTAAACATCACCAAGTTTGTTGCCAACTTGGCGATATATCGCCAAATTTGGCAACCTAAATTAGTCGCCAAAATTTAAGCCAACTTGGCGCTATTACCAGTATTTTGCCAAATTTTCATAGACTCCCATCGAAATCCAATAGGGTTTACTTGCTTGCAGGAAATCAACAAACTGAGATATTTCAATGCAACAAAAACTAATATTAGCTTATGAATAGAGCTTAATTGACCTATTTACTTTATTTTTAAGCACAAACACTACTTATTTGCAATATGCGTAACACTATATATATAATTTTTATTTAATTTGTAATTATTAAAAAAACTTATAAATTTTACCCTTTTTTTTTAATGATTCTATATTTAATAATTCTTTTAATTATGAAAATCTGTAAGCTTTAATGAGTACCTGCTTGGAGTTAAGGAAATAAAATCGTCTGGAGTTGGGGAGGAGCGCGTTTATACCAAGTGGAATCTAAAAATTGAATGCACAGAAAATGAGGAATCGCGAAATAATTTTTTCTGGAGTTTACTAGAAAATAGGGTTTGTTCCGCGATACCGAACGGAATCGCGAAGCGTTTACGCGGGGGTTGTTGAGCATAGCGAGGAGGGGGGCGGAGCCCTCATAGTATTTTACAAAAAAGTTATAACTACCAATTTATTTAATTAGTTTTAATGAAAAAAGCATATCTAAATCTCATATTATTATTATTTAAACATTCAAGTATAGCTTCGGATATTAAAGAAGATAATTATTGTGCTGAAGCAATTTCTTAATAAATAATTCCGTAGAAAAAGGGTTAAGTTTATACACATATATCATGCTGGTCGGAATTAGTTTTCGTTGAACGAACAATAATACATAATGGTTAATACTAGGAAGGAAAAACAAAATTTAGTGATTCTTTTTTAAACTTTAGATGTGTGTAACACAATAACACGTTTTAATTATAAATTTACACGTAAAAATTATATTTTGTAGTTCATCATCGCGTTTCTTCTTTCAAAGCAGTCTCCAATAGACAAACCTTAAACTTTTTCATTTTTCTGTTCGAGCATACAGAACAATTTTGACTCTTTACATTCTGTCTCTTAACTTTTTTAAACTACTTTCAATTTCACGGAGCATTTCTTCCGGTCACTTTCCTTTTGCCATTTTAGAGTAATATTTTTATGTACTTTTATGTACCCTTTATGTACTGAATTATGAATTCATGAAAATTTTATCTTCTAAAGCATTTTTTGTGAATTGTTTAAACTACATTAGAAGATATAAATAATCATTTAATAAATTTTAGAAGGACTTTAGAAGGATTGAAGGATTTAGAAGGATTCATTAAATTTGAATTTATAGGGATTTTGTGCAATATTTATAACACCACATTTTTTTTTTTTTTACATATTTTTCTTAGTACTTTGTAGAATTTGGAAATATTATATACAATGTTATATAAACATAATGTTATTACAATAGAAATATAGAAGTATTTCCAATTGAAAAATTCGTCACCCCTCGCAACACCAAGAAAGCTGAAATGTTGCAAAGGCAAAAGAAATCATCCTTTTAAAAATATTTTTGTTTTGTGTAACCAATAATGTTTTTGGAACAAGATAAAGTAATGTATCTATAACTCATTCTAAACTGTATTACTATTAATCGATGTATTAAATGAATTTTATAACAAGTTATTTTAATGGTACTTATAAGTACCGTTAGTAGATAAAGGCTTAAAATACGTTTACACAATAATACGTTTTTATTTTATGCAAAAAGTTTTCTATTTCAAGATACAGAACAATTTTGACTCTTCACATCTTATATCTTATCATTTTCAAACTACTTCCAACTTCTCTTTTTGCCATTTTAGAATAATAGTTAAAAAAAATATTTTAAGAAGGGAAAATACCTAATGATACTTTAACACAATTTGTAAAGCATCATTTTTTAATTCTACGCGTCTCCTAAAATTTTCGACTAAGTATCAGGATTGGCATTAACCGATTACTTTTTTAATCAATTATTATCGATAGTCGATAATTCAATCATCGGAAATTTAATCTTGATCCAATTTATCATTATTGAAATTGAAAATGTAATTGCTCTTTCAAAAATTTTTATATGATTGATGCAATCTGGAAGAATTCAATCCGGATTATTTTAATCGCGATTAATTTAATCGTTATTTACATAGAAGAAAGATAAATATGACCCCCCTTTTAACTTTCTTGAATTAGCTTTCATTGCTACGAGATTGTTATTAAGAGTTACTAGGTAATTTTCCTTGTTGATATTATACAGGATCACACAGAACTATTCGTATAAACCGACTTCAAAATGTGTAAATGTTTTAGGGGGAATAGGAAAAGTTTTTTAGCAATAGTTTTATAAGTAAGAAGTTTTATAGGAAACGCTTTTTATAAAACTGATATCAATTTTGTAATTATTTTAGGCAAATGGGAACAATATTATTATATATAAGCAACGTTTGTTTGTTTTTAGGGGGTAATCTCTGGAATACACCGAACCGATTTCGAGTGCAACAGCAGTCAATTGATCGTGACAGTCCTTTCTCCGACATAGGTTATACATTATTCCGGCGCCAGTACACTGTAAAAAATTCCGACCAGTTTTACTGAAGGAATAGGAAAAATAGTTGCCCTTATCATACCGGAAAATTTTCTTACCCAGCTCGAAATAAAATCCGTAAAAAAAAAAAAAAAAAAAAAAAAAAAAAAAAAAAAAAACGAAATAGTCAATAAAACGCTATTTTACGGATTTTATTCCGAGTTGGGTCGGAAATTTTTCCGGTACGATAAGGGCAACTATTTTTCCGATTCCTACAGGAAAACTGGTCGTTTTGTTTACAGCGTAACTTCATCGAGGCACAGAAGCAAAAAATGTTATAAAATTGCGATTTATTTTATACTGAAGGAGTCAGAAACTTGAATTTTGAGATTGTAGTTACTTATAAGAAATACAAGCTCTGAAGTTTCTAAAATGACTTAAAAGAATCAAATGACAAAATGTATTCAAAAAAACTTTCTAAATTGCAATTTCTATGGAATATTTAAGGATATAAACATGGTATCTGACATGGGTACTTGTTTTAACATGCACATGGACGCACAGAAGAATCTTTAAAAAATTGAAATTCAAAAGGTAGCGAAAGAGCAAAAGTTACGATTACGTTAAAATTACGATTTTTGTGAAACTGAAACGATTAGAAACTTTACATAGTCGGTTACGTTTAATATACGAATTATCACTAAGGGTTACATAAAAAAATTCGAAATTTCAAAATTTGAAATAAGTGGAAAGCGTTCTAAAAGCGCTTTAAATTACGATTTCCTATAGAATTGATAGAGATAGAAGCTTGTAATTTGACATGGCTGTTACTGTTAATGAGTAAATGGTTGCAGGGTACAGTTAAGGCTGAAATGAGTGAAAAGCGATTTAAAAAAATTCTAAATTTTTATTGAATTGTTAAGGATAAAAACTTGAAAATTGACACGTTTGAAGATGCCAATACACGCGCAGAACAGTAAAAAAAATAATTAAAAGGACTTGAAACTAGAAATTTGGCATGGTGGTTACATTAAAAATACTAATTCTAACGAAGAATATTTTCTAAAAAAATTCAAATTTTAAAAAGGTGAAATGAGCGAAAAACTTGAAAACCACAATTACACCCTTTTCTTGAAAACTGATGGAAGAAAGGTAACTTTTAGCACTGACGATCCCCACACCCACCCTCGAAAGATTTAAACGCAATTTTCATTACGTTAAGCACACTGGGATCAAAGAAGGCGCTGGCATTTAATGCATCGGGCGTTGGCAGAGGCTCCAAGTTAACTTATTACTCACAGAATTGTCCTCTTATTCTCGTATCGTATCAAAATATTATGAGGCTAATTATGATATTTTTATTAGACTGGTCAAGATCTGAAAAATATGTTAAAATTTTATGCCGAAATTCGAATACTTGATAGTACGTAGAAAATGACGAATTGTCGCCTCTTTCAGCTTAATCGTACTAAGATATCACGAAGTAGACTAAATATTAGTGTTTTAGAAATCAGTATCTTCAATTGGTTAAAATTTCATAATAAAAATCGATCGTACGATGGTATTTCCAAAATGAAGATTAGTTCCCCGTTGTTCTTATATTCTACCAAGATATCTTGAGACACACTGGTATATTATATTCTACTAATCGGTATTTACAACATATCAAAATTTCATGGCGAAATTTTGAAAACTTGATAGTACTGACAAAATGACGAATTGGTGTCCCGTTCTGCTTAATCGTACTAAGATATCATGAAGTAGACTAAATATTATCATTTTAGAAATCAGTATCTTCAATTGTTTAAAATTTCACATTAAAAATCGATCGTTCGATAGTATTTCAAAATGAACATTGATTTCCCGTTGTGCTTATATTCTACAAAGATATCTTGAGACACACTGATATATTTATATTCTACTAGCAAACCCGGCGGCTTTGCTCGCGTAATATTTGAAATATGTCAAGTGATATTTATATGTCTATTTTTTATTAAAAGGCACTAACTAAATTTTTATTTTATTAAAAGGTAATATATTATTTTATTAAAAGGTAATATTTTATTTTATTAAAAGGTACTTATTACTTTTAGGAATAATTTAAAAAAATTACTATTTAAAACACAGTTTGATTAAATATCATTGTTACACTGCATAAGGCAGAAATGAGACTTAAATTAATAAAACGAAATAAAATTAAATAAATAATAATTTAGAAAATATTTTGAAACTTTAATGCTCAATTAATACGCTCATTTCAGTATTCATTTGAAGTTTTGAATTTTTTAGAAACCATCTTCTTACATCTTAAAATTAACCATCTTGTCAAATTCCAAATCCTACCACTTCTCTCTATGTTGAAATGGGCTATGTTGAAATAGGAACTGTCACCATTAATTTGTCAACATTAATTTTGAAATTGGTTTGTTATTTCCTAATATTCCACAGAAACGTAATTTAGAAAACTGTTAAAGGCCTTTTTTAGAGCGTTTGTTGTTCCTGTGAATCCCAGGTGGTAGAATCATCGGCATAAAATATAGCCTGTGTAGGATCAGAGAATGTTACCATTGATTCGCAACTATTACTTTTATATTTGGTTTATATTTCCTGAAATAGCGTAGAAATCGTAATTTAGGACTTTTTTAGAATGCTTTTCGCACCTCTCCTTCGCTTCACCCCTTTTTAATTCGAATTTATTTTCGACAGTCCTTCGAAGGCATTTATATTTTATAAGTAACTACCATGCCATATTTAAAGTTTCTAGCCTTTTCAGTATCACAGAAATCGCAATTTAGAAAGTTTTTAGCTACTGCAACCCTCTGGTGGTAGTGGCACAAACATAATATAGCTTATGTTTGAGCAGGTTCTATCACCAACAATTTGTCATCATTATTTTTTTAATCGGTTTGGTATTTGAAAAGATTACATAAAAATTGTAATTTATAACGCTTTTCGCTCACTTCATCTTTTTAAATTTCAAATTTTCTTTCGACCGTTCATAGAAAGCAGTTGCATCTTGTAAGTAAATAAAATGCCATACTTCAAAGTGTTAGACCCTTCAGTTATGCAAAAAACGCAAATTGGAACATGTTTTGCTTTTCAACCCTCAGATGGTAGTGACAGCAACATAAAATATAACCTATGTTATAGCAGGGACTGTCACCATTGATTTGCAACCATTACTTTTGAAATAGCTTTGGAATTTCCTTAGATTGAGTAGAAATCGCAATTTAGAACGTTTTTAGAACGCTTTTCGCGCATTTTCACCCCTTTTTAAATTTCCAATTTTTTCGAAACTGTTCTTAAAGGTCATTTGTATGTAATACATATGTACCTTGCCTAATTTTAAGTTGCCAGCCCGTACCGATCACAAAAATCGAAATTGGGAACGCTTTTTTGCTCCTGCAACGTCTAGGTGACAGTGATACCGACTTAAAATAGCGTCTATGTTAGAGCAGAGGCTGTCAGCATCAATTTCTTAACATTACTTTTGAAATCAGTTTGATTCTTCCTGAGATATTGGTGACAAATCGGCATTTAGAACGTTTTTAGAACGCTTTTCGCTCATTTTGCTCCTGCATCTCCTCTGGGTTGGTGGAAACATATATAAAATATAGCCTATCTTGGAGCAAGATCTGTCACCATCATTTTAACACCATTATATTTGAAATCGGTTCAGTATTTCCTGAGATTGCATAGAAAATGCAATTTCGAAAGTTTTTTATAATGCTTTTTGCGCATTTTGACTCCCCTTTTAAATTTCGATTTTTTTAGGAAATGTCCTTAGAGATCATTGATATCTTATAACTAACTACCATTCTAAATTTCACGATTCAAGGCCCTTCTGTCACGCAAAAACCGCAATTTAGATCGTTTTTCACCTGCAGCCCCTTTGGGGTAGTGGCACCGACATAAAATATAGCCTATGTTGGAGCAAGGATTTTCACCATCATTTTGACGCCATTATTTTTTAAATCGGTTTGGTATTTCCTGAGATTGTGTAGAAACTACCATTTAGAACGTTTTTTAGAACGCTTTTTGTGCATTTTCACCCCTTTTAAATTTCGAATTGTTTCAGAACTGTTCTTAAAAATCCTTTATATCTTATAAGTAACTAATATTCCAAATTTCATATTTCTAGGTCCTTCCGTAACGCAAAAATCGCATTTTTAGAACGTTTTTTGCTCCTGCACCCCCTTTGGGGTATTGGCACCGACATAAAATATAGCCTATGTTCTAAGTTGGACTAACACCATCATTTTGATACCATTACTTTTGAAATCGGTTTGGTGTTTCCTAAGATTATGTAGAAACTACCATTTAGAACGTTTTTTAGAACGCTTTTTGTGCATTTTCACCCCTTTTAAATTTCGAATTGTTTAAGAACTGTTTTTAGACACCATTTATATCTTATAAGTAACTAATATTCCAAATTTCATATTTCTAGGCCCTTCAGTATCGCAAAAATCGCATTTTTAGAACGTTTTTTGCTCCTGCACCCCCTTTGGGTTAGTGGCACCGACATAAGATATAGCCAATGTTCTAAGTTGGGCGAACACCATCGATTTGATACCATTACTTTTGGAATCGGTTCGGTAGTTCTTGAGCTTATCTCCGACAAATAAACAATTTTTTCCTCTTTATAATATGAGTATAGTCAAATCGGTATATACAACATATTAAAATTTCATGCCGAAATTCAAAAACTTGATAGTACTGACAAAATGACGAATTGGCGCCCCGTTCTGCTTAATCGTACTAAGATTTCATGAAGTAGGCTAAATATTAGCATTTTAGAAATCAGTGTCTTCAATTGATTAAAATTTCATATTAAAAATCGATCGTACGATAGTATTTCCAAAATGAAGATTAGTTCCCCGTTGTTCTTATATTCTACCAAGATATCTTGAGACACCCTGATATATTATATTCTACTAATCGGTATTTACAAGATATCAAAATTTCATGCCGAAATTTGAAAACTTGATAGTACTGACAAAATGACGAATTGGTGCCCCGTTGTTCCCTGTTGATTCCCTGTTGTTCTTATATTCTTCCAAGATATCTTGCGACACACTGGACAAAATGACGAATTGGCGCCCCATTCTGCTTAATCGTACTAAGATATCACGAAGCAGACTAAATATTAACATTTTAGAAATCAGTGTCTTCAATTGATTAAAATTTCATATTAAAAATCGATCGTACGATAGTATTTCCAAAATGAAGATTAGTTCCCCGTTGTTCTTATATTCTACCAAGATATCTTGAGACACACCGATATATTATATTCTACTAATCGGTATTTACAACATATTAAAATTTCATGCCGAAATTCGAAAACTTGATAGTACTGACAAAACGACGAATTGGTGCTCCGTTCTGCTTAATCGTACTAAGATATCATGAAGTAGACTAAATATTAACATTTTAGAAATCAGTATCTTCAATTGATTAAAATTTCACATTAAAAATCGATCGTTCGATAGTATTTCCAAAATGAACATTGATTTCCCGTTGTACTTATATTCTACAAAGATATCTTGAGACACACTGATAAATTTATATACTACTAATCGGTATTTAACACATATTAAAATTTCCTGCCGAAATTCGATAACGTGATAGTATCGTAAAAATAACAGATTGGCGACCCGTTCTGCTTATATCGCACAAAGATATCACGAGGCAGACTGAAACATTTGTATTGCATTAATCGGTATATTAATGTGTTGAAATCTTGCCAAAATAAATGTCGAAATTCAAAGATTTAACAGTACCGCCTAAATGAGGAATTGGCGCCTATGCTGCTAATATGAGTTCTGGGCAAGACCGATCAATCGTTTATTTATCTATTGCTTATTATCTTGTCCTATATCATAATTTCATCCTATAACTCAATGACGTAGTCAATTTGGTAGACCTCGTCTGTTATATAATACCAAATGTCAAAAAAGAAAAAAATAAGAAAAAGAAAAAGGAAAAAAAAAAAGCAAGGAAGAAAGAGAAATAGCACTGTATCAGAGAACATGAGAATTAAAATAAAGGTGGGGACAATATGAATATAAATATTTCAATTGGAAACAATACCGTTATTATAGACATTCATTTATTATATAAACACGAAGATTTAAATTATACAATGAAACATGCTAGAGTAATGCCCACTGGAGTACACAGTTAACAATTTGCAGCATTCTGTCCAGTTATTCGACCGTTTTAAAAAAAACAAAACAAAACAAAAAAGTGTTTCATAACCATAATTTAACTATATTCTGACCATAAAATGGGCAATAATATGGTAAGAACAGTGTTAAATTACGGTTGTATAACCGTTTTCGGAAAAAACGGTCAAATGACTGGACAGAATGCTGCAAATTTTTAATAGTGTAGTTTTCTGTTTAAAAGATGAATACTAGCCGCTAAAGCTGTGTTAACATATATTGGTATTTTTTGAATGGCCCTGTTAAAAAAAACTACAATCTCTCTCTATATAGATACTCTAGATACACACTCTTCAATAGGACTGTGTGAGGTAAAAATTTCTTAAATCGATTTATCATCCATCTAACATCGCGATCTAACCCCGTTTTTATCTTTACAATATGGAAGCATTTTTTTTTAAATTTTTAGTAACCAAATACGGTCTTCATGCACCCCCTCCCCCTGACCTTCCTGTATTATATAGAATACTTGCTTTTAATTTTTTAAATATCTTTGAAAAGAGGTATTTTTACAGATAAAAAGAGTTTGAATGCCCCTAAACATTCGGTTTTGTACATTTTAAAAAATAGTGAACTACTTTAATAAATTTGATAAATTCATTCTTTAAGAAGTACTACAAAATAAAAGGATTTTTTTGGTCTTGTTATGGCCGCTACAATCTTAATTCAATGAGGAAGGCGGCGCGCGTTCTCCGTAGGCCACCCAAATGGCACCACATTGCTAAGAGCACGAGCGAAACTTCTTTTCTTCCGACATACTATTAAAAAGCTATTGAGGGAAAACAGAAGCAGATTCAATAATTTTAACCGTTCATTTACAATGATGAGAAAAGTAGTTAAAAAAAGAAACTAATATGGTGTGCATAGCATTTATTGTTAATTTACAGGGATACGAACAAGGATTCGATTACAGTACTGACTATTGACAATAATTGCTGCAACTATGTCTTAAATTGTGGCAAGATTTAAAAAAATATAAATAGTTTTCCCTGATACTTTCTGTACATAAACTCTATAATACATCATATACAGAGCAAAACAAAAGATCTCAGTTTATTGACAGAAATGTATGAAAAATAACGTGCAACTGTGCTATGGGTTTCTTAACTGAACTGAATTGATATGTAATATATATACAAAATATAGGTCATATACAAGGCTTCACAAATGCATGCCGATATTTTTCCGATTATTGATTGGAATTCCTAAAATTGGTTGGAATTCCTAAAATTGGGATACAATTGTGTCATGCTTTTTCCAAATGTTTTAAATTGCATTTTATTTCACCTCATTAAACAGTGAAAGTTTTTTTAAGTATTCTGGAAGCTTTGAAAAGTTGTGATAACATTTTATTGAATGAATGTGTTTCCAATCTTGTTGATTTATTACCGTGGACTTTTTAAAATCCAGGAGATTTTTTGTTCATTTCAAGCAAATTACATCAGCTAAATAAATCAATTCATTTAGATAAATTTTCTCTTTTGTAACTTTCTTCTATTTACAATTTGATTTATCTCCATTCTTTTTATTACTTTAACCCTCCGAGCGTCTTGCAAAAGGGTAAAATTGTAATGTTGTTTTCTTTTCATTTTGTTTTAAATGGTAAGAAAATAGGATTTTTTCAACATTATAAAAAAAACTCAATTACAAATATGAATGTAATCCTTGAGGGTATTAATCTTTCTTCGATGTATTTAAAATTCCTTAAATCTATAGAATTATATTATCTTAAATATTGATTGTATTGCTGTGAAACATGGAGCTTAGTGAACGGAATATTACGCCCCAAACACTTAGAGGGTTAAAATTGATTCATTCGAATTAAAGTCACGATTTGACTCCCAGAACTACTGGGAACTAATGTACATAAATACTTTTCTTTTAAAAGTACTTCTTTATCGACTTCTTAATCTAAGCTGTAGATGGTTTATGGACACAAAAGATTCATTAAGATTGACTTGTGGCAGTAATAATAATTAAATCCTTCTATATATAAAAACTAGTATGTTGTGGCCATCACAAAACTTTCTTCTATATAAATCACTTCAATTAAATCATTTAAATATTAAAAGAAATTACATCAATTTAGAATCAATTCGTATCAAAGTATACCTGAATTTGAAGTTTGATGAAAATTCGTCCATTACTTATTGAGATAGAGCTGTAGGGGAAATTCTGAAAAATGCAGCATAGCAGCGCCACCTGTTAAGCGATTTGCACCCAAACACAAACAGAACTAATTCATATTAAGGTATACCGAAATCTGAAGTTTGATGAAAATCGGTGCATTAGTTCTGGAGCTAGAACTATTGTGGAAATCACAAAAAATGCAGCACAGCGGCGCCACCTGTTGAGCGATTTACACGAAAAGGTACGAAACATCAATTCATGTCAAGGACTAACTGAATCTGAAGTTTGATCAAAATCCGTGCATTAGTTCTGGACATTGAGCTATTGTGGAAATCGTAAAAAATGCTGCATAGCAGCGCCACCTGTTGAGCGATTTACACCAAAACATAAACAGCACTAATTCATATCCAGGTATACCTGAATCTGAAGTTTGTTGAAATCCCAAGCATTAGTTCTTGAGATAGAGCTATTGCGGAAATCTCAAAAAATGCAGCATAGCAGCGCCACCTGTTGAGCAATTTACACCACAAGAGGCAAAACGTCGAATCATGTCAAGCACTAACAGAATCTGAAGTTTGATGAAAATCCGTGCATTATTTCTTGAGATTGAGCTATTACGAAAATCGTGTAAATGCTGCAAAATGCAGCCTAGCAGCGCCATATTTAGGGCGATTTCCACCAAAACGTTACCAGCACCAATTCATATCAAGGATTAACGGAATCTGAAGTTTTATAAAAATTCGTGCATTAGTTTTTGAGATAGAGCTTTTGCGGAAATCCTGCAAAATGCTACATAGCAGCGCTACCTGCAGGGCGATTTACACCAAAAACTAACCAGCACCAATCTATATCAGGGACTACCTGAATATAAATTTTTATTAAATTCCGTGCATTAGTTCTTGAGATAGAGCGCCCACAAAATTTGTGTCACATACAGACAGACAGACGGACAGACAGACAGACTCACAGACAGACATTTTGTAAAAACATGTTTTTTGGAATCTCTGACCCATAAAACGTGTAAATCCATCGAAAACTGGAATTCGAAAATTTTCATGAAACCAATACTTTCTTCTTGTCAAGATAGAAGAAAGTAAAAAATAACGATTTAGAAATGGAACAATGAAAATCTCCGCAGGTACCACCAAACGCATCTGATTGGTCAGAGCTTTCTGACGCTATAAGAAGGGTTACCAAGGTGGGGATGGGGGGCTATACCGCCAAGTTTGTCGCCAACTTGGCGCTATTTCCAGTATTTCGCCAAATTTCCGTAGACTCTAATTGAAATGCAATAGATTTACTTGCATGCAGAAAATCAACAAATTGAGATATTTCAATGCAACAAAAACTAATGTTAGCTTATGAATAGAGCTTAATTGAACTATTTACATTATTTTTAAGCACAAACCCTATTTACCATATTCGTAACACTTTATATATAATTTTATATTTAATAATTCTTATAATTATGAGCTCTATAAGCTCTAATGATTATGATCTTAGAGATAAGAAAATAAAAAAGTCCTTCCGGCCAGTGCCGGGAGGAAGAGGTAGCTTTCATATTCCTTATTTTTAAAAAGCAAGATTATATTATTCAAATACAAGAAGCTCAATTTAGTGGAAACCGATTATAGAAGATTCAATACTAATTTTTATCAATACTAAATGATTATGAATGAGAATTTCGCGAAATTAGTCAGCTTTATCCAAGCTGCTTTTATTTAAAGTAACTTATATTTGGTTGCCAAATTCGGCGATATCTTGAAGTTCCTGCCATTTTAAGACAACATTATGGATGAGGCTAACGAGTGAACTTGGTCTAGACCTTAGTAATTCCTGTGCACATGATCTCTCACATCGGAATCTGTTGATATATAAAAGTGCGTTCGCAGGCAAAAATTCAGATTTTTCAAAATGTCACACACACTAGAATTTCAAACTGCTATATCTGAGCCATTTTTTAAGATAAAGACAAAACAAAAATGCTCCGGAATCCTTATATCATGGTCAAATATTTAAGGAAGAAGCATTTTTCAATTTCTAATTTTTTTGCACCTCACTTTAAACATAATTTTTTATATAATTTAATGGCCTCTATTTTGAAACAATATGGCTGATGAAGCTGACCAGCGAACTTGGTAGAGACATTACTATATACTATCCAAATGCCTTCTTACATCGAAATAGGTTATTAATACGCATCACGTGACAAATATCAGATCGTATCAAAATGTCAGCCATGCTAGAAATTCAAAGTACTATAATTCAACCATATTTTAAGATATATTCGAAACAAAAACTGCTCCGGAATCTTTCTATCAAGGTCAAACACATGAAAAAAACTTTTTCATTTTCCAATTTTTTGATAACTCATTTTAAATTTAAAATTTAAATATTTTTTAAATGGCAGCCCTTTTGAAACAAGATGACGAATGAAGCTGGCCAACTAACTCGATCGAGACATTGGTATGTACTATGTACACACCAAGTTGCATTCAAATCGGTTCATAAATACGCACGTTATCGTGTGACAAAAATCAAGTCGTTTTAAAATGTCAGCTACAATAGAAATTCAAAATGCTATAACTCAGCCATTTTTTTAGATATAGACGAAACAAAAACCGTTCCGGAATCTTTGTATTAAGGTCAAACACATACAAAAAAACCTTTTTCATTTTCCAATTTTTTGATAGCATATTTTAAATTTTAAATTTTTAAAATTTTTTTAAATGGTCGCCATTTTGAAACAAGATGGCGGATGATGCTGGCTAACGAACTCGGTCGAGAGATTGGTACGTATTATGTATACACCAAGGTAAATCCAAATCGATTCATAAATACGACTGTTATCGTGTGACAAAAATCATGTCGTTTCAAAATATCAGCCAAGCTAGAAATTCAAAGTGCTAAAACTCAGCCATTTTTTAAGATATAGACGAAACAAAAATTGATCCGGAATCTTTGAATCAAGGTAAAACACATAAGAAAAATATTTTTCAATTTTCAATTTTTTGGTACCACATTTCAAATTTTAAATTTTTTCAAAAATTTTAAATGGCCGTCATTTTGAAACAAGATGGCGGATGAAGCTGGCCAACTAACTCGGTCGAGGCATTGGTATGCACTATGTATACTCGAAGTTACATCCAAATCGGTTCATAAATACGAGAGTTACAGTATGACAAAGATCAGATATATATATATTATATATAGATATGGATATATATATATAATATATATATAGTTAAAAAATTCCAATAGTTATTTCAAGCATTACCACAAACTGTAAACTTTAATTGAAGCACAAAATTAACTTAACCAAACCAAATAAAAACTATAATTTAACTTAATAAACAAACTTAAAGAAACACAACTTAACCAACTTTAACTTAAACAAAACAACCATAAGAAACAAGGCAAATAACTAATTAAACATGGAGACAGGTCTGTGTGGCCTATGACACACCTATGCAGGGTTAAAACTGTTTTTAAGCATGCAACATTCCCCATATTTACCTGTCGAGACCATATTGAAAAAACAAATGAAACAAGATTAACGCTAAATGAAACCGACCGACCGAAATCAATCCATATCAAAAGCGATCTGTTTCCACTACATTCCGTAAACCACACGCTTCGAGTAAAGGCATCAATTCACTTCTGTTCTTGCAAGTTCTAACATAATTATACGTCATATTTTTGACCAGACTCACAGGATAACCCTGTTTCACAGCAGTGACGTACCATTTCAGCATATCCTCATTCAAAATGACACTATCCGATGTCAATCGGTTTAATCTGTTTAAACCGTTAATATAAATGTTTCTGAATACCGATATATGGACATTTGAATTGAAATTCAATATTGCAATTGTTTTAAAGTTAAAATCGTCTCTTTTATCATAAACCGATGTAATTAAATTTCTGTTTTCTAATTTTAGATTTACATCTAAGTAATTTGTATTGCAACTATTATGACTACCGGAAAGTTTCAATTCTAAATTTTTAGGATAATATTTAAATTCATGGTTAATCTTTATTCCATTCAGCTCGCCAATCAAAACGTCGTCGATATATCTGAAACTCATTATGTCTTTATGTAATTCACTTATATTTTCATATATATGTAGATACATGTCGGCCAAAATTGAACTGCAACTCCCCCCCATGGGGATACCCTTAATCTGCTTATATACCTTATTGCCCTCATATAAAAAATTCTCTTGAACCACCAATTGAAACAAATTTTGAAATTCACTTAAATCCATGTATAAATCACCATACCTATTATACACCTCCAATATCTTCTCCCTCAAATCCTCAATCTCTATGTTGTTAAACAAATCTGCAAAATCATATGCATACAATCCTGTAATCTTATTTTTATACCTTTTCACTTTTTCCAACAGTTCATAACTATTACTTATTATAAAAGTTGAATTCTCACTTTTAATCTTCAAAAATATTCTCTTCAATACCTTTAATAATTTTTTATTCGCACATTCAATATAGGAATTATAACCACATGTAACGGTTCTAAATTTCACAGGGCATTTATGGAACTTGGGTATTAAAACCAAATAAGGAAAATTCAAATTATCTTGTTTTGTTTTAATTTTTTTATACATTGCCCTAATTCTGTTCTCCACCTCATTAATTTTTGCCCTAATTAACTCATAATTATTTGTGTTTTCATAACTTTCTCTTAATATTTTTCCATATAATTTTTTACAGATAATTGCATAGTTAGTACTTGCCTTATCTACATATGTTATTATAAAATCATCTTGGATGTTTTTTATAGCTTTTCTTAAATCAATATATTTCTCTTCGGACAAACCCTCAAAGTTTTTAACGTATGTCTCCTCTAGTTCCTTTAAAATATGATATTTCCATTCTTCAAATAATTCTCCAGGTAGTCTGTATTTATAAGTTAACTTTTGTATAAAGATTTCTATATTATATTTAAACCGTTTAACTGCATTACTTTTCGTGAAATTCCGTTTTATTCTGTATTTTGCTCCATAACTCATTTGATTTTTCAGTTCGACATTTTGTACGATATCTAGATTCCCAGTTATTACATGTCCATAATGTTTGTCTACATATTTGTTGTACACATCCTCATTACATTTACAAATGTCTGCATTTTCGTTCCTATTAATATTTTTAGAATAATAATTATAATTAAAGATCATTCTACCTAAAGGCTTGTCATACTTAAACGCTTTAACAATATTTAAATTTTTTATTGGTAACATGTCCTTATATTTATTAAAAATCCTTTTGTAATTTACATTACTGTAGCACCCTCCTATGTAATCTATAACGAAATATACTTTATCTGCATCTTCCTGATTTTCACACTTTGACTTACAGTAACTTTGCCAATTATTTAATTTTATTCTATATTTTAATAGATCAATACCCAGATCTATGTTATGTATTCCTATTTTTTGCGATAACAAAATCAAAACCTTAGGTATCAACATCTTTTTGACATTGAATATGATATATTTGATACTCTTGAACTTGTCATTACCGTTACAATTCATTAAAGCTGTTACAATGCTTTCACCGTCCTTCAATCCAACCAATTTTTCTCTAGTAATCCCTGAATCACGATTACTTTTTCCATCTTTATAAACGTTATAGCCATTAATATCACACTTTATCTTTGCATAGATGGAGTCAGTCATGTCTCGATTTTTAAAGGTTTGTATAATGTTGCACCCACCAAACATAACGTTCAACCCATAGGGATATAGTGTACCATGTGCAATCATCATATCCTTTTCATATATTTTTCTTTTAATTTTATTTTGGACGATTTTTAAAATTGATATTTTAATGTTATCTATACCATGTTCAGCGAAGTGTTTTATTTCTATATCTTCATGCTCTCTCTTAACTTTTAAATTTCTTATATCTGACTTATGGTTATTGAAGCGTTTGTTCAGTGGAGTTGAAGTTTGACCAATGTATGCAACATTACATACTTGACATCTTAGCTTATACACGCAATTGTATACTTTACAAAATTTTAAACATTTCCCATTATTTTGTCCAAAATCGTTTTTCGTGTTTTCCGCACAGATACATACCTTACATCTTTTATCTGTACACTTATCAAAATTTAATACATTATTGTTCTTATAAAAATTTCTGTTGTAAAAATATCTAGTTTTATAACATTTATATTTGATACCTATATTACCACCTTCAGTACCCTTAATTATATGACTACTGTTATAGAAGCACCTAGTACTGTACTTAACGTAATTTTCACCATCTCCACCACCGCTATCCAAATTCATAGAAACACGATCAAAACTACAATTTTTATTAGCTTTTCCACAATTATTTATTTTTTTATTTTCAAATATTTTTTTGCAACCGCTCACGCTCTCCCACTTCTCCACACTTTCAACTATATCTATTTCACAATCACTATGCTCCAAACTTTCATAATCATGGTCACTTTCTAACGATCCACTCTCTACCATTTTATTGAGAGTCGACCGAGCACAACGGTCATCTTTGATGTACCGTCTCTTGCCGGTCTCCATATAATTTATTCTACCTTCCATGTTATGCATATTTCAAAACAATTCAATTCCCAATTCAAATTCAAAAATTATGTTTCCAGCACATACCACTAACCATACTTTAGCCACCATGACCATACTGAAATAGCCATACACAATAACCCTCCAAAGGGGACATTTTTGGGGGAGTCGTAAGAGAGACATGAGCAAATTGCAGCATATTTTTATATATACCTAGAACAAACACCTATTTAACTATCAAACATATTAAAAACAAACACTTAACAGAATTAGTTAACGAACGCAACAAAATACAAAAACACACAAATCAGTAAAACCTCTTAACTTGACAAATCCAATAAAAAGCACTTAAAATCAATTAAGCTACAAACGGTGGTAATTACAAACATCTTATACATGCAAACATCTAAACAAATCATATATATATATATATATATATATATATATCAACTTTTGAACGGAGGGTGTTTTCGGGGTCTGGGGGTCATGATCGATGAAAATATAACGAACTTTTTTGAAATAGCTTTCCTCCGAACGGCTGCAATATGTAGCTTTTTGTAATGAAAGCTACCTAAAAGCTACCTATTGCAGCCGTTCGGAGGAAAGCGATTTCAAAAAATTTTGGTATATTTTCATCCATCATAACCCCTAGACCCCGAAACCACCCTCCGTTCAAAAGTTGATATATATATATATATAATGTAATTAATATCTATTTATTTTATATTAGATTAAATGTGTTTAACAAGGTATTTAAAATTTTATTTCAAAATGTATTAACTGCATCCTTTGGTATCATTTACTGTGAATTCTTAACTGTTTTATTCACCTTAATCTTTATGATATAGTGGCAGCCATGTGCGCGTGGATTTTTGTAAAATACTGAAATATTAATCGGTATGGTGTTTATTATTTATATTTTATATCCTATAAATATTTAAATACGTTTTATTGATTCTTCCATTTCATATTATTTGTTTCTATTCTGCTTTCATTTTTAATCAATTCATTTGATTTTATGGTTGTTTGGGCACAGGGGAAAATAACTTTTAGCTTTAGCTTATTTTTCCCACAGAAAACACCATTTTGCTTATATCATTGAATTCTGTGCCCTTGATAACGTAATTCAATGTATAAGCTTTTCAATTTTTGTCGGTGTCCACTTTTTTCTTTTTCTTCCATAATAATTCTTATATTAATTTTTTTTTTTTTTAATACTTACAGCTTTCATTTATAATATTTGACGGTGGAAGGTTATGTTTAATTAATGGTTTTATATATATATATATATATATATATATATATATATATATATATATATATATATATCTGATCTTTGTCACACTGTAACTCTCGTATTTATGAACCGATTTGGGTGAAACTCGGTGTGTACATAGTACCTACCAATGTCTCGGCCGAGTTCGTAGGCCAGCTTCATCCGCCATCTTGTTTCAAAATGGCGGCCATTTAAAAATTTAAAAAAAATTTAAAATTTGAAATGTGGTACCAAAAAATTGAAAATTGAAAAATATTTTTTTTCTGAAGTGTTTGAACTTGATACAAAGATTCCGGAGCAGTTTTTGTTTTGTATATATCTTTAAAAATGGCTGAGTTATAGCATTTTGAATTTCTAGCGTGGCTGACATTTTAAAACGTCCTAATTTTTGTCACGCGATAACAGGCGTATTCATGAACCGATATGGATGCACCTTGGTGTGTACAAAGTACATACCAATGTCTCGACCGAGTTCGTTGGCCAGCTTCATTCGCCATCTTGTTTCAAAATGGCGGCCATTTAAAATTTTTTTTTAATTTAAAATTTAAAATGAGATATCAAAAAATTGGAAAATGAAAAAGATTTCTTTCTTATGTGTTTGACCTTGATACAAAGATTCCAGAACAGTTTTTGTTTCGTCTATATCTAAAAAAAATGATTGAGTGCTAGTATTTTGAATTTCTATTGTGGCTGACGTTTTGAAACGACCTGATTTTTGTCACGCGATAACAGGCGTATTTATGAACCGATTTGGATGTAACTTGGTGTGTACATGGTACATACCAATGTCTCGATCGAGTTCGTAGGCAAGCTTCATTCGCCGTCTTGTTTCAAAAGGGAACATTTAAAAAACTTTTTTAATTTAAAATTTAAAGTGAGGTATCAAAAAACTGGAAAATGAAAAAGGTTTTTTTTATGTGTTTGACCTTGATACAAAGATTTCGGGGCAGTTTTTGTTTCGTCTATAGCTTAAAAAAATGGTTGAGTTATAGCACTTTGAATTTCTAGCATGTCTGACATTTTGAAACGATCTGATATTTGTCACGCGATAACACACGTATTTATTAACCTATTTGGTTGTAAGAAGTCATGTGGATAATATATAGCAATGTCTCGACCAAGTTCACTGGCCAGCTTCATCCGCCATCTTGTTTTAAAATGGCGGCCATTAAATTTAAAAAAATTATATTTAAAGTGAGGTGCAAAAAATTAGATATTGAAAAGGTTTCTTTCTTAAGTATTTAACCTTGATATAAGGATTCCGGAGCATTTTTTGTTTCGTCTTTATCTTAAAAAATGGCTCAGATATAGCAGTTTGAATTTGTTTATGTGGGTGACATTTTGAAAAATCTGATTTTTTGCCTGCGACAGCACTTTTATATATCAGCGATTCCTATGTGAGTGAGCATGTGCACAGGAATTACTAAGGTCTCGACCAAGTTCAATGGTTAGCCTCATCCACCACGTTGTCTTAAAAGGGCAGGCACTTCAAGATATCGCCGAATTTGGAAACCAACTATAAGTTACTTTAAATAAAATCAGCTTGGATAAAGCTGACTAATTTCGCGAAATTCTCATTCATAATGATTTAGTCTTGATAAAAATTAGTATTGAATCTTCTATAATCGGTTTCCACTAAATTGAGCTTCGTGTGTTTGAATAATATAAGCTAGCTTTTTAAAAATAAGGAATTCCTCCCGGCACTGGCCGGAAGGACTTTTTGATGAATGGTGAGTCAGTCAGTGTCAAAAAAGCGAAACTTTGAGTTCATATATTTTCTGAACTAAAAATGATAGAAACGTGTAAATTTGAACATTTTGCTCCATTTGAAGAATACTTTTAGAAAAACGAAGTTTCAAGTTCCTGGGAAACTCCAGCACAAAGGTATGGGATTGTCAAAAGTACCCTGACTTGCTTCCAGAAAAGGATGCTTACGGCTGTGATTTCTCGATTTGGCAGGGGCACTGCCGTGCCTCCAGACAATACAAACAGAATTGATATGATTGCTGCCTCCAAAACAGCTGATTTGTTAAGAATGGAACTTGTGTTAACTTATGTGCAACATTTTTTTTACTAATAAATTTTATTTTATTAGAATTCAGATGTAAAAATTGTTTAGTAAATATAATGTATACTGAGTAAAATCTCTGTACTTTGAAAAAGTTGTCACGATGCAGTTAAACAATTTTACAAAGATAAAAGAAAATCTATCAGAAAAAATATAAAAAATGTCAGTTGCCATGCTTTACACCCCAACCTTTCACATAATGAAAATGCACAAATTGCAGTATTTTAAATTTAGACTTGCTGACCTTTTCTAAATTAGGTTAATTGTCGCTATCATACAGATTGTAACTTTATAAATCCCAATCTAGCTCATTATTGGCTCAAAAATTTTTGAGATTATGAACGAATTAAGAGATCGGAAAATAACGATCATAAGCAAAAATGCCGATTGTGAAATTGAGTTAACTTGGAATTTCGAATTCAATTCCTTAGAAAAACTTTTTTTAAAGAAGCATATTTTTATTTTTTTTTCTGAAATGAAAAGTGCGAAAAACTCAAGTAGAAACATGTTGTTAGGTTTACCTTTGTCAGCTCGCATTCTCATAAAAAACTCAAATGCGAAGCTGATCTGAATTGTTTGGCATCTAAAACGCTACATGAGAAATAGGATTTTTTAAATACTTAAGTATATTATAAAATGTTACCCATATCTTTTAAATCCTATAATCAGTATTTTAATTCATTTTGCTACTATGATCCACTAAATTTGTTGGCACGTCATGATAATTTAAAATATTTTTTTGGAAAAAATTGGCACGCGGATGTGAAAAGTTTCGCCGACCCTGATCTAGGTGGACAAAATCCATTTTTCCAATTATCTCGGAATTTGACAAAACCGCGTGTACTGGTAGCTGAATGTGTGTAATTTCGAGATCCGTACTAGTTTTGGCGTAGAAAAATCGATTAATTGTGACCGTAAAGTAGCTATTTACGCAGTTGGTTTGAGGGAGTTTCAAAAGTTGCACTAGTTTCCTCTATGTTTGAAAGCACGTCGTGACTATTCTGTTTTATTTGAAAGCACGAGCTTGCTGATCTAATGCCACAGCTTTATCAAGGTCAGATTTAACACATTTTTGTTTGAAAATAAGCGATATTAAACCCGCTTTACCACTTTTTTGAAAGGCTGAAATTCTGGATGATCCCTGATGTTGTTTTCAAATTTCATCTTGACTTTTAACACCTTATTCAGCAAAAAGCATTTTTTAAAATCAAAGTGCCATTCCTAAAGTATTGAAAAATTAAACAAACTCCTGCAAATAGCTGCAGATCAGTATGTTTTTATTAATAAACAAGCATCACTTTAACTTCCAGTGTATGTATGTATGTTTAGTTCAAATCTTGAAAGTCAAATTTAAATCTCTTTGGATTATCTTATTGAGCCGAAAAGATGAATACATGTGTAATTTGATTGTTTAGAATACTGTTTCTACAGGGCTTCACAAAAATTTAGATTAAAACTTGCAAGTTAATTTTAAACCAATTTCAATAATCAGATTGAGCTGAAACTTTGCTCAGGATATGTAATTCTGATGACAATGCAATATTATTATAATTTATGAAACATAGTAGTTACGCTTTTTTTACAGGGCCACATAAAAGATTAGTTCAAATCTTGTAAGACAATTTTAAACCACTTTCAATTATCTAATTGAGATGAAACTTTCCTTACATGTGTTTTTCCGATGACAATTCTATTAAATTACAATTTGACGAATGTAGAAATTATGCATTTTTTACAGGGCCACACAAAAAATCTCGGAATGATTGTTGCTAAAAAACAGAAATTTTAATTAAATTTCTATAAAATGACTATAGGTTATTGAGATACACAATAGATTTTTTAAAATTGAAAACAAAGTGCGTAGCAGTTGTATTTCTTTTACAGTTGTATTTCTTTTACACATAAAAAATTCGAATAGATTACCGTCTATATGGAGAAATTTTATTTCAAATTGAATAAAATTTATATAGGTTATTTATTCACACAACAGCATTTTTTCAACCGAAAATAATTTTAGTAGCATTTATATGTTTTACATGGTACCACAAAACATTAAAGTTTTTTTTAATACGATTTTATTTTTAAAAAAATAATTTTTCAGGATGACTACACAAATTTCTCGAGAAATTCTGAATAGACAAAAATACAAAAAGAAATGAATGTTAACTCACATGTGTGCATTAAATTGTTTTTTACTTAATTGTAAAATAAGTATGTTTAACGTATTATTTGTAATGAATTATACAGGGTACCCACTAAAGTCCTTCCAACGCTCTTAATTGCCGAACAGTTGCAGCTAATACGCATAAAAGTGGTGTCAAGGTATAGTAAAGCGGCTATGCTCAACCAGATGACACCGCTTACAGCATCAATCTCGAAAACGAGATTTATACTCAGAACGAGATTCATTTAGAATTCATGTTCACAAGGTGTGCTTTCGAACTAAATCAATGATGCTCTACAAATTTGTCATTCACTTTTATCCCATATTTCGAACCGATAGGAACGCTAATGCCGCCATTTTGCACCAGGTGGCGCTGTAAGCGGTCTCATCTAGTAGCGCATGGCCTCTTTACTATACCTAGACACCACTTTATGAATATAGATGCAGTCGTTCGGCAGTTAAGAGGGTGAGAACGGACTTTAGTGGGCACCCTGTATTTTTATTTAAAGACATTGTTGTTAAATAACCAAATATTTATCACTGTTTGGGTAATTTATTAGTGATGCATTAAAAAAAAAACAGCAAAATCTAATTAAACTTCAACGAAATGATTTTGTCCACCTAGATCGTCAAAACGTCCCACTGTGCGACGGTATAATCCGTTAAAAGAATAAGAATATCAACGCTGTCAAAAAAAAAAATTCGTGTTTGGAAGTCTATGCGCTACTCATTGAGGAACTCTTTTTTTTTTTTCTAGGCTAAAAGTAACCAAATGTCACTATTTTAAGACAATTTTTTTACACATTCATCATACATTTAATTTATATCACATATAAAAATCTAAAACCATCCGGAGGATTAAATGTATTTGAAAATAAAATATAAAACCTGCTTGATATTTTCACAACGTGAATACTCGGATTACTTTTTTTTAATGTTTTTACAAATAAATATCAATAATTTTGCACAAATATACGCAACCTTCAGAACCATTATATTTATAACTCATAAAATTTCAAAGAGTTTGGATAATAAGAACTATATTTTTTAAATATTAAATTACCCGAGATGAAAAAAAAAATGAGAAAAAAGTACATCTCACAGAAACTGTGCACCTTCGAAAACATGCTTATAACTCATAAAAATTTCAAAGAGATTGCACAATAACTATTTTGTTTTTAACATCAAATGACCTAGGGTGAAAAAACAGTGACAAGAAAAAATTTCTTACAAGCTCTTTTCCCAGTAAATTTTTTATACAGGCTTCGAAAACATTATATTTATAATTCATAAAAAACAGAGTTTGTACAATAAGAACTTTTTTTTTTCAAATATTAAATGATCCGGTTTAAAAAAAAAGTTCGAGAAAAAAAAAAAAACACGCAGGTGTACGCTGCCATAGGCAGTGGGGCCTCTAACATTAGGTTCGTTTAGAAAGATTTTCGTTAACACTGATGTTATGTATATTTAAGGTTATTAGCACGGGCCCGAGAAATTAGAACGGGCCTGTTCAGCTAATAATTCATAAAATATTTCTGAATGTTGTTGGTATGGATTATGCACGCCTGTAAAGGAAACAATTACAATCCTCGCCTGTTCCGAAATTGAAAGTGTCCTCAGAATGAAACTGCAACAGAAATCGAAAAAGTAGAAAACTCTTATTTTAGCCTTCTACCTCAGATATCTTACGCAAATAGAATATTTTTAAAATAATGAAATGAGAAGGAGACATTCGTAGAGAACGCTTCTATTGATTTAACATTAGCTTGCGAATGTCCTACGCTATTTCTGGTTTTTAACTCTCTTCATGCCATAAATATAATATTATCGACTACTTCGAAAGAAAAATGTATGACAATTTTCCAATGACGCTGTAACGCATCCAACAGAAGAGATAGTCCGCGATATCTCTCTTGGTTATCACGTGATCAAGATAGGCTGGTTTTCACCTAGTGCCGAGCTTCCATGTGATCAATGTTGGCTGAAAAGCAATCGAGAACAGTGGAGCACCGCGGCCTATTATTTTTGCTGGTTACGCTTTGTAAATAACGTACTTATTTGAAACATATATTTTTTTAACCTTTCAATAAGCGCGCTTTCACAATTTTTATGACAAATGTAATTTTTGAGAATATTTTTTCTTACAAATGATACAGAAATTCAAATTCAATTTTTGCTTTTGATATGTATCTTAACTCTAGGGAAGAAGGGTTCAAATGTGAACATGGGGCAGATGTGAACATCGCAATTTTTCAATAGTTATTATATGTTATTTTATTTAAAAAAATTACCAAAGATGGAATTACCAAAGAAGCTCCTGTAGACATATAGTAAAATTTTTTTGAAGCTCTTTGACATTTTTTTTTGTCGCAGTAGCCAAAACATTGTTTATAGATCTCAAAAGTAAAATCTTAGTTCCAACGAGATAAGCGAATGGGTCAATCCATTTAAAGTGGTACAGCACTGGTTGCTCGACCATTTTTAAAAAATCTGAAAGTTTTTGTACAACAACCCTAACATGATGGAAGTTCAAAATGACTATTATTTTAATTTTATTAATTTTTGTTTGTGCATGGCGGCCATCTTTATTTCATCATCTGCAGCAATTTTCTCACAAGAAGGGTTTACGGAATTGTAAATAATTCATCTTTATTTATCCAATTCAAGTGCGGATTAAAGCAATTTGTACAGAATACATTGGGCTAAAAATTTGGTAATAGAGAAGTTTCCGAAACTAACTTATTATTGGTGAAATTTAAGCACAAAGTTTCAGTTTTTTTCCAAAATTTGTCCGTTTACAAGAGGAAATTTTTCTAGCAAGGAAAACTGTAAACACGACATAATTATTTTTTTACAAATAGGCCTAAAGTACATGTACTCACACGCCAAGTTCCAGATCTGGGACTTGGTTCCAGATCTGGGCAACATGTCAAAACAATACTGCCAAGCCAAACTATTGTTTTGTTGTAGTCACAGGTAAGTATTTATTCCAGAGTGCCATTTAAATTTATTTTTTTAATTATCTTTAAATAATAGTAATAGAAAATAAAGCCTTTTGCAAAGCTTAGCAATTAATTTAAAAAATAATTATGCCTAAGGCTTACATTTTGTATGGTTTCAGTAATTTTTGTTGTAATTTTAGTAACTAAAAGAAACCTCAACACTTGTACATAAAGAAAAAAAAATATTTTTATACAAGACCCGAGACAAAAACATAATAGGAAAAGACAAAAGCTGTTAATGTTGGCATGCTTGTTGGGACATGATCGAACGTGTCACAAAACATTCCTGATTGTTGGTTTAAAAACCACAATTTTAATGCCGCTTGCCAGTCCCTGAAACTTGTTCCTACCATAAGTATGTTCCTGTAAATGAAACATTATACTATGTTACCATGCATCAGCCTCTAGGAATTTTGAGAAAGAAAAGATATCCAAAGCCCTTTCAAAATTTATTCTGCAGAAAAATGACATTTTTACATAAGAAGTAAGCTAGGAATTTTTAACGAAGTGAGACTTGCACATAGTGATTTCAAAGTTTGTTTCTATGAGCCAGCAGGGCCAAGATCTTCAATCAAGTTATCAAGAGATGCAAGACTTGGTTCCTACGAATAAATTTTAAGAAAGACCAAAATTGTGGTTTTCAACCAACAAGAAATAATGTGTTTTGAGACGTTTGATCATGTCTCAACAAGTATGAAAACGTTAACAGATTTTCTCTTTCCCTATTCTGTTTTTGTCTCAGGTCTTGTATAAAAATATTTTTTCTCTTTATGTAAAAGTTCTGAGGTTTCTTTTAGTTACTAAAATTACAACAAAAATTACTGAAACCATAGGGGAAGGTGATATACCTCTGACCATATTGTTCCTTTGACCACCTAGGCTGTAGCGCCATCTAGCAGCATTTTATGAATTTTGGTGTAATTAGTGCATAGTTACTTCACTAGAGGGCTTGTGCATCCTACTGTGGATTATTCTAGTCAAAGGGCATTCCTGTGAATAATAGTAATACATTTCTATGATAAAAATTTAAGTATTTATTTGTTAATGTTTTGCCTAATAATATATTTTGTGCTATGTCTTTGTTGATAGAAATAATTTGACATGGTAGCTATAGACTTTTATAAATATGGTGCGGCTTGCGAAATTGATTATCCTATCCCTAAAACTGTAGCATACGTTGTAATTTGCACTAGCATGGTGTTGTATCTCTGACCATGATCAGTTGTTGTTCCTTTGACCAGGTCAGAGGTACAACACTCTTAAAAAAATTTCTAAACATTTAAACTTTTTTGACTTACAACTGTCTTGAAATTAGTTTACGATATTTTTTTTATTTTAGTTTTTAATAAATAATGATAATAAAAAATATTTAGACTGGGGTAAGAACACAGTTCATGTACCTCCTAAACTCATAGCCCTCAAAGGAAAAAAAAAATAAGTTGTAGGGATAACGTCTGTCGAAAGGGGAACAACTATCACAATGCATCCGGAAACATCATTCCCCTTTTGTTTGTTTTCCCCCTGTCAACTTTAAACCATTTATGCTTCACAGAACGCCTCTTGGATTAATCGGGCTCCAAACCCGTCAGGCTTAGAGATCCTACATTAGAGAGAGAGATTGGACATTGAAGAAATATCCGCCATTTTCGTTACAAAGTAGATGGAACACCGTACAACGCAATGCATTTTTATCAGCCTCTAACACTTTTTATTCTATTAAAATTATGAAATTTTCATTTTATATGTCTTCAAAGAGTCTTTCAGAACATAAATATGAGCACATTTGCATTTTAATGAGTAAGAATTCCCAGAAAATGGATTTTTTACTCTTATTTTTTTTTTACTAATTAAAATAGTGGGCAGAGGAGGATTGGGCATGTAAGAACATTACTTTAATTTCACAATATTTGAGAAAATAATTTTTAACGATTATCAGATAGAAAATGAACGATAAAATTCGATTTTTTTTAACTATCTGTAATTTATTACGCATTTTAAATCAACAGTAATTATTATAATTTTCACCATCTTCGCATTGATAGTTTCAGAAATATTAAAATTTGAACGTATTATATAATCACTCCTATTTAAGTATGTATGCCATTCAAAGTTAATTTAATATGTGCGCTGAAAATATTTTATGATAAGTTTCTACGTACTGCTACTTCTCTTTGATATTCTTTTTAAATACGGAAGTCTTGAAAATATATAATATTAGAAGAGTATTGTTATCAAAACATTAAATGAAAGTTTAGAAAAAAAGTTAAATAGAAGCACTTCTGTTAAAAGAAACAAATAAAAAATATGAAAAACAAATTCTATCAATAAATCAAAATCCGATAACTAAGTAAAATTACACTGCTGCGTAGCGTAAAACAGCTCAGTAAAAAAAATGCATTTTCTGAGAATTCTTACTCATTAAAATAGAAATGTGCTTAGATTTATGTTCCGAAAGACTCTTTGAAGGTATATAAAATGAAATTTTCATAATTTTAATAAAATAAAAAGTGTTACACGCTGGTAAAAATGCATTGCGTTGTACGACGTTCCATCTACTTTGTAACGAAAATGGCGGACATTTCTTCAATGTCCAATCTCTCTCTAATGTAGGATCTCTAGTCAGGCTGGTCAAATGAGACCATATTCCAAGAGTTATTTCAACATTTTCTAAAAAATGTTAGACCTAGTACTGAAAGACCAGTATTGTTATTATTTGATAACCATGAATCTCATATTACCATACCAATAATTGTTTCAGCCAATGCTAGTGGTGTGACTAATGACGTTTCATCCACGCTCTAGCAATAAAATGCAACCCCTTGGTAAGGGTGTTTATGGTCCTTTGAAAGCCTGTTTCAATCTAAAACATTGCTGAACTTGCGGGCATAGCAGATTCTAATGCCGTGGTTCCAAACAATATTATGAAAGGTTTTAAGGTTATAGGGATTGTGGCTTTCAATGATAATGTTTTCTCTGATGATGAATTTCTTGCAGCTTCTGTAACAGACAGACCGATGCTAAATGAAACTGATTTCGATAAACCATCAGCGAGTGGCGCAGCTCAAGCTGACAATATCATTCCTCAATGTAGCAGTTCAAATTTAACGTCACTTATCATAACACCTGAAACTGTGAGACCTCATCCAAAATTGCAAGCACGGAAAATGTCAAATAGGGGTCGGTATAAAGGGAAATCTCGTATGCTGACTGATACTTTTGAAAAGCTAATTATTGGAGCTGAAAAAACAAACAAAAGTAACTCCCTAAACGCAAGAAACAATGATATTGAATAAAATGATTTCTTAATTCATTGTTGCGTTGCCTAATTGGCTGGTCAGAGGTCCAACAACCCATGGTCACAATGTTATTATTTTTTTTAAATGAAATTAACCATAATAAAAGAAATTCTAGAAACTTGAAAAAATTATATTTGATAAACCAGATGATACAGATTATAATAAAACAAAGAAATTGAATTTAGCCTAAATAGTTAAGCTACGAAAATTAAAATATTGCAAAGTGGTCAATGGAACAACAACTTCCCCTACAAAATGTAGACCTTAGGCATAATTATTTTTTAAATTAATTGCTAAGCTTTGCAAAAGGCTTTATTTTCTTTTACTATTACTTAAAGATAATTAAAAAAATTAATTTAAATGACACTCTGAGATAAATACTTACCTGTGACTACAACAAAACAATAGTTTGGCAGTATTGTTTTGACATGTTGCCTTTGCCATATCTCAGCTTGTAGTCAAATCTCCATCCTGAAATTTCTTGTGCATAACACCACCATACAATACTCTCAGAAACCAGAACTTCAGATTTTTATCTCGTGCCCCACCAGAGATATCAAAGCCTCAAAAGTGCGATTTTTGACATTTTTGAAAAATTTGGGATTTTTTTTAGCGAAGAGAAAGCAAGTCCCAGATCTGGAACTTGGAGTGTGAGTACAAGTACTTTCGACCTATTTGTAAAAAAAAATTATGTCATGTTTACAGTTTTCCTTGCTAGAAAAATTTCCTCTTGTAAACGGGCAAATTTTGGAAAAAAACTGAAATTTTATGCTTAAATTTCACCAATAAGCAGTTAGTTTCGGAAACTACTCTATTACCAAATTTTTAGCCCAATGTATTCTGTACAAATTGCTTTAATTAATTACCATCTTATATTGATGAATTACCATCTTATATTGATATCGCATATTTTAAATCGTTAACAAACTTCATTATCTATAATAATTATATATTGCAAGATAACACATTATATTTACAGCACGTCGGTATACCACAAGGTGGTTGTACATCCAGTTTATTATCAGACTTATACTTATATCACTATGAACGTACTTTTACTAATAATAATCTCCATTTATATCGTTATATTGATGACATAATTTTAATTGCCACTGATCAATTTAAAATTTCTCAATTTCCAGTTGATTATCCCACTAATTTGGAATTAACGGAAAACCTCTTATCTAACAATACAATTAACTTCTTAGATCTTAAAATTACAATAAAAGACAATAAAATAATAACAGATTTATATGATAAACGTAAAGAATTTAAATTCAAAGTTAATACATTTACAAATTTCAAATCTTGTCTTCATCATTCTGTATATCGAAATATACTACTTAATCATTTATATAGAATAAAATGTTAATGTTCTTCTCATCTAATTAACAATAATATTAAAAAACAAATTTATGATGCATTAAATCACGGTTTTCAAAAAAAAAAAAATCATATATTCATTAATATACAATTAGTACTTACATGATCTTCAAAAAAAAAAAAAACAAAAAAAAACATTAACACATGCGTGAACAAAATTACAAAAAAATTATAAAATAAAAAAATATTTATAAAAAATTAAAAATTGTAAAATAATAATAAACAATTTCTATAGTATGGTTGGGTGGGTAGATGTTAGAGTACGGAGGAGGGTGGTGTTGTCTGGATAATACGCAATGGTTAATTTAAAAAAAATGATGGGGCTTTAGTATTATAACTACATTTCTAATACGTATTTTATATGGATGTGAATTTGATGTTTTATATGTAATTGGTGACTTTTCTTTTTATTTCAATTCATATTAAATTTAACTTATTTAATCAAATTCAATATTAACTTGTTTTTAAAATTTAGTCTACTCAGGACAATATCATATTAATTAATAATAGTATACCATCTTTTTAGTGATTATTATGCATATAAGTTTATTTGATATAACTAATGTTATACTGTATGTATTAAAATTGGTTAAATAGTTTTTATTATTATTCCTCTATACTTTTTGATATTGTTTTGTTTTCAGCTTTGTGTTCCATGATTGATTATCGGTTTAATTTGTTTGATTGTCACAATCATATTTTTTTGGCTTTTTTATGGCTAATATGAGGATGATTCATACACTGTATTTGGGATCTTTGGGATATTGGGAATTTTGGAATCTGACAATCTTCTATAAACATCCATTTTTTATTTATTTATTTATTTTCTTTCCAGTTCATTTTTTATATGTAATGGTAATTATTAAGGTTTTTTAATATTATTATTATTATAGAATACATTTTTTTTTACAGCATATAGCTATATTTTATATATTATCAATGGTAATTTTTTTTAATTCCTCAGTGTAGATTAAATGGGTTTGGTAATAGAATATATTGAAAGCATTATATTAAGATTTAATTTATTTAAATTTTTTTGAATAATGATATATAGTATGGTATTTTTATATTAGGATTTGTGTAGTAATGCCGTTGATATGTTTTTATTTCTTTAGCTTTTATTAAGTTCTTCTTTTTGTGACATTTGAATAATAATAATAGTTTTAAAATAAAATAATAGATGGCAGCACCAAAAATTTTGTCTTTTTAAAGCTTCTATTAAAGTAATAATTTTAATTTTTTACACCAGGTGGTATTTAACGCTGATTATTGGCAATATTGTAAAATTGATATTAAACAATTTAAAATTGTTTTTAGGTATTTTAAATAATGTAATTATTTTCTATTTATATTATATTTATTGTATTTATCAGGGTATTTCAAAATGAATTAACTGAATCCATGGGTTTTAATTTCTGTGTTAACTTAACTGTTTTATTCACCTTAATTTTGTCGTGCTTGTGGATTTCATGTGTGGAAATATATTTTGAAAACCTACTGGGAATTTATTCGGTAAGTTGTGTAAGATTTCTATTGCTATAAATTGGATATTTAATGGGTTGTAGTGTTTTTTTTTCCATTTCATGCCATTTGATAATGTTCTGTTTTAATCTTGAGACTGTTCTTTTGGTTCTATTGGTTGTTCGGGTACAGAAGAAAAAAAATTTCAGCTTTTAGCTTTTTTCTCACAGAAAACAAAAGATTTGCTTATATCATTGAATTCTGTACTCTTGAAAACGTAATTCAATATATAAGTTTTTCATTTTTTTTTCAAAATCCATATTCTTCTTTTTTATTCTTCCTTATTAATTCTTGTAATTAATTATAAGGTACTTTATTTTATACATACAGTTCTATATTATAGGTTTGTAGCATCCATTTTTATTGTCAATTCATTCACAATAATGCGGTTTTTGATGATGGTCGGTAATGTTTAATTAATGTTTATATATTATATATACCGGGTGTCCCAAAAAGGACTGACTGATTTTAAAATTCAATAACTTGCAAACGGTGACAGATATTTAAAAAATTCTTGCAGGAGGGTTATGCATAAGGTCAAAAGTTTTTTTTACAGTGATTTCCAATTTTAGTTCGAATTACAAACAATAGATGGCGCTGCGATCAATAGATGCTGAATTCAGGCTCGATTTTTGGTACTTCGTGGCCCGGATAATACATTTCCATCTCCTTTTTCAGCATGGAACAAGAGAAAGGACCAGAAATCGAGCCTGTATTTAGCGACTATTGCTTACAGCGCCATCTATTGTTTGCAATTCGAACTAAAATCGAAAATCACTGTAATAAAACTTTTGACCTTATGCATAACCCTCCTGCAAGAATTTTTTAAATATCTGTCACCGTTTGCAAGTTATTGAATTTTAAAATCAGTCAGTCCTTTTTGGGACACCCGGTACATACATATAATTTTTTGTGTGTATGATTTTTATAATTTTTTCAGCAATCCACATCCCACCCTCCATAATAGTGTTTTCGATTTTTTAGTTTTTTTAAACATATTAAATGCTTATACTGGTAAGAAGTAGAAAAAAATGAATATTAAGATTTGAGTCATGCAGATATAAAAGAGATGGGATAATTATAAGACAATGCTAATTGCTTTAATTTAAAAATGTTAGGCTGTAAGAATTGGGAGGAACATAAACGTTTCATACGAAGACTATGATTAAGCAGAATATTTCTATATACTGAAATATGCAAGCAGGAATTGAAGTTCGTAAAATTCATTACATTAAATGAAAATTCATTGCGTTTATCATAAATGTTGAATGTTAGGGTGTTATTAGGGAGAATATTAATTTTAACATCCATAAAATTGATACTAGAATTATTTGAAAAGTTAGTACTAAGTTCTAGATTAGAAGGGTACTTTACAGGAAGAGATATAGAATTATTATCTGTAACAGAAAGAATAATTATATCATCTATGTAACTGTAGAGCAATAAATTATTATTAATAAATTTACGTTCATAAAAGTAAAGATATAAATAAGATAACATGCTTGATGACATGCTCCTTGAGGGATGCCCTGTATTTGAATAAAAAAAGCATTGTTTTGGATTATGAAATAGTAGAAAGTTAGTGGAAGATGTGAAGTAGTCAGTATCAATGTTATCAGGTAAATTTAATAAAAGAAAATATTCTATAAATAATGAATTAATAATAGAATGCAAGTCTTTTAGAATGATATTATTAAATAGGTCTTTGAAATTAACCATTAATTAAACATTACTGACCACCATCAATAATTGTGATAGTATGAATGAATTTACAACAATACAGTGTCCCCAAACACACTGAATGGATACCAAAAACATAATAAACAAGCTACTATATATATATATATATATATATAACCAATAAACAAACATTACCGACCACCAACAAAAACTGTGAAATTATGAATAAAATGGACATTAACAAGATGACAAAAATACAGTTCTCCCAACACACTTAACATAGTTTCCAAAAACATAGTAAAACACAGCAGAAATTGAATAACAGAAATGGAATAATGGAAATTTGTAGAACTTAGACAGAATCATATAAATTTCTTTACGGTGAATTTAACAGATAATATAACTAATGATTATAATGACAAATGAATAACAGAATAAAAAGCATGTCAAAGGATATTTTTTCCTCGTGTTCACATGTGCCCTAATGTGTGATCACAACTAATCCACCGGTGGGGCACATGTGAACAATTTTTTGAATTTATAAAACTATTTAAAAAAAGTAAGGAGGACCATAAAGGTGATTTTTTAAAAAATACCTTGCGTAAAAAAAAAACCTCTGTTTCTATACATTGAGTAGTTTTTGTTTATAGAAATTAACTCAGTTATGAGAAAAAGCTATATTTATGTGAACTGGTCACATTTGCCCCCATCTCCCCTACTTGTAAAATTCGGCATATTGCATTCGTGTTAATGTAACAATGCTGTTCGAAAACGGATACGTCAAGCGCCTGATCGTGCAAACATTTTAAGTGCGCCCACTGAAAGGTTAACATAAAGTACCAGCTTTCTCACTAATTTGATTTTAGTCTTCTTTTAATAGCTACTTCATGGGATTTTTTATTAGTAAGAACTCACCTCTTATCAAGCCCTAAAAATAACGAGCACCTAATACACTATTTATTGTTCCAACACTTTTTATAAAGGAAACATAATGGAACTTACAACATTATTTCGTCATGATAGGCATCAACATGGTGGAATAACTACATCATACACTCCTTCTAATTATAATAACATCGGCTGAAATTTCTCTTTCATTTTCGTAATCGAAATTAATGCTACAAAGCAAAAGATCCATTTTAATTGATTAGAAAGGAATTAGTGGACGTGATGAGAATAAAAACTTCTCACTGATATGGATGATCGTTTAATAATTGAATCGAACTGACAGCGCATTCATCAGTAGAATACACTTATCGCAGTTATAAAAAGGCTGTTTGGAAGTCTGGAGCATTAGCTAGCTTTATTTTTGCTTGTCTACTCTATCATCATTGTAATCAAAATAAATACAGTTGATTAATAAATATCCACAAAATGCGAGTCTGCATTAAAAGGTTGAATTAACAAATGAATTAAAGCATTGCTTGCCCGAGTGTTTAATTGAACACTTCGTATTTTCTGATAAAAGGGTTATTGCTTAATTGAGAGATTGAGACAGTTTTACCATGGATTTTTAACAGGTATAATAGTTTTTAATACGCTAAAGAATATAAAATAGTTTTCTACCATTTTTATTTCCAAGTCAACGCGAAAACATTAAGAGACATTTTTGCTAAATTCAGGGCCCGATCATAAACATTTCGGAAACTGAACCAAGAAAACATTTAGCACCCTAATCGTTGATTATCATGTTTATGAGAGGCGTATGAATATTACTAATTATTACTGAATGCACGAATGTAAACTCAACACTAAGAATAGTTGTACACACAAATTGTAATATTCTCTTATAATAAGTGTGTTGTTTATTTCATAAAGAGGAATGGCCTACGCGGATGGAAGAGACTAAATTTATTTCAGATTTTCTACATCGTAGAATAATTTATGCTATAGTTAGGGGCGTTATCCGTGGAAAAAAGTTTTAGGCGGCTGGAGTCCCTTCCCGAAACAAAATCCTTTCTATACAAGACAAGAACTACTGCTTCAGCAAAAGTGGCAGAATTTATCTTGTTTTTCTAATACGAATGCTCTTACGAGGGCTCTTAGGATATAAAAGTTAATCATTAGGATCTAAATCTAAAGAAAATTTATATGATCTTCGATATTAAGCAGCAATTAAAATGCTTTTTTCAGCATTTAAGATCTTATACAACAAAAGACTTAAACAAAATAGGGTAACTTCCCCAGTAATTGGCACCTTAAGAATTTGTCCTTAAACTTACCCCTGTTTTCATTACTTAGGAAAAAAATATTTACTTGCAAATATTTTTAAATCAAAGAGTGCATATCTGTGCATCTATTTTGCCCACTAAAATCAAAAATATTTGAATAGGTATTTTTATAAAAAAAAATATTTCTAAAAAGCTACTATAATCACCAGTAATTGGCACCAAGTACACCAGTGTATGACACCTTGTGATCCAGTGATTGGCACATGTGTATATGAGTAAAAAAACACTTTATTTTTTACTTTTAGATTATATGAAAAATATGACTATGAGAAACATATGACAGAAAAGATTAATTATATCATACTATAGGCAGAAAATCTTGGTTATAAGATAACATAGCTTGATAATATTAATTGTAAGAACTTTATGCTGAAAATATTAGTCATCGCATAAGTAAATTAATGCAAATTCACACATCTTGATGTTGGAAATATATTACAACTGTTTTAGATAAGTCTGTTTTAGACAAGTCTAAAACAGTTATAGTATTTCCAAATATAAAATAAAAACATAATTTGAAATGTTATATGGAAAAATAGCAATATAGAAATTAATGCTATTTTATCTGTCAGTATGCAGTCTTGATTTTTTGAATAATGGATGACTCTAGAGAAAAAAGAAAATTTCCTGATAATTTCAAGGGACAATATAAAATGAAACGATTCTCTATAGTCACCATATCTGACTTTGATGACCAAATATATTTGTTTTCCATTGTTTCTCATAAAACTTTAACGGTAGGTCTGCAGGATCAAATTAATTATATGACACATATAATATTGTTCATCATAAAAAACTGCATAATAATGTTCTTTCAACAAATTTATTTCCTCTTTGATTTCTTTATCATCATCTCTAAGACTTCCCAAATTGATATTGTCACTATCTATTGAATCATCATATATTATTTCTCCATGAGACTCTGAATCTTCTGAATTATTGTTTCTAATTTTTTTCTTTTTCTGCACATTCTTAATTTTCGTTGAGTTTTTATTAAGAAGCAGCTCTTTTTTAGCTAGTCTTTTTTGTCTTAGCCCCTCTTTTTGCCTCTCTTTTCTTTATTTTCATTATCCTTCTTCTGGTAGTACTTTTGCCATTCACTGGATGTTGCAATTGATGAAATTCTTTCTTTGGGGCTCTAGTTTTTTGCATTGGTTTGGGCCAAAACAATACTCGCTTAAAAGGAGAACTTACCATAGTATTAAAGACGTCAAAATATTTAAATTCTATTGCAAAATTATTGTCATTTTTGAAGCATCAATTGCATTTAATTTTATATGTGAAAGTTGTGGTGATCTGGCTTCTAGATCTGCATATTCTGCTTCAAAAGTATCAGAAATCAAACTAGAGGCAGGGTATTCAGGGTTACTAACTTCAACAGATATGTTAGAAGCAGCAAGATCAGGCACTGAAGTAGTACCACTAGACGCTAGACGCCTTGGGAGTAGTAAGATTAGATACATTATTATTATTATTAGGAGCAGTAGAATCAGTTAATTTTTCAAATTAACTGTAATCAACTCCATCTGGATTAAAGGGATATAGGCCAAAATGTCTAAAGCCATGTGAAATACATTCAGAACTATTGATTCTAACAACAACTTCAAACTTTTTTTCAAACGTAATTTTTGTAATAGCTCCATAACAGTTACTCTCCGTTCATGAACTAGCTGCTTCCACTTCAATTTCATCACTTTGAACAAGCTGACATTGCATGGATGCATTGTATGTGTTGCTTTTGGGGGAGAGCAATCAATACTATAACTTGTTCAGCACACTAATTACTTAAATGCAATGTAAGGTGACTCTGGTGACCATCCATAAAAAGCATTAATGGTAAATCAATCTGATTTTGCTGCAGCCGTGGAAAAAATATATTAGCTATGTATTGATAAAATGTTTCACCATTCATCTAGCCACTTTTACTTTTCCCTGAACCCCAACTTTTAGGAGCATTATTGAGCCGATCTGGTGGCAATCTCACATAAGGATGGTGGACAAACAACACCATCAGCTCAAACTGTCATCAGTACAGTAAGAGATTCTTTGTCTGAGCCTTTCACAATTTCATAAACATCTTTGCAATCCTCTTTTCCAGTTTTGGGACAAAGCAAAAATGCAGCCTCATCACAATTATTGTATATTCTCTGGGGATCTTTGAAAAGCTCTTTAAGATTTTTTTTTTTGCAAAAATAATCTTCCATTTCCTTAAACAATATTCGCAAATCTAACTCAGATAGTGTGGATATTGAATGAGTAAGAGTTTCTGGAACGCTCACACTAATTTCAGGATGACAAGTTAAAAATAATTTAAACCATTATTTTCTAGGTTTATTATTTCTGAATGGAGCTTTCCTGTTTGACAGTTCAATAATTTTTTGAACTGTACACAATAAATCTTCTATTATCAAGGGAAAGCCAGCTTTGGCAATGCTCAAAATTCATTTTACTACGTTAACTTCTTCTGCTGCTGTAAGAATTGATGATGCTCTCATTCTTCTTTCTCTTGGAGTTTTCCCATTAATTTAGTTTTCTAAAGTATCATGAGTCACACCAAATGTAACATTGGCTTTATGAAAGCTCATGTGTTGAGTATGTGTAGCATGCATTGCATTCATCACTGCTTCTTCAGAATGCAAGAATTAGGGTTTAATCCCTTTCAATGAATTTACTGAAGATGAACATGCCATATTTCAGGTTTTTGAAAGAAAGAAAGCAGCTTAATTAGTTTGAAATGTGAACACCTTAAAAAAATACAATATATTTGTATTAATACCCAGTAATTGTCATGCCATCCCCAGTAATTGTCATATGAAGCTTTAATGCATGCCAATTACTGGTAATATTTCATATTTTCAAATAAAAACATTTGCTAAACAAAATTAGTTTATAACTTTAAAAGAACTGCCAAAATAAGTGGTTTAATCTCAAATTTTGTGATTCCCCAGTAATTGGCATATGTGCCAATTACTTGGAACTAGCAAAACTGAAGCACCATTAAATGGCACCTATCATTAATTCAAAAATCCAAATATTTATGTCAAAAATACTTTTATACAATTAAAGTAAGCCCTTTCAACTAAACAAAACTTTTGTCAGTCAAAATTTATAATATATTATAAATCAGATAATAATGAATTGATATGCATGCTACCTTAAGCCAGAGAAGAAGCATTTGCAACAAAAATGGCTAATTTGACACAAGCCATAATTGTTTCCCTTTCCTATGCACTATAGTTATCTAGTAGCATAAATCAAAGTTATAATCTTTAAAGTAAATGTACATATAGCTTGAATATGGTCTTGCATTTTTAAAAGACTGGATATCAATCTTATTTCAGGACATTTTTGTAGGATGTGCCAATCACTGGTGACCTGCCAATTACTGGTGATGTTACCCTAGTCATATTTATTTTCACATTCCATAGAAAGTCAAATATTGAAACAGTTGCCAGTTGGAAATATTATTGAAGATTTTGCACTTGTAAAATGTTTAGAAAAGTAATATTTTTGTCTCTCTCTCACAGGCTAAAAAGGAATGCTTAAGAGTTTCCTCATATGTAAAAAGGGCAGTATGCTGCTGGTGGGAAAGCTGCATTTTTACATTCTAAAAAGCACTTTTTAGATTCTTACGGGCACAGTTTTTTTTAAATTTTTAAATTAATTCTTTTTATTTTTAAAGCGACTTTCAATATTTAAATGTTAAGGCAATCTTTTCAAGGCAACAAATGAGTAAGTTTTTATTATACAAGCAATTGTTTTAGTACAAAAGACAGTAAAGATAAGGGCACAATTTTTTTGACTGAGGTGTAAGAAGGTTGCTGTTTTTTTAACTAAGGGCCAACAAAGGTGCTATTTTTGGATGAGGGGCTAGATTGGTGCTACTTTTGAATGAGTGGGGAGTTATTTTTTGAATGAAGGATAAGAAAAGTGCTATTTTTTAAATCAAAGGACAGGCAAGGGGCAGAATTCTCCTGAAACTGTGTGGAAAAACTCTTCTACAAGCATTAGCTATCATTATTATTCCTCTCAAATCCATCATCATTGCAACCAAAATGAATATGGAAGTAAAATGCGCTTAGAAACTGGCATCAGGTAAACAAAATTAAAAAAATTTGCAATAAAACACCATAAAAATTTAAATTTTTACAACAATCGTTTCGAAAAGGAATATATGTAACTCCGTTTCTTTCGTAAGATAGAACGGCCGCACGTTGTTCGAAGACAAACACGCACACTTCCGCCATTGCAAGTTTGTCTTCGGATAATTGCGCTTCTGCTCTCACCTATAGTTCGTTTCGAAATTATGATCTTTCGAGATTTATATTGTTACGGTCTTTTGTTATAAATTTTTTGTATTTATTAAAAAAATATATGAACTGAATTAAAAAATGAAATGGAGCATTGTTTCCCAGAGGATTTAGTTGTTAACTTCGTGCAGATAATAGGCTCATCATTTAATAGGGACAGTTGTACATATTTCTTAAATAGTTTAACTCTTTACTGCACCGTGTATTATACCTTATAAATGCAATAAATGCTGTATATTTCTATATGGCCATACATTTCCACAATGCAAACTTCGTTTCACATCTGCAGCTATCAGATTTATTTAAGATTAGCCCCCGACTTGGTTTGTAACTCAAAGTTAACCCCTTCAGGATCATGGGTGCATATATGCATCTTTAAAAGGTAGATGCAGTAATTATTTTTTGTATAAAGAAAAGTAATATTTGCCTTACTTAATTAGTGCATTTCAGTGAGTTTATAAGTAAAGGTGACGGTTTAAAAAGGAATGCTGCCAACGGAATAGCATTCGTGATGGGACGCTGGACTCAAAGAGGTTAAACATATTTTTAATTTTAAACGCTATAAAAGACTCACAATTTTTAAGGCGGTTGGTTCTCAAATTCCCTACTCAACAAACGCGAAACTTTCTGACACATTTTACGACTCATTTTAAAAGTAAAGGCACAAGATTGGCAGGCGTGATTATTGAAGCAATTTGGAATCAAATTGTCTTTTTCATTTTTTGATAAATAAATTACTTATCGAGTTATAAGCGGTTTTTGTCCCGTTGATTTGGTTTTTATCCGAAATTTGGTTTAAAGTGCCAAATTTAATAGTATTTTCTGAAACATCTTTTGCGTTTACCAGAAAATAGAAAACGTCTTACATACCTTCTGAATAACAACATCTGCCGATTTCATGCGTTTCCGAACAAAAATGTGCCAGAAAGTAGCCCATTTGGATCTGAGAACAGCCAAAACTGTATAAAGGGCTGTTAGAATAGTTTACCCAAGTTTTCATTTAAGTGTCGCTGGACAAAAATGTTGAAGCCTAAAGTAAAAATTTTTTTTTAATAAAAAAAAAAGGTTACATAATGAATGTATTTTTTTATATTTTTCTTTTTAAATTTTGAGTGGTTTCATAATGGATATAAACAAAACGATGTATTGCTGGTAAAATTATCACAAAGTCAATTTAGTACCATAAAATTGGTATCATTTTTGTGTGTCTCACATTAGCCCCATTTTTGGATATAAAGTTTATATTTGCCCCAATTTATTAGTTGTTGCTTTTTTGTATTTATTTTATATATTTTTATAAAATCATACTTCTGAAAAATGAATAAATAAATTATATTTCTGTAGTTTCAATATATAAATTGTTTCACTGCAGTATCAATTTATATTAAGTCATTTTTCATATCCATTATGTTTTATAATATCAGTGTTTTTTAAATTATTCTAATTGCGTATTGTTAATTAACATTTCTTCTGTGATATATTACTTTAAAATTTACATGAACGCCACATAGCCCACTTTTATATGTTTACGGGCCTAGTCCTTTATTCTGGTCTTTTAAATAAAATATATAAAGAGAAATGTTTCACAGATTGTATAAATGATAATTCATTATCGAAAATTCATATTTAATTAGCATGACCCAAAATTTCAGCCTCGCATTTTCTGCTATTTATTTTAATACAACTTAAACGAAGCAGTATCTTTTCTTTTTTAGCATTTGGCAAAAACGAAAAAAAAGAAATGCTGTACTTATGTTATATGTATGTATTCCACATTTTTAACATTGGAAACTGTGGGTTTAAGGATATAGCTAACTGAATTTAAGTTCAAAAGAAAGGCGATTTATGGGCAACAAAATTTGTTCAGACTAAAGTTAATGAGTAGCTCCAAAGCAACATAGAAAATTTTGGTTCCTACGGTCTTTTCTCACCAAAAAAGTACGTTTAGTACCATTTCCCTTCTCTAATTAAGAAAACAAGTTATAACTCACTGCCTCCACTTTATCTACAGACAAAATGTACTTCTTATCATTTTTGGAATGAGTGAGAAAGAGTTATAGAACTACCAGCTGTCACCGACCAAGTTGCTGTTTATAAGTAAAAATAGGAATGCTAGATAGCAATTGTACTTTCATTTCGCACAGTGTCCGATTAAATGTTGTTTTATTCAATGTGACATAAGACATACAGCAATAAGAAAAAAAAAACCCTGTGAGGTCTTTTTTTTTCTGTGCAAGCACAATCAACACGAAATAAAAGCACATAAATTTCTTTAAACACTCCAGAAAAATTATGCTTTTAATTAAAATATAAAAAAAAGTATTTTGAAGTGCAAGTCATTTATTAAAATGATAAAGATGACCAATTTCAACCTTAAGTTCAATGATCTGAATAAAAAATAAAGCGAAAGCTGTTAGCGAAATATTATTATATTTTTTGTTAAATGTTATATACTTATTTTCTGTGATTTACTTGAATCAAAACAAGTGTGTGTAAGAATTTAAACTTTTTAAATTCATATAGAATGTAATCCGTAAGAAGAGAGCCAGGAGGGGTGAGTTAACACTAATTTTGGTTAAGCTAAACCATAATTACTTTTATTTTTCTTTATAGATGGTGTACCTCATTTGGTAAACTCATTTATACACGGTCCAAATTTTATATTTGCAAGAATAAAATAATTTGTAGTTGGGTCATTTTCACGAAAAGGTGCTTTTTACTGTCACAAAAAGACGTACCTATATTTAAGACACAAAATATTTTCACTGACGTTTAAACAATTTCATTTTTTTTTTTTTTTTTTTTTTTTTTTTTTTTTTACTTTTTCCACAAAAACTAGTTAAAAGGTCTTTAGTTAAGTTCTAACTTAATATTTTTTTTAAAGGGTTTATTTTTACTGACGAATCAACTTATAAGATTTGCTCTTAACCAAAATACTTTACCTCCGTGGACACTGAAAATGACTAAAAAAATGTACCATAGATGACAGTTACATGCCAAAGCATCATTAGGTTAGTTTGGGAGAAAGAAATCTATTTTGTTTTTTATATATAATTCTTTGTTCTGTTGTGAAGTTATTGAATCTTTTTCCAATTCATTAGTTCCATTTGGAGATCAGCAAAGTTGTTGGTGTATACTCCGTGGTCATTATAAAGAAGTTAAACAAAGAAAATTTCTAATTATAATACACATTTTAGGCAGCTTTAACATTACATTTAATAAAAAGAAACGCACCATTTTAGCAACGAGAATATTAAAGTACAGTAGAGCGCCGATTATCCGAACAAATCGGAACCGACCCTAGTTCGGATAAATGAACAGACAATTTAAGGGATGTTTCTGACTATACTAAAACTTTCACACGTTCTCTAAGGTGGCAGCACCAGTTAGTGATAGGCGTGTTTAAAACTTGTTTTTTTTTCTCTTTATTTATTTTATTTATTTATTTATTCATTTATTTTGTTTACATTTTTATCATTAATTTTTTTTTCTCTCTTTGTATCATTTTATGAACTCCAGAGATTATAATTTAAGCAAAAAAGCTTTTGGTTGTTGCTTGCTTCAACGAAGACAATCTTTTCAATGCTGCCATATCTCTAATTCTTCTTAAATACGTTAGTTGAATAGGATCAACGTTCTTCTGCCGTTCGAGCCATTTCATAGCTGTTTCCAAACATTCAAAGGCTTCATTATTCGATGGACCTGGGTTATTCTCAGAGCATTCGTTTTCATTTTCTTCAATTTCTTTTCATCTTGAATCTCATCCACAATGTCATCATCATTTAAAATCTGACATCCACGGGCATGTACTTCAAATTTAACTACTCGTTAATTTCATTTTCTTCATAGTTTAGGATTCTTCCCATCTCTTTTATTGTTTTACATTCCTCATTTTCTGATCCACTATCAGAATGGAGTTCCGATAATCAGCGCTCTACTGTACTTCAAAATTCAAAACTTTTTTCTCCGGCGTGGACTGGGACGTGGGACATAAGATAATTCGGGGGAAGACGCAAGTTTGTTCCTAGTAGTACTTTTATGTGTCAACATATGCAAATAATGACCGGCTTGTGTAACGAGTCTTGTCCCAGTGTGTATGTGGTTTGTAAATTTACCTTAATTTGTCGCCTTTAACCGCGGTTACTTTTGAATCTTGGGAGCATTTAACCGGGTGAGTAAAGCCCTTATAATATTATGTTGCTCATATTTAAAGTTTATAAACGGATGTTTTATTTTAAATGAGATATTAGCAATATAAGTGAGTTCTACATTCTGTTACACACACAAAGCAAGCAGAAGTGCTCATAATCTTGCAGCAATACGGAAATAAGTGTGTGAGGCATCTTTCCCCTATACTTGGGGGAAGACGCAACATTGTTCAGAAATAAGCTAAAATGAAGACAAATATTAATTCTTTTCTGCCTTTCAAATCACATTATCCAGTACTTACAGACACTTGATCACTCATTTTTCAAACCATTAAAAACATATTGGCGACAAATCCTGAACGTCCGGATCCATAGCAAGCCACATCGTATACTTTCAAGACTTCAGTTCTGATCTCTTCTGAATACAGCTTGGAGCAAGGCAGCCACAGTAGGAAACGGCACTTCTGGGATTTCAGTTAATGGGATTTATCCCTATAACCCACAAGCAATCCCAGAACATGCGTTTGATGTCTCTAAGGGTTCTATTAATGATAGAGCTGTTGCTTCCACAAGCGGCGAATGTGACAATAGAACTACACCAGCAGTTGATTCCACCAACAGATCATGTGGACCTACACCAGCAGTTGCTTCCAACAGCAGATCTAGTGGAATGGACCTTATGCACGCGACCTGAGGTCGAGGTTAAAATTCGTCTGCTGGCGGTATTTACTGGCGGTGTTTAGTATAGCAATCTATGGAGTGTGAGTTATTAATGCTTGTTTGTTAAAAATACCGCAAAAAAATTCTTTGATGCAGCAGCATATACTTAATATGTTGTATTATAAATTCAAAATGTTGTTATGTATGCGAGAAAATTCCCTAATTTTGCAAATTTTTAGATAAAATGTATGCACTCAACCTGGGTCAAGGCTGAAGTCGTCTGCTAGCTGTGTTTGCGCCTGCGCATACTGGTATTCTGCCAGTGCAGTAACTAGAATAACAGATGATCATACCGCCAGCTCTGGCGTCTGACGTCACCTGAATAGGGTCCATTATCTTATCCGTTTTCACTGATACTGTCTACGTTTTCAGTAATTTATCAAACGTTGTGTGCAGTATAAGAAAATCTCAAGTACAGAGAAATTTGAAAGTAATGAAATTCCTATGGTGTGGCTTGTTTTTCAGAAAATGACATTTTATAAATTCAACAGTTTAACCCCTGTGGGATATATTATATGCCACCTAATTTTAATCAAGATGTGCACCAAAAACATTTAATTAAAATTTACCTTTCTAACTTTGGTGGAAAAAGGTTAAAAATTTGCTTTTCCTTATTTTGAAACAAAATTTTTCGAATATTCCAGTGTGAATTCAACATTACAGAAACGCAATTACTGGTCCCTGAAAGGATTAAAACAATTTTTAACGCTGATTGTGCCTTTTCTGTGAGAATGACCCAGATGAAAAGTCTCACTTTCATAGATCAAAAGTAAATATTCAACGCTATTTTCAAATTGATCTTGCACTTTTTAAATCAGTAAAAGAAAAATAATGAATCTGTTTTATATATCCTATGATTATAAGTCACCAAAGAAGTTAAACTAAGGCATCAGTTCATTGTTAACCCATTAAAGACTGACGTTGCGTTTTTGCAACGTTGGGTTTGTGATTTTTTTTATTTTATTGTGAATAAATTTTTCAACAAATTTATTATCACATTGTATATATGACTTTTATTTTCAAGCAAAAAATTGTTAATTGATTCGAGTTCTAAAAAATTAGAAATATGAATGAAATAGTATGGAATGTTTTGAAATTTTTTATCGATAAATTTCGGATTGTGTTCATAGATGTACTTAAAGAATGAACTAAAATTCAGCAGTTCAAGATACGGATATTGTAGCTAACTATGTGTATAGCAAATGTAATGTATCCCTACATAGTAAATGCTTTAAAACTTTTCATATGGCACAAATGTAGTTGATTTGTACTGACGTTGCGTTTCGCAACATTGCCATGTCTCACAAAAAAAAAAAAAAAAAAAAAAAAAATTGTAATATCGCTTTTTTCCTCATAATTAGTCATCAATAAGTATGAAATAAAATTTTATTTCATTTATGTCAAGTATAAGAAGGGTCCTTAAGTGTCTCAGGACTATTAAAGCTTCAAAATTTTCGAAATTTTAATTTTCCTAGATGTTAAACTTCTGTCTTTTCTGAGCATTTTGATATGATTGTTTCCTTAAAATTCCCATTCGAACAGAAGTTATGGCTATTAGAATTATACCCGCTCAGTAGCTGAAGCGGCGTTTCCGAAACTTTGAACTCCTTTTTCTCCAAATGACGTTTTTGAGCATAACGCACAAGATATCTCAAAATCTTCTTATTATTTTTATCATGAAATTTTCAAAATATATATTTCATGTTAGTTTGTATAAACTGAACCTAAAATTTCATTTTTATTATTAAAAAAAATATATATATATATATATATTTAGGGGATTATACTGTTGAAATTTTCAAAATTTTGTAATAGCTAAATATAACTTTGTATTAAAATTATAAAAATGCTTTAAATACAAATTGATTTAGGTTCAGGTAATTATTACAATCTGAGGAATCATTAGGCACAAAACATTTCATTCTAGTTGCAAAATTTCTTTTGTAATCGTGTGCGTAAGCTGTTATACTAATTTTCTACTGGACAAATGTCTGACAGCTTGGAGCCCCTATAAATACTAATTCTGCCTCTAGCAATTTTTTAAATACATGAAACGAAAGAACATACTTATATCTTTTAATCCTAATAAAAATTGTGTTTTTAAATTATATACATTTTAAATTATTAAATTTTGAAAATTATCTTTTTTTTCTTTTTTTTTTAATTTTAAGAGTCTTGAGACCCCTTAATGGGTTAATACGTAAATTACAAAGTGAAACATATAAATCGAATTCATATAATTCAAATATATTAGGGACCCGAAATGTAACCTGCTACTTGAAAAAAGTTTAAAATGTTTAAAAAATAAAACATCAAAATAAATTTGCATTCAAAACTATGAATTTTTAACAAGAAAAAATCTCTTCCGCATGATCTGAATTCATGATCGTCCTTTTGTATTTATATATTAAATCTTAAGGTTACCAATACTACAATACCTGAAAATTTTAAAATATTTTTCTTTATCATAAAAAATCAGATTTATTGATTTCATTTTTCCCAATAGATCAGAAATCTACTGAAAATACCCTGTAGATTGTTTTGGTTCATGCTCAAGTGTCGTCTTAATGTATATCGGAACCTATTACATCATTTCACCTATATTCAATTAATTTTTCTAAAAGTATTCATCTGTTTAAAGTTATAACTATCTTTTGTGTTTATACTTACCGGGTGTCCCAAAAAGGACTGACTGATTTTAAAATTCAATAACTTGCAAACGATGACAGATATTTAAAAAATTCTTGCAGGAGGGGTGTGCATAAGGTCAAAAGTTTTTTTACAGTGATTTTCAATTTTAGTTCGAATTACAAACAATAGATGGCGCTGCGATCAATAGACGTTGAATTCAGGCTCGATTTTTGGTACTTCGTGGCCCGGATAATACATTTCCATCTCCTTTTTCAGCATGGAACAAGAGAAAGAACCAGAAATCGAGCCTGTATTTAGCGACTATTGCTTACAGCGCCATCTATTGTTTGTAATTCGAACTAAAATCGAAAATCACTGTAATAAAACTTTTGACCTTATGCACACCCCTCCTGCAAGAATTTTTTAAATATCTGTCACCGTTTGCAAGTTATTGAATTTTAAAATCAGTCAGTCCTTTTTGGGACACCCGGTATATATTGTTTATATCTTGTGTTTACACTATGAAGATTTTTAAAAAGTGCGTGAACTAATATCCTTTTCCTGGCTGCTTTGATTGAAGGAACACAAATAAAGTGTCAAAAGTAGGTGTTGTATTTAAAGAAGGAAAACTCATTCAAATTTCAACATGTAAACGCCACCATATAACAACCGTCCCCCCCCCTTCCCCCGAAAAATTATGAGTAACGCGTAGCTTATGACAGACTTTCCAACTCTCCTGGAATACTATATACGAACTTTCACCGTTTAACAAAGTGGAAGAAGATATCTAAATAAACAATTCAATTACCACTTTTAAATACTTCTTTCGTTTCCCTAACTCGCATTTAAATTACTTCCACGTGTAGTAACCTTTTTTTCCCCGTATCAAACTCTATTCTATTTTAGGATATTTTATTTAAGCTATAAGACTCTTTATTTCTGAAAGGGACGCGATCCAGGTTTTTCCCGACGAAAGCAATGCCGAACGCATAAGTTTTCTCCGAACAAGCACCAGTAAAGAAAATCAGCGCGCTTTCTGATTAGTTCAAAAAATTTGTCAGAATGCGCTTTTTCGAAATCTTGTACTTCTACGCCGTGGCCGATATAAAATTCTGCACGAGCTCAGAGACCACCTTTTTTCTGTTTGGTCTTTCGAATAAAAACCACGTGTCATTAAAGAATATTTTATCGCTGTACAATATGAAATTTTAATATTTTTTATCGTTTTTATAGTTTTAAGAATTTATTAATTAAATTATTTACTTATTTATTACTTTAAAACCTTGTTTGCCTATTATTTGTTATTGAAATTAGAACGTGAAACTACGACAGTGAGTTTGTGAGTAGCAATCTGGGGTAATTTCTGCAGTTTTTCATCGAATTATGAAATGGACTTCGTGAACAAAATTGCTGTGCTAAATGGCTAATATTTGGCTGTTTCTTCAACAGGAAGCAAGCTTTGGATTTTTGTCTTTGTTCCATCCTGTATACGGCTAGTTCTGAAATTAAGTGGAAATTTCACTTTGGTAATTTGTAAAAAACAAAAGTTCAAATTGTCGCGTTTAAGTTGTGTTTCCAACATTTTCTAAAGGTTTTACAGGTAAATAAATCATGATTAGAGGTTAAGGTTTAATTTTTTTAATTAAAAATTAAATTTTATTTTTCATATAAACATGGCGATGACACATTATTCCATGGAAATGACAATCTTTAATAATAATGATGAATATAAGTTTTATTGTCCATTTACTAGATTGGAAAACCTTTATGGATGCAATATTAGGTTGTTTTATTGTTTAAGAGGTATAATAAGTTATTTCAATGAAATACAGAAAGTCAAATAACACATCAAAACAAAAACTTGATTACAATACAGGTAAAGAACACTACTCTTGAGTAACGTGTTAGCAAAAAAGAACAAAGCTCAAATTTAATTTTTTCATTAAATAATATTGCAGTTTTGAGGGATTAAATCAAAAATATATTGTAACCGATTGTTCACTTTCAACTGTTTCGATCACGCAAATTTATTTTGCATATCTTATGATTGCTTCTTGCTCTTTTGAAAACAAATTTGTCCTTGGATTCCGAACATCTTTGCATAAATTTAACTTCTACGTAATCTTCAACTGAGGTCACATTTGCCAAATACAGATTAACAGGACCTAACTGAAATCTTATGCATATACTGCGGTACTTCTTTATTATTTTTTCAGAAAGGACAAGTCCAGAGGCTTTCTTTGACTTTTGAGACTTTTCATTTTTTTTCAAAATTTTTCTCGATTTGAGTGGTCACTGCTGAACTGAATCCCAGGCATTGTCTAACTTTAAGAGAAACATTTTCGTCTTTCAATATTTTTTGTACCTTCTCTTTTGAATTGTTTAAATTTTTTCTTTTACTTATGATGCGTTGATATCTTTTCTTGTAATAATCATTTTCTCTTTTAAATTTCAACTTTTCATAACATTTTTAAGCTCTTTTTCAAGCAATTTTATTCTTCAGTATGCCTTTGTTTTGTTTCTGTTAACAATTTTTCGACCATTTTTTACCCTACTGGTACCCTTCTTCCTATCACATCTTTAACATTCGCAATGGGATTGTTTATAATTTTTGGACCATCATCTGTTTCTGGTGTAGTAGAGTTAAAAAAAAAAAAACAACTTAATGTAATTTTTCTTTATTTGCTTTCTTTTCTAAACTTTTCCTTGTCTATTGTACCCAATTCTTTCTTTGTGCACGCCCCTGTCATTCACTCAATTGAGAAATAACTTTTATTTTCCCCTCTTGTTTCTCCTTGTAATACCTTTTGCGTTCTTTTTTCTTACATTCTTCATACAATTCTGAATTTTTTTTAATTTTTTCCCATCTTTTCTGCTCTGAAGATTAGTGGATAAATAGAAAATACTGCACTTTAAATATACGACTGCAGACTACTCTAGTGTGGTCATATTATTTAAATATATTAAATATTAAACAAATATTTTGTGTTTATTTTTTATTTATCAAATTGGCTAGCATAGAAAAACTGAAAATTTAAATTTACTTCTATTTTTATTTCATTTTTTAAGTTTAGGAGATCAGGAAATTCAACAAGAAGCTTTAAAATAAAGTTTAATTAAATCTAAAATTTAACTTGTATTGAAAGAAATACTGAAAGGCATTAATAAATCAAACTTATACAAAAATAAATATTTTAGAATTAAAAATTTTCAGTTTCAAAAAACATTTTTATTGATATAAAATTATCCTTAAAATAAAAATACAGGTTCAATAATTAAAAATATACTTGAAACCCCTTAAAATATTGTTTACATCAATAAATGTCACATCCATGGGTCAATGACACTTCCATGATGCAATAATGGCTTGGAGGTGACATCCATGGAAGTGACATATATGAGATTAGGCCTAATATTTTCTAAACTATACAAAACATTAACATAATGCTAATTGGATACAAAATTAAATAAATCAATTTAAAGCTACATATCAACAGAATTCTGCTACTTTTAAAACTGACAAAATTAATGAGGCCATGGAGTTGACGTCCAATTAAAGTACACTATGGTAATTAAAAGTTTTTAATTAAAACTAGATGAAGTAACAACTTACCATGCTTCAGAAATATTCCATACAACAAGTGGCTGCCTGTAGTTAATTTGTATTCCAAGTTCTAGTTTATGCTGCCATTGAGTAGATTTTTATATAACTATAACTGATATGCCATGGAAGTAGCTAATAATTCTGGGGACTGAAGTGTCTTGGTCTGTAATTTTTTTTAAAATATAAATTTTCAAAAATTTCTTTTAAAAAGTAAGTAAAGTATATCCATTTTTTAACTTCATACATTTTATACGGTTCTTTTCCTTTATCTTATGGGACACATTCATGTTGTAAAGTAAAAACAGGCATGGAGGGACATACCATTGAAGTGACATTTAGTATGATTTTAATTGTATCAAAAGAGTTTTATATTTCAAATTTATTCTAAAGTATTTTTTAATACAAGTTTTAGATGTGCCTTCATAGATTATCTATTTAGTTGAACAATTATTTGCATAAAAGTACAAAAAATTGATCGGAACTCAAATTTCCACTTAATTTCAGAACTACCCATACCACTCAAGTACGACTTCGCGATTGTATATTTTTCTTCAACATAACTGATGCTGTTAATTAATCATTGTTTTTTTTTTTTTTAACTTTTATCGCTTTCTGGCTAAGTTCTTTGAACGGCATATCGCCAAATCGCACATTCCAACAGACCTTATACTTCATGCACCAACCGCATTTTAATCAGTATTTCAGAAGATCTCATTAAAACTAGTGGATAACATGACATATATATATATATATATATATATATATATATGTCATGTTATCCACTAATCAATAAATTAATAAATTTAGCTATATATATATATATATATAGCTAAATTTATTAATTTATTGATTTAATTATAGTAATTGGAAATAGATGATCATTTGTAATTATATTATGGTTATATATATATAATTAAAATAAAATAACATGTATAAAAAATGTGATATGCATCATGTCAAATCACATGTGGAAAAGAAAATGCACACAGGAGAGTGAACGGTGAATATACAAAAAAAAAGAAACTATGAATGTGTTATGGATTTTGTATCTGTATATATAAATGTATTTTTTTTTAAGGAAAATATATATATAAAAAAAAAGGAAATGTATTAACCCATATTCAGCTAATACGGTGTCCCTGACTAAGTAAGATTGAAAGCTCTTGGCTTGGACCCCTCTGACCCATATGCAAAAAAAGATACTGCCCAACAGAATTGTAATAGCACTAACTATTAAATCTTTTAGAGATAATATTTCTATTCAAAAATTCAAGTGTGCAGCCTTTTTCTTTCTTTTCAAATTTTCAACAATAGTAAATTAAAACAGGAAAATGATATTTCTTACCTGTGTTCAGTAGCGCTGTTTACGCCTCAATCCCGTTATATGTAGATCCGAAGTATATCAGTCATTGCTCACTTGATTGATATTTCACAACATTTATCTAAAGTGTATAATAAAAGAAATATTATTATATTTGTATTGTTATAATTTTCGTGTCGTAGACGGGATTTAAATTGGAATGATAACGTATATATCCACTTGATATGTTTAATGAAAATTTCTAGATTATTATGTTAAACAGTAGAAGCACCGAGAGAAAAATTTTTTCTCGGAGCCTGGTAAGCACAACATCATACATAGGCAGCAAAAGCAGTTCTGACAGAATATGTAAAAGAAAGGTTTAAAGTTCAGTCGTATGAGAAGTCCACACAAGGAATACATATGCACAATAGAAGTAGAAACTAGGAGAGGCTAAACCACAAATATTCAGTATATTCTGTTCTTTGTAAAAGCACTTGTCGAAGCTTTGAAAGAGAATGTTTAATATCTTAAAATGAGATTAGAAAAGTTTTAAGTTTTCTGTCAGAGGTTACACACCTCAAAACCCCACTTAAGCCCTGAAACAATGAGTCATATGTTTAAAATATTTTCCCCTGCCTAAGCCTAAGTTTCTTTTTCAATGAGAAACAAACTTAGAGTTGGGCAGGGGTTTCGTAAGAAGATCTGCGGTCATTAAATCCGTGTTGACGTACGTAACGGAGTTTTATATTTTCTTTGTCTACTAAGTGTTTTATGAGTTGGTACCGCAAGTCTATGCGTTTAGTCTTGTGAGGAAATTTTTCCGACTCCGCAAGATTTATTGCGGACTGATTGTCATCCATTAAATTTATCGGACACTGCTGTGGCATGTCCAGTTCCGCTAATAAATTTATTAGCCATGAAATTTCTTGCGCGGCACTGGAAGCTATATAAACTCTGATTCTGCTGCAGACATTGCTAAACACTTTTGACGTCTTGATGTCCATAAGATCGGGCTGGACCAGAAGAGAAATAGATTTCCGTAAACAGATTTCCAATCGAGTGAGTCGTTTGCCCAATCAGGGTCGGCGTAATCCCTCAAGACAGGTTGTTCGAAATTGGTATATGTTAACTTTAGATCGATAGTAGTTTTTAAATATCTAATAGTTCTTTTGACGGCTTCCCAGTCCTTTGCTCTGGGACGTTCATTTCTACGACATAGGATGTTAACGACTGCGCTAATATCTGGTCTGTAAACTGTTGATATGTAAAGTAGTGCGCCGACCGCCTGTCTATAGTTTATATTATCCGGTAAGAGATTTTCATTATCGTTTAATTTAACATAGCCCGGTTCCATAGGTGTATTGGTTGGTTTTGAATTTTCTAAGCCAAATTTAATTACTAATTCATGAATTTTGTTAATCTGATCTAGGCTCACTATATTTTGATCAGGCCGATTAATGTTTATACCTAAATAAGATTTAGAATCACCTAAATCCGTCACAGGATTTGGGTGATGCTAAATATTATTATATCTTTAACTGACATATTAGTTTATCAATGTTTTGATCATCCCCTTAAAATGAGGAGATAGTCGACATAAACAATTACATAAATTGTTTTGTTATTTGTGGTTCGTTTGTACAAGCACTTGTCAATCGAGCTTTGGTGAAAACCTAATTTTGATAGCGAATCATGTATGTTTATATTCCAAGCTCTCGCTACTTGCTTTGAACCGTATATCGCCTTTTTGAGTTTACAAACCTTATGTTCAGATCCGGGGACTACATACCCTTCAGGTTGGCGCATGTATACTTCCACCTTTAACTCCCCATGTAAGAAGGCCGCCTTGATATCGATGTGTCTAAGACTTAAATTTTTATGCAAGGCCATTGCCAAAAAGCTTCTTATTGTAGTATGAGACGCAGCGGGTGCGAAAGTCTGATCGTAGTCAATCCCAAATTTCTTGAAGAAACCCTTAGCCACTAGCCTTGCCTTGTATTTTTCTATTTGACCCTGAGTGTTGTACTTCGATTTAAACGTCCATTTGCTACCGATGTCCCTGGTGGGGCCTCAACTAATTCCCAAGTACAATTTTCTTTGAGTGAATTTATCTCGTGTGACGTAGCATTTGTCCATTTTTCCTTTTCCAGGGGATTTTCCATTTTCAGTATATCATCCCAGCACTTTGGCTCTTTTATCCTGGCATCATTTATTAAAAATGCGAATCTGTCAAGGGGAACCCCTCTATTATGTCTGTTAGATCTACGTGGTAAAATCTGTGGGGTGCCCGATACATTTGCGTCCGCATCCTGATTTTGCATATCATCTTCGGTGCTATTCTTTTCCTCGTCAATTAGTTGCGGATTTTTATAGCTTAGTATTTCTTCATTTTCATTTGACGCATTATTTTTAACTAAGTCATGATTTAAACTCTTATCCTCTAAAAATTTTACTGCCCGACTGATAACGATTTTCCTTCTATCTGTGCAAATTCTATAAACTTTACTTCTGTTCTTCTATTCGACAAATGTACCTTCTTGTGCGGTGTCGTTCAACTTTCTCCTATTTGTTTTTTGAATATATGCATATGCGCGGCAACCAAAAATTTTAATGTTAGAAAGATCTGGTTTACGACCGGTCTATTTTTCATACGGAGTCCAATCGCAGGATGAAGTTCTTAGCCTATTTCGAAAGTACGTCGCTGTACAGATGGCTTCCTCCCAGAACGAATTAGGTAAACCACTTTCTTTAAGAAGACAGCGTCCCATCTCCACTAAGGTGCGGTTCTTACGCTATGAAACCCCATTTTGAGGCGAGGAGTACGGTACGGTGAATTGATGATCAATTCCCTCACTTTTCAGATAATCTTCGAATTCCTGAATCGAATACTCCCCTCCGTTATCGGACCGAATTGCCTGCACCTTTCTGCCAAATTTGTTAGCAGTCATTGCTACATATTCCTTAAATTTTGAAAAAAACTTCATATTTGTTTCTTAACAAATATACAAATATAAAGCGACTGAAATCGTCAACGAAAGTTAGAGAATAATATCCCCCCCCCCAACCGTTGCTGTTTGCATAGGGCCGTAAAGGTCACTTTGGACCAGCTCAATTGCTCTCGTAGCTCTAAAACTAGCGATTTTTGGGGTAAGTCTTTTCAGTAAGTTTTGACGCAAGGCAAACTTCATATTCATTACTGTGTTTACAGTTATCAATTTGAATCCCTGATGTCATGTTTTTATCAACTAATTCTTTTATGTGGTAAATATTTTTATGACCTAACCTTAAGTACCCACTTATGTAAGCAATTTTTCTTTTCACAGTAATTTATCATATTTACATTTTGACTTGAATCCGGTTTCAGCTTACTTTCATACAAACTGTTATTTACATAAATCTCAAGGTATGTTACGCCTTCGTGAATTATTTTACACATTCTATTTTCGAATATAGTTACGCAACCATTTTCGGCAGCTTGTTTTATGGAAATTAAATTTGTTTCTATCTCTGGAACATGTAAAACATTTCTTAATGTTATGATTTTACTCGTATTATCTGACATATCAGTATTTAATTTTACAGATCCGTAACCATCAGAATATAATTCTTGACCGTTCCTGATAGTTACATTAGATGTATCATAATTGAAGTCATGAAATTTACTTTTGTCATTGCAAATGTGTGTTGAAGACCCTGAATCAACAACTCAGAGATCTTTCAAACCGTTACCTACAAAAAATGTTAAGTTTTTATCTGCATGTTTTTCCCTATCGAAATTTTTGGTTTTTGAAACATTCGCTCCTACGTTGTCTTGAAAGCATATAGCTGACCTGTTAGGCATATTATAATGTTTATTTCCAAAATTTGTCGGTTTAGATTTTTCATTGTTTTTATTCTTTAATTTCCAACATTCATCAATATCAATAGTATGAGAATTTTCTTACAGTATCTACAGAACTTATTCAATTTCTGTTGCGAATGTTTCACTTTCAAGGCAGAATATTTGTTGAATTTTCAACATTATTTTGTCGTTTATTATATCCATCGATCAATTTTCTTCGAATGAAATTTGGTGTTAGTTCGTCATTATTTCTTGTCTCAAAAGCACATATTAATGTGCCATAACTAGTAGGTAAGTAACAAATTAGTAGAGCAGCCAGGTGTGCATCATTTATATTTTCACCAATGGCGGTTAATTTATCACGAAGTTTATAAATATTAGTTAAATGCTCTATCATGTTGCCGTTTTCGACTAATCTGCTAGAGTATAACTTTCTTAGCAAATGTAACTTATTTCTCAAATTGGTTCTCTCATGCACATTCTTTAGTGCATTCCATACTTCTAGTGCAGTTTCTAGATTTTAGTATGTATAATTTGATTGTCGTCAATTAGCAAATTTATGATTGCTTTGGCTTTACGATTTTTAGTAGTAAAATCGGTATTGACAAGATTTGGGGGTTCATTTATTATTACGTCGTAAAGATATTCTTTTTGTAGGTAATTTTCGACACGGAATTTCCACATATCATAATTGTTGGAATTTAATTTTCAATAACCGTGTCTTTAAGAATACTCATTTTATTTATATAGATAACAAAATCTTATATAATATAGATATTTCAATAATTCAATGAGTAATTCAAATAATTCAGTAAAATAGTTAAATAGTTTGATGATGTTTTCTATTTACCTTTACTGATGCTTACACTTTCATTTTGTTTATATAAGAAAATATATAAGTGTAGCAAAAATATTTATATATACGAAAGCAGACTTCAAATAACAACTTAGCGGCATTCAGTTGATCATAATCTTTTAGAGATAATATTTCTACTCGAAAATTCAAGTGTGCAGCTTTTTTCTTTGTTTTCAAATTTTCAACAATAGTAAATTAAAACAGGAAAATGATATTTCTTACCTGTGTTCAGTAGCGCTGTTTACGCCTCAATCCTGTTATATGTAGATCCGAAGTATATCAGACAGTGCTCACTTGATTGATATTTCACAACATTTATCTTAACTGTATAATAAAAGAAATATTATTATATTTGCATTGTTATAATTTTCGTGTCGTGGATGGGATTTAAATTGGAATGATAACATATATATCCACTTGATATGTTTAATGAAAAATTTCTAGATTATTATGTTAAACAGTAGAAGCACCGAGAGAAGAAAATTCTTCTTGGAGCCTGGTAAGCACAACATCATACATAGGCAGCAAAAGCAGTTCTGACAGAATATGTAAAAGAAAGGTTTAAAGTTCAGTCGTAGAAGAAGTCCACACAAGGATTACATATACACAGTAGAAGTAGAAACTCCGAGAGACTCAAACGCAAATATTCAATATATGCTGTTCTTTGTAGAAGCACTTCTCGAAGCTTTGAAAGAGAAAGTGTAATGTCTTAAAATTAGATTACAAAAATTTTAAGTTTTCTGTCAGGGGTTACACACCTCAACAAAATCGCTTTTAAATATTACTTTTACTATCATAATTAACATTTGTTTGAATTTATTTCTACAATTATTTTAAGTACCGTAATTTTTAAATGCATATCAACTAAAATGCATATAACGATAATTTTGCTTTTTAGGATTCATAAAAATAGAATATAAGCAAAAACATAATCCCTTTTATAAACACAAGATAGTTATAACTTTCCACAGCAGAATACTTTTTGAAAAATACATTAGTAAATATAGATTGATTTGAAAAGGACCTGAATATATCACTAAGTCCCGATGCATCGAATGGATTACGGCCCTGCGCGCGGGACCCACCCGAAACGATGACAGCGTTCAAGGAACATGACTAGAAGACATTTATTAAAAATATCGGGTGATTGAAGGTCACAAAAGAAATAAAAATTCAATAACTGGAAAAGTAGCACGATGCGTTTTCAGAGAAATATACAGAAAGACAATGGATTTTGTTTTTAATAACGAAAATTTTATTGCTAGAATAATTACATTTTCCACGAACTAGTGGCATTTCAGTTGCATCAGAGGTCTGTACAGCAGCGCATCGCAGTCTGCAATGCAACTAGGATTAAAAATATTCAATTTAACGGGTGCCATTAATGAGAAGAGCTATTCGACGTGCGGATGCAAGTGGGTGGTCATGGGAATCATGTACCCCTTTAAACGAAGAAAATTTCTATCGAACATTTTTTTAAACATAAATACCGATTTATCATGTTCTCGATTTTTTAATTGCAGACTCTTGCTCTATATAACGCTATGCTCTATATTGTAAACTGCTCTTAAGTGCTAAAGAATTTGAACGCCGTTTTCCATTTTCCTGTAAATGTGGTAAATCTTAGATTGTAATTAATTCCACCTTCCATGACTATCGATTCTCGAAAATCTTAAAATGATAATTTTGATAACCCATTCTGAACTTCTTTCTTTTTATGAGAACATGGGAAACTGTGTTTGATTTCTCGGTATCAGAATCTACAAATTTCAAATATTTTTGAACATACCTGCAAATTCTATCTTTTATGAGTGAAAATTTGTTTAGTGAATACAACAGAAAATAACTGCTTTGGATTTGAAAACAGCCCTAAGATATCAGATTTGTTCATGATGTCCAGTCTGCCCCTCTCGGAAAAAAGACATGACTCTCAACTCCTTAAATGGAAGGCTTGATACGCCCCTGCGTATCAAGACTCAACATTTCCCTCGCTTGGAGTGGAGCTCCTATCGAATTACCGGTAAATAATATATCGGCGTGAATCGGTGGCAATGATGGACGACCTTTTAAGCGAGACCCATCTTCGCTCTAATTTCATCTAACGTCCAATGGCCGATAAATAATTGATTAGTGCGGGAGACGCCTTACGGCCAAACCATCATGGTGAAGATAGATAGGTAGCGCCCCACGAACGCTTGCAAAAAGAGCGCGCACTTACCGAAATTGCGTTCCGTAGGTGCAGGGAAGGATGCGTGAGTGATTAGGATAATAACGGAGTTTACACAGGGAAAGTGATAATGATGCAAAAAAGTGGGAAGACAGTGAAGATCGTCTAACCCTTTTTGTGGGTATGATTTGAAAGAAGACAGATTTAAATGTGTAATAAAATATATCTCTGAATATGAGCTACTTGCATATCGAGCTTTTAGATATTTTTGGAGGATTAAAAATGTCATAAAACTTAAATTGCAAAAATTCAGGTTTATTAAATTTGTTTTTCAAACTTGAAATTTATTTTTCATTTTTTTTTTCAAGAGTTACCTTTTTCGAAAACGGGCAATTAAGAATATAACTGTGAAAAAGAGCTACGGGCATATCGGCGTTAAAAAATGGAAGAGAGAATTGATCAGGATTTTTCAATAGATTGTTTAATTTTTTTAATAGCTATTCATAATGATTTTTTAGTAGATAGTTATTTATAAGAAATTTTTAATAACAATTTTTATAGAATAATTTTTAAAGAAATCACGAACATTTAACTGCAAAAATGAATGATTATGAAATTTGTTTTTCAAACTATGATTTTTTAAGAATATCTTTTTTCAGGATAATTGATAATGATATAAATAGTATGATAAAAGTGGATGATCATCTAACCCAGTGGTTCCAAATGTGGGGCGTACGCCCCACAGGGGGGCAATATGACTTTTCAAGGGGGCAATTTCAGAATTTTTATTAAAAAATATTTTTCAAATGAAAATAGTGTCGTAGTCTAAAAATAGAAATAATAGATGAAAAAATTAAAAAAAATAACTAAATAAAAATTAATTTTTCAAACGTTCCCATTTAAACGTTTAAAATACACTGACGCCAGTATAATTATGTGAGTGATTTTTACATATTTTGACAACTTTTATCTATTGAAATATCATTTAAATTTTTCTGGTTTTCATATTATTTTAGTTAAACACACCTCTTTTTTTATTATTTATTTTTACAAAAACTTGTATATCTATTCATAGTGCTGTATGCCACATGAAGGAACTTTTACATATGAAATTTTGCAGGGTATATCTAAAATTGACTATTTGGACTTGTTTAATGTAAGAAATGTTTTGAATTATCTAAATGAGTTATTACAGTCGGACCTCTATTTAACGAACCTCTATTTTGCAAACTTTTCCTTGGAACCAAGAACATTTTGCGAATTTCTTCGTAAAATAACCTCCAAATAGCGAAGTGCATTCTCTATTTAACGAACTTTTTCTTGTGATCTAAGTTTTTGTTTTTCTCCCCATTTCTCAAAATGTTTCTGGACATATCAAATTTATTCTTTCTTTAAACACATTTTATGATGTTCAATGGCCTTGAACTGGTTTTACCAGGCGCCTTCTTTGTCAGCAGTGAGAATTCGGTAAGTACGGAGGACGAAGACGATAATCTCCCTTAGAGTAACTAGATGTGAACATAGATGAAAACAAAAGAAGAAAGTAACCATGATGTGCTGATTGATGATTGTATTTCGCTTAATTCTGAAATTGAGACCTCGGAAACACTATCCGAATTGGATATTTTCGACAGTGTGAAAAATAAAAAAAATACAGAAATGAATTGCGATGAAGACGAATATGATGATGATGGAAATGGTCATGATGCAGAAATTAACAAAACTTCGTATGATGAAATGCTAAAATCATTTGAAACAATCCGACGTGGATTATAGTTAGAGGAAAATACGCATGAAGGTGTTTTTGGTGCATTGCAAAGATGCGAGACGTATTATGAGATAACACTGCAAATAGAGGAGTCTTAAATTCAGACACATATGTGACTGAAAAAGTAATTCAGACACTTAAGTGTCTGAATATGAAATTTCAGACATCATAGGTGTCTGAATTTAAGACACTTAAGTGTCTTACTGTGATCATGGTATAAATGAACTAAGAAAAATGTCTTAATGATGATAATGTGTCTGAAATTAAGACATTTAGAATTCCAGACACTTATGTGTCTCAATATGTAATACAATTATACCATATGTATGATAACTGTAGATACAATTGTATCGCAATATATATTGCAGCAGCATCAAAAAATGTTTTCGAATTTATGAAAGATGTTGAAAATACTGTGCCATCGACCAATTTGGTATTATTTTATAAAATAAGCAATGTGATTGGAACATAAGGACGTCTGCCGAAATTGTAAATGTCCGTTTACTAACTTTTGGAATTAAATTATTTTTGTGGCAATAAGTAGTTAAATAAGCTTTCCACAAAATATAAAATTCTTCAAAAACTACTTCCACTCATAGGTGTACGTAGGAAGGTTCAAGGAAGGGCCGCTCCCTAAGTGTTCACAGAAAAAATGTAGGGAGGAGGAAGATTGAACAGATGTGCCTGGAGTCCACTGCCTAGTTTGCCTAACTAAAAGTAAAATTTATAAACATGAAATAAGCTAAACTAACAACTTTTTGCCAGAACGCCTCGTGCAAGAAAGTTTTTGTATAAAAGAAATATAAAAACGTAGAAAGTAAGAAGTATTAAATATTCAAGAACATATTCCTAACATTTTTTTTCTCATATTGTATTTTGCTCTTCTGAACACCCCTTACCTCACAATTTAAGATAAATTTTAAATATATGAATGTAAAAAGGAAAACAGAATTAAAAATTGATTTCTACAAGTGGTTCAGGATAAAAGAAGAGCGGGGGGGGGGGGGGTGCTTCTCTGACGAAAAATTCTTATTTCCTTTTTCTCTTAACGTTTAATTGTGTAATCATTTGGATGAATAAATTTTATTATTTTTTTTAATATAAAGAAGAATGTGCTTCATGAAAACTCTCTGAATTATTTGGAAGTGTTATGACATTTTTTAATGTTTATAATATATTTTCCTTCTGTCTTAAAGTATGAAAATTAATAATTGTATTAATATAATATATAAATCTAAGCATTATGAAAAAGACCAAATAAAGAAAATATTTCTAATTTCTTCTTATACAGCGTTCTATTTTCCGCTGATAAAAAAGTTTTAATCAGCTCACTGTATAGTAAACCGCAAGACCATTGGAGATTTGCATTGGAAACGCTGACTTCATCTGTTTTCTTTGTCAGTCAACTTCTGAGACCGTTGATGCATTCAAATTTAAACGTTCCTTCAACAGTTAACGTTAACTTCTTTGACGAGATCGAGTCTAATTTATTTCTGAAAATTTATGTAATTATGTTATTATAGTGGCTGCGTCATTCCATATGTGGAAGTGTAAAATTTGGAAGTATCTTACATTACGGATGGTTGGATGGATATTATTCGTTCATATATCTGCTTCTTAGTTCACGTTCTATTTACTTCTGTAATAAATAAGTGATATGAAAACAAAACATGGCAATTATCAAATGTTTTTGAATATATTTAATTTTCTGCTTTCTCTTAAAAGTCTAAAGATATTATAATATCAGGTCAACAAAACGTCGCATTTATTTTGAATTTATATTTATACATTTACGTTTATGTATGGATTACACTTAACAGATAATATGAAAGGTAAGGATTCTGTTGTATGTATATTTACAAGCATAAAATTTTAGTTTAGAAATGGAACTTTCACTTACGTAGTGTTATTTATTTATAACTTAAATGATTTGTATTAGAATAATATGCGTTTATCTTATTTGTACCTTTTTTAGATCTAATAAATATTTTTCATTGTTCCATTATGTGTACATTTTTATGATCTTCAACTAAATTTATATCATTATCAAGACTAACAAACTGAAAAAAAACATAAAATTTCCGAATCTTGTTGTAGAAGAAATACTGTGTTTAGAATATTTTTTTTTTTTTTTACTTTTGAAACTTTGATGTGTATGAATTTAAAGTTTTCATCAATATGTTGAATTTTTATAACATTTTCTTTCACGGTTAAAACTATATTTTAATCTCGACTGACTTTTAAATTTAATTTTTCGTTCGTTATGAAAAATATGCAATTCACTCTGTATTTAATACTGAAAATTATAAAATGATAAAACACCCGTTGTGATTTATTTTTTTATATTTTATAATTAGATTTGTACTTTTTTTTTTGTGTGTGTGTGTGTGTGGGGGGGGGGGAGCTGTATTTGGAAAAAACGTTCTTTTATACAAATGTCAACTTGAATACATTTTATAAGTTCCACATGATATTATTTGGTTTGAGAGTAAATTTATTTGTATTACATATCTTATTTATGTTTTCTAAACTATTTAAATGACAGTTAAAAGAAAAAAAAATGTTGTGACTTTGTGATATATAAAATCAAATCAGTATTAAAAACTTCCATTATTTTAATAGTTAATTGTATTTTGAAAATATTTTTACAGTGATAATTTGATTTCCTCTAAAAAAGTAAATAAATACATCATAATTTACTCGATTTATTGCTCAAAATTTTATGTTTATGTTTCCAAAACTTTAGAATTTGAAAACTAATTTTAATATTCATTTTTAAAATTTTTTTTTCAATATTTATCTTGTTATATATACATGTATATGTGTGTGTGTGTGTATTAAACTAATCATAAACGCATCAGAACGATGCCATCGTGAAATTTTGAATATTTTATAAATATATATATTTTTTTCCTATGGAAATTAAACCATTCTTTTAAAAAATTCGAAATTAACATTAAACTGCATGACATTTTTTTCTTTTTAATAATGAAAAACTTGTGAAAACTTGTTTAGAATACAAAAACTACATTTAGATGTATTTTATGTGTTCCGTATCAATAACATATTTAAATTTGAAGTCACAAAGCCATTTTGAAAATACAGCAAGAACCAAAATCGATGTTCTTCAATGAATATGATCTTTAAAGAGTAAATAAATAATATTGAGTAACATCATAAGTAGAACATTAATATAGTATGGAACGAAAAAAAAATGTGTGTGTGGAGGGTGGAGATGTGTATAGGTTAGACCAATGACTCATGACAGCCAAATATTTTTTTTAAGGAATTTTCCTTTTTGGAATAAAATGTGAGATTTAACTCGTTCTGTAACTTTTTTTCCTTCCTTACTCTTTCTTTTTTCTAATCTTGTCTGTTTAAGTATGCTTATACAACATGTAAAATATAGGTTGGTGAAGAAAATTTAATATATTTTGACATTTTTCAATTTTTTATTTTACTGTTTTCTATTCTTTCTTTTTTCTTTAATAAAGAGGCCTCATAACACCAACTGATTTTTATAGATGTTAATATTTGAACTAAAATGTAAAATATTTCGAGAAAGAAAAGAGCTTTTATTTTATTTTATTTTTTATTATTGTTATTTAACTATTCTATTTAAATGTAAAACTAATTTCAAGCAAACTTCAAGGAAAGAAACTAATACTTTTTACTAAGAAAACTGAATGATATAAGATATTTATTGTATATCAATATTAATTTTGATGGGTTTTTTACGGTTCTTCATAACAAATTAAGCAGAAGTGTTTTTCTATAACAGTTTTCCATGATTTCATTTTAACCTCCAAAATGAAATGAGCATTAAAATGGAAATATAATAATTTAATACATGATTTGCAATAAAATAGCTCTTCAATATTGGAAAAGGTGATCAATTTCATAAAATTAAGTGATGTAAGTAAGTATAATTAAATTATGCATAGCAATAAAAAAGCCTACATATGTAAATATACAAATCCAAATGGACATTCATGAATTAATATTTTTCATTTTCTGAAACACTGATTTAATTGCTGGTTTTTTTTGTAAATATTTTAGATTTATAATTTGAAATTTTATCTTACAAGTTTTGTAAAAATGTTTTTTCCAGTTCAAGAATTAATTGTTTCATTAAATATATATATAATTATCAGTATTTAATTTAATGTTTCACAGAGAAACAACTATTAAACTGAAAATTCGATTGAATTAAAGCAAAAAGGTTGATAAATAAAAAAACTAACTTTCTATAAAGAATGAAAAACGAAAAAACTCTACGACTGGTTAACTCTGAAACCTCAAATATAAATTTCATTGTTTGCATTCGAACATGTGTTGTAGATTAATAAGAGTTGACTGTATGCATTTTAGAGCATTTAAATGAAATGATACATTTTGTGATTCTGAGATTTTTGCTGAAATTGAAGTGTTTGTTTACATTTAATGAGCGGTTATTCTGTTATGAATGTATTGTTTTATTTTATTTTATTAATTTGCTTTGCATTGGAGTTCTCTGCTATAATTTAATGTATATTTCACACGTTGAATGAGATTTTTATATCATTTCAAATATAAAATTTTAAATTAAATTGGATTTTCAATTAAGCATTGGAAACAAGAAGCTCGGACATTTTTCTTTCTTTTTTTTGGGGGGGGGGGGGTTGCAAACTGTTTCAAGAAACTATTATGTTATGCTGATAACAGTTTTAAGGATTAAGCAGTGAAGCCATCTGTGATGAGAGCCGCAGATAATTATTTTTAAAGAACTAATGATACCAATCATGTGGATAAGAAATGGCTTTTGCGACTGCCACTCCATGTGTGATCACAAACATAGTGTGGGGAGCAGAAATGAAGGATATTGATAATGAAGGATTTTTGTTTCCGGTGATATTTACTACATTCTTTATCGTTTAAAAAGTGACAAATAGACCATCCAGAATCCTGTATACTGTTCGTCTTAGCCGCCGATGTGCGGTTGTCAAATATTTCAGTATTTCTTAGCAATAAAAACGAAGGGAGATAAAAAAACAGTAAGAGTTTCATACTCAATTTTTTTTTTTAATGTTGGGATCTCATATACTGCAAATTTTGGGGAATCTAGTGTTATATTTTGTTTAACACAGAAATAAAAATGCAAAATATGCTGAATCCAATTCACTGGAAATATTTTATTTAAATGGAAAAAATTGCACAACAAAGCAGGGATGGGATCCTTTCTGAAGGAGTGAATCATTTTTTATAAATGGGAATAATTTGTTATCATAAAGCAGAGCTGATTGCAGCGTGGGCAAACTGGGCTGTTTCAATGGGTCTTTAGCTTTAAGAGTCCCTAAATTTGATGTGAATTTTCCATAAAGCTGATATTTTAAAATGGTTTTGATCTTATACTTATTTTAATAAACATTTTGTACTTTTAGAACATAAGTTAAGGAAAAGGATATATTTATCCAAATATGTATTTGACAGCATCGAAGAGGCATAAATTATTTTTTTCTGAGAGTATATGAATTGTGGAGGGAGGGGTCAAATGAATACTAGGTCTTTAGACTAGAATTAATTTGAAATTCTCACTAAAAGTAATAAATGTTTTTGATGCCGTAGGACATATATATATATATATATATATATATATATATATCACATAAATACATATTTTGGTGAATATATATAAACATATATTATCCTATTCTAAAACTAAAAATACTGGTTACAATCATCATAAGGTCAAAACTGATTTAAAATATCAGCTTTATGAAAATTTCATACCCAATTTGGGGTACCCTAAAATCAGGGGGCAGAGAAAAATCCCAGTTTTCCCACGCTCTGCTTTATGCTTATCAGCTCTGCTTTATGGTAACAAATTATTCCCATTTGAAAAAAAATTATTCAATGTGGTCAAACATGGCTGAGTATATGGCTTTGAAAGAAAAGTGGTCAAATATGGCTTCATATTAGCAAGGGAAAAAAAAAAAAAAAAGATGGTCGCAATTAAGACATTTGAAATGTCTGAAATTCAGACGTAAGAAGTGTCTGAAAAATTTAAGATATTTTTAAAAGTCTTAAAATCGAACACTCTTGTTTCAGACACTTAAGTGTCTGAAATTCAGACGCAAGAAGTGTCTGAAAATTTTAAGACATTTTAAAACGTCTGAAAATTGAACACTGCTTTTCAGACACTTAAATGTCTGAATTTCAGACATTTCTGTTTACAGTGAAAGCACTTTTTAAAAGGAAAAACGCAGGCAAAATTAACAGAGTTTTTCAGAAATTAAATTTAAGGACGCATATGTTAATGTATGGTTAAAATTATTTGTTATAATAACAATAAATACGATAATGTCATTAAAATTCGTTCATTTTAATGTAAAACTATTTACTTTAAACAGAAAGTACAGTGTATTCCCGGACAATGTTTTGTTTTCCTTGCATATTTCAAAGATTTAAACACATAGAAAAAATGAATTGATGATGGATATTGGTGGGTAAAATATAATTTATTTAAAAAAAATGTGATTAATTACTTTTAGTAGAAATATTTAGTGTTTATGAATTAAAAATCTGTTTTATGTAGTTTAAAGTATTTTAAAAGGTGAATCTCTATTTAACGAATTTTCCATATAACGAATTTTTTTCCGGGATTTAGTGACTTCGTTAAATAGAGGTTCGACTGTACTTTTATGAATTAATAAATCCTCGTGCGCATTACGGAACGGAATGGGCAGAGGGTAAACTTATTATGGCTCTTTCTGCAGGCCACATACACAATATATAAATATACTTCATGACATATGCATTTTAAAATTTAAAATCGGAGAAAACATGATGGGCAAATAACAATAATAATGGGAATAAGAAAGCCCGCTATCAAAGTAATATATGTTATGAATGGGAAAAAATAGTAACACAAAATCAATGAAAGTGCGAATCCGGAAATGTTACTTGTGAATTATGTTATCCATACTGTCTCTGTGATAAACAAATATCACTTGTTCTTAATGAAATACTAAAATTCATTATAAAATATTTCAATTCTATCAAATCTAATACAAAATGCGATAGAGATTTGAAGAAATTTTATGAAGATAAAAATGTAGACCATTTATCAATTTTAAATTCGAGATAAGTTGCTAAAAAACAATAAAACTTTTATAGATATAAATGCGAAGATCCATGGCCTCATTGCATTCATAGAGTTATGTTAAAAACGTACTTGTAATGAAAAAATATAATTTTGATAAATTAAAGAATGTGAAATCACTTATCAGTGCTATTTTCGGATTCTTCCGGGAAATTTCCGGGAGTTTATTTTTTATGTAATAAGATTTATATGATATAGAAGGGATGATTTTAGAGATGTTTTGGTGGGGCGCGAGCAAAAAAAGGTTGGGAACCACTGATCTAACCCTATTGTAAGTATATTTTCAAAGAAAACAGTATTTTAAATTTGTAATAAAAATATAACTGTAAATGAGCTACTTGCATGTCAGTTTTTACATTTTGTAGACTATTAAAAAAATCATAAGACTTAAATTTCAAAAATTAAGGTTTCTAATTTTTTTAACTGTGAAATTTATTTTCACATCTTTAAAGGCTGCCTGTTCCTAAAACGGAGACACCGGCGTTAAATATGGAAGAGAGATCAAGAATTAACCCTTAAATGCCTGAATTTTCAAAAATCATTTAAAAAATGTTTTTCGGTTTTCTTTTTATAATAAATCATGAGAAAAATACTTTAAAAAATCATATTTTGTTTTAAGTATGGTTTACGGCTAAAAAACTGTTTGTTACTAATCGGCAATACTGGTCTTTAATTGAAAAAATAATTTTCCTCGATAACATTTTATAATATTAAACACACAAGAATTTTGAGAACTATGACAAGAAATCAATTTTACTTGCTCACTGCAGAACAAAATAGGGTATTTTGCAAGCTTCCAAACAAAACAAAAAGAACATGTATCAACAATTGAAAAAATAAATCTATCTTTATTCAAAAACAGCATAAGTGTTGCCATTTAAATGTTAAAAACCGATTTAATAATATTTTCAGAATCTATTTTATTGGCAACATTATAGGCATTATAGCTTCAATATTGTTCTAATAGTATTTATAAGCCTAAATTGGGTATGTTGCCAAAAGGCAACGCCCGGCATTTAAGGGTTAACGTACATCAGCTTCTTTCGTTTGCATCTTTTCTAAGATAGTTTTTTTTTTTTTAATATATAGTACAAATATAACTGTGATTATCAGCTATCAGAACTTCGTCTTTTTAAATGTTTATAGCGTATTAAAAAATCAGAAATGTTATGTTGTAAAAATTAAGGTAGGATAAAATCATTAGTGTTAGTTGACGCCTTAAGTTTTAATAATCGGCCATTTAAGTTTTAATTGTCGGCCAATTATACAAAAAAAAAAAAAATGTCTGTTGCTAATGGGAAAGAAAATGCTGTCGGCTGAGGATTGGTGAAAAGATTCTTAGCATTGGCAATATAAATAATTTTTTTTGAACCAAAAATAAAATATTTGCAAAGATTTTTATCTCATCCTGTCTGACTACTACTGGGGTGGGTATAGGGGATAGGATGGGGGGGGGGGGTTAATGGGACACTTACTTTATATGAAATTTACTTGAAAACATACAGTTTTTTAAATGTTCTTTAAAAATATGTAAATAACTGTGAATATGAACTACAGTGGACTCTCGTTAATGCTTCTCCCATTAAAACGTAATCTCCGGTTAATGCGGACACATTCATTTCCCCCATTGTATTCTAACTAAGGGGGCTGGTCACTCACCTTCGGAATTCTTCTCCGTAATGTTAAGTCTATGGACTTTTCATGCATTCGTATATTTAAAATATCTTCTCGGGAAATTCATGTTTTTAACATCTTTTTTCTGTGTACTCTTCTTAAAGGATGTCTCTTTTTTTCTTAGTTTTCAAAATATTTCTAAATGAATGCTGAATTTAATATTTTATGTGCTAAAAGTGGGCGAACTGTGAGTAAGATTTTAACACTTCATATAAAATTAAGTCTATACTTTAGAAATATTTTGAGAACTAAGAAGAAAAGAGACAACTTTTAGGAAGTGTACATAAAAATTAGAAGTTAAAAATATTAATTTCCCGAGGATATATTTTAAATATACGAATGCACCAAATGCCCATGGATTTTACATTAGTGAGGGAAAATCGGAATCTGAGTAACCAGCCCCCTTAATTTTAAGGACACCGTTTAAATGCGGACGAAAAATGGCTTTCCTAGGATGTCCGCACTAATGGAAGTTCACTGTAATTGCTTTTCAGACTTTTAAATTTTTGTAAAAAAAAGTCCTAACTCTTAAATTGTATGATTTAAGATTTTTGCAATTTGTTACTCAAACTATAGAATTCATTTTAAACTTTTTTCACGGAAAATGACAATGATGCAAAGAGTGAGATGATCAATAAACTCTTCTGTGGGTATGTTTCTAATGCAGATTTTTTAAAATTTTGTAGCAAACATATAACTGTGAATATGAGCTACCAGCACATCATCTTTTAAAGTTTTTGTTCGGTAGAAAAAAAATACAAATCTTACATTGTAAAAATTAATGTTTATGAAATTTATTTTTCATTTCCTTCAAGGTAAGTGATAATGTTATAAAAAGTGGGATGACTGTGGGTGATAAACAAGTTATTTCGTGCGTATGTTTCGAAAACAGCAAATGTTAAAATCTACACTAGTAAAAAAAGATGCTTGACTGTGTGGCAAAGGAAATCTACCGCGAGTAAAGGTCTGAAAACGTGGATACGGATAATCAAAGGCAGGTGCTAATGCACAGCGGAGACTCATATTTTTATTTTTTTGATAATTAGACGAGATATTAATTAAAATCTGCAATTAAAAGGGTATGTGGCGAAAAAAGGCGCACGACCTGGAAACACCTTTCCGGAGCTCCGAAGCAGAGAGAAAGCGAGAATGGAATTACGGCTATTTTTTTCGTCCGTTTTTCTACACGCGCATCGACCAAACCGTTTTAAACATCGAAAAACATATCGTACTAAATTAAAGATTATACTTTTACGTTTAAAACACCGCAATCTGTTCGAAAAAGTATATAAATGTTCAATTTTGCTGTTTTTAGGGTTCCGTACTTAAAAAGTAAAAACAGAACCATTATAAGATCACTGTTGTGTCTGTCTGTCTGTCACAGCCATTTTGCTCGTAAACTATGGAACGTAGAAAAATCAAATTGGGGGGAAGTAATAAAGACCCACATATTTACCGATTATTAAACATTCACAAATATATTTAGGAAAAATGTAGAGGGGCTAATTATGTTACTTGAAAACAAAAATCTTTTCTTTATATATCGTATGGGGTATCGTGTGAAAGCTTTTGTAACAATGCTGAACTCAAACATGCATTTCTTTTAATTTTAGGTATTATATGTTCAGAGATATCGTTGAAAATGTAGTGCAAAAATATGTCCCCCACCCCTTCTATTTCCGAAACTACTGAAACTAAAATTTTGAAGAAAAAAAATAGAGGTAGTAGATGTGAATTTAAACCTTGCAGAAACATTATAGCGATTACCCTAGTTCACATAGTTTTTGAGAAAAGCGCACTTTTCCGTTACACACAAATTTTGATTTGCGGGCATTCAGCAAAAGTGTTGAGAAGTACTAGAGGTACCTATCGTAGCAGAAGTATAAAAGCATTGTTGATAATGATTTTCGAAAAAAATCGTTGGTAAATAGCCGAGATATTAACCTTTCAAGGCACAGACACTGTTTGGACATACATAATGACAGGGCGGCGCGTAATCTATGTATCATAAGCTTTCAAAGCCTAGAAAACAACTTTTAATGATATATTCGAGTAATGCAATACCCAGTAGCAGTAGAAAAGCAGTAAACGTCAAATTGTTAAAAACAGACTAATTTAATTAAAATTAATCACATAGATACTATGGGATTCGCGACTAGGTTCCATTGAGTGGATCTCTCAATACGCCTCGCTTGTCTTTAAAAGTTAATTAAAAACTATCTAGAAGAGCGCGGCACGGACCAAGGCTGCGTTGCAAACTTTGTGACCTCTTTTCGAAGTGCGCTTAGCACAATGATAATTTTAACTTTGAACTAGGGTTTTATTTTGAAACACCGTAAAAAAGAAAAGATTATTACTAAGCTGAATTTTGTTTTTTGAAATGCCAAATGAAGTTTAAATATACACTAATTTTATTGTCAGTACCGAATTAAGTTCATCATAAACAGATTAGGGTAAGATTAAAAAAAGTGTTATGCAAAATAGCAATATTTGATATTATTTAGGCTTCATGTCTCTTTTAACTTTTATGGTATACCCATTCATACTTTTTCCATTATATACAGCTAAATGCCCAATCCTACGTTGTATAGATTTTTAAAAATGTCATTATTATTTTAGCCACGATTTTTTAATAATACAGTTAATAATTCATGTAATATTTATCGTGCGGAATCCTCTCAGCACGAGTAATACTCGCACTTGACCGTTTATTTCTTCCTATAATCGAAGTTCACATTGTACTCAAATTTCAGACATATGCAGAAAGGAAAAATACCCACTTAAAGTGGATATCTTTTTCCCTACGAGGATGCAATTAGTTTTTAAAAATACAAATATAAAAATATTCGCAACCAGAGATCACTTCGTTCCTCTCGGAGATACTCTTTCTTTCTAAGCTTTTTGTGTAGAGCAAACTCTGTCTCATGCGACTCTGTGTAAGGCCGAAATCTGTCTAACGCGGAAAGATTTTAATGTCCAGCAGAACGATTTCGAATACTTCTGTATTTCTCTGTCAAAGACAGAAACTGTTTACAACGGAAACTATTCTCGGTTCCGATCGATTCCGTCTTAGACATCGATTCCCCTAGACAGAGTTCAATATTTATGTGACAATTGTATCGTGCTACTTTCTACTTTTCTAACTGACGAATTTTTATTTCTTTGTGACTTTTGGCTCACACAGTACTTGGCATTCCATTTTTCATTATTCTGTCTCTACATGGAACTCTGGCATAAAATTTCAAAATGTTGTAGTTGCCCAACTCTCACCAGTTAAAGTCACCTAAATTCAGAACTGTTTTTTTGGCGAAGCTTCATTGTAGCTTTGTTTCGTTCCACTGACAAATTTTTCACCTCGCTGAAAGACCATGTAATCCTTGTTGTTGTAACATATTTTTTATTGTACTTGAAGACACATTTAGGCTTTTGTCTTTTAATTTAACAGAAAATTAGGATGGCTAGTTCTCGAATCCTTAATCTCCTTGGTATATTTGAGTGTAAATCGTTTATCTATGCATTTCAGAAAGAACTAAAGATAATTAACTAAATAACAGATTTGAACAGCAGAACGTAGTCTTTCTTTAATTCCAATGATTTTATTTTAAAAGTAAGATTGTTTATGTAACTTTAAAGTATCTTTTTCCTTCCATAAATGCTTGTCCCATTTAGAAACGTTTAAGGAAGTATTGTTTGCTCAATTCTGCACTAAATTCTAAAACTGCTATGTTTTATTTCATACATTTCAACTATGGCTACACCCAGTTTCACAAAATCTAGTTAAAAAGGAATTTTCTTATTAATAAATAGGTAAACATAAAGGTAGAACTTATATAGTTAGAAATTGAACCCAAAAACTCTAACCAAAATCTCATTTAGTTTAGATAAGTAAAATCTTTTAAAAATGTACATTGATTAGTTGATGACTGCGACCTTATATAGTACTTACTTATTTTATAAATAAATTTTGGAATTACATGGAATTACAGTCCCTCTCTAGTCACGGAATCAAAGTTTTGACTTTCTTCCTTTTCCCTTTCACTTTCAGAACAAATTTTTCTCACTCATCATAGCCGTATAAAAAGTTTAAATTAAATAAAAAAAAGAAAAGTAATTTACTTTTTTAGCATTGGGTTAAAAACTTTTCTGCGTCATGTGCGAATTCAAATTTGTTAAATACTTTTGTGCGCGCAGTTCCCCTCAAAACACTTTACTCGTATATCACTCTCTCTCTCGCTTTGTTTGTGCGTATAGGGGATGTACAATGAATAAACATGCACAATCTTGCACACATAGATGTTGGATGGATATAGATGAGGTATTTACGGATGGATAATGTGCAATTGGATGGATGTAGATGTGCAAATGATAATAAAGTTATTTGCGGCTACGGATAAACAGTACTAAACCAACGCATAAAAATGCTGGTTTCATTAATATCTATGCGTAAATCTTAATTATTTTTTATGGCAGATTTCAGTTTCAGAAAATTGTATGGATTCACACCTCCTCGCGTGACAAAATTCAGGACGTTTCAAAATGGCAGCCACGGTAGAAATTCAAAATGCTATAACTCAGCCATTTTTTAAGCTATAGACGAAACAAAAACTGCTCCGAAATCTTTGTATAAAGGTCAAATACATAAGAAAAAATATTTTTCCATTTTCAATTTTTTGGTACCACATTTCAAATTTTAAATTTAAAAAAAATTTTTAAATGGCCGCCATTTTGAAACAAAATGGCGGATGAAGCTGGCCAACGAACTCAGTCGAGAGATTGGTATGTACTATGTACATACTGAATTACATCCAAATCGGTTCATAAATACGCCTTTTGTCGCGTGACAAAATTCAGGACGTTTCAAAATGTCAGCCACGCTAGAAATTCAAAATGCTATAACTCAGCCATTTTTTAAGATATAGACGAAACAAAAACTGCTCCGGAATCTTTGTATAAAGGTCAAATACATAAGAAAAAAATATTTTTCCATTTTTAATTTTTTGGTACCACATTTCAGGTTTTAAAATTTTTAAAAAAATTTAAATGGCCGCCATTTTGAAACAAAACGGCGGATGAAGCTGGCCAACGAACTCGGTCGAGACATTAGTATGTACTATGTACACACCGAATTACATCGAAATCGGTTCATAATTACGGGAGTTACAGTGTGACATAGGTCAGATATATATATATATATATATATATAACCAATAATTAAACATAACCTACCACCATCAAAAACCGTAATATTATGAATTAAATCTGTAAGTATATAAAGATTAAATTAATTATAAGAATTATGGAAGAAAAATAAGAAAGTGGACACCGACAAATAATGGAAATGCTTATATATTGAATTACGTTTTCAAGGGCACAGAATTCAATGATATAAGCAAAATGGTTGTTTTCTGTGGGAAAAATAAGCTAAAGCTAAAAGTTATTTTCCCCTGTGCCCAAACAACCATTAAAATCAAGTGAATTGATTAAAAATGAAAACAGAATAGAAACAAATAATATGAAATGGAAAAATCAATAAAACCTATTTAAATATTTATAGGAAATAAAATGAAATAATAAGCACCATACCGTTTAATATTTTAGAATAAATCCACGCGCACATGGCACCCATAATATCGTAAAGTTTAAGGTGAATAAAACAGTTAAGAAATCACAGTAATTGATACCATAGGATGCAGTTAATACATATTGAAATAAATGTTAAATAACTGTTAATATAATATAAAATAATATAAATAGAAAGTAATTACATAATTAAAATGCACTATTAAATTAATTAAAAACCGTTAAACAATATTGTCAAAATTTAGCTAAAAATTCCCCCTGGTGTAGTAAATTATAACTGAAATGTAGCTGGAAAAAGTAAATATAGAACTTACCGAAAAAAAAAAACACAAATTGTGGTGCTGCCATCTAGTATTACTTTTATGATTTAATTGTCAAAAGACAAACAGTTGTATGCAATTGAATGTAACAATTGTTTTATTAACAGCAAAACCAAACATATCCTTATATATAGATAATTATAAACAGAATATAAACCACACAATGTATTTTTAAAAAACTATTGTTAATAAAATTTAAAAGAGCATACAAAATATTCTATTAGCTAACTTATTTAAACTACACTAAGAATTTAAATAATTCTAGAACATCGATAATATATAGCATATAGCTATATGCTATAAAACAAAATAAATTCATTAATAATTAATATAAATAATTATTAAAAATATAAAAATCTTTAATAAAAACTATTATATATAAGATAATTATAAAATGAACAGGAAATAAAAAACATATGGTAGTATAAAGAAGGTGAACAGATACTTAAATTCCGATTACCTAAAAAGCACAAATATAGTGTGTGGATTATTTTATACATCCATAAAAATCCTAAAAGTATGAATGTGGGACATTCAAAAACATTAAACCGATAATAAATTTTATATCACTAAGTGAAAATAAATAAATATTATAATATTAATAAGAATAAAGGAATAATAATAAAAATAATTACCCAATTTTAATACATACAGTATAACTTTATTTATATTAAATATACTTATATGTATATTAATCACTATAAAAATGGCAAACTATTAGTAATTAATATGATATTGTCCTTATTAAATTAAAATTTATAACAAATGATTGTAAATAAGATTAAACAATAATTAAGCTAATTATTAATGAAAATCACCAATTACATATTATATATATATATATATATATATATCAATTTTGAACGGAGGGTGGTTTCGGGGTCTGGGGGTCATGATCGATGAAAATATACCAAAATTTTTTGAAATCGCTTTCCTCCGAACGGCTGCAATAGGTAGCTTTTTTGTAAAGAAAGCTACCTAATTGTTAGGAGTTGGGGAGGAGCGTGTTTTTACCAAGTCGAATCTAAAAGTTGAATGTAAAGAAAATACGGGATCGCGAAGAGATCCAGAATATAAACGTGAAACAATTATGTCCAAGGTGGGCTAGAAAATAGGGATTGCTTTGCGATACCGAATGGAATCGAGAAGCGATTACTTGGGGGGTTGGTGAGCGTAGCGAGCAGGGGGGTAGCCCCCTAGTTGTTTAAAAAAATCTGTTAAGTTACAAATTGTTTTTCTGGGAAACTTGGATTCCAAGAACATTTTATGTAACGGCAACAACAAAAATTCATCTAACAGATACACTAAACAACGTAAATCGAATAATCTGTAAGGTTACTAAGAATTTTTTAGGAAACTGGGATGAATAAAACGTTTTATGTAACTGCAACTCGGGTTACAGATAAAATTTTAGTAAGGTTACTGTCATTTTTGTAGTTTCGATTTGTAAAGCTACAGATTTCTGTAGCTTTACAAATCGAGGGGAAAACAAAGCACCTTCTCCAAAGCACTCGGCGAGGAAATCTAATGGAAAACCGCGCGCACTTTCCATCCTATTCGAATCGCGCGTCTCAGAATCATAAACCGCAGAGGATGATGGGAGAAAACTATTTGATAACCGCTATAATTAGGGACTATAGTCTAGTGCTGTCATCTAGTGTAGCAATCTTTAAATATTTGTTACAAACTTAAATTATCAGCCCCCTAAAGTATCAGTTTAAGAAAAAGGGCCCATTCTGTCATCTATGGTGTCTTTTTGTTTGTGCAAAATCAATGAATGTGTATTCGCAGTATTATTTTACCTTCGGGTCTGAAGAGGATATATTTAGAAATGAAAATTTATCAATGAAATCCACATAAAAAATCACAAATAATTGTACTAAAACTACTTGTAGGTAGATACATATAATATAAAATTATTTAAAATGCATAAGAAATATCTTAAAAATACATTAAAAACCATTAAAATTCCAAAAAGAATTCCAGCCATCCCACGGCCGTCATGAGTGGTTATTTAAATGGTGTTACTACTTTCCTTTGAGCTTTGAGTGTTACTACTTCCTTTGAGCTTTTCCTTTGAGATAAGCTGCCAGATAAAGGTTTTCTAATTTCCAAGAGAACAAGTTTTCATTTATTATGCAGCAATTTTCCCCAAACTCCATTAATATTGTATTATAGTGCGTCGTTACAAGCTATATTTTTATTAGCAATTATTTCAATGGATTCTGTTATAATAGCTTCCTCGTAATTATATGTACGAAAGATAACATTGGATTTATTTTTTGGAAATTTGAGTACCAGCATCTTTTCTGCCGTAAAGGAGACCGGGGCTAGTAGGCGCAGTTTTTATTTATTAATTTTTATTAAGTTTTTGTTAAAGTTTTTTAACAAACTTCAACTGCACTTTTAAAGAACAGGCATTCGGCTATAAATACACCAAAGTTTTGAGTTTGTAGATTTTGCAGTTTATGTTTAGCGGTAGCCTAAAGTAAAAGGAAAATTGTGCGCCAACCTACCCCGTCACGGGCAAGTGTCATATATCTACGGGGTAAGTTGGCACACGCTTTATAAATATTTAAATGAAACTAAAATAAGACACGCTGTTAAGAGAAATCAATTTCATTATTACCAGTAAGTTAATACAAAGGCGTTGTCGCCGCACAAAGTAAATTCTAAATTATCCAGCCATAAAAATAATGAATAAAACATTAACACTGAGTAACTTCTATACTACTCGATATCATCATCAGAGTTACAGTATAATATACAGTTACAGTTATAAAATTTCGGCTGTCTCCTTTTGGGCAAGCCTCATGTGCCCAAAATCTTGCATTGCAACCACTTTTCTCGATGTTTGCTGTTTTACAAGCTGCCAGTACACCCCAGACACCGAGACAACTTGCCCCGTGTTCAATGCGCCTACTAGCCCATAATAAATTTCTTCACCAAAGGGACACGTAACCTTATAAACATAAATAATCCAAGTAAATTCCAAATGGGGTCGGTACAGTTAATCATACACTAGGAAAAACTGCACAAGTTAAATCGCAATTATTAAGATAAGTATTAGAAATTATAAAAAGAATGAAGCAACAAAAAATTACTTGTGAGTACAAAAACAGAAAAATCGTAATAAATGTCCACTGCACGTAGGTAACGCTGCAAAACTACAATGAGGATTGTAAAAACAAGAAGAAAAGTACTCTGTGACTGGTTGCTTAACATGTGATTTATGAGGACTGCGCCTGCTTACCCCTGTAGCCAACTAGACCCAGTCACCCCTACAACCATTAAATTACAAAGATCGCTTCTAGACGACTTTCTAATAAGCGCAAAGAAAAGTAATGACAACATTCAAATATCCACTGATGACGGCCTTGTGATGGCTGAAAATGTTTTGGATTTTTAATGGTTTTCAATGTACTTTTAATATATTTCTAATTATTTTAAATAATTTTATGTTATATGTATCCACCTGCAATTTTAGTACATTTATTTGTGTTTTTTCATATGAATTTTAATTAATTACTCATGCCAATATATGACTAGAATTTTAAATTTCATTTACTGAAAGATTTATCGATAAATATGCCTACTCTGGTTAAAGTGTATTTGCATATTCCGAAATACTGGGTATTCTATAATAACATTCCATTGAAAATTTATCAGCTGACGTTTTAGACTATGTGCGAAACATGTCAAATGAGCATATGATAATGTGTTCAATTGTGCTTCATCACACGATTAATTTAAACCATTTCTCCAAGATGATAATTAGAAATTATGCAAGACTAATGTTATTAAACTCTTTTAAGGGATATTGAAGGTTGTAGCTTAAGGAATATCTGTGCTACTGCTCTAAAATTTTTAAGAGTCCAACATTCCATGTATGCAAAAATTACTTCTTCGTTTAGAAATATGTATTTTTAAAAATATTTTTCTTAGTAAAGAATAAAAAAGTGTCTAGTTTGTTTAACACGTAATCAAAATTTACAGTATTTGTAATTTACTTATGCATGTCTTCATTAAAATACTATATAAGTATTATCATAATAAAAGAAAAAACACTGCTGAACAGCAAATTTTAAAGTTATGTTTTTTTAATAGTTTTAAAAACATTACTAGATAAATCAAATATTGAAAATAAAACTTTGGGTTATTTTACTAATATTACAGTTGTCTGTTTCCAAGCAATTTATGATGAATGCTTTTAAAATAATCTTTGACAAGCAAATTAAAGTTTGAAGTTGAACAAATGTTTCTTTTAGGGCTTATGAGAAGTGAAAATCTATGAAATAGAATCATTCAATCATTATGATTGTTTATCTTTCAGATACTCTTAGGCAAGTGGGTTATTTCTATTTTAATTTCACTTTTAAGTGAATGTTTACAACGTTAAATTATTAAAAAAAACGTACATTATCATAGGATGTTATGTTTATGTAATTCTTTCTTTCTTTCAAAATTAATTTACTTATTTGTCACAGAACATATCGAGGGAAAAAAAAATCAGAAGAGGCAAAACAACATTTGCATAATTTTAATATAAAATGAAATTACAGCACTTATCCCTAAGCAGGGATAAAAATTGGCATAAAAGCTTAAAACCCTTAAGAATGAAAACGTTGAATGAGGTTTGGAGGGTTGTTTAATTTTACCTCTCCATTCAATCCACCCTTGTTCTGTGGACAGAAATGGACAAATAGCGTAAAAAAGGGATTTTCCGTATAACTACACTTATGAAACTGTTTGTGTAGCAAGACATGCCTATGACCAGTCTATTAGTGGAATAAAACTCAGAATTAATTTTCGAGTTTCTTGCGGGTTAGCAATATAATGTTACATGTCAACTACGGAGAGATAGAGTAGTCATATACAGTAAAAAAATAATTGAGAACAAATGGTAGGATGATTATATTTTATTCTTTAAAAAATTACAAATAAGTTGGAAATTGTACGTCAAACATGAGATGCATTCATACGATAACTAGTTTTATAAATATTCTGTTCTTGGTTCAATAGCTTTTGCATTCTTATTCAAAAGTGTATAAATACATTTTTTTACGATTCTATATATTAAATTCAGTAATACGGGAAACATAGGACTCCATCTTAGATAAGACGCAATCTTCATGGCAACCTAGAATCCCTACCTATCATTGAATAACATTGAATTAATTTTCGTAAGTTAGAATTTAATATCTGTTGAAGCTTTGACTCGACTTTCAAAAAATTTGAAATGACACGACAATATTCTGCAATGATTATATATATTAAATTTCAAAACATTCGATTAAGTATTTTTTGCGCTGTTATATGCGGACCGATGGACGGACCAGTTAAATAATGTGTTAAGCATATATTAGAATACACTTTGTTTAGAAAATATTTAGGTAACCGAATAGTTTTTACAATGTATTAATTGACTTTCTACGCATGATATTTACACGAAATATGCTTCTGTATGTGATCAATTCTCATTTAAATATTTTTTTTATAAACTAAACGTGTTCAAGAAAGAAAAATTCTATAATGATAGGGTGACTTGGATAATTTTGTTAGTTCTGTATATGTAATAGATAAAAATATTTAAAAACGACTGGTAAGACTATTCTACATTTAATCATTTTAGACAAATAGAAAAAGATGAAAATATGAGGAAAAATAATACGCATAATAGGTAAGGATTTATTTAGTAAAATAAAATATGTCGGACACCATTCAGAGTTTGCAATGCATTAATCAACTATTTGAACCCGGCATTTACACGAAATATCTTTTTTTGTATGATATCAATTCTCAGCTAAATCTTTTTATGTAAAGCAAACCAGTTCAAAAAAGAAAATTGTTACATTAATAGCGTGACATGAGTGTTATTTTATTACTTGCGTATGTTTAAATTGTGTTTTGAAGCTGAAAATGCCTACGTGAAAATTTATAGTCATCGGAATACCGATATTTCATGTTGATACCTGGTTAAGAAAAATTATATTCGATTGAATAATTAAGTTTGTAATTTTTTCCCAAACTGGTCGAAAAAATATCCAGGCGGAGATTCGAACCAGGGATATTTGGCTGCAGCAGCCAATACTCTACCAACTGGAATATCTCGCAAAGCCTAGCAAACACATAATTCACACATAAACCTTATGATTTTGACATTTGGTCTGATATGTGAAACAACTACGCAACATAAATCACAGATAATGGAAAATCCAAAGAAACATTGTACATGTAATTATATTCATAAAACGCAAGTAATATAACTCCAGAAAAAAAACGCTGCATACTTACTTACACATGAATCATTAAAGTTGTAATTTTTCCAAACTGGGCGATAAAGTGCCCAGGCAAAGATTCGAACCAGGCACCTTTGCCTGAAGCAGCAAATGCTCTAACTCATGAGCTATACCGGACAAATATGGCACATACATAATTAATGCAGAAACCTAATGAATATCACACCTGGTCTGATATGTGAAACAGCTACGCAGAATAAATCACAGATAATAGAAACTCCAAGAAACATTGTACAATCGTGGGGAAAAAAAGTACCGAACGATTGGAAATAAAGTCTACTTTTAAATGACATATATAAAATTTGCCCAGGGGGCAATCTACTTATTAAAACGAACCATAACAACATTTTTTTTCAATAGCAGTACACAATTTTGACAGCATAAATGAACTCTACACCCTTCAATTAACCTAAAAACAAATCTTTATGCAATTCGTACCATAAGATTCCGAGAAATTAATTATTTTAAAACGAGTGTATTTTAAGGGCTATATCTAAATTAAAGTTCCGTACTCGATTGTTAACCAAGAGCCTTCTTCTTGATCAAGGCAAATTAAGCACCACTCAAGCAGTCAATGAAACCTGCTATAGATTACACGACAGCTGAAGAAATTTCAAAATATCTAGTCACTTCTATCACAGACGGCCCCTTAAAACATCCTTTTGCCGTTTTTTTAAGTATAATTTGAAAACTACTTGGAAGAAAATTGTGAACTTTTGGATTTCAATAAAGCAGGACTTAATAAAACTAAATCCATAAAAAAACTGTAGGTTGCAATTCATACTTTTTTCGAATATTAATTTCATAATTCATAATTCATATCATAAAATTATAAAAATTGCAAATTCAACGTATTTATGATTGGGTATATTAGTATTATTGCTACACAAAAAACTAGCACATTAGGAGCACAATTTCAGAAGATATAAATAAAAATATAATTTAACATTAAAAGCACTAAATTTTGAATGTTTATAACTCAAAAACTTATCATTCAATGGACTTAAAATTTGGTGTCTGGGCATAGTTTTATCTGAAGATTTGAAATATCTGGTTAAAATTGGGTATTGCCATTGAAGAAAAATGAAGTTTGTATTAGTTTTAATATGTAGATGGCCTCCTAAGCAAATTTTATATACATCATTTAAAAGTAGACTTTATTTCCAATCATTCGGTACCAGTCACTTTCGTCTACGAAAATTTGTTGAGGAGTTAGTAGGGGGTGTTTACTTTTTTTTCCAAGACTGTACATGTAATTGTATTTATAAAACACAGGTAATGTAACTCCTGAGAAACGCTGTATAGATATTTACACATGAATCAGTAAAGTTGTAATTTTTTCCAAAGTGTGCGAAAATGTGTCCAGGCTAGGATTCGAACCAGGAATTTTCGGCTGAAGTCGCCAATACTCTACAACTGAGCTATCTCGGACAAACGTAGCAGACACATATTTCACACAGAAATTTAATGATTTTGACATCTGGACTTATATGAGGTTCAGCTACACAGAATAAATCACAGATAATGGAAACTCCAAAAAACATTGTACATGTAATTATATTCATAAAACAGAGGTAATATAACTCCAGAAAAAGCTGGATACGTATTTACACAGGAATTATTAAGGTTGTAATTCTTCCAAACTGGGCGGAAAAGTTCCAGGCCAAGATTTGAACCAGGAATTTTTTGCTGTAGCCTCAAATGCTCCACCCACTGACCTATCCCGGACAAACTTAACAGACACATAATTTAACCAGAAACCTAACCGGAAACCTTTGTCCTTATAGATCAGTTGATAGAGCATTGGGGGCGACTTCAATCAAAGAACCTTTGTTTCAATCCTTGCCTTAACACTTTTTCGCCCTGTTTGGAAACATTACAGCTTTAATTATTCATGTGCAAATACGTATCCAGCGTTTTTCTGAAGTTATATTGACTGTGTTGATATAAGGGTATCATAAAAAGGACTAAAATGCTGAACTCTAAAATGTAAAATTAGACAAAGATTTCTTTATGAAAACATAATAAAATTGCGAACGGAAATATATTTTTTTCCGAGTTACCAAGGGTTCCGAAAAATATGAATTTATATTAAGTAATCTAACAAGAAAGGTCTCCATACGAGCATATTCCAAAAAATCTTAAAAAATTATAGGATGTTCTTCTCATAAGGATATTCATGTTTATTAAAAAATTTCATCGGAAACTCGATAGAGCGCCCGTAAAAAATAATGGATATTTTGTTATTTGGCGGTTTATCACCGGTTGGCGATGTAATAAAATTTCAAAAAATACTTTTTAAAATCAAATATTGTTTAAGGTAAAAATGTTTCATGATGAACTTGTTTAAACTGAATTTAAATATTTTTATTTTGTCAGTTTTAGTTTGTTTTAAAAATAGTTTTTTTTTCATATATATATTTATATGTATTTATAATGAAAGTTTACTATTAAATTTTATGACTTATAAAAAATTTAAATTAATTAAAATTGGTTTAAGAAAAAAAAAGTCCAATTGAGCACTGTTGCAACGATTCACTTTTGCTGCTATGGAAACAATGACTTTTTTTATATTAAATGAAATGTATAACTGCAGCATTCTTCATCTGGCCTTTATTTTGGAATACGCTTACATAAGGGAAAATATATTTTCATATATGAAAATATTTTTACAGCGATGAAATATACAACTATAATATACAGCAAAATACACAGCGATGGAATACAGCAACAAGAAAAATCTATATGTATATATTACGCAACCGTACGTGGCACAGAAATCAAGAAAATCAGAAATCGAGAAAAAAACAATATTCTGGATTCTGAACATTGAAAAATGCACTGTAAAAACTACTCGGGAGTGGTTCCGAAAACTCTATCAAGCAAAAGAGACTTTGATTCCATAATTGTTTCATGAAATATCTAAATTGTATTAGTTTATGAGGGTTCTAGAGATAAAAAAAAACTCTTTCTGCACCATTAATAACTCTGAGATGTTGTATTATACACTGTAAAAAACAAACAAACAAAAAAAAAAAACAAAAAAAAAAAAAAACACTGTAGATTTACCAGATCAAACTCGATCACAGTGAATGTGCTGTATCTTTCTTTGGTGTCCTGACTATATTAACATGGAAAATACAGTAGTTGCGTAAAATTAACAGCACAGTGTATTGGCAATTCGGACGCATTTTTTTTACAGCACAAACTGCTGTCGTCCAAATTGCCAGCACAATGTGCTGTTAATTTTTCGCAACTACTGTATTTTGCATGTTAATATAGTCAAGAAACCAAAGAAAGATACAGCACATTCACTGTGATCAAGTTTGTGCGCGAGATAAACAGTACTTTGTACTATAAAAATGTCGTTTTTTTTAGAGTGTACTTCGATCACGGTTACATTAATTTTTAGTAGAATAAGAAGATTTTGTATATATTTTACTTTTTACAGAGTGCAGCAGTATCATTGTATTTTATCATAAAAATAGGGCTTTGACAAAAATAATGAAAGCAAATTTAAAATGTACGTTCCTGTAGTTATCTTGTCACACAATTATTTTACGGGGATTTTAGAATTTTTTAAACAGAACTGCAAAATTATTTAAAAAACATAAAATATGTCTTAGAATTCCCATAAAGCCCATTTAAAGCGTACTAAAATTGTTTTTAGGTGCATATATAATATAAAATTATTTAAAATACGTTAAAAATATATTAAAAAATCAAATTAAAATTTCCCGTCAGAGCTGTTTGCACTGTTTCGGTGAGTTATGGTTTCCAATGCCTTCTCTTATTTCTCTCTAAGTACTTTGCTTATATTATATTTTCCTAAATTAAAAAACATTTATATTTTTTAAGTATAAAGAGTGTATTTCCTTGACCAAAAATTATTCAGATTCCTTTCTTTGCTGTTTCTATATTGGTGTCACTAAAATGCTATCTATCGTGTTATTTATCGGAGTACTGATAATTTGTTCCAATTGTATAACGATACATTTTGTTCATGAAGAAAATATATAGAACGAAAACAAATCTGATTTCAATTGTTTGGGGTGTAATTTAGCAGCATTCTTAGGAGATCACTATAATATTTCCATGCACTTTCCGTCTTTAAACAACCAATTTGTAGAAAAAAAACAACGAAAATTCAATTCGAAATTTTGATTCTATATACGACATTGCAGCAACAAAATTCTATTATTTTTGTAGCCTTTTCCCATTATCATTCGAAAAGTGAATTTAATGTGGAAGTATAATTCATTTCCGCTCTGCATCTAGAATCAATATCTATTTATGAGGTCATCTACAATTTTATATCTGTACATTAAAAAATATATACGTTATATAAAAATTTTACTTCATAATATTCATCTATATTTTTCAAGTGTTTCGACATATTCACTATTTCCCTATTTATTAATAATATGTACAATTTATTTATAGTTAATTTCCTTTAAACTTAAAACGCTTATATTAATAATTATCTTATTTGAAATCTTAATCTAAACTTTTAATTCGTTCATAAATGTTCAAAAGCTACCAAAACTATTATATTCTGAGACAAGCTACCTTTTATTTTCGAATATTTTCAAAAGTCATTTTATTGTTTTTATTTCTAATATTATTCCACGAATCAACTTCCTGAGCATTTGCCGGAATAGGACTTTTTACTGAAATCCTTCCGTAAGCAGGTATGGAACTCCTTTCCTAATATTCCCCCTCCCTCACGCTATTGGCTGAATAATTGTGCGCCCTTAACTAAGTGGTTCGTTCCTGAACGCTACATATGAATCTGTATTTCTACGCAATGGGAACAAAACCAGCCTACATTAGTTCGGAGAGCAGATCCGGTTTTCTACACATCCAAAAAGTTATCCGGTGTTCTACACGTCCTGTAGTGTTCAATTTCAATTTAACATCTTAGCACGATGTAATTATTCACAATTCATTTTTAGACTTTTGCAAAATATCTCAATATGTGGTTATTGTTTTTCGAGTCCATCTTGTATGAATAAAAGTCCTTCTAACATCAACTGGCTCTGTCTTTCCTGCGGAACTCCCCGGAATAATCACCATTTGCCTTGATATATTTACATAAAACCATCACTTACAAAAGAGGAATACTGGTGTTGGATCTCAGCCATGATGAATAATTCCATGTAAGTGGACTGAATTTGTCGACTTCAAAATATTACGACCTTACACCAACTGCCAATAATTCATTAACTGCATCAATCTACAGCGTTTCACTATTTTGACGAGAAGTTTATTCAACTATTAAATATATATATATTAAAATGCACAAATAATACGTGAAAAGCAGCAAACAGCTGTTTCGAATCTACTAGCGAGATTCTTCTTCAGTGCAAGATAGGGAAAAGGAACAGCGTGCTAGAAAAAGCAAGGCTGAGCAAAATGATAGATAGAGACGCGCTGGCTTATATACCATAAGCAGGTAGCGAAGGCGCCAAAAACAACCAATACAGTGGAAACGACATGGAAGCAGTGGAAACGACATGGTGGAAAAGTAGCGACATCTACCGGAGAAGGAGAGAAAAAGAAACCAAAAAAAGGGGAAATTAAATTAATGCTTTCCAAATACTTGGAAAATCAGTAGTACGGGATAAGTCATTGACTAAGGAGTGAGAATATTTAATGCTGTGGTAATCTCCCCAAAAATCCAGATCAAGGTAAGAAGAACATTTTTGGATAATGATGGCTGAGGAAAAATCGAATCTATGTTGAGAAGACCAAGAATGTTGAGCAATAGAAGAACGTTTGAGCTCCTGATTTTTAACATAACCTTCATGCTCTTATAAACGAAATCTAAGAGCACGTTTAGACTGGCCAATATAAAAAAGGACACACTGGCAAGATATTTGGTAAATACCTCAGTTATCTAGGCGATCAACGGGGTGTTTTAGATTTGAAAAAGTGATTTTATTAACAGGAGAAAAAATAACATTAAAATCAAACCTTCTTAAGATTTTAGCAACTTGACGACTGATTTTAGGAAAAAAATTGTAACACAATTGAAGTGTTAGAGTTGGAATTAGAATGCTTTTCAGAACGGACGGATTTCGTCAATTTCTTATAAATAGAATCAATAATATTAGAGGAATAACCACGATCAACAGCAATAGCTTTGAGGTAATTAAGTTCAGCATTCAGTAACTGAGGAGCGGAACAATTATTGATATCCCAGAAAACAAAAGTATTAAAAGCAGCGAATTTCTGGTTAGAAGGATGAGAAGAATATCTGTGAGATGGAAGACTGACATCAAATGTTTACGAATACGGTAGTCTCAAAGCCATTTTCACAAGGAATAACAAAGACATCCAGGAAAGAAAGACAGTTATTGGTCTCAATTTCAGAGGTAAATTGAATGCAGGGATCAATGGAATTCATGATAGAGAGAATATGATTAATATCCGAATTGATTTCAACCAGGACATAAACATCATCAACATAACGAACATAGAACGGAAATCTTAAAAATTCGAAAAGTTTGACCTCAAAATAGTGCATATAAATATCGGATAAAATTGGACTAAGAGGATTACTCATACCCAAACCGTCAATCATACGGAAGAAATTACCATTGAAAACAAAAGTGTTTGGCGACAAGCAAACGCGAGTGAGAAGGATAAGCTCCCGAAATTCAAAATAACAGAAATGGAATTCATAAAGCCTTTTCTTGAGGCAATCTAAAGTCCCCTCAACCAGAACGTTTGTAAATAAAGATTTAACATAAAAAGGAACCATCATGTGGCCCTGCGGCAGGGCCGGACGAACACTCCGTCAGTCCGTGCCCCGGCACGGAGTAAAAAAATCGAGGGGCGCAAATTTGCCAAAACAAAATGAGAGACTAAAGCAGTTTTCTGAAGACTGCTCTATAGACTGCTCTACAGTGTCTGATCGTGTTGAGCAACAGGGAGACTGAGAGGATGAAGTGAAAGAGGTAGAAATGCATCGCGCTTGCAGATTGAGACAGATGAAGATCGTCCTATCAGTTTGTTTTTGAGTTTTGATCAAGAACTATTACCTGAATGTACTTCTGGTGCAGAAAGAATTTGTCTTTCGAAAGCAACATCAGTGCCCCCCCCCACCACCACCCCCCACCCCGATGTATAACCTTGATTTGCTATCAGCGGACATAGGTTCACCTAAAACAAATATACATCAAGAGACCTCAGCAACGGATAAAAAATTCACAGAAATTGGTTGGTGTATTTCGTAGCCAAAAACTTAGTTTTCTGCTTCCACTGCAGATTTTTTGCAACGGCTACAACTTCTTCTTTAGTAATTCATTTAAAAGCTTCGCAAACAACAGATGCTATTTATCAAAGATTTTGAAATGCAGAAATCCAGCATTGCAACGTCGTTTTTCAACGTGTAGTTCGATCGTCAAAATTTTAGGAGAAAGTTGATTGGCATTTAGAGGTAGCAACGGAAATTTGTATTAACAATTAACATGATAATGGAATATTTTTATAGCTATTCCAACTAATAGCTAAATTTGATCCTGTCACGGTGGAGCATGTAAGGAGGTCTTTGAAGAAACAACGTAATTTAACCATATACTTGAGTAAAACTATTCAAAATGAGGTCAGTCATGAGAAGGCACATATTAGATGAAGTAAAAAAAAATAAAATTATCACTCAATGGAGGATATTCCATCTCCGTTTTGATCATGTGTCCAGGTAAAAACTTATAGTGTAAAGAAAGGAAGGCTCCATAGACGTGTAATATAAATCCCCGCTAGCCAATGAAACAATTCATGAGGAAAAGCAGTAGTATCTTCTCTTCTTATCAGTTAGACTTACTTTGGGTAAATTACCTGCATCACGTGACTTTTTTTCAGCCTCCAACCCATATTTTGAATATCCTCCATTGTATTAGATTGCACACTTGACTTGAGTAAAACAGAACAAATGACCTTCGTCATAAGGTATGTGTCGATTGAAAAAGAAGGCATCACCATTCGTGAAAAATTTTTGGGCTTTCTTTCGACTGAAAGATCAAAAAACTTTTCGATATCTTACTTCAAGAGCAACAAAACCTGAGATTACCTTTAGCAAACATGAGAGGCCAAGGATATGATAATGGGGGCGAACATGAAAGGAAAACGTACGGGGTGCAAACAATGATTAGAAACATCAACCCTCGTGCTTTTTTATGCCATGTGGTTGCCGTTATCTTAACCTGGTGTTAAATGATATGGCCAAATCATAATTAGAAAGAGCCAACTTTTTAAAATCAAATTTCAATACCGAGACATCGAGTTCGTCTGCGAAAAAGATAATTTGATTATGAAAATCAGGATGAACCCATAATCCATGCACAGGAAAATACAAAATTAAACTCTTTTTCTTTTGCCAGCTTTTTGACACTGCGATCAATTCTTTAGAACAAAGATTTTCTAGGTGTGACATCAGAGAAATTACTTCTGTATTTCATATCATATATATGAACTAAAAGATGTTTGTTCTTCTATAATTTTGGCCAATTGCAAATATTTGGAAGCCATTTTAACAGACGGAGAATCATCGGATATAAACTGATTTGAAATTTATGATGAAATATCAGTGGGATGATGCAATATCATCTATAGGGAAAATATTTATCATTTTAAGAAATTATGAAATTGATAACAAAAATGAGTTTTACACCCAACTTGACCATGACCATTGCTCTATTAATTTTACTAACTCTTCCAATAACTGTTGCATCCAAGGATCGTAGTTTTTCAAAGTTGAAAATAATCAAGAACTCTATTTAAGATCAACATCATCTCAAACAGGCTTGTCAGACCAAGCTATTTTGGTAATTGAGTATGAACTCAGTAACAGTTTAGATGTTTCTGAATTAATTAAAGAATTCTCTGAACTAAAAGTTCGCAAAAAACCTGAATTTTACTCCTGACTATTAACTATTTTTTTTTAAATGAAGTTAAGTGTTTTAAGTGAAAAGTTATTGTGAGTATTTGTGTCAATTACTGAGTGCGAGTTAACTGTTTTTTTACGTTCGATAAAAAATATAAAAAGATCATATACCTTTCTTATGCATACTATGTATGTGTATTATATAGAAGCGCAATTTTTTACTTTTGCACGGAGTGGTTTAAAGGCTAAATCCGGCCTTGCCTGCGGCTTAAAATTATGAAGTTTTTTAACAAAATCAAAAGAAATCTTAATAGTGAAACAGTTACTTCTCAAAAGTGGGGAAAAAACAGAAACTAAATATTTGGCAAGCTTATAAGAAGCTGTACCGATACTAGAGACAATAGGTCTAAAAGGAATGTCAGGTTTATGGACCTTAAGTAAAGCATAAAACCTGGCACAATGCGCAAAAGGCAGAATAAGAGACTTCTTAAAGTTAGAAGGAATAATGGAAGAAGACTTGATGGCAGACTTAATAGAGTTAATTTCACTAGTGGAAGGGTCTTTGCGATATTCACATACGGACCATCATTAATTAATTTTTGGGATTTTTCCAAATACGTAGATTTGTCGAGAAGAACAATCTGACCACCTTTGTCGGCCTTAGTAATAATTAAGGGCTTAATTTTGTTTTCAATGGTAATTTCTTCCACATGATTGACGGTTTGGCTATGGGTAATCAATCCTCTTAGTCCAAATATATGCGATATTTATATGCACTATTTTGAGATCAAACGTTTCGAATTTTTACAATTTCCGTTCTATGTTCGTTATGTTTATGATGTTTATGTCCTGGTTGAAATCAATTCGGATATTAATCATATTCTCTCCATCATGAATTCCATTGATCCCTGCATTCAATTTACATCAGAAATTGAGACCAATAACTGTCTTTCTTTCCTGGATGTCCTTGTTATTCGTTGTGAAATGGCTACCGTCTTTCGTAAACATTTTTCTGTCAGTCTTCCACCTCACAGATATTCTTCTCATCCTCCTAACCAGAAATTCGCTGCTTTTAATACTTTAGTTTTTCGGGCTATGAGTATTTGTTCCACTCCTCAGTTACTCAATGCTGAACTTAATTACCTCAAAGCTATTGCTGTTGATCGTTGTTATTCCTCTAATATTATTGATTCTATTTATAAGAAATTGACGAAATACGTACATTTTGAAAAGCATTCTAATTCTAACTCTAATACTTCAGTTGTGTTACCATTTTTTCCTAAAATTAGTCAGCAAGTAGCTAAAATCTTAAGAAGATTTGATTTTAATGTTATTTTTTCTCCAATTAATAAAATCACTTTTTCAAATCTCAAACACCCCGTTGATCGCCTAGATAACTGGGGTATTTACCAAATCTCTTGCCAGTGTGGCTTTTTTTATATTGACCAGACTAAACGTGCTCTTAGATTTCGTTTAAAAGAGCATGAAGGTTATGTTAAAAATCAGGAGCTCAAACGTTCTTCTATTGCTCAACATTCTTGGTCTTCTCAACATAGGTTCGATTTTTCCGCAGCCATCATTATCCAAAAATGTTCTTCTTACCTTGATCTTGATTTTTGGGAAGATTACCACAGCATTAAAAATTCTCTTTCTTTAGTCAATGACTTATCCAATACTCCTAATTTTTCAAGTATTTGGAAAGCATTAATTTAATTTCCCCTTTTTTGTTTTCTTTTTATCTGCTTCTCCGGTAGATGTCGCTACTTGTCCACCTTGTCGTTTCCACTTCTTCTCTCTAATTGGTTGTTTTTGACGCCTTCGCTACCCTCATAGGGTATATAAGCCAGTGGGTCTCTGTCTATCGTTTCGCTCAGCCTTGTTTTTCTAGCACGCTGTTCCTTTTTCCTTACCTTGCACTGAAGAAGAATCTCACTAGTAGATTCGAAACATCTGTTTGCTGCTTTTCATGTATTATTTGTGCATTCTTAAACATTGTTTTTTCTGCTTTTTAATATTGTTACACAAAGGCTTTATTTGCTATTTTAATGCATATTCATGTCAAGTTGTTACCGCTGTTGGCGCCGCTCGTGTGAAGATTAATTTGTAATAGCCTTTTATTTATGTTATTTTCGGAAAAGTGTGATGTATCGATAATTTCATATTACAACAAAAGTTTTTAATAAGTTCAAGCCATCTTTAAGCAAATCACAAATAAAGAAATTGAAGTTTTGAATTTTTAGCTGGAATGCGGCAATGCGTATTCATTACAAGTTGTTACCGCTTTCGGCTCAGCTCAAGTGAAAATTAATTTGTAATAGCCTATTATTAATGTTATTTTTTGAAAAGTGTGATGTATCGATAATTTTGGATTATAACAAAAGTTTTTTAATAAGTTTATCTTTAAACCATCCTTAAGCATTTTATGTAAAAGTATTTCATAAATTATGTGCTTTAATATCGGTAGCACTGGAGTTAAAAAATTCGAAAGTGACTTTATTGTGATGCTATTGAAAAAAAATATATTGTTTTAGGATTGTCTTTTAAATTTGGAAATGATATATTTATTGCAGTAGCGTTGCAATCTTATGAGATGAAATATTTACAGTTGTTTTTTTTTTTTAGATTGTGCTGGGGCAAAGTTTAAATACGCAACGAACTTTCCACAGAGGAAATCAGTAGATGTTTAAATTTTCGCAAGCAATCTGTAATGTTTGCTATTAGATAAATGGATGATTTTGTTAATTTTTACTACCTCAAAGATAAACATTCAAATATTTATTTTGGGTGATTTTTACAAAATAATATGTTATATGGTTATAAATATGTGTAACATAGTAACACTATGCAGGAAAAAAAATATCTAACGTTGCATATCCCATTAAAAAAATCTGTTCATTAGAACTTAAGTTATAAACGACAATTTTAAAGCAGAGAAATACGAATTTGCATTATACAGTGTGCAATATGTTATCTATCGCCGACCTTTAATTTCTCTACCGCTGGTCGTAGACATAAAATTCCACTTACAAAAACGTTTCAAATGAGGCAAATATTCACGTTGTGGCATTATTTAAAGTAAAAAATCAATTTTATAAAAATTACGAAATCTAACTTTTTATACGGTCCCCCAGTCCCTGTAGTTATATTTGGAAAAAGTTTACACATATCATAACAGAGATATTACAAAAGGTTTGACATCTGTACTAAAAAATTGACACCGTTATTAAATTTCAAAGTTTGAGATTTTGCATATGATTTTGTCTTTCGTTGAGGGATCAGTTAAAAGATGAATTAAAGTAATTCGAGATCAAAATGAGGATTCTATGTCCTTTTTATGACGAAACCACCTTTAGCCAGTATCGCCAAATCGGGGAATCACCAAAGAGAGCTATTTCATCTAAAAATTTGAGCAAACTTTTATGGGTCGAATAACATTCAAACGTCAAAGAAGGTAGAATCGACAACCGGAAAATAAAAAATATTCACTAAGGACTAGATAAATGACAGCGGAATACAAAGAGCCAGCCGAGCTATAACAAGCCCAAAAATTTGGATTATGCAAATTACATTAGTATCGCAGCGCCACATGTTCGGGATAAAACACGAGCCATCTAGCAGTGGACATGCTAGTCAGTGCTGAGATCGTGATGGCAAGCTACACATGCATACAATATGCCAAAATGATACTAATTTATGGTGAATGTAAAAGGAATGCCAGAGAGGCTACGAGTGTTTATTCAGATTTCCCTAAGGATCTACATTGACGCATGAAACTATAACTGATATATTGAACCAGAATAGAGAGACCCGCTCTGTTTCACCCCGACACAGAACAAGTAGACGGGTAAGGCGCAATGTTCGATTGACACAGGAGAGGTGCTGTCATACGCCCTTTTAAATCCACAAATGAGCAAGGCATGTGGGCAGCATGTCTGGCCTTTATTACTAGCACATGATGCACACCCGTACCATCCGCCACTGGTACAAGCATTGATGCTGGGTGACGACGCACGACGATTTGATTATTGAAATTTCATGCTCAACACCTTAGATGAAAATCCGTCGTTCCTTTGTGACATTTTGTTGACAGATGAGTCAATGTTTACACGGGGTGGATTTGTGAACGTGCACAATGTGCATTACTGGTCTCTTGAAAACCTCCACATCACCCGCACTGTACGACACGTATGGTGCGGTATATGGGGAACTCAGATTGTTGGACACATCTTCTACCATGCGACCTTAACGGGCGATCGTTACCTGCATCTGCTACAAAACACGGAACATAGACTGGTATGAAGAGGTGCCTCTCCGACATGTATGCCGGGTGTGGTTTGAACATGATGGAGCCCTCTCCGCATAAAACATCAAACGTCTGGGCGTATCTGGCCACCGAATTCGGTCAACATATCCTTTGATATAGAGGTCCGGTAGAGTGGCCACAGCGTTCGACGGACTTGACTCCTACGGACTTCTACCTCTGGAGTTACATGAAGGCATGGGTCTATATGACTGAGACAAATTCTCAAGTTTATCTGAAGTAGCGCATCATCATTGGTTGTCGCACAGTTTGCACACCTGCTATGCTCTAACGTGTCCAGGATTTAGCACTGTCACGCATTCAATTATGCATTGCCACCAATCGAGAACAATTCGAGCAGTATCTCTAGTAGATTCCTGCGTATTATGTATTATTTTTTTATAGTAGACCGTTTTCGGATATTATAACAAATTTATATTTATTTTTCTGTTTAATTTCAATATTTCATTTTCCGCTTTGTGTACGACCCCTAAATGTCAGCTCAAATATTTCGATGAAATAATCCTCTTTGGTGATACCCCGATTTGGCGATACCAGCTGAAGGTAGTTTCGCCGTAAAAAGAACATTTACCTCGATTTTGATCTTGAATTACTTTAATTTATCTTTTCACTGTTCCGTCAATAAAAGACAAAATCAATGACAAAAATCTCAAAATTTGAAATTTAATGACTGTGTCAGTTTCTGTTGTACAGATATCAAACTTTTTGTGTTGTATCTGTTATGATATGTGTAAACTTTTACTAAATATAACTATAGGGACTGGGGGACCGTATAAAAAGTTAGATTTCGTAATTTTTATAAAATTGATTTTTTATTTCAAATAATGCCACAACATGAATATTCACCTCATTTGAAACGTTTTTGTAATTGGAACTAAATGTCTACGACCAACGGTTGTGAAATTAAAGGTTGGCGATAGATAGCATATTGCACCCTGTATATAGAAGAGAAAAAAACATACTTAGTTTCATTAAATATTCATAAAATCATTTTCGAAATTAGCATTTTGACAGAGTTTAGAATCAAGGATTTTGGTTCAACTATTTTCATGTTAAATAATGCATTATTAGTTAAGGACATTATTAGTTTTCAAATAAAAGTTATAGATTTTAAATATATTATGTACGTAAAATTTTTAGAAATACATATTTGTATTATATCTGGTCACTGATATAGGTAGTCAAAGATTTAGAAATAGTAAAGATTAAATCCATGAAAGCTGATATACAGAAGCATGTTATATCTTTACATGATATGATAATAAAGGAATGATTTATAAAGCGCAATTTAAGCAACAGAATTAAAAAAATGTGTTTTCTCAGGAAAATTTTAAATGATTTTTTTTTAACTAAAAAAAGGAAAAAAGTTTTAGAATAAAGTCTTTTATTCTCTTAAAAACTTAATTAAACACACAAAGTTTGTAAATCTCAATTAATAACAATTATTTAAACTTTCCTGAAAGCAAATTTGTCAATTGAATAACATCTATGCTTTTATAACTAAAACTTGTTTCTAAACTTACTTGATTGCATTTAGTTGCTTTTGTTGTAAATGCACGAGGATGAACTACCTCCATTAAAACGAATTAAGGATATCTGTTTTGAAGTTATCTTTAGTAAGAGAGTATTATGTCCTATTCAAATCAAATTGTTTTATTTGATGACAATTTGAAATGGTATTTAATGAGAGATTTCTTGTCTTTCATTCAAAGTTTTAAAAGATTTTGAATTTACTTTTTCTCTTATTTCCTTTTAGAAAATATTCTAGATACAGTAAATTACAATGACGGATGTTTATAATAATTCCAAGTCCTTTTGAATTGTGATTGAACAAGTTAGTGTTTAAAAATACCTTTTGTTTCATTTAAAAGAAAAATAGGAAAAGGAGAAGAAAACAATAATTACTAGAAAACAGGAGTTTTGTTTTTTTCACTATTAAAAGTCTCCCCGGATGAAAAAAAGTATATAAATATAAAAAAAAACATATTTCAGTTTTAAGACTTAAAACACACGTTTTTATTTTATACAGAATTACGTCATTCGCCTCCGCGGAAGAAATCCTCATTTACGATCCAGTCTTAAACAACTTATACAGTAAAGTATTCATATTACGTCACTATCGCTGAATAATACATAAATTCAAAAAATAGAGATGCCATTCACGAAGCTCAACAAACAAATTGGCTATCTAATTATTCATATGCCTTCATTTGCTGGCAATAATAATATAGATACAAAAAAATTATTTATAATAGCTCCATGTTTTATAAGAAATCATTCATTTATATTTTTTCGAAATAGCACGCGTTTTAGTTACACTTTTTTCTGTTGTTATAGGAAAATGGCAACAAAAAAATATAATTACTATTTTCCAACTATTTTTTTCTTTTCTTTCTACAGAAATGAAGTACTTGAGTTGCCAACGTTAAACACATGGCACTAAAACTACAAAAAAATAATCCATGAAAAATAAATGCATATGTAGTTGGCAAACAAATTGAATTTAAAAGTACATTTTCCCCCCAATACGACGGTATAAAAATTGAAAATGTGCGATGTTTAGAAGTTAAAAATTTGGCAATAGAGTACTTAACCGTTCAATGATACAGCTGCTTTATCGCTGGTTTATACAACGGAAAGTTATTTTTTGGAGGTGATTGCTGGCCGAAAGAAATCGGGGTTAATAATTGCAAAAGTAGTTCTTGAATCATTCTTATATTATTATATTAGCATTCAGTAATTATCTTGGTAAAACACGCCTGTTTTCAGGACGGTAATTCACACTTTTTGCCAAAAATTTTCATTACAATAAATTAATTATTTAGGCATTTAGACTACTAAATCTGACGCCACAAGTAAACTTGACGACACAATGAAGATAAATTGCATTTAAAATTTTTTAAAATTGTGCTAAAATTTTTCTCATATCACCTTTTTAACATAAAATTCAAGAAATAATCGGCAAATCAAAGAGTCTTAAAAAATCGGAAGGTGAATCAAAAATCTAACTTTTTTTGAGTGAAAGTAGTGCCACTGATGGCAATTTTATCTCACTCCCTATCATCAAAAAACGAAAAAAATAAAGCTTTTTTTCAGCCGCAAACTATTCAATAATCTTTCATGTTATATTTTAATCTTTACGTTATGAACATGGTACACATTTTAAAAAGAAAACATGTATTAAATATATGCCAATAGAACCCAAATCTAGCTTTCAATTTTTGAAGGAAAACATGTAACAACTAAATAAAATAAAAGTTACAAAATAAGTGAAAGCTTCAAAAAGAATAAGATATTTTATTAATAAAAAAAAAAGAAATTGATAGAAATTTGGTAGTATCAGTGAAAATATATAACATAAATCATGATTACCGAACATTGATTTATGGCTGTCAAGTCTTCTAGAAAAACGCGTAAATCATTTTAAAATACCAAATTGCTTGTCAAAAGATGACTGTGAAATTTTACAAAGAATTTGATAGATATTCGGAATAAAAATAAAACAAAATAAGTTTTACCTTAGATGATCAAATTTGTTTTTTGTTTTAACAGTTAAAAAGTAAAATTGCTTGTGTTAAAGAAAAAAAAAGCTTTTCTTAGATACTCTTATTATTAAATGGAAGAGTTTACGTAGAATTACATAATTTAAGAGTTTTTATATTTTCCAATCAATTCCGACTATTAGTTCACCCTCTTAATATATTTATATATCTTGTTCAAATTTTCAATCGTTAATAAAACACTTATTATTCATCGTATCAAGTTGAAATAAATTTTTTTAAACTTGTACTGGATGACAATTGATGTTAATTCAGATTATTCAAATATTAATTCATTCATTAAATTTTAATCAATTAATGTTAGTTTTATATGGGAGACAAAATGGCGGCCATTGGTTATTGAACAGCATTTAATGCATCTTCATATCTACAAAGGGGTTACCATAGGATCACCCGACCGGAGCAACCACCAAATTTGGCATAAGTTCAACACTCCGGCGGAAGGGGGTTACCGTAGGGGGGACCCTGTTCTGTCGCCAAATACCGCCAAATTTGTCGCCAACTTGGCGCCCAATATGAGTCGCCAAATGTGACGCCAACTTGGCGATACTTCTAATATTTCGCCAAATTCTCATAGACTTACATTGCAAACCCAATTGCTTATAGAAAATCAAGAAATTGCGATATTTTAATGCAACAAAAACTAATACTAGCTTAAGAGATTATATTAAAATTTTCTTTGATGACCTAAGTAGGAATTGACTTTAAAAACAAAATTTTTATATTACTTGTTTAATCGCTGTCTGTACGCTTTTATTCACACATACGATTCACTGAATATGTATGTTTAAGGGGTCTTGCACCTTTTAAACGCGGTGAAAATTAACGAAAAAATTGAAAGTTTGAATTAGTCTATCTTCATAAACCTTTTATGCATAAAAGTGAAATTTATAATATTCATTAAACATATTGTACTTTGCAATATTCTACCACTAGAAACTGATTAGCCTTTCACGGAATTTCTGTATTGTTGAAATTAAAATAGCTCTTTTTTTACACCGTAAGTCATTGTAGAAAGTAAGTAAATATGAGTGTTTAAATGGATCTACTCTTAGGTCAAATGTATTTTATTAAGTATGTAAAAAAAAAAAAAAAAAAAAAAAAAAAAAAAAAAAAAGTTTACATTTTTTAATGAATAAAAATAATCATAATTAAAAATATTACCTCTGTAATTACTTAAAAGTTGATCATTTTAAACAATTATATTTGCTTAGTATGTACACAAAATTTCATAAGAATCCATACATACGTTCTCAAAATATCATGCGCGCAATGACAAACGGAGTGAAAATAAGGGCTGTTTTTATTTCAACAATACACAAATTCTGTAAAATACCAGTCAGTTTCTAGTGGTATTATATTTAAAAGCACAATCAGTTTAATCAAATTTCAAAATTTCATTTTTTATACATAAAAAAATAATGAAGATACACTAATTCAAACTATCAATGTTTTTGTTGAATTTCGACGAGTTTAAAAGGTACAAGTCCTCTTAATATTAAGTTTTTTTACGTTCCATTTCTAAAAAAACTCTTTGGCTATGTACTCCTGGACTACGGCTATTAAAAAAGTAGCACTTTTAACAAATTTCAAAACTTATTTGAATACAGAATTGATGTTTTTGATATAAACATGTTTGTTGGTGGTGTTATTTATATTGGGCATTACTAGGACATTCCGTTTTTTTTTTTCCTTTCCCTATCTATTGTATTAATATTAAGAGGCATATCACAAATAATGTTTGTAAAATTTTCTTGGCACGCCCAGAACAGATTGGGTTGCATGATCATTGGTTTTTATATAAATAGGGGTATCTCTGTTGAGCGGAGCTTGTAGAGCTTAAACCATATGGTAGACCTCCCCGCCTGAAATGAACTGTTGGTGTTGTTAGTGGGCAATCTAAATGCATATATTAAAAGGAAAATATCTATTAGAGTTTGGAATTTAAAAAAAAGTTTTCATCTATATTCTGTAACCCGATGGCAGCGCATGTTGAATTACACAGTATTTACTAATGTTCTTTAAATTAATTCGTATGTTAAATACCTACTCAAGTAACTGCATACTAAATTATCAAAAATTGGCAGCAACAAAAGACTCCAAGAATGATTGTAATCAATTTTCATATAATCAGGGATGAGATTTCCGACTTTTTGCACACCAGTATAATCTTAGGGAAAATATTATTTTATTTAATCGAACATTTTTGAGATTTAAGAGTACAACATTTTCTCTAAGATTTTACTGGAATGAAAAAGTCGGAAATCTCATCCCTGTGTAATTCATAGTAAGAAACATTTCCACTCGTGTATAATTCGCAAATATTCCTGAAAAGTTTGGAGTATGCGCTGTACAGGACAAACTTCGGATAATTGTAAAAAACTCCACAAAATTTCACTAATCCATTGAATAACACAGGTAGCTGTAAAATTAATGAAGTAATAAATTAAAGTACGTATGGTAAATACTTGCTGATATAAATGCGGTAGTTCCTATATTGTGAACAAATGGTATTAATTCTGCTATAAATTGCTAATAATAATTCTATAAATTGCTATTAATTCCTTTGTGAATTCTGTCAAAATGAATGTAAGAGATGTGTTTTTGTTTTAGCCTAAAATAGCTAATAGAATTATAAATAAATTTGAAATTTATCATACACAAATATTTTTTTAACTAACCTGACAGAACTAATCCACCAAAAAAAAAAAAAAACCACTTTTAAACCGTTAAACATCATATATAAAAAAATATATATTTATGTATTTATATGAAATCTAAGTGTTAGTGTGTCCTTCACAATAATGGATAGACCACCTCATTGATCGCGGTCATCATTCCGATGTCTTAAATAAGACAAATTTTCAACTTATGGAAATAATCTACGTTGTATCACATCTATTCTTCTTCATTTTCCGCAAAACCTTCAAAAGCTATACAATTTTAATGCTTTAAGGTCTAAATTTAAAATAATCAGCTACCAACAACGTATTGCCGATATAAACGAACGAACATTTCATAAATTGTGATTAATTTTAGAAATGTAAACAATGTGCAGTGAATCACTCATTTTTGAAAATTTATTGATAAAAATTTAAAAACTTTCGAGCATTGAATATTTTCTCCAGTAGTATTATTATGCTTTTCAGTTATTCGGCTATGAACAAATGTAAATAATTTTAAATTTAAAAGTAAACTCTCAGAAAACCCAACTCTATATTTGGTATTTTTATGTTATCATTGGGCAAATCTCCCCAATAACGGTTTTTTTTTCATCAATACTAGTTCTTTTTCGATCGTGTGATTTAGAAAAAAATGCTTTGAAGTTTAAATAAAATGCAACGATATTATTATTATTGTTATAGGGTAATTCCGGAATTTATGATGCACATTTTTTTGAATTTGTGTATAAAGTTCCATGGTGGACCTAAAAAAAAAAAAAAAAAAAAAAAAAAAAAATCATGTTGTGCTATTTAATGTTAAATATACAACGCGTGTACTGCGACAAAAAAATTCAAAACAAATTATTAATATTTTTTAACAATTTTTTTCTAAAACATTACACTGCGGCGCGTCACCCGTACATCCAGGCTGAGACGCCGCACTTGTGCGGTAGTTATGCCGCGCTTGTAATAAGAACAGAATGAAATTATAAATAAAAATATAAAAAAAAATATTCGTATCTGGACTATAATTAACGATGTAATAACAAAATGAAACTAAATGAGTACAATGAAGTAGATTCAAATTAATAAGTGTTGTCTATTTTCACTATTCACCCACTGATGCCGGATGGTACAAAAATCTTCCAAACCGAATTAATTTTATTATTAATCACTGGATGGCACTATCTCTCAAGCAATGATGCATTTGACATCTTAAATAATCACAAATAAGTATAAAAATAGAATTCCCGCATTTGTGTGGAAAATGTGCGTAGTAGTAGGTGTAGAACCTGAGTGAATACTAAATCAATCAGCATGCCTCTACCTTCAAAAAGAAAAAAGGTAAATTACGCATATATATATTTTTTTAATTTTTAATAATGTTTTTAAATGGAATCGCAATTGTAATAGTGTACTTTGTACAATTATGCTATTTAAAGTTAGTTTTACTTTTGCTTCGTTTCGTATATTCACTTTTTCTTTTAATGGTAGAAAATTGTACCAACCGGCATATATATAGTCTCAATCTTAGGTCGACGAGAAAATAAAAAAAAATAAACCTTAATTTCACTGGCCCCACGCCATACTGATTTTGGAAATAAATTAATCAACACCATTCGTTCGTTTGTGCTGGTTTCTCCAGCACAAATTTTCGTTTGTGCCACTTCTGTTCCCTCGTTATAACGAACAAGATGGGGCGGGGTCAGTGAAACGACAGCCCTGTACTGCCTTTGTGCTGGCTTTTATCGCAAAGGTTTCGTATGTGCCAGTTCCATTCTCTCGTTATAACGAATTTTTATAATTCAAGTGCACATAAAGAAAGTCGCCTATGAATAAATACGTGTTGCGAAATGAGATGTGCAATTCTTTAGTGCTGTGTAAATGTCGGTTTGGACTCACAAAATTCTCACAAAAGAAAATATTCTGGCCTTCATTGGCATTTTATTAGTGTCTGGATATAACAAACTACCTAACAGAAGAGTCTATTGGACTCTTTTAACTGACATGCACAAAAATTTAATTTCACAATCGTTGAGAAGAGACACTTTTGATGTGCTTTCGAGATCTGTACATTTTGCAAATAACATGGAAATGGACGATGATAGATTATATAAAGTCCGCCCCCCTTTTTGAGCACTTCAACAGAGCATGCAAAGATTTAGACATCCCAGAATAACTCAGTGTAGATGATTCCACAGTCTCTTATTATGGACTTAGACAATAAGGCATAAAGCTAAATATGAACAAAGATTTTACCAATGAAACCACTGGATAGTCAAATCAGAGCAGAAACATGCCCAATGTAAAAAGTGTGGCGGAAGAAATGGTTATAAGTGCGAAAAGTGTAATCAACCCCTTCATCCCAAATGCCATAAAAGTTATCATGTTGTTTCTTATGCATAAATATTCAGTTTAATAAAAAATGTTACTATTTTTTAAAGGTAATTACAATTTTTAAACTTTTTATTCTAAGTTTTACAATTTGAAAATTATATATTTCACAAAATTTTCATTTACAAATTGAATTGCAATTAAATTTTTTAAATGTAATTGTAATTTTTAAAAACCCTTATTATACAAATATAAGTGATATTTTACTAGTATATAAATCTAGAATCTGTTATTATAATAATAATTATTATTATTGCAATCAAACAATAAATTGAAAATTTGCATAAAAAAGTGATTTCGTACTACGCAAACGCCGGTTGGTACAAAAATCTACCATTAAAAAAAAATAGTAAATACAACGGGAAAAATAAAATTTATGTACGATGTACTTAATAGACACAGAATGAACAAATAGGAACAAAATTTTGAAAATCGACTGAGTATTTTGAAGTCGGCATTAAAGGGTTAAAATTATCGACTCATTTTTATTACATTAAATTTTAATTGTTATTTCAGCAAAAACATAACATCAATGTATTAGAAAGGGAAAAGGAAAAAAGTAAAATTGTGTTTACATAATTTATTTGTTAACACTTTCGGGACCTGTGGCTTTTACACAAATTTTATTCGGTTGGTACAACTTTTTTTAAAAAACAAGTTATCTTTACTTAAATAATCATGAAAATGCTCTAATTAAGCAAAACAAATATTACTTTTCATTTTTACTGGTGCCAGAAACAAATTTTGTAAGCTCTTTATGAAGGTGCTTATATGCGCCTATGGCCCCGAATGGGTTAAGAGACCTGATTTTTAGACCACAATCTACAGAAAAAGTGACGAAAAAGTACAGTCTTTATGTAACTACATTTAAACACATGATGCAATGAAGCCAATTACACTTCCTTTTTTTGGAGTAGTTTGCAATGAACGTCTGCGTTACGCGTAATCGAATTTTTCATTATTATCATCGTGACTTGCATCTTTCTTGCCCTTCTTACTTTTTATTTTCCTATTTTTCTCCTTTGGTTTTAGTAAAATTGATAACATGCCTAACATGGTTAGTCTGTGTAAAAAGAAAAGGAAAAGTTAATAACACTTAATCATCCAGTACGAAAGAAACTGCGGCATGTATACCGGAATAGCAGTGCGGCATGTATCCCATTTTGCATGGTGCAGACGTCGGCCATCACAGTTACTGCAATCGCTAAGGAGAATGGCGCAACCATACACACAAACGCTACACTTTTGTTTTGACTTCGAAATCATGCATGCATTTAGTAATTAGTGTATGAAAAGTATTTAAACATACCGTGTTTAAAAAATTGGACAGTGAAACCATGCCCTTACGTCAAATTAAGGACTGTACTTCTACAAGTAAACATCGAAATGGGATTCACGCTATACGCTGGTTAAAATAATCTCATTGCGCACCTATACTGTGCGTTTGACAACCCTCTATCGATAATTACAAGAAATACAAGGGGTGCGGCATCTATCCCGTGTGCGGCGATACTCCCGGAGTTACCCTATATTTTAAAAGAAATAAGTGAAAGGCGTGTATTTTAAATGTATGCAGTATAATTATTTTGAATTTTTGTGTTTTAAATGAAAAAGATTAAATGTTTTTATTTTAAGGGAAATTAATTCAGTATGAAAAATTTCAATAGTAACAATATTTGGCAATTTATCACATCGCAAACTAACATAAAAGTGCTCTATTTTCTGAGTATTATTATAATAAACGTAGTTTATTATATTACAAACGTAGTTTAACGTAGTTAACATTACAAACGTAGTTTATATGTTTAAATTAATTTGGAAAAATTGATTGCGTGAACCATCAATCCATTTTCTTTTTATTTATTTTTTTATTTAATTTCAAAACTGATTTACTTCTCAAGAACGAATAATTTTAATTTTTACACCGCTGAACATGGAGGGTGTACTATCAAATGTAAAATTTTTGTAAACTATTATATTCAATTTACTAATTTTTTATGATTTTTAAACCAAATAGCTCGATTACGGAATAATTATATGAATGCTTTTACCAATTATTTAAAATTATAATGGAAAACCATGATTTCTACCCATGGTTCTAGGACAGGTGTTTACGCTAATATATACCGGGTATCCCGGGATTATTGGGAAAAATATTAAGGGCAGGTAGGGGACATCACAAGGATTTGCATAGCAACCCATGGTCGGGAACGTCATGGGAAAGTAGTATGATAGGTATAAGAAACAAAGCGACACAAGAGTGAGATCATATGAAATAATTTATTGGTCAAAGATATTAAATGCGCTGTGGTAGATAATATGTGAAAATGTCAGAAAAGATGTTCAAAGTTTCCACATTTACTAGCGATGCATGCATTACACCTTTGGACCATGGACTACCGGACTCGCTCAAATACACCTGGATTTTGCTGGGTATTCGTAGCAACAGAGATGAGTCTAGAAACCAGATTCATATCCGAATCCATACGCGTTGCGTACTAGGGTGGGTCGAAAAAACCGAAATTTTTATAATCGAAATGTAATAGCGCGGAAAAGTTGCCTTTTGTAATACAGAATAAATTTCTAAAATATTACATCGATCGGTTAATATCTTTTACCGCCGCAAGGGACCCAAAGTTTCAAAAAATCGCAAAAAACATGTTTTTTTTAATCATTTTTTTTAATTATCCAAACATACCAATACAATTTTTAATAGAACGCAATAGCTACAAGAAGATATGAGAAATGCCCCGGTAAATGTTCATTATGATGAAATCATATCTTTATTTGCCGCAAAAAGACCATATTTTTTGTAAAAATTTCAAAAATTTCAATTTTTCATTTTTTTTTCTAAATTTTTATAATTTCTATAATATGTCTAGAAATAAATAATTTTACTTTATATCTATTAATATATCATAATTTTTATAACTATTTGTAATAGACTTGAAAATAAAGTTAATCATTCATTTTTCTTGAACATCGCTTCATCTACTGATGTTTTACTTCATAACAGCCAATTCATGCCACAAAAATTATATAAAATGAGCAAAATGTTTTAGTATTTTATTAATTAAAATATAGAGATGTTTAACCGAAACGGGTTAAATAAACTTAAAATGAAGAAGAATTTAATGTAAATGAATTTTATAATATAACTTGCTTTCAGATGAAGCCATTATTTCTCGAGAGGCCAAAACTGATCAGATGTGATCCTCCCTCTGTTCTAGTAAACAAACTTTATCAGTGCTTCAATGAATAATTTCACGCATCTTTCTACTGATTAAGTGGGACAAGGAAAGTTATAATAGCTGGTATCTTTAATCGAACATTTTAAACTCACCAGCGTTTTTAGTCGATAAAGAAACCATAACAGGTGGTTCCGTTAGTTTTCAGTTTTGTCAGTAGACTAAAGCCATACAATTTTAAGATTCAGTGTTGAAGTCTGCTATGATAAAGTGACGGATGGCACTATTCTAGTCCACAGAACTTCGTGCTTTTGCAATTTTCTTCATGGCTGGGGCCCTGATTTTCTCCTCTTCATATGCTATCATTCCAAAGAGGCTATTTGTATGATTTGCGAAATAGTCATTTCGTGAAAATACAGGAATTATAATCTTTCGTAGATTATCTGTCAAGTAACGTAAGTTACTAACTATAGTGCACAGATTCTGGAAAACATGCGTGATTCATTTTAATTATGAACCAACTGATGCAGTACATTTTCAGGATGTACTCAAAGAGTATGACAAGTTAAGAAGAGGGTTTCTTTGTTCCAACGTAGAGTCTCAAAATTCGAATAGCAGTAATGATCCACCTTGCGTGAAATATTTGTCCAGGTACTCGGCAAAAAAGGTCAATTGTATACACGCGTGTTGAAAGAGCTTGCAATATTTCAGACATATACTTTTGGTCAGTTGACAAATCAGCTTTATCAACAGCTAGGTGATCAGATTAAATTGGCTTAAATTTTGCAATTAGTAATAATTCGCAAATCGCAAGAGATCAACCAATTGGGCCACAATATGATAGAGAACCTGTTTTTTGTCATCAAGATGTTTGAAAAGATGTCTCAGTGGAAGCTCATTGAAGTGAGGTCAAGGAAGCCAATAAAGTGGTTTTTTAAAAGTTGTTCTCAACTAATCCTACTATACTACCACCTTTGCATCCTGTTTTGAAAACAGTTCCGCGAAATTCAACTGCAATTATTATTCCAGTCGGGATTTCATTTTTCTTCAAAAAATCTATAATGTCATTGCATATAGAAGTCGCCTTGCCAGACGATGGTGTCAAATGACGAAAATAATTCAGACCTGGTTTTAGTACAAAGAGATATGTTCCTCCTTGACTTCGCAAAGATGAAACTTTGCCCCCTCTTTAACCTAGCAGATATTTCTATCTCTAGGGCCATCAAAGTATAGAGTTAAAGGAGTACATTACAAAAAAAAACGAACTAAGTGAAACGTGGCCCTCTAGCAGCGAGAAATTAATTTTATGTGCAGGCAGCTGCAGGTGTTTCTATCATTGAGCATTTTTTTTTATAGAATTACAGTGATCATGGTTAACAATGTGCATGAAATTAACAACATAAAATGCCTTTCCCAGCCTATTAGAAATGTAAAAAAATCTGAAAACATTACAAAAGTTATAAAAATTGAAAATATTAAAAACTTTAATTTTTAACATTTTTTAGAAATTTTGGCCCTGTTGTGGCGGTAAAAGCAACGATGTCACAAAAATGAAATGTTAATGTTACATTACTAATATCTTGGCGTGGCTATTGCCTTCTATTAGAAATTGAATAAGTATGTTTGGATAATTTAAAAAAAAAATTGCTAAAAGTATGTTTTTTGTGATTTTTTCGAAATTTGGACCCCTTGCGGCGGTAAAAGATATTAACCAATCGGTGTAATATTTTACGTATTTTATCTTTTTTACAAAAGGCAACTTTTCCGCGCTATTACGTTTCGATTATAAATATTTCGGTTTTTTCGACCCACCCTATTGCTTACACAGCACTTTTAGTACACCCCAAATGAAGAAATCTATGCTGCTTAAAACAGGGGGGCGTGGTGCGGTCCACTACGGCGAATCCGTCGGTGACCAAACACCAGATTCAAATGTCCGCGAACACATCTGCCATAATGGGGAGGTGCCCCATCACGTTGGAACCACATATAGCGTCTGGCATGTTGTGGCATAGTGTCAAGTAAGCTTGGTAGCAACTTATCTGAGCAAGCTGGTTTCCTCCATGGTCTTGTCAACAACAATAGCTAACGGCGAACGAAGCAGTTTCCGACCATGTATTTCTATGCAAAACTGAATCCTTTTGATGTCCCCTACCTCCCCTTAAAATTTATCCCAATAATTTTGGGACACCCTTTATACAATACTTTTGAAAATTAAAATACAATATACAAGTACTTCCCACTAAATCTGGCAAAATCTCTCAATAAAGTTGGTAAGTAATTTATATGTATATAGAATGCATTTTAACTTAATAACTAGCTAACAAATCGAACAACAAAATGACAAAAACTCCGTTTAGAGATCTCTTGTAATAATATATTACATAATACTTACTTAGGAGGGGAAAAAAAGAAAAAAAAACGTCAATAACTAAATAAAACCATGAAATTAAATTCAAAACCATATTTAATGATATATGATGCCAGAAAAAATTAAAAATATATTAAACTAACATACATTTGAACAAAATTGGAGTCATTTGTGTATTGACGAATAACAACAACAGCATGTAACCAAAGCAATCTATACAGATAGCACGCTGGTTTTGTTCGGTTTGCAACCGCATGTAACGTAATTCAATTAATCAACTTTTAAAACGAATTTTCTGTAAATTTTTAGAAAGTTTTGTGAAAACGCCGTAACCCCTTCAATACGCCCACGTACGATGCGTACGTGGTTGAAAGTACGTGACGATGACAACATACTATGCGTACGTGATTTCCACTGTTACCGCATCTGGTTGGTCTTTTTATTTAGGCATTCCAAATTTTCACCAGTAAGTTTTAATAGTTATTTCTGCTGTATAAGATGACATATAGTCAATAAATAATGTAAAAGAAAATTGCTATTCAAAAATTCTTGGTGTGAATTCAATATTTCTAAATAAAAAATCCGCTAGATGTGCCAACTCTGGTGGTATCTGGAAGCAGTTCGCTGTTTTCGACGACCTAAACAAGGAGTTAACAGCATCTAGAAAATACAACAAAGAAAAACAAAGGGGATAAATATCGGCATATACAAGAAAATAACAGAATGTTAATCAGATTGCACTCTAAGGTAAAAAAGTGGTCACAGTGGAAGGTGTTAACCACTTAATCTATAACTACGCGTGAGACACGTGGTCTTGTATTGGGGCCAAAACTGATTATCACGGGCCAGGGCGGTAGTACATCGGTCGTACCAAATGTAAATATCACATTCGTCGTACGTGGTGCGACAGTAAAGGCTAACGGGATTACTAATAAACATTTTTGGTATATCTATCACAATTATTACATCAGGTTGTAATTACTTATCAAATATTCCACAAAATTAAATCAGTTGTATCTTACGCATGTATTTACAATCCGTAAGTCGTGTGCGTTTGGTATAATTTAGGACCGATTTGTCGAACCGTGGAATGGCTCGATGTCTGCGCGATCTATTTTATGTTTTGGTCCGAGGCTGTTTAAACGTAAATCGTACGTTAAGGGGTTAGTAGGAAATCTGGTTAGAATTAGTTGTTTTTTAAGTTTTTTGTTCTGATATCCATTCTTACTAACATGCATCAATTGCTGAACATACCGATTAAGTAAAATCAACGCTTAGGTGAAAGCGTAAACAGATTTTTAATATTTTACTGTTTTCTACGTTTATCCCTTGTCCAGAACTAAATGTGCGTCAAACAAGGTGTTATTAATAATATAATCTAACGTGTACGTAGATAAATTTAAATGATTATAAAACACTATTATGCCAAATCATATCATCTAAAATACGTCTAATGGCTTTAAACATAAATACAAAAGATTACGAAATAAGCCTTAAAACCCGCGCATAAATGAACGTATTGCAACTGGAAAGCAAATAGACATGAAACATAAATGTCAAAGTCAGCCAGCACATCAGGTTTGCGTTATAAAGAAAGGAGAGCAACAGAAAACAATGAGATCATGAAACGCGGTGACTAAAACAATCATTTTTAAGTTTTTCAATCATAATTCGAAAACTACTCTGAAGGAAATTTTAAAATTTATTATTCGCATAAAGCAGGACAAAATAAACATATATCTATCAAGATAATTGTAGGTTGTAATTCATATTTTTTTTTCAAATATTACTTTCATAATGCATATTATATATATTTTTAATTACAAATTCAATGTGTTTGTATTTATGTTCGTATTTCTTAGTATGGTCTAATGGCTTTAAACATAAATACAAAAGATTACGAAATAAGCCTTAAAACCCGCGCATAAATGAACGTATTGCAATTGGAAAGCAAATAGACATGAAACATAAATGCCAAAGTCAGTCAGCACATCAGGTTTGCGTTATAAAGAAAGGAGAGCAACAGAAAACAATGAGATCATGAAACGCGGTGACTTAAACAATCATTTTAAGTTTTTCAATCATAATTCGAAAACTACTCTGAAGAAAATTTTAAAATTTATTATTCGCATAAAGCAGGACAAAATAAACATATATCTATCAAGATAATTGTAGGTTGTAATTCATATTTTTTTTTTCAAATATTACTTTCATAATGCATATTATATATATTTTTAATTACAAATTCAATGTGTTTGTATTTATGTTCGTATTTCTTAGTATTATAACCATAGAAAAAATTATCAAATTAGGATTATTAATTCAGGATATACTAATAGAAATATGAAAATGTTATTTAAAATTAGAAGCTCGAAATTTAGAATGTTTATAATTCAAAAACTTATTACCCAAATCACTTGAAATTTCGTTTCTTGTCAGTTTGAACCGAACATTTAAAATATAGTGTCAAAATGGGGGCTTCCTGTTGAAACAAATAAAGTTTGGTCTGATTTGGTTATGTATATCCCCCCGCAGTAAGCAAATTGTACATACATAATTTTTATGTAGACTTTTTCCCCAATCATTTGATACCAATAACTTTCTTATATTATAATTAGTTGCAGAGATAGTGGAAAGAGTTTTTTTACTATGATTGCACATGTTTTTAATTTTTTGACATTTTAATCTTATTCTGGGAAATGAAATTAAAAATGAAATAATTCCCTTCCTAAAGAGAATCTGAAAGAAAAACATTCATAATGATTGAATGATTCTATGTTATAGATTTTCATATTACGTAAGCCCTAAAAGAAACATTTGTTCATCAACAGACTTTAAATTGCTTGTCAAAAGATTACTTTAAAAGAATATATCATGGATAGCGTAAGATTAATTTTAATTTACTATTCAACAAAACAAAACTTTTAGGATATCTTTTAAGATAATATATATATATATATTATATAAACCAGTATAAGATTATATTTAGCCTGAACCAGCGCACTCCCCACAGAACAAGAAGAATATAACTGTAAAAAATTAAAAATTTAACAAAAACTAGGAAAAAACAGGCTACGGCCTTATCCGCAGTGTTTTATATTTCAAAAGCAGCCGAGCATTAAAAAAAATGTATATAAAATATGTGGCAGTGGGTTTCGGCCAGAACAGTGATAGCAAAATCAAATGTTAAACATTCGATGGCTATTATCACATGCTCCCCCACCGGACCCTACGCCAACATTATTAAATGAATGCCTCACCTGGAACACAGTAAAATATGCTAAAAATATGTTCGACCACACTCAACCAACTCAGCCACGTTGCCACAACCAAAATATAAAACATAAAATAAACTAAACAAGGCAGAATCCAACATCTAACCAACCAATCCAAATTCATTCCAGGTCTGTTTCCAATCGACACAGCACATCATCATAAAACCGTCCTTGAACAGGCTTTAGGAAATATGAGTCATTCACTGAGTCGAAAAGCAATCGATCAGTGATGAAGAAAATCTGAAAAATCGGAATATTTTTTTAAAATGAAATTTAAAGGAATATTGTTTTTGTAAATTGGTTACTTTTAAAATGAAACAATTCCTTTTTATAACAATTTATTATACAATTCCTTATATATATATATATATTATAATTTAATGAAGATATACATACGTAACAATTCTTATAAATTTCAGATACGGTGTGAAAAAATACGTCTTTATCGTTTTATATAAACAAAATAATAAAAAAATGATAATTTCTAAATGAAGAAGATATTTGTTTATACATACATACAACAGTGGATTTAATATGTTTTTGTCACTTATTAAGTCACTTATTAAGTCACTTATTTGCCCGCATGATCATTATTGTAAAAGAAGACTGTCGCCCTTATCGCTGATTTACAGGAACAGCTGAAACTATTCCTTTGCATTACGCTCAACTGGAAAAAGTCGTTTGATGTGAATTTCTATCGTGTTGCATAGTTTCAAATATAATGAAATTGATATGCACTTATGAAGTCAACTATCACACATACCCTGTGGAATATGGAGTGCAAATAACTTATTATTTATTTAAAAGGCTTCACACAAAAGTATTCCATTACGTAATGTCTAAGACGTAATACTCAACCTCTTTTTTTAAGCGTGCAGAAAAAAACAATACTTTAGGCGGGCCGCAACATACTTGTATAATAATTTAGAAAAAGGTTGATTAAAGTAGTAAAATAAGAAAAGTAGAACAACAAAGTTTTGTACCGGATGCTTCACATGTTATAGCGAATCTTGTAGTTGAATCACTCTTCAACGGATGGAGCTAGTCACCAGAAATTGTGCACGTATGTGCAGAGACACAAAATAAGCTTATTTACGGATTTTGGTTACTGTCAAATAATATTTTGTTTTCGCCAAAATGTATCGATATTAGATCAAAGACTGTATATGTTTTAGTCAAAACGTTTTATCTTTTGACCACTAGGGTCCTGTGGGGTACCTGTGAGGTACCTGGAGGGTCTAGTGCCTCTAAAAGTAGGACAATGCCATCTTGAAGCGTGTTAAGAGCGTTAATTGCCAAGTTTCAAAGAACAGGTTTAGTGGTTGATGAGAAAGTGGTCGTAAATGCCAAACAAAAGACAGCAAGAACGCCCGAAAACAACAATGCTGCCAAAATGTAAATGGAGAAACAGCCATCAATGACAACTCGACACTTGGCGCAACAACTTGGCGTCATTGCAGCCTCAGCATGGAAAACGGTCCACAAAGATCTTGACATTTTTCCTTAGAAAATTCAGCTTGGGCGACCTCTTGAATCAGATGCTGTTGTAAAAAAACTGGAGTTCGCCAACATCATGTGCAAAATGATCTACATTGTTACAACGGTGGCGATATCTATTTTTTATCGATGTTGCACACTTCTGGTTTTATGGCTATATCAATTGTCAAAGTAATCGGATTTGAAGCAGCGAGAAGCCGGAATTCATCGTTGTTAAGCCTCTTTATCTACAAAAGGTAACTATCTGGTGAGGTTTTTTTCCCCTGATGGCTTTTTGTATCCGTATTTTCTTTTTTCCAGACAGTGAATTCTCAACGCTATCTCGACGTCCTGAAAACGAGGTTCATTCCTGATACCTACCCCGAAATATGGATCCAAGACACATAGTTTCAGCAGGATGGAGCTCTTCCACATTCAACAGGAGACATCCTGGACCTGCTCAGAAGTTGCTATAACAACCGTGTCATTGCAAGAGGCTTCCCGAATCCCTTTGGCTATGTACTTTATTGACCTTCTACAGCCCTGAGTTATCACTACTGAGTTATCACTGATTTATTTTTATGGCGCTATATTAACACCCTCAATTCTCGCTCCCGTGATATTCACGGGCTGTGTCTTTTATTCAGATATTTTGATTTCCACCAATTTTAGAAAATAGTGTAATTGGCTTTATTATGGTATCATTTTACCTATCATTAAATAAGGTGGATATTTCTTTTTCAAAAAAGTGGTGCCAGTAAGCAATTTGAAATTTTAAACCGTAATTTAATGCAACCGTTAGGGGTTAACGATCAAGCCTACAGAGATCTACCAAAAACCATAGAAGAACTGAAAACTGCGATAACAAGTGTGATCCCAAAAGACCAACTCAAGCAGGTTATCGCGAATTTCTAGTAGGCTTTATTTCGTTGTTTAATCAGATGACCAACATTTTGAGAATCTCAGCTTTTAATTTCCTTTATTCTCTTCTAAATTCTGAAATTTTGAAATAAAATCTTTTTCTGTTCGAAAATTGTGATTTTTTAATACCTTGTGATGCACACTGTAATAAAGTTAATATAATCAGTATAATTGAATGTTTGTCAACTAAAAAATGTTTCCAAACAGTTAATTTCCAAACTACTTAAAAGTTATCTTCCATACGTTATACTTCGGAACAGATTTCTATTTCAAATAATCTAGAAATATGCCGCGAAGATTGGTATTTGGAAATAGCGGTGTAAAACTTTTTATTGTCATTTTTTCCCGAGAAAAGCGTTTAACCTAATAAGCATTATTAGCTATATGGGAAATATAAAACGTAATAACATAACAATACTGCCTCTCCAAGCTCCAAAGAAAACAAATCAGGATCTTTTTAAAATAAATTAGTCTTTTGTTCATTAAAAAAAACTTTTTTCTTCATATTCAAGACGCCTTGATTTTGTTCTTTAAAATTATAAAAGAAATGTAACAACTCTTTCCCGAAGATGATCATATATGATAATCGAAACGTCCATTGCTATAATTTTATTTTAATGTCTGTTTAGTTTTTAACTTTCCAACGTTTTGCACACAATATTTAGTAAATTTGTCATTTTGTACTTTCATGTTAATATTGAAAAAAAAAAATTTCAATATAGAATTGTATAGCGAACATTGAATTAATTTGGAATAATGTTTGATTAGTGTTACAGATTAAAAAATGTATACCGTACTACAGTACAAAAAGAACTATATGTTAAAGGAGCTTTTGACTAAGCGAACGGCATTTAAGGTGACTTAAGATAATTTTAAATTAGTAAATAGAAACATCAGGACAAATTTTGTCTTCCTGTGAAAATATATAAAGGAACAGTGGTGGTGTTGTGGCTTAAATTTATTTAGTTTTGTTGAGTTGGCAACAGCTCAAAAGTTTCAGTTTTTGTTTTGTAAAAATAAAAGATGTTCGACGAATAAATAAGTGGGATTTGTGAATCATTTTAAATATATTTAATCGTAAGATTTATAATATCTGAAAATACGAAAATAGTTTAAACATTGATGTTAAAAGCAGCGCCCCAACAAACTGGTGACCCGTGAAGCTCAAAAATGTCTAAAAGTGAATCGCCGAACAGTAATGATCCTTCTGTGAAAGAAACGCCGGAACTAAACAAGGTGAGCATAAAAATTCCTCCATTTTGGACTGATAGACCAGAAATATGGTTTTTTCAAGTTGAAGCACAATTTAAAATTAATGATATTACTAAGGAAGAGACAAAATTTAATTATTTAGTTGCTCAACTTGAATCTAAATACGTAGAGAATGTATGGGATATAATAAATAGCGACAGTTTAACCAAATATTCCGATTCCAAAGCTAGGTTGCTACATTTATTTAGAGAAAGCGAAAACGTGCGAATTAAGCGATTGATAACCGGAATTGAACTAGGAAATATGAAACCTAGTCAGCTCCTTCAAAAGCTAAGAACTATAGCTACTTCTGACGTTTCTGAAAACCTAATTAAAACACTTTGGCTTGAAAAATTGCCCGACGGCATAAAAAATATATTGCTGGTCAGCGAAGAAAACTTAGAAAAATTAGCTGTAATGGCAGATAAAATCAGTGATATGAATTGAAAACCTGAAATTTTTTCTACAAATAATAAATCTGATATTAATGATAATGCGGGATCTCACGTTAATAATGAACTTGTAAATCGAATTGCTTCTCTGGAACAGCAAATTTCGCAACTGTGCGTTTCACGAAACTCCTGAGCTAATTCTCGAAATAAGGAATACCGTTCTGGCTCGCGAAGCAGATCTCGTAAGCGCTACAATCCTAATGGCAAACTGTGTTATTTTCATTTCCGTTTCGGCAATCGTTGTTTTCCTGATAAATGCACCCAGCCTTGTGCCTGGAATAAAAAGACCGATTCTAAACAGGAAAACTAAGATCTGCAGTAGATGTAGCGACAGATTCCACTGCAGATAGATTTTCGGATTGTCGCAAATTTCGCTTATTTGTTAGAGATAAAACATCGAAAGTGCGTTTCTTGGTGGACAGCGGTGCAGATGTTAGTATTTTACCAGCTTCTTCTCAAGATAAACAATCCGTTGATTACAAACTATATACTGCAAATGGCACAGAAATTGAAACGTATGGTATAAAGACGCTAACACTTGATTTAGGACTTAGGAGATAATTCCAATTTCCTTTTATTGTTGCTAAGATAAACAAAGGTATTTTGGGCGCTGATTTTCTAAACAAACTTAACTTGTTAATTGATTTACATAAGAAGAAACTAATTGATGGAGTAACTCAACTAAGTATTAATGGCGAAGTTGCTTCTATCAGTGAAGATAGTAATATCGGCACAGTAAGTAATTCCACTAAATTTTATACTCTGTTAAGGCAATATCCTGAAATAACCAAACCAAATTTATTTTTATCAAGTGTAAAACATAATGTTAAACACCATATTATTACAAAAGGTCAACCTGTCCATTCTAAAGCAAGACAGTTAGATCATCAACGACTTGCAATAGCGAAACAAGAATTCCAATTTATGCTGAATAATAATATAATCAGGCCTTCTAGTTCTCAATGGTCAAGCCCTCTTCATATGGTTCCGAAAAAAGATGGCAATTTTCGCCCATTACAGACAATTAAATGCAAAAACTATTCCTGATAAATACCCTATTCTGCGAATCGAAGATTTTCATCACATTTTGAGATATACAACTATCTATTCTAAACTTGATTTATTTAAAGCCTACTATCAAGTTCCCATTGCCGAAGAAGATAGGTGTAAAACTGCAATTATCACGCCATTCGGCTTGTATGAATTTAATGTGATGAGTTACGGCTTGAAAAACGCACCAGCAACGTTCCAAAGATTTGTACATGAAGTTTTTTCAGGTCTAGATTTTGTTTTCACCTATTTAGATGATATTCTTATTGCATCTACTAGTGAAGAAGAACACAAAAATCACCTCAAGTTAGTGTTTGAAAGATTAAATGATTACGGTATTCGAATAAACGTTTCCAAATCAATCATGGGAGCACAAGAAATAGAATTTTTGGGATATTTAATTACTCCTCAAGGCTCACGTCCTTTACCTGACAAGGTTCAAGCCATTCTTAACTATCAACTTCCAACAACTATTCATGAACTTAGAACATTTCTAGGCATGGTTAATTTTTATCGTCGATATCTAAAAGATGCATCTAAAAACCAATCTCTTTTACATGATTACCTCAAGGGAGCAAGAAAGAAAGATAGAAGAAAAATTCCTTGGACAGATGAAGCGAAAAAACAATTCCAACAATGCAAAGATGATTTAGCCAATACTGCACTCTTATCATTTCCGAATTCTGAACTACCTCTGTCACTATGTACAGACGCTTTAGATTCAGCAATTGGAGCAGTACTTCAACAATATGAAGATAAAGGATGGAAACCTATCGCATTTTATTCTAAGAAACTAAATGATGCACAAAAGAACTACAGTACTTACGATAGAGAATTACTTGGTATTTATCTCTCTATCAAATATTTCAAGCATTTATTAGAAGGAAGAAAATTCACGATATATACAAACCCATAAACTTTGCATTCCTACAAAAACTTGAGAAAGCATCTCCTCGCCAACTTCGTCACTTACACTACATTTCATAATTTTCAACTGATATCCAACATATTAAAGGTCAAGAAAATATCATTGCTGATACACTATCTAGAGTTGAAGAAATTTCTTTGATCGATTATGATAAAATAGCTGATGAGCAAGGTCAAGATGAAGAATTCCGAAACTTGAAGACATCCAAAACTTCCCTGAAATTCAAGCAGTATCCGCTACCTTCTGGAAAGTCTTTATGGTGTGAAACTTCAACAAGTAATATAAGACCATATATTCCTAAATCCTATCGCATGAAAATATTTCATCAAATGCATGGAATGTCTCATCCTGGGGTTAAATCATCTGTAAAACTCCTGACATCAAAATTTATCTGGTCAAACATCCGAAAAGATGTACAGCTATGGACCCGGTCATGCATGGCCTGCCAAAAGAGCAAAATCAATCGACATACCAAATCAAGCTTCGGTGAATTTCAACCTCCATCGGAAAGGTTCAGTGATGTTCATATTGACCTGATAGGACCTGTACCACCATCAAATGGTAATATCTACTGCCTGACCTGCATAGATCGGTATACTAACTGGATGGAAGTGATTCCGCTGAACAACATTTCAGACGACACAGTTGCTAAAGCATTTTACGGTAATTGGATTTCTAGATTTGGAACTCCATATCGACTCGTCACAGATCGTGGTTCACAGTTTAGATCAGAGCTATTAAACATCCTGACAAAAATGTGTGGGATAAAATTGCAGCACACGACTGCCTACCACACCCAAGCCAATGGAAAAGTCGAACGATTACACAGAACTCTAAAGACCGCACTAATGGCACACAATAATGTAGCCTGGAGTGAAACAGTGCCAACTGTTCTTCTTGGTCTACGCACTGCCATGCAAGAAGATTCTGCACATACTATAGCCCAGATGGTCTATGGACAAAACATACGTTTACCTGGAGAATTTTTCCATGAAAGTACAATTCCTACACCACCTGATAATTTTGCCAAACAACTTCAAAAAGTGATGGAAGAAGTCGGACCAAGAACTGTGTCAAAAAAGTATGTACAAAAAATATTTGTTCCTAAAGATTTAAAAACCACGTCACATGTGTTTGTTCGCAAAGACAGAGTTAAAAAGCAACTGGAACCCCATACGAAGGTCCATTTCCAGTCGTTGATAGAAACGAAAAATATTTCACGCTCAAAATCAAAGACAAATCTGTAACTGTCTCTATTGATAGGTTAAAGCCTGCATACTTCTTGCAAACACCAGACTTTGCTACAAAGCAACCAACACAGAAAATACAATCTGCAAAAGCATCACATGACTCTCATATTCAAGACCAAAAACTTCCTGAAAAACAGTCACGTTCGGGACGAACGATTAAACTTCCTGTGAGATTTCGAGACTAGCACATACATATTTTTTTTAAGTAATGTTCAAATTTTAGTGCATTGTTATTTTTGTAATTAACATTTTTTGTATATATTGTAACGTAACTTCGTTACTGGGAGGAGAGTACTGTTGTGGCTTAAATTTATTTAGTTTTGTTGAGTTGGCAACAGCTCAAAAGTTTCAGTTTTTGTTTTGTAAAAATAAAAGATGTTCGACGAATAAATAAGTGGGATTTGTGAATCATTTTAAATATATTTAATCGTAAGATTTATAATATCTGAAAATACGAATATAGTTTAAACATTGATGTTAAAAGCAGCGCCCCAACAGTGGTCTTAAAAACCTTTTATGCAGGGCACATCAGCTATTTTTTTAAATAGAAATTAATGATTATGTGTCTCGGGCAGCAGGTTTAGTATGGCTGGTCTAAGGAATTAAACATTTTGAAGCGTATACTTAATATCTTATCTCATTTATCTTTCATTTACAGGGACACATAAATTATTTCGGCTATAGTACTGTATAGGAAGCATTGTCTCTTTGCGATAATAGCTGGAAATGCTTTTTCAGTTACGATATCCGTTTTAAGTTTAACTAAGTCCCATATTACTTGGGATGTATAAATACTATAGATCATATGCAACACAAAACCATTACTGAATATAATTGAAAATTGCTTAAAAGTTGTTTTATTTCAATTATGTATTTTCAAGATGAACTATTTTTAGCAAACTAACAGTTGTTTGTAGACTATAAATAAAATCATATACAGGGGTACACAAGACAGCTTATAGATTACAAATTCTAAAAGTGTCATTTCAGTAGTTTTAAACATTTTTTTTTTCTGAATAATTTTTTATCTTAAAACGTGGTGTGTATAAAAATATGTATGTAATATACAAGACAGTTCAAAATATTTAAAGTTGTTTTTTTCCACTAAAGAATTCAAGGACATTTCCGGCTCTGAACGATATTTGGATCGGTATTTGGAACGGTTTAGATTATATACAGGGCTACACAAAACCAATACTGAATATTATGAGAGGGAATTGCTTAAATGTTGTTTTATTTCAGTTATGTATTTTCAAGATTAACTATTTTAGCAAACTAACAGTTGTTTTTAGAATATAAATAAATTCATATACATTGGTACACAAGATCGCTTATGGATTATAGTTTCTAAAAGTTTCATTTCAGTAGTTTTAAACATGTTATTTGCCTGAATTATGTTTTATCATAAAACGTGGCGCCTATAAAACATGTAGGTAATATACAAGACAGTTCAAAATATCTCAAGTACTTTTCCTCAAAAGAATCGAAGTATTTCTCCTGCTATAAACGGTAATTGCTGAATCCTATTTTGCAAGTCATCGGTAGACCGCCGCAGAATACCTACATTTGCCGAGATTGCAGTGGAAGCCAGGAAGAAAAGAAAAAAATTTAAAAATTGAAACTGGAAAAATTTAAAAAGAAAATTAATTAAACTTAAAACACCGAAAAGCGGGAAGGGTTGGGGTCGAGGCAATGAAGCTGTCAAATGACCGCAGCGGCTTCCAGCTTATTATTAGTCATCCGAAATCTGATTTAAAATGTAATAAGCGTTTTCGAAAACGATTACTTAGGTATCTTATTTACCTTATTAAATAGCGAAGTATTCTCAAAGTATTCTGGAATTGTTGCGACGTTTTGCTTAATCTATGCTTGACGTAAGATTTATGTTTCTTGTTTATACTTTGAAAAATGCAATTTCTTTGGAAAGAAAATTTTACGACAGAGAATGTTTTCTTCCAGCAAATGAAAGTCGTCTAAATTTTTTATAACAACCTCTGTATGTTATAAGTGTTCTTTCTAAGATATTATTTAACATTGTATCCATTATAGCTAAAGTATTCCAACCAAATTTACCAATATAACCGATACTGAATAAATATTAGAAATATATTTTAAAACTTTTATTTAAATATTTCTATAAAAACTACGTACTATTAAACTCTAATTTAATAAATCATTTCAGAAAAGAAATACTTTTTTAAATTTTATTTTTTTTTCAGTCTGTTCATTAAACATTAAATGCTGCTATATTAAAGCATTTAATAAATTAAATCTTTTTTAAAGCTATACTTTTTTTCAGTCTGTTCGTTCTACATTAAATGCTGCTATAATAAAGCCTTTTTTCTGTCTGTTTTTCTACATTTTTTGCAAATTTATTTTCAAAAGCAAAAACACTTTTGATAATTTTTTTATACCTGCAAGAAAAAAAAAAAAAAAAAAAAAAAAAAAAAAAAGGAATAGTCCAAAAAAGTTAAAGGGCATAACGCAATAGGCAAAAAACAATAATTAAGAGAAACATTTTTTATAATTCAAAAATATTTCTAGGTAGCTGTTTTTCTTTGCAGTTTTTATCACTTCTGAATAGTTATTTAAAACGTCCTTTCTTAAAAAAGCTTTAAAAGGCTTTGAAAAAAAAAAAGAAAATGTTCTTAGCAACATTTTTTAAGTACCTCAAATAATCTCTAATGAAGACTTTTGTATTCCATAAACCATCTAAATCGTCGATTTAAAACATTAAAGAAGTATTTTTAAAAGAAAAGTAATTTATGTATAGTCATTGGAAAAAAAAGAAACAACCCCTACTAACTTTGCAAGTAATTATTATTACGAAAAAAGTTTTTGGTACCAATGGATTGAAAATAAAGTCTACTTTTAAAAGATGTATGTAAAATTTGCTGAGGGGGAGATCTACAAATCAAAACCAGACCAACCATTTTTTTTCAATGTCAACACACAATTTTGACACTATATTTGAAATCTTCAGCTTAAACTGTGCCTAGAAACGAATTTCTAGTCATTTGAATTATAAAACTCAAAATTTAGAGCTTCTAATTTTAAATTGCATTTTCATATTTTTATTAATAGCTCCTGACATTATAATCCTTAATGTGATAATTTTGTGTGTGGTTATAATACAAGAAAATACAAACATAAATACATTGAATTTATAATTTTAGAAATATCAGAATATGAGTTATGAATTATAAAATTAATAATGGAAATTTTTTTTTAATTGCAACCTACAATTTTTTTGATAGATTTATACTTATTATGCCCTTCTTTATACGAATTCTGAATTTAATTTTTTTTCTTCCAAGCAGATTTCGAATTATGATTAAAAAACGTCAAAATGATTATTTAAGGGGTAATTTTGTGAAGTACTGGTGGCTATATCTGAAGACAGATTTCTTTATTATTAAATAAGGTTAATACTACTTTACAAAAATTCTGGTGAAAAGGGCTTCAAAGTCCTTGAAGCATACGAACCCTGTTAATGATTTTTATCTTATATGAAAAACTCATCTTTGCAATGTTCAAAGTATTCTTTTTCACCGTTATACATGTATTTCGATAGGTTTTTTTTCCATTTAAAGACCTTTGATCCATATATATATATATATATATATACATATTTCCTTTCATAATACTAGTGTTACCTATTATGGCTTCAAATGTCTAAAAGCCTCAATATTCAAAGTATTTTTAATTAATGAACTAAAATAAACGCATTTTCAAATTCTACAAAAGTAGCCATCATCCATCCTTCTACATAAGTGTTACTCTAGATCTAAACAAATATTTCAGGGAGCAGAAAGCAGACTATTTTTTATATACTTTTAAAAATGTAATTGCATTGAAAAGAAATTTTTCGGACCACAGATATTTTCCTTACAGCAAATCAAATTCGTCTAAAAGTATGCTAATTGCCTCCGTATTTATTAATTTTCTCTCAGTATTCAGTCGAGTACAGTCTAACATTTTATTTATTATAGCTAAATAATTCCAACAATATTTACTAATGAAACTTATACTGGATAAATGCTAGAAATATTGCTTATAAGTTTTTATTTAATTATTCCCATACATAGAAACTATAAACTACTAAACGCTAATTAAACTAGTATGTTGTGGCCATCACAAAGCTTTCTTCCATATAAATCACGTCAATTAAATAATTTAAATAGTACAAGAAATAACAACGATTTAGTACCAAATCATATCAAAGTATATCTGAATTTGATGTTGGATGAAAATTCGTGCATTAGTTCTTGAGATAGAGCTATAGCGGAAATTCTGAAAAAATGTAGCATAGCAGCGCCACCTGTTGAGCGACTTACACCAAAAGTAAACAGCACTAAACGATATCAAGGTATACCTGAATCTGAAGTTTGTTGAAAATTTACACTAAAAATTAAACAGCACTAATTTATACGTCAATTCATGTCAAGGACTAACTAAATCTGAAGTTTGATGAAAATCCGTGCACTAGTTCTTGAGATACAGCTCTTGTGGAAATCGTGAAAAAAGCAGCACAGCAGCGCCACCTGTTGGGAGATTTACACCAAAAATTAAACAGCACTAATTTATATCAGGGACTAACTGAATCTGAAGTTTGATGAAAATTCGTGCATTTTTTCTTGAGTTAGAGCTATTGCGATAATCATGAACAATGCAGCATACCAGCGCCACCTGTTGGGCGATTTTTACAAAAAAAGTAATCAGCACCAAAATATATCCTGAACTAACTGAATCTGATGTTTTATGAAAATCCGTGCAGTAGTTCTTGAGATATAGCTATTGCAGAAATCGTGAAAAATGCCGCATAGAAGCGCCACCTGTTGGGCGATTTTCACCAAAAACTAATCAGTCTCAGTTTAAATCAAGTTTTAACTTAGTATGAAGTTTTGTGAAATTCCGTGGATTAGTTCTTGAGATAGAGCGCCCACAAAATTTTTGTCACATACAGACTCACAGACAGAGGGACAGAGTGACAGAGTGGCAGACAGACTCACAGACAGACATTTTCTAAAAACCATCAAATCGTGTTCTAGGCATTCTAAAACGTATAAATCCTTCGAAAATAGGAAGTCGAAATTTTTCACGAATCCAATACTTTCTTCTTGTAAAGATAGAAGAAAGTAAAAAGCATGTCATACGTGAAATATGCATTATAAATCCATACTCTTTTCAGTCCTTTCTTCCTTTTTTTGGTATTTTTTATTTATCATAAAAAGTTTAAAAAAAAAACGTACTTAACTCTTTAAAGCATAATTTTTTTAAGTACCTAACTTCTTAAAGCGTTTTTTAAGGCTGCATAAAAATTAAGCAAATTCCAAAAAAGTTAACGAGTATAATGCAATTGATAAAATACAATGATTAAGTGGGACATTGTTTATAATTAAAAAAAAAACTTTTTGAATAAAGATTTCTTTTCACTACACATTTTTGTTCTTTTCTTAAAAGTTATTTAAAATGCCTTTTCTTAAAAAAATGTTTTAAAATCATTGTTCGAAAAGAAATTGTTCTTATAAATGCAATCCGGTTTTCATAAAATTTGAAATTACTTGACAAAATGTTGCAACAATTATACATTTAAAATTTCAGATCATTCGGTTGGGTAGATTTTGCTCTGTTATATGCAGACGGATGTACAGACAGACAAACGGACCGAACAACGACTATAGGTTCTACGTATTTATATAATTACGAGCTGATCTAAAAGTATGTTATACGTGAAATATTTATTTTAAATCCATACAGCCTTTCCTTCCTATTTTTTTGGAAGGGGGGGGGGGGTATCTTTTATTTATCCTAAAAAAGTTTTAAAAACGTACTTAGCTCTTTAAGGAATTTTTTTTTTAAGTACCTAACTCTTTAAAGCATAAATCTTTATTTTTTAAAGCACCTAACTCTTTAAAGCACTTTTCACAACTGCATAAAAAATATGCACCTTGCAAAAACGTTAACGAATATAACGCAATAGGTAAAATAGAATGATTAAGTGCAACATTTTCTATAATTAAAAAAAAAAAAAAAAACTTTCACAGCTGCATAAAAAGTAGGCATATTACAAAAAAGTTACCGAGCATAATACAATAGGTAAAATAGAATGATTAAGTGCAACATTTTCTATAATAAAAAAAGAAAAAATCCCTTTTTGGATAAGGATTTCTTTTCATTGTTAATTTTTGTTCTTTTCTTAAAAGCTATTTAAAATGTCGTTCCTTAAAAAAAAAAAAAATGTTTAAAAGTCAATGTGAGAAAAGAAATAGTTCTTAGAAATGCATTTTTTTATTGCTTCCACGAGTCATTCTTAATGAGGTACTTTGTATTCTTTAAACCACCTACAGATTCGATTTACGTCATTAAAGAAGTATTTTAAAAGAAAAATAATTTCTGTACATTCAATTGTTCTGGGAGTGAAATCGTGGCGTTTATTCGAATGAATCAACTTTTAAGTAATAAAAAGAGTGAAGATAAGTCTAATTGAAAATATAAAAAAGTTCTAAAAGATAAAAAAGATCAAATAAATCCTTTAAAGAACTTTTCGCAGCTGCATAAAAAGTAGGCATATTACAAAAAAGTTAACGAGTATAATGCAATAGGTAAAATAGACTAATTAAGTGCAACATATTTTATAATTTATAAAAAAAAATATGTAATAATTATTAAATAAATAATTAAAACTGTGGTGACGATCTATCACCAACACACAAGGTCACGTGACAATGTAATGGTTAGCACATATATAGAAATAATTATCCCGACCCGCGTTGTGAAAAGATCTTAGGGGATAATATTAATTAATAAAATAGAAGGAGATGAGATTTTGAATAATTAAAAATTGCCAATAACTCAGGAACGACTTATTTACCGTCCTGAAATGTAATTTAGGACTGGATGGTTGCTCAAAGAAATATCCAATTTAAATTTTACTAATTTTAAATTCTTAAGACTCATAAATTTATTTATCCTCTAAAAAGAAAAGATTGAGAAAACGATTCGAAGGAAAGACAGAAAATATACATATATAATAAAATTTTATTTTCAATCACATAAATTTTATATGTCAAATATAATTTTTTTATCAACATTAATTTCATATAATTTTTTTTTAGTTTCATTAAATCTCATAAAACTACTCTTTATAAGCATCATTTTTGTGAATTTTTTTTCAAAATAATTCGCAGTTAAAACTCTCACAGCACAGATAAAAGAATGGGCTACTTAGCCAAAATATTAACATACTACAATTCTACCATATCTTATTATTATGATTCTTTTAATAATTAATACTGATAATTATCTATAACTGCTTTAAAATTATGTATATAACATACTAGCCAATGAAATTGCTAAATTCACGCATTATAAAGTAAAAAAAAAAATAATGGCCAAATATTATAAGTAACAAAATTAACTCTCACCATGTACTTCAGTCAAAAGGGGTGGAGGCATAACCTGGAGATCACTATTAGTCCTTAAATGCACGTAATTTTAGTCCGCACATCACCGTTTTAAATTGTTCATTTGGGTTTAGTACATTAAATTCATAAATAGTTTCTTTGGGCTTAGCATATGAATCAGTCACAGGACTTTCTTCTTTTGATATCGGCGAGTCTTTTAGTTTAGCGTTCAATCTCAGCCACTTTTGGTCATTAGAAATGAACACCCGCTCCTAGATGCTGGTCGATTTTCTTAGGTGAGCTTTCTCCTTACAGAATTAATTTTTGTCTTTCCATCAAAATGTCTTACAACCTGCGAATTCCTTCTGTCGGTCCTTATACTCCTCTGCATTTACCGATTCGTGAGGCCTTCTCATATTTTCTTTTCGCTTAGAGGAACTTACTCTCCATCGATTCAGGGAGATGAGATTATCACCAGTCAGGTGTACTTGAAACAAGGTGATGGAGGTTTTCGCAGACTTCTTGTCTTCTGCTGTCCAACATATTTTTTAAGAGTCGCAAGACTAGTACCGTAGCATTCTTCGGGAGGGATAGCAAAAAAAGAATTAAATTCTCCTTTTCTAAAAAAAAAAAAAAAAAAACCTTCTCAGTAATGAAAAATGTGGGAGGATTTTATTTAGAGAATATGATTATTTTCATTCGTTGCCTGATGTCTTATTGATGGTGTACCTTATTGGTACACATGATCTCTTGAATCTGATTCCTTTTTCTCATACCCCCTTTGGGTGTCTTCTTACTTGCCCGTCGCATAGCTAATTTTTGTTATGACTTCGGGGGTTATGACGTCACGTGGGAGCTTCGGATACCTACCACACTCGATGAGGACCAATAAATTTTAGCCCTGTCAGTCGTAAATTCTGTGGAGCGTCATAAATATTTGTGCCTGATGCTATTTTTCTCTTGTCTCGATATGGCGTCCATGTGCATTTCGTTGTGTTTAATTGCCTTATTTTTGTCTCTGAAGTATTTGTGAGTTTTTATCACTCTCTTTACTACATACATATAAAATATTATAATTTTTTTAATTATTGGTCATATTATAAAATACATTCGATATTCGTAAACCTTATACTTTTACAAACGAAATGATACCAATAAACATATATATTTGTTTGCATACCCCTTATAAATTATGAATTTTAATATATGCATGCTATTAAGAATTTTCCCAAATTACTTTTCTTTATTATTTCGTAAAGCAATATTTTTCAAAATACAATTAATTATTTGTTTTTGATTCACACTAGGTTGTGCTGTTTTGTGTAATTATATTGAAATTAATTAACAAGCAATGTCGTATAATTTTCACTCCGACAAAAATACTTTTTGTATAAAGATGTCTTTCCATTGTTAATTTTTGTTCTTTTCTTAAAAATTATTTAAAATATATTTTCTTAAAAAAAAAAAAAAAAAGTCATTGTGAGAAAAGAAATAGTTATAGAAATACATTTTTTTATTGCTGCCACAAGTCATTCTTAATGAGGTTCTTTGTATTCTTTAAACCACCTACAGATTCGATTTACGTCATTAAAGAAATATTTTAAAAGAAAAGTAATTTCTGTGCATTCAATTGTTCTGGGAGTCAAATTGTGACGTTTATTCAAATGAATCAACTTTTAAGTAAGAAAATGACTTCCGATTTTCATGAAATTTTAAATGACGCGAAAAATTTTGCAACAATTAAATATTTAAAATTTCAGATCATTCGGTTGTGTAGTTTTTGTTCTGTTATAAGCGGACTGACGGACAGACAGACGGGCTGAGCGACGACTATAGGTGCTACGTATTTATATAGTTATGAACGCACCTAAAAAACCATGTCATACGTGAAATATTTATTTTAAATGTATACTGTTATCAGCCTTTTCTTCCTTTTTTTTTTTTTGGGGGGGGGGGTACCTTTTGTTTATCCTAAAAAGTTTTTAAAAAAGCGTACTTAACTCTTTAAAGCATTACTTATTTATTTTTTAAGTACCTAACTCTTTAAAGCATTTTTTACAGCTGCATAAAAATTAGGCAAATTCAGAAAATATTAACGGGTATAATACAATAGGTAACATAGAATGATTAAAGGGAAAAAAAATACAATTTAACAAATTACAACAACCATTTGGAAAATGATTTTTTCAAAGACTAAAATTTAAGACGTAAAAAATCGCACGGACTTGATCATACATTACGTACGCAATGGATTACATTTTTCGGTACTGTAAATTTTTAAACTTCTACGGAGCTGGTCATATATTACATACGCCATGGATTAAACATTAATATTCCTGGACCCAGTTTAAATGAAATTACATTCTTAAACTTCTAAACATCCCGCAATATTACTTTTTACACCGTCTTATAGAAAAAAAAAATGTACTTTTAAATGCAATTTGTTTGAAACCTGTATCTCAATATGTTTCTGAGTTATTATTATTATTTTTTTTTGTAGTTTTTATTTCTTTTTTGTCATAGTGGCAACAGAACTATCCATCTCTGTTAAAAGTAAAGGGGAAATACAGATTACTGTATAGACATATCAGAAAACGAATAAAATGCGGGATTCAACTAATAAAATTCAGATATGTTTTTGATTTCCTACCCTGACCGAGGACAATAACCATTTTTCCAAATAATTAAAAAAAAAAAAAAAAAAAAAACCTTTGGATAAGGATTTCTTTTTATTGCGCATTTTTGTTCTTTTCTTAAAATTTATTTAAAATGTCTTTATGCGGACTGACGGACGGACAGACAGGCTAAATGAACGACGACTATAGGTGCTACGCACTTATATAATTAGGAACGCATCTAAACACCATGTTATACGTGAAATATTTATTTTAAATCCATACTCTTTTTAGCTTTTTCTTCCTTTTTTTTTTTTTTTTTTTTTTTTTTTTTTGTATCTTTATTTTTATCATAAAAAAAAGTTTTAAAAAAACGTACTTAACTCTTTAAAGCATTAATTTTCTTTTTTTTAAATATCTAACAGTACTTCTTACAGCTATATGAAAAATAGATATATTGCAAAAAAGTTAAGGAGTATAATGAAATAGGTAAAATATAATGATTATATCCAACATATTTTATAATTAATAAAAAAAGAACTTTTTGGATAAGGATTTCTTTTCATTTCTCAATTTTCGCCTTTTATTAAAAGTATTTAAAATTTCTTTTCTTAAAGAAATGCTTAAAACACATTGTGCGAAAAGAAATAGTTCTTAGAAATGCCTTTTTTATTGCTACCACAAGTCATTCTTAATGAGGTGCTTTGTATTCTTTAAACCACCTACAGATCGATTTACGTCATTAAAGAAGTATTTTAAAAGAAAAGTAATTTCTGTACATTCAATTGTTCTGGAAGTCAAATCGTGACTTTTATTCGAATGAATCCATTTTTAACTAATAAAAAGAGTGAAGATACGTCTAGTTGAAAATGTAAAAAAAATCCAAAAGATAAAAAAAGATCAAATAGAATTAATTTCTTTAACTTATGTAATTTGATTAAAATCAACAATAATCACCAGGGTTTAAAAAAAAAAAAGTCAATCATAACAAGAAAAAATCCCTGCCGGCTCGGCTTACAAGCACAGATACATTTTGAAGCTAAGTACTAATTTCATCAACAGAAAATAAATCAAAATTAGAGATAAATCCAATTTAACAATTTTATCTGGTCGCTTTTGACGATATTTAATTTTTTTTCTGCTCATAATCATGTTAATACGATCAGTTTTTCAGCAGCCCTAATATTTTTCATCCCTTGCGAATATTTTTAGTAATTAGAATATTTTTAGTGGAGTTCATCTTATCAAAAACTTGTTGCTACAAAATTTATAGATAATAGTAAGAAGATTTCTTTAATAAATTTAAACCGTGTGGTGATTGTTTCATAAAGTGAACCACACACTATATTTTAAATTCTGACGTTCCTTTTTTCAGACATGCGCGTGTTTAAGAGCCATTATTTTGAAATTCAGACAAAAAAGTGATATTTTGATAGTTGTATTTTTTGATTTACTTGATATTTTTTTATGCTGAAGTAGATCACATTTAATAAATAATGTGCAATTGTGAAGCCCTGAAAAAATTTTCCCTTCCCTGTAGAACATGTCAAAGTTCAAGGCTGTGACCGCTATTTTTCATGAAAAGTCAAATGCGAGTATATTTGCAGTGCTAAAGCTTGGGAAATCCATTGGACATCCCAGAATTCTTTTGTGGTGAAATATTAGTATAACACTACCTGCTTAGTAAACTGTATTCGTTTCCATGGGGCATTGTTATTTTACATTGTTATGTTTCTTCGAAATGCAATGAAAATGACGTTTTTCTCCGTTTTCCGCTCATATTTTATTATTTAAGTAATAGTACCACAAACTTTTTCTTATAGAATATCGAAGTGTAATACTAGGAAAATCTAAAAAATATATTACTTTACCGGGATATTGCTGCTGTTAGCAGAAATAGTCTGTTAAATATTCAAAAATTTCGAAATCGGCAACATTTCAATTAGTTTTTTCACGGTTCAATAAAACAAAATGTATCACGTGGTAGTTGAAAATATGTACAAACACATGGAAAAGAAAAAAAAAGTGGGGCCTCGTCATATTTTTAGAAAAAAAAGTAACAAAATTTACAAAAATTCACAGTCAAAATATCCCGTTTAAATTTCCCTTTTTTCCATTTAGAACAAGGAAGGGGAAAGAAAAAGGGATATTTCATTTTCTCATAGGGAAAAAACACAGCTAGCGGAAAGAGAAACAGGATGTTTCGTTTTCTTATAGGGAAAAAGTATCATAAATGCCAGTCATTTTTGCGACTTTTGACATTTTTTTTTCAAAAAATATCACGAAGCCCCACTTTTTTTCCCTTTTCCATGTGTTTGTACATACTTCCAACTACTACGTGATATATTTTGTTTTATTGAACCGTGACGCTGTTTCGAGAAAAGACTAATTTAAATGCTGCTTATTTTGAAATTTTTGAATATTTAACAGATTATTCCTGCTAACAGCAGCAATATTCCGGTAATGTTTTATATTATTTAGCTTGTCCTAGTAGTACACTTTTATATTCTATAAGAAAAAGTTTGGGGTACAATTGCTTAAATAAGAAATTACGTGCGGAAAACGGACAAAAACGTCGTTTTCATTGCATTTTGAGGCAACATAACAATGTAAAATAGCAATGCCCCATGGAAACGAATACAGTTTACTAAACAGGTAATGTTATACTAACATATCAATACAAAAGAATTTTGGGATGTCGTTGCTTTCCCAAGCTTTAGCTCTGAAAACATACTCGCATTTCACTTTTCATGAAAAATGACGGTCACAACCTTGAACTTTGAAATTTTCTACAGGGAAGGGAAATTTTTTTCAGGGATTCAAAATTGCACATTATTCATTAAATGTGATCTACTTCAACATAAAAAAATATCAAGCAAATCAAAAAATACAACTATCGCACTTTGTCTGATTTTCAAAATAATGGCTCTTAATAACGAAACCTACATGCAGCATCCCTTAGTGTGGTCAGAATTTTTCATCACGTCAGTTATACTTTTTTTTATCGCTTAAGAGTCGCATTAACAGAGATACGATTTTTTTTCATCTGCAGCCTTTCTCCCTTTCTTTTATTTATTTTCTATTTTAATTATTACACATTAAATTTTATATGTAATAATTTTAAAAAAAAAAAATAATGCGATAATGCGATAAGAAAGAGTATCATTGGCATGATGAAAATTTTTGACAACCCTAAGGATGTTGTATATAGTGTTGCGTTATTAAACGCGCGCGTGGGTGGAAAAAAAAAAAAAAAAAAAAAAAAAAAAAAAAAAAAAAAACAGCTGAATTTAAGATATAGTGTGTGGTTCCTTTTATGAAACAATCACCACACGAATTAATTTATTACATAAATCTTCTTAATATTATCTATAATTTTTTTAGTAACAAATTTTCGATAAGATTAAATATACTAATGTATGATATTACTAAAAATATATCAAGGGATTGGGGTTGAAGAAAAAATTATCATACTAACATGATTATGACAGAAAAATTAAATTGAATCTCGTCAAAAGCGGTCAGATATAATCTCTAATCTCGATTTAGTTTTTTGCTGGCCAAATCAATACTTAACTTCTAAATCTACCTGCGCCTGTAGGTCGAGTCGGCAGGGTATTTGTCTTGTGACTAGTTACTTTTTTTTATTATTAAACACTGGTGATTTTTGTTGATTTTTATCAAATTACACAAGTTAAAGTATCAATTCTAATTCTTTTTTTCTTTTGGAATTTTTTTATAGATTCAATTAGACTAATTTTCCCTCTTTTTATTTCTTAAATGTTGTTTCATTCGAATAAAAGTTAAGATTTGACACCCAGAACAACTGAATGTACAGAAATTACTTTTCTTTTCAAAATATTTCTTTAATGAAATAAAGCAACTCTGTGGGTGTTTTAAAGAATACAAAACACTTCAGTAAGAATGACTTTTGGCAGCAATAAAAAATATATTTCTAGGAACAATCTCTTTTCGCACAATGACTTTTAAACATTTTTTTTAAGAAAACACATTTTAAATAACATTTAGGGAAAGAACAAAAATGAGCAATGAAACAAAATCTTTATCCATATTTTTTTTTAATAAATTATAAAAGATGTTACACTTAATCATTCTATTTCACATATTGTATTATACTCCATAACTTTTTTGCAATATGCTTAATTTTTATGCAGCTGTAAAAAGTTCTTTAAAGAGTTAGGTACTTTTTAATTTTTTTTTTTTTTTTTTTAATGCTTCCGGGAGTTAAAGTATGTTTGTTAAAAACTTTTTTAGGATAAATAAAAGATAAAAAATAGGAAGAAAAGAGTGAAAAAAGTATGGATTTAAAATAAATATTTCACATATAACATCCTATTTTTAATTAGCATTTAGTAGTCTATAGTTTTTATGTATGGGAATAATTAAATAAAAAATATTATAAACAATATCTTTAAAATTTACCCATTATAAGTTATATTAGTAAATATTGTTGGAATTATTTACGCATAAAGAATAAAATGTTAGGCAATACTCTATTGAATACTGAAACTGATTAATACAGAGGCTGTTAGTATATTTTTACACGACTTTGGTTTGCTGCAAGAAAAATATCTGCGGTCCGAAAAATTTATTTTCAAAGTAAATACATTTCTAAAAGTATAAAAAATCGTCTTCTTCCTGCTCCCAGAAATATTTGTTCAGATGTAGAATAACACTTTAGGTAGAAGAATGGATAAAGCCTACTTTTGTAGCATTTGCAAGTTCATTTTCTTCTTTCTTTCATTTATTAAAAATGTTTTTATAATTTTACTTTTAGAAGTTTGAAGCCGCAATTCCTAACATGTCATTGAGAAAGGAAATATGTTAATATATGTGTCAAAGATCTTTCTTCAAATGGAAAAAAAATGTACGAAATATGTTTATAACGGTAAAAAAGAATGCTTCAAACATTTCAAAATATGTTCTCTTCTATATAAACGAAATATCACCGAGAACAGAACATATTTTTATTTTATAAATTTTTTATCCGAAATGGAAAATGTTTTCACTCTACATAAAGCTTCAGATAAATGTAGTAACTGCAATAAAAATAAATATATTTATTTTCATAGAATAAACTGGAAAAACGGATAAAACTTAGTTCGAGGAATCTAAAGAAAGTTTTAATCCCTTTATTTACGGAATTATTTATAATGAAATTGCTTCGCTTTAATAATTATCTTGTTTAATGTATGGAGGTATACTGGAATTTTTAAATAATAATAACGTGAAACGTAGAAAAGGTTTTTCATTAAAACCGATTAAATTAATCGGTAGTTATAACCTTTTTTTTTTAAAATAAAATATTAACAAAAATAATCTCATTATTAATCAAAACTACTCTTATGGAAATATCCTAGTTTTTATAAAAGCAATGTATTTAAATGTATTATGATACTCTCTGTAAATGGAAAGGATTTTGCTGTTGAAAATGTTTCATATAACCTTTTTAGAAAAAAATAAGCGATACCTATGTAAATGATTACGGAAGTTACCTCTTTTAAAAAATATTTTGCTTCGACATTTTCTCTACGCTTTTAAAATTTGATTGAGCAGAGTATTTTGTGTGGAAGGAAAAATAAACTTTTATTAATGCTTATTAATAGACTTAATATTAATACTTAATATAATAGATATACTTAATAACAGACAGGGCTTAATTTCTAACAAAAAAAGTACCGGAGCCCAAATATCCTGCAGTACTAATAACCGTAGCGTGCCCCCTCCCCCCACATCCCCGTCACTTCAATCTCCATATTTATATTCCATACACTATTTGCAAAACTTAAAGCATTTTTTTTTTTTCTTTAGGAAAATAAGAATTTTAAATATATCTATCAGCATATACTTAGATGTAAACTATTCCACTTTTTAGTTATCACTACTTTCGAATAGAAATATTTGCCTAATTTTAATGTTAATTAATTGCAGAATTCTGGGATTAAATATGGTAAGGATTATGATTCGGAAATAGTGGCAACACAAAAAAGGAATAGTTCGCCAGCTATGCATTTTTATGAAAAAAGAATGAAATTTACAGAAATTAATATTTATATGCTGAAGAATAAAACAACGTTTTTCAATTTCCTATAAAATGTGCATATCTTAAACTATAATCGATTTCTTCCGCTTTGCAATCTTTTATGGTGAGTCTCTGAAAATCAGGTTAAATTAAACATTTGACAGATTAAATTAAAAAGATTCGATGCTTTTATAGAAAAAAGAGGAAACACTTCTTGGTTGCTTTCTATCAGAATAATAAAACATTGCAATTATATCTACTTACAAATGAAAATGACTTCGTAAATGTGCCTTACAATGGGCAACGTTGATAATACAAAATAGTGCTACTGTACTGGGCTCCGGAGCTCTGTATTTATGAGCTCCGGTGAATTCCGACCAATACTTAAACATTTACTAAAAACGGAGAAGTACCAGAGCTGAGCTCCAGTGGGCTCCGGCGCAAATTAAGCCCTGATAATAGACTTAATATAATAATATTAATATTAAACTTTTATTAATAGACAGAATAAATAAATTTTATATTGAATTTTCTCAAATAGCACATAAATGATACACTTGGTGGTACACAAATAAAGGGTTAAATATGTTAACGATGTTAACGATTGTTTGTGGTTTTGTACACAACGTAAATTTTAAGAAATATAACATAACGTACAGTCGTGAAAAAAAAAAAAAAAAGTAATCACCATCTACTATATCTGCAAAATATTATCGTAGAAGAAAGTTACTGGTACCACACGATTGGTAATAAAGTATACTTTAAAATGACATATATAAAATTTGCTTAGGGGACATCTATATATTAAAACAAACCATATCTTTTTTTTTATTTTTTTTTTTTTTAACAGCAGTACATAATTCTGACAGCATAAATGAACTTCACACCCTTCAATTATCCTAAAAAGGAATTTTTATGCAATTAGTATGATAAGTTTCCGATAAATTAATTATTTTAATACGAACACATTTTAGGGGCTGTATTCAAATTGAAGTTCGGTACTCGATTGTTGACCGAGAGAGCTTCCTTCTTGATCAAGGCATATTAAGCGCTACTCAAGCAGTCATTGAAGAGTGCTAGAATACAGGATAGCATAAGAAATTTCAAAATATCTGGTCACTTTTGTCATAGGCGGGCCCTTAAACCATCATTTTGCTTTTTTAAGCATAATTTGAAAACTACTTGGAAGAAAAGTGTGAAATTTTTGATTTTCATAAAGCATGACTTAATAAATCTAAATCCGCCAAAATATTTCAGGTTGCGTTTCATAAATGTTCTAAATATTAATTTCATAATTCATATCATTAAATTATAAAAATTGCAAATTCAACGTATTTATATTTGGTTATTTTAGTATTATTGCTACACAAAAAATTAGCACATTAGGAATATAATTTCAGGAGATATTAATAAAAATATAAAAATGTGATTTAACATTTGAAGCACTAAATTTTAAATGTTTATAATTCAAAAACTTGTCATTCAAATGACTTCAAATTTAGTGTCCACGCATAGTTTGAACCGAAGATATGAAATATCTTGTTAAAATTGTGTATTGCCATTGAAAAAAAAAATGAAGTTTGGGTTCGTTTTAATATGTATATTTCCCCCTATGCAAATTCTATATACATCATTTAAAAGAAGACTTTATTTCCAATTGCTCGAAACCAGTAACTTTCTTGTACAATAATTTCTTGAGGAGTTAGTAACGGGTGATTACTTTTTTTCACTATTGTACATAACGTAAATTATAAACTGAGAGTAGAGATCATAATCTGTGCTTGACGCTTGATTTTTCTTTAATTCACTTACTTTTATATATATATTATCTCTACTAAATTTATCATTTCCTAATAAACTAATCTGTCGCTTAGAAACAGAGAAATGCCTCATAAATATTTTTCGCTATTTTAGGCATAAATAACATAAATTTGTGTAACATTAATTATTTAAAATCCTTGTGATTTTTGTACATTTTAATAAAATTACACCAGCTAAATGAATCAATTCTACTTAATCTTTTTATTTTGTAAATTTCTTATATTTACAATTAGAATTGATTCAATTCATTATTACTTTAAAGTTGATCCTTTCGGATAAAAGTCACGATTTGATTCCCAAAGCAATTGAACGTACATAAATTACTTCTATTTAAAAAATACTTATTTAATGGCGTAAATCGACGCTCTAGGTGGTTTATGGAATACAAAAGGATTCCTTAGAAATTATTTGTGGTACTTAAAAAATATATAACTTGCTAAAAAAAACATTTTTTTTTCTTTCCACACTGTTTAAAGCTTTTTTAAGGAAGGACATTTTATATAAATTTAAAAAAGAGATAGAAGCTGCAAAAAGAAAAAAAAACTGCTACCTAGAAAGATTTTTGAATTATAAAAAATGTTATACTTAATCATTGCCTTTTAACAAGTGCATTATGCTTTTTAACTTTTTTTTAACTCTGTAGTACAATAGAGCACTGTGGTTTTACATGGATAAGTTGGCTTTTGTCATCTACAATGATTTTTCATAAATTGTACTGAACCCTTTTACTGCCCGAGATTTTTCCTGTGTTTTTTATGAGAATGCTTGTAAATTCGAGGATATACATATTTATCAATCGCTGTTTGATGCTATAAGATCTTTTATATCAGTTCTTTCTATATATAGTTCAAAATAAAATTCTGTTTAAAATATTTTTGTCTACAGCGATTTTAACAAGATTTCTAGAAATATAAACGTCCGGGCCAGACTGTCCGAAACAAGTGCATAGTTTTTTTGTGTGTGTGTTTTTATATGCCTACTTTACTTAAAAGTGCTTGTATTCTAAGTAATCTTACTTTTTAACATATGCGCAGTTCGTTGCAGATAGTTTTTCAATACAACCTCATATAACGTTTCCATATGAAACGCACGAGGGGATTAAATACTATTTGAGCTCATGGAATTTCAAAATAAGTTTATATTATAATTAGTAATTTAAAATTAGAAAAATAGTCGACTTATGTTTAATTTAAAGAATATTTAATCGTGTATAAAATAATGCTATATACAATTTATACACAATTAAATTTGCGATTAACGGTTCATCATGTAAAGCGATTGAGTGCATCGAGTAACATTTCTAAGAGTATGCTTATACTGAATCCATCGAGCCACTACTTACAGCGTTTTTAATTATGCTGATTCTAAGTTTCTCTTTAACAGAAATTTCTACTCATCTAACCTCCAGGCGAGACTAACTAAAAAGACAGGCTGTCGCAATTCGTTACACTTTTTTTAATTTATCGACAGCTCGAATGACATGATGCCCTTTTCGCAGCGAAAGTGCAAGAAAAACACAAATGTAGACGGACGGAAAGAGCATCACCTGACTCGTGGGGATGAAGGAATAGGAACGCAAATCACAGTGTTGCAGTCAGCCTTTTTCGTCAGACTCGTCCTCGTTGTAAAACTTCGAGCTCAAATTGTTACTGAGACGATAACACGACGTAGATGGTAATATAGTATGCTGACATTTAAAAACCGATGCAAATAACAATAGTCCTATGGATTAATAATTCGACTGATATAATGTATGGATGCTAAAATTTCTTATTATTTTATTGTTGATATTAATATATATATAAGCATTTTTTTACATTTTAATTAAGTTAGTACTTTATTTTATTAATATAAATTTCATATTCATTTTTATTGAATAAAATTTAAAAGTCTTCTTAAATACTTTGTTAGTTACAACTTAAAAACTTGTTTAGGATGTATGAATTTTTCCTTAGCAAATTAACACATTTAAGTGAATTAACCATGGAATAATGAATACAAAGATGCAATTAATTTACAGCGAAAGGGAGAATATTTGTAGTTCAATTTTGCTACGTAATTCCGATATGTGAAGATATTTAGAACTTTTTTTAAACTGCTAATGTTTCATAAAATACCTATCGAACATTTATTTGATTAAAATAATAAATTTTGCAACTAGACAAATTATTTTTAAAAAATATATATTTATGAAAATTATGATTTTTTCTGTCATTATATTTAATCCAAATGCGTCTCTTATACAACAAGACACTTTGATTTTATGCAAACATTTCATCCCAAATGAGGGAACTGCAATTTAATTTTTCAGCATTAAAAAAGCATAAATTACTGTTAGGAAATAGAAGTATTGAAAAGTAACGATGGCGTATGAACCATGAAAAAGAATTGTTTCCTATAATATTAATAAACAAAAAAGAAAAATCATGCGTCAAGCACAGATTATGAAAAACTTCCCGACACTTCCAGAATACTTTAACTGTTTAATAAGGGGCTGTGCATATATAATGTTATAAACGTTTTAGAACTTTTGTACCCCTCCCCCATCGAACTAAAGATGTTGTTATCAATGTCTAAAAATACTTTCTCCTTTAACAATTTCGCCTTTCTTTTCCTTTTAATATGTTTGCAACGATGTACATTTTTTCTTGTATATTTTACTGATTTAAACGAAGAAAATTCAATAAAATATTACTATTATACATTAAATAACTTTATAGCAAATAATACTTTAAGGTTGTACGATTTTAAAATATAGCTTTTTGTTATACAAAGCATTCAACAATAATATTGTCTTCTTGCACATGCGTCCTTGACGGGGAGGGGAAAACATATCTTCTCATAAACAAACCGGTGATTAATATTCTTCCAATTTTTTTACTAGTATACATAACAAGTAGAACTTTGATCTTGGATTCTCTCTAACAACGTATTATATCCACATATCACTGATGAATAGGAATGCCGACCGTTGGGATAATCCTTATTTTAGATTAAAAGGATTTCATAATTATTTAATGGTTTTAATAATACCTGTGTATTTTCATAAAAATCGGTAACAGGCTATGAAAAAAGTTCATACAATATTTTGATGAAAAAAAAATAGAAATGTTGGCAAAAAAGATAAATTGTTGTCGAAAAAAAAAGATAGTGATATCAAAAGACATTCTCCTTCCCATACAGATATCTTACGATATCAAATGCCAGAGCCCTCACCTCTAAAGTCATGTGATAACGTTACATGCGTAAATCCCCTAAGTGAAATTTGATGTCAAATTGAACAAAGTTGAACTAGGTGATGATGCCTACCGGAGGGTTAAAGCTCTACTAGACTCAGTCATATGTAACTGATCAATTTGGAAAATGTATAAACATTTTTAAAACCCAAATTCAGTAATAGCATATACAGGAAATTTTGCTTACGTAAAATCTTATCATATCGAAACTTTTGCCAGCATATCCATTTATGCATTTGAGTGTAACTTCCGTCTAACTTTCAAACGTAGTCTAAATGGTTAATAATTCCGTAAGATAAAAAAGTATAATACTAAAAATTTTAATTAAACGATACAAGCTAAATAAATCATTATTTTATAAAATCTATACAAATTCAACATGATAGCCAATTAATGCAAATTTAATGACTTAAGTGCAATCTAAATTTTTAAATGAGCGAATAAAAAATGAGTATTCGAAACAATGGAATCTTTCAAATTAGCTTAACGGTGTTCATTTCTTTGTTTTTTAAGCTATAATTGAAGACAATTTCTTTAATAGTGCAATTGAGAAAACATTGAGACGTCATTTCGTTAATGCGTATAAAAGTAGTTTTCAAAAGTTTTTGTTTGTGGTTTGAATTGTAAGATAAAAAAATATGCATTACGATTAATTGTGATGTTTATACATTCAAATTTAAAGAAAAACAAGAAAGAAAAAAATTCATGCGTCAAGCAGAGATTGTTAAACGCTTTCCAACACATTCAGAATAATGTAACAAAGCTGCACCATTTAAAAAAAATAAAATATTCCGTCTAATTCAACCATATGGAAACGCATACCACGTTTCAAAACCCAATATCAGCTGTTCTCATCTACAATCGGAAAATAAACCGAATTTTTTAGCAGCCCTGCATAGGCTATATAGAGTTTTATCTATTAACTACATGCATGCCAAAATTTAGTTCACTTAAGAGATACACATACCTCAGTTGAAAATTTAACTTCAGTAATTTCCTGTAATAAGGAGAATTGTACGTGAATACTTTTGTGCAACCCTCTATATGAGTATAGAATTTATATATGACGAGTGACATACAAAAAATTAATTAAATTTAAAAACGCATACCGAATTTCAAACCGTACACTCCAGCAATTATTACTCAAAGACAGTGCTGGAACCGATTTCTTTTTTGCTTCCCTGTAAATGAATAAAATGCTATGAATGCCCTGTTCTAACCTGATCATGGTGAAATTCAGTGATTTATACCAGTTTCAATACATTTGAAACAGCGTAATGTCATTAAAATACTCCACAAACACTGAAAAATATATCATATCGAAACTTTTGCCAGCATATCCATTTATGCATTTGAGTGTAACTTCCGTGTAACTTTCAAACGTAGTTTAAATGGTTAATATTTCCTTAAGATAAAAGAGTATAATACTAAAAGATTTTGAAGAAACAATACAAGCCAAATAAATCATTATTTTATAAAATCTATACACATTCAACATGATAGCCAATTAATGCAAATTTAATGACTTAAGTGCAATCTAAATTTTTAAATGAGCGAATAAGAAATGAAAATTTGAAACAATGGGATCTTTGAAATTAGTTTAACGACATTCATTTCTTTGTTTTTGAAGCACTAATTGAAAACAATTTCTTTAATAGTGCAATTGAGAAAACATTGAGACGTCATTTCGTTAATGCTTATAAAAGTAGTTTTCAAAAATTTTTGTTTGTGGTTTGAATTGTAAGTTCAAAATATGCATTAAGATTAATTGTGATGTTTATACATTCAAATTTAAAGAAAAACAAGAAAGAAAAAAATCATGCGTCAAGCAGAGATTATTAAAGGCTTTCCAACACATTCAGAATAATGTAACAAAACTGCACCATTTAAAACAATTAAAATATTACGTCTAATTCAATCATATGGAAACGCATAACACATTTCAAAACCCAATATCAGCTGTTCTCATCTGCAATCGGAAAATAAACCGAATTTTTTAGCAGCTCTGCATGGGATATATTGAGTTTTATCTATTAACTACATGCATGCCAAAATTTAGTTCACTTAAGAGATACACATACCTCAGTTGAAAATTTAACTTCAGTAATTTCCTGTAATAAGGAGAATTGTACGTGAATACTTTTGTGCAACCCTCTATATGAGTATAGAATTTATATATGACGAGTGACATACAAAAAATTAATTAAATTTAAAAACGCATACCGAATTTCAAACCGTACACTCCAGCAATTATTACTCAAAGACAGTGCTGGAACCGATTTCTTTTTTGCTTCCCTGTAAATGAATAAAATGCTATGAATGCCCTGTTCTAACCTGATCATGGTGAAATTCAGTGATTTATATAAGTTTCAATACATTTAAAATAGCGTAATTTCATTAAAATATTCTACAAACGATTTTTCCCCCTATACCATAATCTGATAAAATACTTTTGAGTGCCCCTGTAATTGAACTATTAATCCTACATACTTTATATGCAATACCAAATATAATTTCGTGACCCTAAATAACCTTTATAAATTTCATGAAAATCCAAATATATTTACGGGGGTTAGACCGTGGACAGACGAACAGACAAACCGAATGCATAAACACTTTTCAACTTTATTGGAAAGTGTTAAAAAGGGGCCAAGTACCTTTGCGTTTGTCAAAAAAAAATACTTTATAATTAAATTTTATTCTCTATGATTATTTTAAAAGAAACTCCAAAGAAAAAAATTTCTTTAGAAGGCACGTTATGATTGAAACAGATTGAGCTATTTTAATTTTTTCAAGGGATAATTTGATCTTTAAAGTAAATGTTCTAAAAATTGATTTTCGTTGTTTCGCACAAGATTTCTAAGAAATGGCTGTGTAGAATTTAATGAAAATTTGACCGAAGATATAAACGTTGTATAAGTAGAAAATTATACTCATATGTTCATCAAGTAATAAATTAAAATTTATAACTAGTGTTTTAGAAAACAAAATTAAAAATTTTGAGATAAAAACAAAAAAAACTCCAGAACTAATCATTATACATTTCCAGTGTTGGTTGTTTTAAACACATATTATAGCTCCACACCTTAAAAACAGTTCACAGTGATGATTCAGTTAACCATTTTATGACTAAGGGACAAATTTTCCCGTTATTAAAATTGGTGATTCTTGAATTTAATTATAACTTTATCTGCATTTTTTATGTAGAATGTCAAAATAGAACGTATGTCAAACGCAATTACGTAAAAGATGGCCAAATTGTGCTAAACGCCGCACAGTGGAGTACCTTTCACAAAAACCTGGCCAAAATTGCAAAAATTAAAATTTGCTCAACAATTATAGAAAATCATATTTTTAAACCTCTGAGCGTTTGGGCGCATTTTTCCGTTTCCCCAAAACAACTTATATCTGTTGTAGAAAAAAAAAACATTTTAAACACAATTGCATTAATGTAATATCAAATAAAGGAGCAAAAAGTGTATTTTAGAAACAAACAAGGAAAGAAAATTTATATTAAGATTATTTTTATAAGAATTTATATGAAAATGCAGGAAAGTCCTCCAGATGCTCGGAGGGTTAAATGGCCAACTAAATGGCACGTCGTTCTCCAGTGGTTTCCAAAAGTGTTCGTACACTTACGAATTTCAATGAAAAAATGTCCTATCGATTAATTAAAATTAATATTTCAAATGGGTATTTACTAATAAGATCTATAACTTATTCCTAACAAAATTACAAAAGTGTTTTAAAAACATCAAAACTTCATTTTCAAGAAATAAATAATCAAAAAATAACAAAAAAATTACCTAACAAAAGTCTTCGTATACTTGAAAAAAAATCTATATATATTAGTGAATATTGTGATATTTCGTTAAATTAGTACTTAGTAGGATATCTTTTAGCATCCACAACAGCTTTTAGACGTCTGGGAATAGATTTCATTAGCTTTTTGTAATTTATGCATCATTAGCATTTTTTGTAATTTCTGCATCAATATGTTGATCCATTCATTAATCATTACTATTTTTACTTCGCTTTTCGTTTTAATGTCGTTTCTTGTACTCTAATCTACAGTTCTCTCCAAATATGTTCTATTGGGTTTAAATCCGACGATTGAGATGGTGTTTTGAGAAATTGTGTATAATTATAGAAGCATCAAATGCGAACGTTGTGAACCATGTGTTTAGGATTGTTGTTATCTTGATAAAAAAAAAAAGTTGTTTGTGCGAACGTTGTGAGCCGTGTTCTTAAGATTGTTGTTATCTTGATAAAATTAAAACAAAGTTTTTTGCAGTACCTAAATTTTGGGCTGATAATATTAGATTGTCTTTTAAAATATTTAAATAAAGGGTATGATTCATTATGCCATCATTAAATACCAAATTACCTAGTCCTGATGCTGCCATGCTACGCCCACACCCCCTACCACACACACACCTCCACCGCGATGCTTAAAACGTTGAATGCCAAGTCTATTTTTTCTGTCCTTCTGTTTGGGCCACGAAATAAAATTCCCGTTACACAATCTATAAGTGTCAGTCACCATTGACTGACGCGGCTTAAATGGAAAGTTCAGTGTCAGTCACTGGTGACTGATCTGGCACTCAACGTGTTAACTGTTTCAACTAATTTATTGGGATTAAGTTCTCTCTTGGGTTAAGTCGATTTTTTCTTATCCACTCAATTATTCGCCCATCGGAGCCAAACATATTAAATTAGCTTTCATCGACAAATATGACATCATTCCAATACGATTCGTATTTATTTATCATTGATTTTGCAAAGGAAAGCCTATTTTTTCTGTTTTTCGCACTTACAAAACGTTTCTACGGCAGAACCAAACATTTTCTACGGGCAGAACAACCCATTGAATCTAGTTGATCTCAGCACTCGTAGAACAGTGTCAGATGAAATTTAAATAGAAAATGTTTCATTAAATTCTGAAACTACTTTTATAGTTCGTAATCGTGGATTTGATACAATTTTTCTAATTATAAATCTTTGATCCCGCTGCGTAAACTTTGACGGAAGACCTTTTCTTAACTTGTTTTAGATCCGATTTTCTTATTTAAAGCGTTTTATCACATACCACACCGTAGACTGGTATAAAGTAACTAATTTTAAAATATTCCGAACTGATTTACCACTACTATGGTGAATGATAGTAAATTTCCGATTGCTTTTAGTTGTGTCTTTACGATTACGAGTCAGTTTTAAATAGCAAATAGAATATTACGCAGAAAGCAAGCAAAAATGAAAGCCAAACGATTTTTTAAATCTCACCACAATACAAAAATAAAAATATAGCGACAAATGATAATTTAAATTGTGAATTTTTCGAAAATGTTTCTGCGTACAAAGAATTTTGTGGTGTTTGCTTTCTCTACCTCCTTCCTTTTTCAATTTAATATAAAAAGAAAATCTGTCAATATCTAAATAAAATGTGTTGTAATGATTTAGAATAACACAGAGCTGATGTCGAAGAATATTGAACTTCATATTCGAATTAAATTCCAGGGTACTTCCTTTGTATTAAAATTGTTTTAAGTGTACGAACAGTTTTAGGAGCCACTACACGTCGATTTCTGAAACATGAGTTACATCGGGTGGCTGCTGGCCACAGTTGAAGAGAAAGTTTCTTTGGGGGAAGACATGCTTTTTTGTTACTTTTCGGCAGTATTCTTATGTTTAAGCGTAATTTTGGACTACTGAATGACCAGTTTTGGGATCCACTGCACGTCGATTTCTGAAACATGACTTACATCCGGTGGCTTCTGGCCAATGTTGAAGAGAAAGTTTCTTTGGGAGAAGACATGATTTTTTGTTATTTTTCGGCATTATTCTTATGTTTAAATGTAATTTTGGACTACTGAATGAAGAGTTTTGGGAGCTACTGCACGTCGATTTCTGAAACATGGGTTATATCCGGTGGCTCCTGGCCACAGTTGAAGAGAAAGTTTCTTTGGGAGAAGACATGATTTTTAGTTATTTTTCGGCAGTATTCTTATGTTTATATGTAATTTTGGACTACTGAATGAAGAGTTTTGGGAGCCACTGCACGTCGATTTCTGAAACATTAGTTATATCCGGTGGCTCCTGGCGACAGATGAAGAAAAAATTTCTTTGGGAGTAGGCATGTTCTTTTGTTATTTTTCGGCAGTATTCTTATGTTTAAATGTAATTTTGGACTACTGAATGAACAGTTTAGGGAGCCACTGCACGTCGATTTCTGAAACATGACTTATATCTGATGGCTTCTGGCCAATGTTGAAGAGAAAGTTTTTTTGGGAGAAGACATGATTTTTTGTTATTTTTCGGCATTATTCTTATGTTTAAATGTAACTTTTGGTGACTGAATCAATTGTTGAAATGAAATTGAGTAAGGTTTATGTGTTTTAAAAAGGTCAGAGTGTAATCGTAAACTATATGTTAATTTAAATAATTTAGTTTTTAAGGTAATAAAATCATTAAATTTAAAAAAAAATGTTTTTTTAAAGCATTTTTGTCTCTAATTTAACCATATCAAATGCTTTTTAAATCTGTATCGGACTTTTCGGGCCGTTTTTGAATTATAATCGTATTGATTATACATTATAATATCAATTTAAAAAAAAATGTTCCGCGTATAGTTGCCATTTATATATTAAAAGAAATTCGGTGTGTGTGTGTGGGGGGGGGGGGGGGGCAGCTGCTTAAATGTCCTGTTTCACGGCTACCGAATTGAAAAGACAAAAACTATGCTTTTACTGTCGTACTGCAAGTTTTTAGCGTACAAGGTTATTACCTGAGAGCTTTTGCACCTAATGACTCTGCGTTTATGTATGTACGAGGCCTGTAAAGAAGCAATGAGGTTGGATTTTTCGCGCTAAGCAGAAGGTGAAAGGGGCACTGTTTGTGGTCGTTACCTGCGTTGGGGACTCTCAGCTACGGATTCTGGCGGGAGTCAGTTGGCCTTGAGCCTTTGGATAGCACGGATCACTCTTGGGGCAGACAAGTTCTTAAAAGTGGTGTTAGGTTTTCAGAATGCAGCGGTTTGTAGAGCAGGAATACTCCATAAAATTTTGTGTAAAGTTAAACAAATCTGCTACTGAGATTTTTTCCATCTTACAAAAAGCTTTGGGAAGGATTCTTTGTCCAAGGCTCCAGTGTTTAGGTGGCACAAAGCTTTAAAATACTTAAGGGAGGACGCCGATGATGAACAACACGCTGGGCAACCATCAAGTTCTCAAACTTCAGATAATGTGCATAAAGTGCTTTTGGACTCTGATCTTCGGATGACAGTCCGAATGATTGCGGAGACGTTGGGACTTACAAAATATATTGTGCATCAAATCGTCACGGAAGGACGCCAAATGCGGAAAATTTTTTTCAAGCTGGTTCCTTCAATGTGACTCAATGCCTTGCAAAACACAATGTTGTCCAAGCTGCCCAAGAAGGACAAATAATCCTTCCCAAAGCTTTTTGTAAGATGGCAAAAATCTCAGTAGCAGATTTGTTTAACTTTACACAAAATTTTCTGGAGTATTCCTGCTCTACAATCCGCTGCATTCTGAAAACCTAACACCACTTTTAAGAACTTCTCTGCCCCAAGAGCGATCCGTGTTATCCAAAGGCTCAAGGCCAACTGACTCCCGCCAGAATCCGTAGCTGAGAGCCCCCAACGCAGGTAACGACCACAAACAGTGCCCCTTTCACCTTCTGCTTCTGCTCTCTGTCCAAGCTGCCCCTTATCTGTCACCGTCGGACGTTCATTCTTTTATCTCGGTAAGATACAGGCTTAAAAGGTCATCGTTTTGACAATCTGAAGAACTCGTAGAAAAACGTAACGCGCGTCCTGAACAGCATTCCAGTTGAAGGTTTCCAGGAGGATATAAATGGGTGACAGCGTAGTTGTCAAAGATGTTTTAATGCTGGAGGGGTCTATTTTGGAGAATTTTAAGCACCTGTAAAATTATCTTCAAATAAATGAATTTTATGGGACCAGTCTCATTACTTTTTGGACAGACCCTATATGTACGTATTTAGATACGTATATACGTACTGAACTCGATATCTCTTTTTAGAAATGTCCGATCGGCTTCAAATTGTACATACTTATTTGGTGAAAAAAGGTTTGCTATTTAGTTTCGGTGGCTCATAGGTGAAATATAAGGAGATAAACGAGGGAATTAAAGAAGTCTGGAGTAGATGTAGAACTGATTAAAAGGTTGTAAGCAATATTCAAAGTCTTAACAAGTGGTCACCCCATTGACGAAAAAATTTCCAAACATCTGCTGATGAAACAGCAATACTGTATGTGAACCTTTAAAATTGGCACCCCGTGATTCCAAAAAATGCACAAGGTTTTGATGAATGGAATCAATGTAATTAAGAAAGCAGTCATACCCATTGGTCAGCTATCAGAAAAGCTGCCGAGTTCAGAAACAAACACTTTAGATTGTACCGTATAAAATACTCAAGAAGGTGCAATAGAGATGTTCTGAATTGGCTTATTTTGAGCAGTAATCTTTGTATAAGCTGCTATCGACATTGACCAAACGAGCAAGCCATACAGTAGCGAGACCTGCCGAGTTCAGAATCAAACACTTTATATTGTACCTTACAAATTACTCAAGAAATTGCTATAGAGAAGTTAGCAACATAAATGTTCTCAATTGGCTTCTTTTGAGTAGTATTCTTTTTAGAATCTGCTCTCGATAAAGACCAAGGAAAAAGAACAAGCCATACAGTAGCTAGACCCTACAACTTCTTCTTTCCTCTAATGTCTGATGATAGTTCTGATAAAATCGAAGAAGAGAGTGATTATAAATATGAAGAACAGAATTCTGAAGAATCCGATTGAAACTAGTAATCTAAGTAATGCACTTAAAAACGAGAATCTCTATAATATAGAGACATCATTTTACTAAATGTAGATCAGATGTAATAATTATTATTAAACGTGAATTAAATGTAATAAGTATTAAATGTAACGAATAAATTTTACATGCATTAAAGTTAAATATATTTAATTAAACATTACTATGAAATAAAACCCTAGAAAAACTAGTAAATGATTTACCAAGAAGTATTTTTTTCTTATAAACAGTAAATAGTTAAGGCTGCTAATCGCCCAGCTTCGAAATTCCCTTCGCTAATATTAAGTCTATGAGCATGTGGTGTATTCTTATTTTTAAAATATCTCCTTATGAAATTAATATTTTTAATACATTTTTCCTTTGAACTCTTCTTAAAAGATGTCTCTTTTTTCTTATTTCTCAAAATATTTATAAAATATATTCTTATTTTCATATGAAGTGTTAAAATCTTATTTACAATTCTTCAACTTTTAACATTAATATTGATTTAAGCATACATTTTAGAATCATTTTGAGAACTAAGAAAAAAAATAAACATATTTTAAAATGAAAAAAAAGGAAAAAGGTGCTAAAAATATTAATTTACCGAGGAGATATTTTAAATATACGAATGCATCGCATGGCCATAGACTTAACATAAGGGAAGGAAGTTTGGTAGCTGAATGAATTAGCAGCCTTAAGTAAACTTTGTATTATAGATTTATTTTATAAATAAATGCAAATATTTTTCTGAATATAACATTAATTAAGTGTATTTACAAACAGTAAATCAACAGCAGTGCTTTTAACTTTATAACACTCGAAAAACAATTTTGACCAGGAGTTTGAAATAGTGCGCCGCATAGAAAATAGGACTCATGATACATGTACTATGTGCAATGTCTATCTTTGCTTCACAACAAAAAGAAATTGCTTCGCAAAATATCATTATTAGCTAACATTCTGGTACAGTAATTTTATTTCATAATTTTGTGTTATTTTAGATAACATTTTGTTATAATAAACCAATAAATGAAAGGCATTGCATAATAAGACTAAATATAATTTGTATCACCTTTATTGTTCAATGGAAAAAATATTTCCCACAAAAACTCCAAAAACTCCACATTATTATGTATTTTCCTTAGAATTTTTATTTATTTTACGTCAAAAAAACAACAAAAAAAAAAGAGTTACCTACTGATATTTCCTCTTAGCAACCTTGTGATCCTGTAAAGGTTAAGATAAAACCTTCGTGCAAGACATGTAAGGTGAATTCCTCTTTGAAAAAGCATTATATTTTTAATTAAATTAGAAAAAAAACCTTTATATGCATTTAAACCCTTTTTCGGAGCATTAACCGTTAGCATACACCTCTTCTAATGTGCGTTTGAAATTTCATGTACAAATGTTTAGCGTATGTGGAGTTATTACAATTCATGTTAGGGTCACATTTACATGCAATTTCTCAGTTTCAAAAACATCTGACCCCTTAATAAAACATAAAAAAACTTGCATAAAAAAGAAGAAAAAGGGCGTGTACGTCACAGAATTTCAAAGAAATCTGCTCTTCCACGCTCCTGATATGATAAAATTTGTCCTAATATTTTTTCTTCATATTAGAAATCCTTCTGCGATTATTCGGAGATATTTAAATATTTTTCTATGATTAAATAAAGCGAAAATATCTACTAAAAAATTATGATAAATCTGTACGGTCTATGAACATCACGTTATATGAGGGGCTCACAACTATAGTAAACCAAGTCCATTATGGAAAATAAAATGATATAGTCCATTTAAGAAATTGCATAAAATCTTTTTATCCACTCATACAGTGAACCAAGTCTGTTTTCATATACTTTTTCATATGTGTGATCTGTTTACAGACTTGGTTCAATATGGGAGTGGGTAAAACAGATTTAATGCACATTCTAAATGGAATTTCTCATTTTGTTTTTCAAAAGGAACTTGTTCTACTATGGTTGTGAGCCCCTCAAATTTTAAATTAAATGGAAATACATTATTTATTACTTAATTTAAATTAATCAGTCACATAAGAGGGTATCCACGCATTAGGGAGTATGCTGAATTGCAGAATTTTTCTCGGGTTTCATATAGTAGGCAGATAATTGATTCTAAAACAAAGATAGCATTTTGTTGACCTTCATATACGTAAGAGTTGTGAGGTTTCAAACGTTATGATGATTTCACTGTTTATATATTAGGGTGGGTCGAGAAAACCGAAATTTTTATAATCGAAATGTAATAGCGCAGAAAAGTTGCCTTTTGTAATTCAGAATAAATTTCTAAAATATTACATCGATCGGTTAATATCTTTTACCGCCGCAAGGGGTCCAAAGTTTCAAAAAATCGCAAAAAACATGTTTTTTTTTTATCATTTTTTTTTTATTATCCAAACATACCAATACAATTTTTAATAGAACGCAATAGCTGCATGAAGATATGAGAAATGTCCCGGTAAATGTTCATTATGATAAAATCATATCTTTATTTGCCGCAAAAAGACCATATTTTTTGTAAAAATTTCAAAAATATCAAATTTTCATTTTTTTTCTAAATTTTTATAATTTCTATAATATGTCTAGAAATAAATAATTTTACTTTATATCTATTAATACATCACAATTTTTTATAACTATTTGTAATAGACTTGAAAATAAAGTTAATCATTCATTTTTCTTGACGATCGCTTCATCTACTGATGTTTTACTTCATAACAGCCAATTCATGCCACAAAAATTATATAAAATGAGCAATATGTTTTAGTATTTTATTAATTAAACTATAGAGATGTTTAACCGAAACGGGTTAAATAAACTTAAAACGAAGAAAAATTTAATGTAAATGAATTTTATAATATAACTTGCTTTCAGATGAAGGCATTATTTCTCGAGAGGCCAAAACTGATCAGATGTGATTCTCCCTCTGTTCTAGTAAACAAACTTTATCAGTGCTTCAATGAATAATTTCACGCATCTTTCTAATGATTGAGTGGGATAAGGAAAGTTATAATAGCTGGTATCTTTAATCGAACATTTTAAACTCACCAGCGTTTTTAGTCGATAAAGAAACCATAACAGGTGGTTCCGTTAGTTTTCAGTTTTGTCAGTAGACTAAAGCCATACAATTTTAAGCTTCAGTGTTGAAGTCTGCTATGATAAAGTGACGGATGGCACTATTCTAGTCCACAGAACTTCGTGCTTTTGCAATTTTCTTCATGGCTGGGGCCCTGATGTTCTCTTCATATGCTATCATTCCAAAGAGGCTATTTGTATGATTTGCGAAATAGTCATTTCGTGAAAATACAGGAACTATAATCTTTCGTAGATTATCTGTCAAGTAACGTAAGTTACTAACTATAGTGCACAGATTCTGGAAAACATGAGTGATTCATTTTAATTGTGAACCAACTGATGCAGTACATTTTCAGGATGTACTCAAAGAGTATGACAAGTTAAGAAGAGGGTTTCTTTGTTCCAACGTAATCTCAAAATTCGAATAGCAGTAATGATCCACCTTGCGTGAAATATTTGTCCAGGGACTCAGCAAAAAAGGTCAATTGTATAAACGCGTGTTGAAAGAGCTCACAATATTTCAGACATATACTTCTGGTCAGTTGACAAATCATCTTTATCAACAGCTAGGTGATCAGATTAAATTGGCTTAAATTTTGCAATTGGTAATAATTCGTAAATCGCAAGAGATCAACCAGTTGGGCCACAATATGATAGAGAACCTGTTTTTTGTCATCAAGATTTTTGAAAATTTGTCTCAGTGGAAGCTCATTGAAGTGAGGTCAAGGAAGCCAATAAAGTGTTTTTTTTTAAGTTGTTCTCAACTAATCCTACTATAACACCAACTTTGCATCCTGTTTTGAAGACAGATCCGCGAAATTCAACTGCACTTATTATTCCAGTCGGGATTTCATTTTTCTTCAAAAAACTATAATGTCATTGCATATAGAAGTCGCCTTGCCAGACGATGGGGTCAAATGACGAAAATAATTCAGACCTGGTTCTAGTACAAAGATATATGTTCCTCCTTGACTTCGCAAAGATGGAACTTCGCCACCTCTTTAACCTCGCAGATATTTCTATCTTTAGGGCCATCTAAGTATAGAGTAAAAGGAGTACATTACAAAAAAAAACGAACAAAGTGAAACGTGGCCCTCTAGCAGCGAGAAATTAATTTTACGTGCAGGCAGCTGCAGGTGTTTCTATCATTGAGCAATTTTTTTTTATAGAATTACAGTGATCATGGTTAACAATGTGCATGAAATTAACAACATAAAATGCCTTTCCCAGCCTATTAGAAATGTAAAAAATCTGAAAACATTACAAAAGTTATGAAAATTGAAAAAATGAAAAACTTTAATTTTTAACATTTTTCTAGAAATGTTGGCCCTGTTGTGACTGTAAAAGCAACGATGTCACAAAAATGAAATGTTAATGTTACATTACTAATATCTTGGCGTGGCTACTGAGTTCTATTAGAAATTGAATAAGTATGTTTAGATAATTTAAAAAAAAGTTGCTAAAAGTATGTTTTTTGAGATTTTTTTTCAATGTGGACCCCTTGCGGTGGTAAAAGATATTAACCAATCGGTGTAATATTTTACGAATTTTATCTTTTTTACAAAAGGCAACTTTTCCGCGCTATTACGTTTCGATTATAAATATTTCGGTTTATTCGACCCACCCTATTATATAGTTTCCTACTGCTGTATATAACCGCATAAATAAGCATACGAATCGAAGAAAATTTATTTAGATGCAATACAATTTTATGCATTGATAAAATATATAGTGTTTACTCGTGTCTACCGCATTTTTTTTTCATCCAATAATCATTAAAAATTGGTGTTGCGGCATATAACCAACGGTTTGGAATTTGAAGACCATCGCAGGAAAGAATGTCAGCGACGGCGAAAATTAACCCATTTGTGCCTGACGTCCTTATTTTGGGACGCTTTCTTAAACAAATTCCCATTACAAATTGAATTACGATATCCCTTCAAAACTTAGTAAAATATATCCTTAGTATTTGTTTTCAATATTTATCCATAAATGACAGCGCATTTTTAAGAATAAAAAGGCGAAATAAATGTTTGTTGTAGCGCAAAGTTGGATTTTCTTGAAATAAATTGGCGCGTAAGAAAGGGTAAGATATTTCTTTTATTTTTTTATTAATCATTTTATAAGTGGTATTATTTATGAGATGAAACATTATTTTAGAATACGTATTTTTGCATTTTTTCAGATTTCAATTTTTTTGCTCGAATTTGAACCTTTATATAGCGTCCCAATTTTGGGAAGCTAGGCACGAATGGGTAGGAGTTTTCTCCGTTACTGTCTATGCATTAAATGTATGTTTTGTGCCATTTATTTTGTTACAAAATGGTTACATACCACTCGGATTATTATTTGGTTATAAAATTATTATTTGGATTATTATTTGGCTATTCTTTGTTATTACTATAGGGGGAACAGGGGCTGGGGTCTGTTCAAGAACAAGACACCCACCCCTTCCTACCCTTAGCTATTGGCTTAGTAAAAATTTATATCATACCGTTATGTTTTGTACTTAGTTTAGTATTTGACATCCTGAGGTTACTAAAATATATATAGAAGAACCTCAATTATCCGACGTAATTGGGTCCGGACCGACAGCGGATAATCAAATTTCCAGATAATCGAGAATTTATCAATAATCATCTAGTTTAATATGCAACATCGTCATTGAACTGCTATTAGGACTATTTAAACTGCTTAATAAACATCTAAATTTAAATTATACATGGAAATAATTTTATTTGTTTAGAACAGGGACGTGTACACTGGGGGGGGGGGTATAATCTTGACGGGATCGGATCTTGCGGGAACTCAAGCTAATTTCAATGGAATTCAGAGAAAGGGGAACCAAAATGCTTATCTCTACTCGTGGTTTGGAAGGGAACACTTGCATACACAAGAAATGTGGAAAAAAAAAAGTTGGAAAAAATTCAGGATATTGACATTGGTTTACAGAGAGTTCCAGTTACACGAGTGTCGGATAATCGAAGTTCTACTGTACAATATATACTCGTGTGTAAAACGAACAATTTTTGAGAATTTTCTGCAAGTAAATTGAGGGGTAAACTTATACGTGAGTCAATTACATTAGCCAAAAAAAAAAAAAAAAAAAAAACCTTCTAATACTGCAAAAGTCTAAATTTTTATGTATATAAATAATAAAATAATATATAAATTATACCAATAATAATAATTTATTATTAAATAAATTTCAATGATTTGTTTTTGTTTACTTACTATTTTTTCGCATTAGTAAGTGAAATCTTTGGTTTGATTTTGTACAAAATTGAAGTAAAAAGTTATGGGGTCGACATACGCGAGATTTTGCATTCAAAAGTTAATGGGTCGGCTTATATGCGGTATATATACTCTATTAGTAATTATTGATTATTATAAATTTTTAGCTAATGGTGAGGAGGAAGGGGGTCTTGCTCTTGAGCCGACCCCAACCCTCCCCCCCCCTTATAGTAATAATAAAGAAAATTTTATAGTCTAATAATAACCCGAATGATATATAACCTTTTTGAAACATATTAAATGGCATAAAACATAGATATAATGCTTAGACAGTAACGGAGAAAACCCTACCCTTTCGTGCCTAGTGTCCCAAAATTGGGACGTTTAGATTTTTATGTGTTAAATAAATATTTTTTCAAAGATATTTTTTTAATTGTTTTTTACGTTCATTTTACACCATTTACTATAATTAAGCACAATATTGAGTTGAAAAAAAAATTCAGGCACTAATGGGTTAAGACTATGTCCTACTTCTTTGAGAGAAATTTATTATTCTTATTCTTATTTTTGCTATTATTATTTTGCATTTTTAAAAATATTTTAAGCGCATAGGTTTTTGTCCTAAAGGGGTTTCCTAATTAGCCAATCCTTACAATATTTTTAGCTCGTTGAACGTAACGCTACAACACCCAGAAAACTGCTTTTAGACGCAACTCTAAGCTTAATGTTTATTGCTTCTCGAAACCATGTATAAAGAACAAATCTCGAAACCATGTCGAAAAAACAAATATCAATACCATGTCGAAAATGAGTCCCAAAACCGTGTCGAAAAAACACAGCTCGAAACCATGTCAAAATACACAGCTCGAAAACATGTCGAAAAATGAATCTCGAAACCACATCAAAAAACACGTTTAGAAAACATGACGAAAAACAAATGTCAAAACCATGTCGAAAAACTAATCTCGAAATCTTGCCTAAAAATATCATCTTGAAAAGATGTCAAAAATTAAAAAATTAAAATCGAGTCGAAACCGTTTTGATACCATTTTTTCTCAAAATCCATGTTTTCAAAATTTGCAACATTCTTCTCGAGAACTTTGATCATTTTCTTATAAATTTTAATCGTTTTTTATGGATCTTAAAATGCCAAAAAGTATAGTATTCATTGATTATTTTTTTTCGATCTCACAAATGATAAAAAAGGAGAATAAATGACATATTTGTTCTTCAAACAATCGCCCTTCTACATACATAGCAAACTTACCAAACTTTATATTGACTGCACATTAACTTACCAAAATTATGGCTCGAGGTACACAATGTTTACGAAAATAAAAGAAACATCCAAATAAAATAATAAAAATAACGTGCATAATATGAAAGAATATGCGGGAAATTAAAGAATGGCGATTCATAAACCGTGCAGTTTTAGAATATTTTATTTATTTGTCCTGAAAATGACTCGGGTAGGGTCGAAACCACGTCATGAAACATGTAAACAGTCGAAATAAACGTATTTTTATTGTTTTGAATTTTTCTACTTAAACCTTTTAGCAATTAAAATTAGTATAATTCGCCCTTTTGTCAAAAATTGGCTTTTAAGGGGGCACAGGACCGTTAAACTTTCGAAAAATCAGTTTTTCGGATTTTGTTTTAGTCTGAATTAAAAGAAACAATTCTCAATAATATGCATAAAACCACATTCAAAATTATGCATTATTTCTTGAATTATAATTATTTATAGATGGTGAACAGTTCATTCATATGGAAACTTTAAAAGGCGTTTCCTCAGATTAGTAAATGTGGAGTTTGCGCGTACTCTTACTTTCAAACTAAATAAGCTACAACTTTAAAAAATCTATCAAATAATGCGTTTCTTTATAGTATTCGTGCTAAAACTAAACAAATTCACATATTTTGGTTACTTATTTTTTTGCACTTCAGAAACTTGAAAATTTTTTTTAATTTTGTATTTTTTAATATTTTGTGGTAAATAATACATTTTAAACAAAACTTTATATATATTTGTTTTTAACTTAGAATTAGGTATGTTATGATTCTATTTTGTGCAAAAAATATTTTTCATATGGATAATTTAAAGTTTTATCAAGCGCGCAGCACTTAATGATTTTAATTCACGCATTAATGAGATGAATTTGTAAATTTAAATATTAATTTTGTATATACAACATTTACTTTTTCTGGATAATGTAGCTAAGAATATATACTTTAGACAGAAAGGGGAAAAAAAGATCTTAAATCCATATTATTTGTGTTTGTGTACTTGATAAGGCAATGTTTTTGATCGTTTCGGCAAACTCAAAGGTCCTGTGCCCCCTTAAAGAAAATGTTGGTATAAGCTCCAGACAACTAAATACCTTTTTATAATGTCGCGACATATTTTGTTTACAATGGTTGTTAACGGAAAAAACGGTTGTCCGATTGGAAGTTCACATCGTCCACATGAAGTCACTTCGAGTGACACAAGGCGTATTATTTATTTTTATAAATAATACAAAAGTTCAAATATATAAATTAAAGATCAGTAAATACAATACATATAATAATCAATAGTCATAATATTAATTAAAATTAAAAGTATTGACTATAGCATATAATATTAATTAAAATTAAAAGTATTGACCTATAGCATATAATATTAATCAAAATTTAAGGTATTGACTATAGCATATAATACTAATTAAAATTAAAGGTATTGATTTCAGCAGTGCAAAGATTACTTCCCGCCAGTATAGCCCTTACAAAGCTCTAATTAGAGAGTCGATTGAAATCATCACGCTACAGAATGATGTCTGTAATGATACATTGTCTTTTAGCATTCAGATTATTTGGTTTAGTTTATTGAAACATATTTACCCCCCCCCCCCCCGCAACATTCATTTATCAGTTCATGAACAGTTTTGATTTTATTTTTCATCGTCCTCTTTTTTCCCTTGTCTGTGTCTGCGCGTGGCACCACTAGTTGATTCTTCCCCATTGGTTCTCTCTTGTCTCTATTTCATGTTTTTCTTTCATTTTCATGTGGCTGGAACTCGAGCCTTCGACGGTTCATTCTTGTAATCCCTTGAGAAAGGCCAAGTGATTTTGGCTGAATCTGTTACGAAGATTTTTCACATCGTTTTAATGTTTTATTTTAAACTAGCAGGCTATGCCCGCTGCGCTGGTCAATATTTCCAAATGAACCTTGGATTAAACTAAATGCTGAATTTGAACTTGTATTTTAAACAATATGGATCTTGAGCTTGACCTTGCACATTACTGAAAACGATGCGAACGCCATTGCGATATAATGTTATCTTAAGCGTTGGACAAAATTTAGCAATTAAGAAGTAATTGTTTTAGTTGATTATAAACAGCGCACTTATGGTCGGGTAATGAGACCGTTATGACAACAGGAATTAATACCTCTGTAACTAATCAACATATAATGAAATCGTATATACTAACACCATTCCTAAAATTCATGCAACAGGGCCACTTGTAACAAAATATGTTCTGTAGATTTTTTTAAAAAGACTAAACTTTCATAATCAGGTTCACTTAATTTTTGAACTTTTACTGTTGCTCTATAACTAAGTACCCTTGAACAATATGTATACACTAAAACCTTTCCAAAATTATTACCTAACTAATTGTGGTATATCCTACGAAAGTATTATAAACAATCGGAATGAAATACAAATTTCCGTTGTAAATATATAGTAGATGATGATGATGCGATTTTGTGTAATAGAATTCATAGTAAAGTTTTCGCTTCAAACAAAAACGATGCTTTCAACATTAAAGCTAATATACCAATATGTGAAGTATCCGATTACGGAAGGTTAACTTCAATTCTCATGAGCAACTACTCAAAGAAAAGTGAATATGTGGCTTTTGTGATACTTTTATGTCAGCCGGGCGCAGGTAATAAATCAATAAAGATTGTTTTCATAGCATATTCTTATTTTATTATTTTCATTTAAAACACAAACCTTTCACTCATTTCATTTAAAATGCATGCCTTATACCAATTTCATTTAAAAAACTGAAAAGATAAACAATAACAGGAAATAATGCCATAATTAAAAGCAAAAAAATATGTTTAATTTACATACGCAAAATGTAACTACTGCTACTGGGAATTTTAAAGATGCTATCAGAGAGATGTGCGCATGGTTGTTATAAATGTACCCATTTTTTTCTTCTTATCGAGGAGCAATTTATAAATCGCACAATATTATTCCAATTCCAATTTCTTTCATTGAGGAACCTATGACCGGAAAAAATGGAAAAAGACTCTTGTAGATTCTTCGGATGACGGCATCTGACGCCATAAACCGAGTTTATATATATGAAAATAATTTTTAAGTCGTTACAAACATTGCTTTCATACTTAAATATTTTCATTGTTACTACTTGTTATCCCGTCGACCAATTTCGCCAAATTATATAAATCGCCAAACCATTCGCCAAATTATATAAATTGACATAATCTTTATTTTAAAGAACGAAATAACAAATAAATTAGTATAACATTAAAAAAATACAAATAAAACGTCGAAATTAAAATCACTTGATGACGTAAACAAGTGTAGCTTGTTCATTCAAGTGAATTTGATATTTACGATCAACCATTATTGGCATTTAATCTTATAGTTTGACGATAGATTTTTGGTCGACGGAATATCTAAGTAGTACCTTTTCCATTTTTGTTTTATAACGCTAAATTCTCAGTAATTTTTTTCCTTTTATTTTACATAAAATCACTATTTTTTTTTTTTTTTAATTAAGATGCTTGCATTTTTATTTCAAACTCATAGAGCCGTTTTTATTTTTTAGCCAAAAGGGTTGATTTGAATTTTTTCCGTTGCTAGAGTAACGGATGTAATAATAGATATTTTGAGGTTTAGATGCCAAAGACACTGCCAAATTAGAAAAATATGAAATGTGTCATGAACTGTTGGACTTATAAAAATTTATTAGGTAGCATTCGATTCAGCATACAAAACTACATTAAAATATGCTATCATTTGACGCATAATTTTGATATTCGATTTTTTTCCCCTCCCCGTGCAAAAACCATTAGGGGTGACACTTTAAAAAATCCTTTCTTAGCAGAAGTTTATGTCATAAGAAGTATTTTTACCACGATTTTCAAGATTTTAGGTTCAGTAGTTTGCGCTGTGCGTTAATTAGTCCCCTAATCCAGACTTTATTTTATATACTATATTAGATATGCGATTTTGCGGTGAATCGATGATCGAAAATTAATCCAATATCATTTGAAATATTACATAACAGAGGAGAAAGTACGAAGAAAGACGAAGAAGAAATGACGAATAACAAAAGACTTGTAATTTTTTTTTTTCAAAATGTTGAATTTTTCCATAGTAATAACGTATTAAAACATAAATTTCCTTAAAAATTATCTTTATTTCCTAGATTTCGAATCTGTGAATTTTCCTATAAATGAAATTGGCGATATGACTTGAGAAAATAGATAATATTTGCTTAAATAAAATGGATAATATTCGTTGATCTGAGTTCGAGTTTATAAATATCACATGCTTTCGGAATTACGGCGAAAAACATTTTAAAAAGTATGAAATTATTTTTCAATATGTATGTGTGGCAGAAATTCACACTGAAATTTAAGTATTCGATTCCATTTTTAAAATATTAACTGATATCTATATAAGTTACAATTGAATATGAAAATGTACTTAAAAAATGATCTCTTTCACCTAAAAAAACACCATTTGTGAGAACATCCTCAAGCTAATGTCACGCTTATGCATTTTTGGCTTAAAATCACATTGTTTGGCGACAAAAGAAAAATAAAAAATTGTAAAGAAACAAATAGTAATTACACATGTGACTCACAATTACATCTGCTTGTTTCTTCTATAAGTCACGTGATGGGACAATTAGATATAAAAAAAAGAAAAGAACAGAAAAGAAAGAAAATGTCGTTAAAATTTCATCTAATCAAATTTTCAGATTCGTTTCCATATCTAACGCAAGCGATAAAGAGCCAAATATTGCGTATCAAGTATAATATTTCTTATTAAATTAATTTTTAAGCATTACAAATATTTCTTTCAGGTTTTGATTAAATGTTTCCGTTTTTTAATATTATCACTCATTAAAACGGATTTCCTTCTTCTTTTTTTCTTTTTTTTTCATTTAAATAAAATTAGCAACAGTTTTTCTTTTATTTTTCGAGGTTTAATAGTCGTTTCAATTTTTTTTTATCAACGATGAATTTCGCCAAGAAATAAAATGGTAACCTTATCGCCCAAAATAACAGAATTTTCCGTCATAATTCTAAAACTAATATAGGTAGAATAATGTGTTATAGATTAAAACCTTCCCTGAAACAATACCTATCTAACGGTATAGGTTCCGTAAAAATCCATGCAGTAGAACTCGAAATCTAGGCGTTCGGAACGAAATTTCCGATTGGATTTTATATATATAATAGATAATAGAATAGATAATAGATTTTATATATATATAATAGAATAGATAATAGATTATGTGTTATGAACTATCTCAAAGTTTAAAACAGATCGCATTGTTAGATTTCCTAATTTTAACAATATCACGTTATGTTAGTTCCACATTCCACCACCAGGGAGCGCACTCTATTCTTAACGAAAGCGTATCTGAACGAAACTCCTTCATGCAACCTCTCCGTAGATACATGAATCGGGAGGGTGGCGGTCTTAACCAATAATTTAAGATAATTGCTGAAATTACTACGAAAAATATTTTAAAGGGGCCCTACGCGAGCCCCTAATAGAGTTAGAGGAAATCGGAAGACGGCAAAATAATCGCGGGGAAAAGTTTGCTTGGGTGCTTCGGTGCTACTTTTGGCGCGAGATCTAAGCTCTACGACCAATAGGAGTCCAGATATTTAAGGAAATGTGAAGTAACAAAGTCCAAAATAACAGAATTTTCCGTAATAATTCTATAACTAATCTAGGTAGAATGATGTGTTATAGCTTAAAACCTTCTCTGAAACGATACCTTTCTAACGGTATAAGTTCCGTAAAAATCCATGCAGTAGAACTCGAAATCTCGGCGTTCGGAACGAAATTTCCGTTTGGATTTTATATATATAATAGATGTAATGTATAGTTTAAGTGTCATGTACATTTTAAGCGTTATGTATATTTCATTACCCTGTATAACCGAATTAAAAAATGTATAAAAATCTGAGCCTTTCATGACTATAGTTAATGTATAAAATACAGTGTATCCTTTAAAGTCACTTCTCTCTTCAAATAATTTATGAACGGCAAGAGCTATATTAGTATATATATATGAAAGTGGGGTCTAGGTATAGTAAAGTAGCCATGCGCTACTGAATGAAACCGACTACGGCAAAACCTTGGTGAAAACTATGGAGTTAGCTTTCCTAACTCGAAAACGCAAAGAGATTAAGAAAAAGAGTGATTCACAAAGTTGTAGAGCATCATTGATTTAGTACGAAAAGATACTTTGTGGACATTAATGCGAAGAATAAAAAGGTTAAAAAGAGCATTTGTTTTTTCGTGAGTTCTTATACTGTGACATCACGAAACTTGAACAAAAGAAGAAATGACTATCTTTCGGACAAATATGCATCGAAATGTGCATTATAGCTGACGGTGAGAAGTTTGAACATCTGAAATAAAAGTAAATTGTTATCACTTGTTTTTTTTTCTTTCATACATAGTTTTGTCACTTCACAGTATAGGAAATCACGAAAAATCAAATGCGCGTTTTAATTGTTCTATTCTTCGCATTGATGTCTACAATGTGTATATTTGTACAAAATCGATGATGCTCAGTAACTTTTTTCCGTAACTCTTTCCCTTTTCGGGATGGGAATAGTAACTCCACAGCTTTCCACCAGATGGCGCCGTAGGCAGTATCATTCAGTGACGCATGGCTACTTTACCATACCTAGACCCCACTTTTAGATTTATTTTTATAATTAAGATTGTTAGTGTATTTTCATAAACTTTGGTAACACCTGCTTTATGTATGGACTTTCGTTCTGTATGATCGCTGGGAGATCATTTATGGTTCGTACGGATACCGTTATTTCTCCAAGAGAACTACAGTTTTTTTTTTTTTATAGAAAAAGAAATCTAGCTTAAACGCGCAGCGGTTCGAAGATGATTTGGTTGAGGAGCCCGGGGCCACTTGCCCCACATCCCGTCACATAAAATTGTGCAGGTTAAATGGGATAGCAAAATTCATAGCTGGTAGCAGCGAGGGCATAAAAAGCAGAAAATATAACTGGGGTTGCATGGGGAAAAAACTCAAATAAAAAGTAAAAAAAAAAAAAAAAGAAGAAGAAGAAAGTCTAGAAGAAAGATTAAGTATAGCATTACAACAACAAGATATATTTTTGTATTTTCTAAATTTTTTTATCATTTTATAATAGAAAGTAGAAAAGATTCAGTAGAAAGTGAGATTGTTAGCATAAAATGGGGAGAAGGGTAGCCTAGGCCTAACGGCCAGAGAAAGTGAGATTTGGATCCGCTCTGGGTGCCGGAACTATGTTTGAGCTGATGCCGTCCAAGAGTCGAGACAATGCCGGGAGCGGAGGTACGCTTTCGCGTGGACCTGAAAAGGGCCCTCCCTCTCGGAAATTCATCGCCGACATATGGGAAGCAGCAACTGGAGTAAAGTAGGTGAAATCCACCGCAGTGCCGGATGCAGCGCTTCGGCAAAATGCCGTGGGTTCTGACAACCGGCCCATCCGCTCTGTACACTGCGTGGAAGCTGGAGCTCCACTGAAGGAGCACAACAATGGAACAATGTGAGCAGCTGAATGGATTACCTAGTTGCGTTGCAACTTTACATCCAGTGGATAGGTGATTGTGTTGCAAGGGCATTAGGGAGCCTTAAAAAAATAATGTTTAGACGTGGCTGGTAGCCACAAAATTTAAATTTACTTTTAAGAAAAAGAAAGGAGTAACAAAAAATAACAAAGTACATTAGTACTAGTATAACATTTGTGAAAAAAAAAGTAAAGAAAAAATTTAATTAAAAAAGAAAGAAAATTCCATTAGTTCCATAAAAAGAAGGAAAAGACGAAAAAGCTACCGGGGAGTGCCCAATAAAAAAAAGACTCTTTTCAGAGACCATACATTAGTTTAAAAATATATAATGCTAAAGAACTAACAGAAAAACTTTTTTTTTATTCTATAGGCAGGACAGAACAAACAGAAAGGTTAAGTATAGCAGAAGGTGACGGAAACTCAGTCTTCATCGTTAAGCAAAAGAGAGTATTTAGGGCGTTTTCTGTTAGTGGGGTCGGATACCTCGTAGTCGGGTAGTTCCGCTATAATTTGGTTAGGGAGGTTGTATACAGATTTATAAAATTTTTTAGCAAGTTTATTAATGCGCTGTTTTAAGGAAGTGGTTTTCAAATCCCTGCGGATAGTGGTGTTACGAAGAAAATGGTGACCATTACGGATATAGCGTAAGTTTTTGTTATGAGCACCGTAAACATACTCCATACTGGTTTTGCAAGCGAATCCCCAGATCGGACAAGCATAAGTTAATATTGATCTAATACATGCATTATACAAGATTAGTTTATTATGAATAGAAAGAGTATTGCTTTTGAGAAGAGGAGAGAGGGCCTGGGAGATACCAGCAACTTTGCTTCGGATATTAATAAAATGCTTTTTCCAGGTAAGTCTTCTATCAAGGGTAACCCCCAGATACTTGGTGTCATTAGTCCAAGGAATAGTAGTGTTATTGATAGTAATGCGATTGGGAAATATTAGTTTTCTAGAGAAATAGACCGCAGCTGTTTTCTGCTCGTTGAGCTTAACACGCCACAGCGTACACCAGTTAAGGAATTTATCTATGTGTTTTTGGAGAATTTTGTATAATGTGAATGGGTGTTGTGCAGAGGCGTACATTGCCATGTCGTCCGCGTACAGGGCAAGATAAGCCCTCAGTGTTCTTGGGATATCGTTGAAAAAAATGTTAAATAATGTAAGACCGAGGACCGACCCTTGTAAAATACCAGGGTGGCTGGATCGTCCCCTTAAATAGGCTACAGAGAAAAAGGGAGGAGACAAAGGCGGGGTTTAGCCTGCAATTACAGACTGACAGCAGAGATAGTAGGAAATGCAGAGAGTTAATAAAAATACACAATAAAGAAAAAAAGAAATTAAATTTAAATGAGAGTATCTAAAATAATTCCCATTCAAGGACGTTTACGGTTGTTCGGGTCAAAAATATCATAAGTTGGTAAGGAATTTAAAGCAATATTATCAGATATTTCTAAGGCAAGAAGAAAATTGATATTTACGTGCTGGATAAAAGTACTGAGCCTTGGGAATTTAGTTTCTTTATATAAATGATAATTCCTGACATAATAAGGTACATCATAGATTAATCTTAAAGTAGAATTTTGAGCTTGAAAAATAAGTTTCATGTGTGTCTTAGCCGCATACGACCAGACTTCTGACCCGTACGTTAGAATGGGACGTAAATAGGAACTATACAGGAGCAATTTATTTTTAATTGAAAGATCACTGTTTCGAGCAAGAAGGGGGTATAATTTATTTTTAGGAACTCGAAACTTGTTTCGCGTAGAGTGAATGTGTTGTTTAAAAGTGAGTCTCTGGTCCAAGATAATACCCAGGTATTTACAGCTTGAGGACCAAGGCAATTCGGTATTATTATATTTAATTTTATTCTTGTCAAGAATTTCTTTTTGAAAATTACTAAAAATAATAGCTTGAGATTTATTAATATTTATGGCAATTCTCCACTTGTTAAACCAAGCGCAAAATTTCGCCTTCTTTTAAGAAGAGATTTTCTATAAGATAATACTGGTGCCGAAAAAAATTCTGGTCTGCAAAATTCAAGGAGGCGTACCATTTGTTTGAATAAACGAAATCATTGAAAAAAAATTCTAAATATTGTGCGATGTTGAATATACACTGTTAAAAATTTGCAGCAAAGTTTCCAGTCATTTGACCGTTTTTATAGAAAACTGTTACATAACCGTAATTTAATTGTAATCTGACCACATTATCGCTCATATTATGATCAGAATACAATTAAATTTCGGTTACCTGACCGTTTCCTTTAAAAACGGTCGAATGACTGGAAACTTTACTGCAAATTTTTTACAGTGTAATTTTAAAATTTCAATCGAATAAAATATGTTTTTAGCCTTTTCTCAATTTTTTAAAAACATTTTTTCTCTAAATTAGAAATTGAAAAGTGGTGCATTATTATCAGATAAGGGTGTGTCATGCATCAGTACATAAGGTCGTTATTATGTTTAGTTGCTAGTGGTGATAGGATTTCCCTGTAATATATATATATATATATAGCAAGATTTTTTTTTGCGTGTGTGGGGGGAATTGTGCAAAATTTATTTAATAAGATAATTATAATTGTAGATCCACTTTTAAGAATTTTTAAATGAATGATTAAAAAAAATTAAAATATTAGTAATGTTTAAGAATTTTTTAAGAATCTGCCATAATTTTCTTAAAAACATTTTATGGAACATTTTAAAGAATTTTTTGATTAAATTATGTGTGTTTGTCTAATAATTATGATGTAATAATGAATGGTTATCGCATTTTAGTTAGAAGAGTAAGTTTTGCAGGATGCGTTTCAAATGATAATTAGAAATTGGCGTTAATTTTAATTTCTCATAAGAAAATATTTTAATTAAGCTTTATAATTGTGCTCGTGCTTTATTATATGTTTTCAATAAATCCACAATAGTCAATTTTTCAGCCACATTCAGCAAAGAAAAAAAACCCGGTAGGTTTTTACACCATTTGGAGTATAAAAAATCTTCAGGGTAGATTTGAACAAAATTTACAAAAGAAGATTTGAAAAAGGTTATACTTCGAAAAAAGTGATTTTAAAAATCCTTGTGGGAGCCTTGTAATCAATACCTAAATAAATTTTGCCTTACCATATAGGACAATAAGACGTTCTCGATTTAAAAAAAGAAAAAAAGTGATTATGTTCTAGATCCATCACAAGATGAAATTTATAGTCTTTGTTACAATCCTGGGTTAAATATATCCGTATTATCACAATGCCATTAAAATATCATTATACTTATTTAAATGGAAACTTTCTTCTATAAATAAAAGCTGTGTCTTTTTTTAATTAAAGGTATTACAAAGTTGTCCTCTTTAATCATTACGATATTTTATTGAATCTTTTGGAAAAAAAAAGAAAAAAAAAACCTTTTCTACTTCTTTTCTAGGATATTCTTTCCTTGAAAATTAAAAAGATGCCTTATTAAAAAATGCAATCTACACAAAGTACTAGAAAAAAAGGGTATTTAAATTTAAAGAACAAACGCATAAAAAACGTTAATTCATTTATATATAAAATATGCAATTAGTGTTATTAAGAAACGTATTTGAATAATTAAGCATAGAGATTACTTGAATAAAAAAAAATATTCAAATGTAGTTTATAAATGCATTACATAGTTATATCTTCATTTCCAATGAGCTTATTTAAATAACTATCGTATTTTCAAACTTAATTTACGCCCCCGCCCGGATCTGAAAAAAAAAAGGCTCTGCGAAAAAAAAAAAAAAAAAAAAAAAAAAAGATAAAAAAAAGAGGATTTGAATAATTTTTGCACTTTCCAACTTAAAAGTAAAGAAAAGAAAAGAAAAAGAGGAAAATCTGATAAAAATTTAACTTTAAAAAAATCACACAAAATTTTCAGATAAAGAATTTTTCGCATAGTCTAAATTAATAAAATATTACATTACTCTAACCGCGTATAGTCTAGCAATTTTAAAATCAGGTTAAAAACGAACTTTCAGTTTAGTACTATTTGTTCAAAGGAGCAGATAGTATTCGTTGTTTCTTCTAACTTTGTGTTTCCATTTGCTCCATAAGTGCCGGTGATTTTATGAAGAATAGTATTGCATCAACAAGTGTGATATGTAGTGTTACCTCTCTAAAATCAATCAAAATAAGTTCAGACAATTGAACAGGTTATTATTTATGAGAAATTATAATGTCAAAAAGAAAAGAAATAAAAGAAAAATGCCCAATTAAACTTATTTCATGAAACTCACAGACAATTCATACTATTTGTATATAACGCTCTTTTTTATGTCTATTATTCATTAAATAGAATTCACTCTTTTTTGAGCAATATGGTAAACAAACAGGGAAGCGTCTTATCAGAATAAACCGGTATACGAAATTTGAAGCAAATCGGAAAATTCTGCATGAAAACCCATTTAACTACATTAAGGGGGAATTACCCCTATGGTTCGCCCTTTATACTTAACCAATGAACCTCCAAATCTAATCATGGAAGCGCCTTATCAGAATAAACATGCATACTATATTTGAAGGAATCATATAATTATGTATGAAAAATCCATTTATCTAAATTATGGGGTTGATTAGAGCCCGTTCACCCTTTTATATTTAACCAATGAACCCCCAAATCTAATCAGGCAAGGATATGAATAATTCAATTTACAAAATTTGGAGCAAATGAAATATTTCGATCAAGTGTTATCGCGTTACGAACATACATACGTACCTACCGGAAGTCCCAAAAATGATTGATGGATTTTGAAATTCAATGACTTGCAATCGGTGACAGATATTAAAAAAAATTCTTACAGGAGGGTTATGTAGTATGTCAGGAGTTTTTTGACTTGATTCTTGATTTTAGTTCGAATTTAAAACAATAGATGGCGCTGAAAGCGATAGGTGCCCGATTTTTGTTACTTCGGGATACATTCGAATACATATTAATCTCCTTTTTTCGCATGGAATAAGAGAGAGTCCGAAAAATTGAGCCTGGATTATCGGTTAGTGCTTGCAGCGCCATCTATCGATGGTATTTGTAACTGAAACTGAGAGTCACAGCATAAAAACTCCTAATATGTTGCATAACACTCCTGCAAGAATTTGTTTAATATCTCTCACCGTTTGCAAGTTATTGAATTGTGAAATCCGTCAGTCATTTTTTGGAACACCAAGTCATACAGTCAGTCATACAGAAACTGTGGACAATTAGCACTCAGACTTTGATACCCAGTGAGCTAAAAAGTTTTACCACAGCTTGAATTTAAAGAAGTCTTCCCAAACCATACAGCAAGTGAGCCGCAGGAAGATAATTTTGCGTAAATGACTCCTTTGTTTTAAACTGGCATAAACCAAAAATAAACTTACAAAGACGGTTTCAATAGGCGCATACTCAGAAAAATGTAAAAAAAGAACGAAATATTCTTCTCGTGAGATATATATGTTTATAAAAAAAAAAAATTCCAACGAAATCAGTATCTATCTTTCGTAAACTAATAATAAAACAATTTGTTTTTGGTGATTTATCGCATGTTGGCGTCCACTGAAATTTCAAAATATGCGGTTTTATGCTAAATAGTATATAAAGTAAATGTCCTTCTATACTTCATACTGAACTAGTTTAAGTAAGTTTAACAAAGTAAATATATTTATATAACAACGGATTTGTCATATGCTTTTATATGTAATCTAGCAATCGTATTACAGGATTTAGAACAAAATTTAAATTGATTACAAATATTTCAAAGTCAAAATCATAATCCAATTTCGCACTGTCCTTTAATTTTGTTACCACCACTTTAGTTTTGTTAGTGCCAGATATGACAAAAGAAAGCTGTCATTGCCATAGAAACAACGACTTCTTCGATATCGAAATGCAGAGCAACGGCGTTCTTAATTGGGAATTTACTTTTAAAATGCATTTAAAGCTTATCCAACTGGTAAAAATGCACAAATGTAAATAAATCTTTTCAAAGTTTTGGTTTAAATTCATTAAGAATTGCGCATCTAAAAACTTACTTAACACAGGAATCACAAGGCTCTTGTCAAGAGACAAAAATCACAAAGAGGAGCCAGATGACCCCATGCATTTATTCCATGTTTTTCTTCTCTTACTTGTTTTAGGAAAATCCAGAAAGGGAAAGTCAACATCCTAGTGACCTTGAAGGCTTCACATATACTGCGATGAAAAATACACAGACATCTTGGGGCAAGTGAACATGGCTATCAACTTCCACATACAAAAAATTCTTTTTAAAGTCACCTGCATCCCCAGCCTTGTAATTCCAGGGTTATTTATAATTTTTAAATTCATTAAAAAAGTTCGCATTGAGCAAAGAAACATGCTGTTTGCGAAATTGCGTGGCACATTCCTCTTTTAGCTTTAAATACTAGAAAATATTTTATATTTTTAGCTCACAGGCTACCAAAGCCTGAGAGCGAATGTGCCCACCTGGTCTGTATGTATGCACGTACGTATCTAACGCGATAACTTGATAGAAATATCCGATTTGCTTAATTTTTTTCTAGGTTCATTCTGATAAGGCGCCTCCCTGATTAATTTGGGGGGTTCATTGGTTAAGTATAAAGGGGGAAATGGGGGCTAATCCCCCCCTTAACTTAGATGAATGGGTTTTTCATGCAAAATTATCAGATTTTCTTCTATTTTGGTATATCGGTTAATTCTAATAAGGCGCTTCCCTGATTAGATTTAAACGTGCATTGTTTAAGTCTAAAGGGGGAACGGGGGTCTAATACCCCCTTAATTTAGATAAATGGGTTTTTCAATCCGATTTGTTTCAAATTTGGTTTACCGGTTAATTCTGATAAGGTGCTTCCCTGATTAGATTTGGAAGTTCATTGGTTAAATATAAAAGGGGGAACGGGGGCCTAATTCCCCTTTAATTTATATAAATGTGTTTTTCTATTCGTGCTTCAAATTTGGTGTACCGCTTCATTTCGATAAGGTGCTTCCCTGATGACATTTGGAGGCTCATTGATTAAGTACAAAGAGCGGAAACTGGGGGAGGGGGTAATGCCGCCTTTAATTTATTTTTCGAGTAGCATTATTCTTAGAAATAAGAGTATAATGTACAATCAGTGTGGATAGCCTGTGAGTCCAATGCCATCAGTTTAAGTGGGCACTTTCCCTTTTTTTATACAGATTTTCAAATGGAATTCGGCAGCTAATTTTAACTGATACTTTACTACGTTTTGCAATTAGACGTTTATTCTAAATATGTCAAGTATGCATTTTAAGTAGATTTTTTAACTAACAGTGCAAGTTTAATTTAAATCGTTAAGCAGAACTTTTCTAAAAGTTTTTTTTTTTAATTAAATTTACCTGATTATAGAAATTTCCCCCGAAACTCCAAAACTACGCAACGTAGAGCAATATATTATGTACTAGAACCTTTCCTGAATATATCTCTCACTAACAGTATTGACTATATCTATAAAATCCATTCAGATGCACTTCAAGTTATAACAAAGCGGAACGAAATTCCCATTTGCATATTATATATATATATTTTTTTTTTTATGAGGGCAATAAGGTATATAAGCAGATGAAGGGTATCCCCATGGGTGGGAGTTTCAGTTCAATTTTGGCCGACATGTATCTAGATATATATGAAAATATAAGTGAATTACATAAAGACATAATAAGTTTCAGATATATAGACGACGTTTTGATTGTCGAGCTGAATGGAATAAAGATTAACCATGAATTTAACTATTATCCTAAAAATTTAGAATTGAAACTTTCCGGTAGTCATAATAGTTGCAATACAAATTATTTAGATGTAAATCTAAAATTAGAAAACAGAAATTTAATTACATCGGTTTATGATAAAAGAGACGATTTTAACTTTAAAACAATTGCAATATTGGATTTCAATTCAAATGTCCATATATCGGTATTCAGAAACATTTATATGAACGGTTTAAACAGATTAAACCGATTGACATCAGATAGTGACATTTTGAATGAGGATATGCTTAAATGGTACGTCACGGCTGTGAAACAGGGTTATCCTGTGAGTCTGGTTAAAAATATGACGGATAATTATGTAAGAACTTGCAAGAACAGAAGTGAATTGATGCCTTTACTCGAAGCGCGTGGTTTACGGAATGTAGTGGAAACAGATCGCTTTTGATATGGATTGATTTCGGTCGGTCGGTTTCATTTAGCTTTAATCTTGTTTCATTCGTTTTTTCAATATGGTCTCGACAGGTAAATCTGGGGAATGTTGCATGCTTAAAAACAGTTTTAACCCTGCATTAGCGTGTCATAAGCCACGCAAACCTGTCTCCATGTTTAATTAGTTATTTTCCTTGTTTCTTATGGTTGTTTTGTTTAAGTTAAAGTTGGTTATGTTGTGTTTCTTTAAGATTGTTTATTAAGTTAAATTATAGTTCTTATTTGGTTTGGTTAAGTTAATTTTGTGCTTCAATTAAAGTTTACAGTTTGTAGTAATGCTTGAAATAACTATTGGAATTTTTTAACTATATATATATATATATATATATATATATATGGTAGATATAGCAATAGTACCGTACCACTAAAAAACATTCATACACACATATTAAATTGACATTTCTTTCTGCAAATAATTTTTTATAAGTTTATACATTTTATAAAGTTACAGGATTCAAACTGTTACATAAATAATTGTTTAAATTTACTTAATCTTTACTTAAATTATCTTCTGATTTCTTCTAAAGATGTATTTCCATAAGAACCGAGAAAACACTTTTTAATGCCTCATTAAGAAATTGTATCAACAAAAAGTACTACTTGATGCACAAAAAATAATACTGTAATTAAAAAATAAACTACAAACATAAGAGAAAAGAGATCCATGTTCTGAAAGAAAGTATATAATGTGCTCAAGAAAGGTATTTAAATAATGAAATCTGCCTGATTTTTTGCATGAATGAAAAAATTAAAATGTAAGTTTCTTTACACATTATATGTTTATTTTTTATTTAATTTTAAACGTGGTATTGTATATTTAAATACATAATTCAAATTGCAGGAGAAAGAAACATTTTTCAGAAAATGAACAGATAACAGTACCAGCGATATTATTTATTTTAAAACTCGAGCCAGAAGGAAAAATATTTATATATACAGGGTGATTCAGCTCGTCGGTGACAAACTTTAAGGATCGATAGAGCACACCTAGACGAACATTTTTGAATAGGGAATGTAGGGTCCCTGACGCGATGGTAAGGCGCTAGGCGCTTTCGAAAATTTGGGTGCCGAAATTCGAAACGTCATAAAAACTAGGGAAATGGTTAGATTTTCTTGCTTGTTGCGTCGAAATGATTCTGTTTGTTTAGACTTTCTTCAGTACCAATTTGATAAGCGTATCTCTTAAAACATGGATAGGGGGCGCTGCAGACTTTGGAGAGCTAGACAACAACTTTAAGCCCGTTATTTTGATAATTTAACACATGCTCGCCAAAGTTTATACTCTAACTTAAAGTTTGAACCCAAAAGTAGAGCCCTGCAAAAAGCGTAAGAGCCGGAATAAAATGTCAAAGTACAGGGTGGTCGAAACTCGAAGGCTCCTAGGAGATAAACAAACAGATTTCTTGACTTATGGCATGCATTTTCATGATTCTGTTTGCTGGGGCTCTCTGAAACTCAGTTGAACGGTACAAAAAGAAACATCGATAGGGGGCGCTTTGGGCAAAAAACATAATTCGTTGACATTTCGGACGCTAACTGGAAACGGGGCGCTACGATCAGTTAGAAACAAAACAAGAGAGTAATTTACTTATCATAAGAAGCTATTAAAACTGCAGTTTGTTTGTTTTTTTTAACAAACATAGCTGGTTTCAATCATGCACAATGCGCGCAATAAAATTTACATAAGGTGCTTTTTGCTGATTTATGCAAAAGATATCGTACCATATCGATATGCAAAAGATACGTAATGCGTAGACGACAACGCGAGATGACGTAGTTGTATGCGCAGACACGTCTTTTGAACGTGCGGTACCTACTTAAGCTTCGGGTTACTTGTCTGCAGATCGGTAGTAGGATGGAACGGTACACAAACTCTGAATTGGCTGACATGCATTTGGCGTATGGCGCTGCTGGTTGTAATGGACGAGCCGCTCAGCGGTTGTACGCCGAGCGTTACCCCAACAGGCAAATCCCCTGCCATGCCTTCTTCGCTCGAGTACACCAGAGGTTGTCCACAACGGGATCTTTCGACGGAGGCAGGCCTGAACGGGAGCGATCAGTGAGCACCCCCGACAACGAAGAGGCTGTGCTTAACCTGGTTGAGGACAACCCAGGTCTTAGCACGAGAGATATCGCCAGACATGTTGGCATTTCGCAAGCAACTGCGTGGCGCATCTTACGTTCCCGGAATCTGCACCCCTACCACATCCAGCGGGTGCAGTTGCTCAGAGAGCAGGATTTTGGCCCTCGAGTGGAATTCTCAAGATGGTACTTGGCGATGAGATCCAGGGATCCCCGTTTTGTAAACAGCATTTTGTTTACGGACGAGTCCACCTTCAGCCGGGAGGGAATGTGGAACGCCCACAACAGTCATGTGTGGTGTGATGAAAATCCACATGAAACCAGAAGCCGAGCAGCCCAGGAGCGTTTCTCAGTAAATGTGTGGGCCGGCATTCTGGGGGATTGCCTCATTGGCCCTTATTTGTTACCTGAACGGCTGACAGGTGGAAATTACCTGATTTTCCTGGATCAAGTGCTGCCGCAGCTTCCTGATGAGGCGCACGTACCCGAAGGTTCGCGTCGCCAGATGTGGTTCCAGCACGATGGAGCTCCGGCCCATTACACGAACGACGTGCGTCTCCATCTAAACGCAAGGTATGGCCAGCGGTGGATCGGGCGTGGGGGTCCAGTTCACTGGCCTGCCCGATCACCAGACCTCACCTGCTTGGATTTCTTCCTTTGGGGTTACCTGAAGGCCGAGGTATACCATACACCTGTCAGCAGTGCTGAAGAACTTGTGGCGCGCATTGTGGCAGCTGCAGGGCAGATCAGAGATACTCCTGGCATTGTTGGAAACACACACTCCTCAATGCGACGGAGGTGCGAAGCCTGCATCATGGCCCAAGGTCGAAATTTCGAGCATCTTCTGTAGTGTTATTTTTTGTAAATAAATTTCCAGTATCATTGATGTTTTTGGTCTAAATTTATTCAGAAGTGTTGAGCAGAGGTAGAAAATGTGTTTTCATTATTACTAACTGATCGTAGCGCCCCGTTTCCAGTTAGCGTCCGAAATGTCAACGAATTATGTTTTTTGCCCAAAGCGCCCCCTACCGATGTTTCTTTTTGTACCGTTCAACTGAGTTTCAGAGAGCCCCAGCAAACAGAATCATGAAAATGCATGCCATAAGTCAAGAAATCTGTTTGTTTATCTCCTAGGAGCCTTCGAGTTTCGACCACCCTGTACTTTGACATTTTATTCCGGCTCTTACGCTTTTTGCAGGGCTCTACTTTTGGGTTCAAACTTTAAGTTAGAGTATAAACTTTGGCGAGCATGTGTTAAATTATCAAAATAACGGGCTTAAAGTTGTTGTCTAGCTCTCCAAAGTCTGCAGCGCCCCCTATCCATGTTTTAAGAGATACGCTTATCAAATTCGTACTGAAGAAAGTCTAAACAAACAGAATCATTTCGACGCAACAAGCAAGAAAATCTAACCATTTCCCTAGTTTTTATGACGTTTCGAATTTCGGCACCCAAATTTTCGAAAGCGCCTAGCGCCTTACCATCGCGTCAGGGACCCTACATTCCCTATTCAAAAATGTTCGTCTAGGTGTGCTCTATCGATCCTTAAAGTTTGTCACCGACGAGCTGAATCACCCTGTATATATATATATATATATATATATATATATATATATATATTTTTTTTTTTTTTTTTTTTTTTTTTTTTTTTTTTTTTTTTGTTATGCCGTAAACATAAAAATGAAATATTTACTTTTGAAATCTCAGTTTACTTAAAAATTTATTAGTGCAAAATGTATTTAAATGTAATTTTTTGTAAGCATTAGAGTAATTTGTTTTTGATGGAAAGATTATTTTTTTATGAGAAAACCACTAGTATCAAAATGATTATTGATTTGGTATTTTTGGGGGTCGCTAAAGAAATATAATCAAAATTTCTAAATATCTTTATTAGACGATTGAGCATTCGAGTTTTATAAAAAATGTATACTAGAGACCGCCTACGGGAGAAGTAGTTTTTTAATTCCGTTTATGGAACGGAATAAAAATTAATATTTGATGTGGAAAACGAATATACTTGTATAGACGTTGATGTAATTAACTTATTTAAATAAAAAAGTACTGATACTTTTATAGTTTGAGCTACATTTTGTGTCTATTGCCAAGTTACCATGCTCTTTCTTGGTATTCGCCAGATATTAAAACACGAGTACAGTGAAACCTCTCTGTAAGGGCGACCTGTCATCCCATTAAAAATTGGCCCTTATGAGGGGTGGCCCTTGAATAGGGGGTGACCAAATTTTTCATTTCTCTTTATTTTTATCCAGCGATTTTTATAGTCTGCATATTTTTCAGTAAGTTCTCTTTGTTTTTAACAATATTGTTTATTTGATTATTAGATTTGTACAAAAGATTTGTACAAAATTTACAAAAGAAGATTTGAAAAAGGTTATACTTCGAAAAAAGTGATTTTAAAAATCCTTGTGGGAGCCTTGTAATCAATACCTAAATAAATTTTGCCTTACCATATAGGACAATAAGACGTTCTCGATTTAAAAAAAGAAAAAAAGTGATTATGTTCTAGATCCATCACAAGATGAAATTTATAGTCTTTGTTACAATCCTGGGTTAAATATATCCGTATTATCACAATGCCATTAAAATATCATTATACTTATTTAAATGGAAACTTTCTTCTATAAATAAAAGCTGTGTCTTTTTTTAATTAAAGGTATTACAAAGTTGTCCTCTTTAATCATTACGATATTTTATTGAATCTTTTGGAAAAAAAAAGAAAAAAAAAACCTTTTCTACTTCTTTTCTAGGATATTCTTTCCTTGAAAATTAAAAAGATGCCTTATTAAAAAATGCAATCTACACAAAGTACTAGAAAAAAAGGGTATTTAAATTTAAAGAACAAACGCATAAAAAACGTTAATTCATTTATATATAAAATATGCAATTAGTGTTATTAAGAAACGTATTTGAATAATTAAGCATAGAGATTACTTGAATAAAAAAAAATATTCAAATGTAGTTTATAAATGCATTACATAGTTATATCTTCATTTCCAATGAGCTTATTTAAATAACTATCGTATTTTCAAACTTAATTTACGCCCCCGCCCGGATCTGAAAAAAAAAAGGCTCTGCGAAAAAAAAAAAAAAAAAAAAAAAAAAAGATAAAAAAAAGAGGATTTGAATAATTTTTGCACTTTCCAACTTAAAAGTAAAGAAAAGAAAAGAAAAAGAGGAAAATCTGATAAAAATTTAACTTTAAAAAAATCACACAAAATTTTCAGATAAAGAATTTTTCGCATAGTCTAAATTAATAAAATATTACATTACTCTAACCGCGTATAGTCTAGCAATTTTAAAATCAGGTTAAAAACGAACTTTCAGTTTAGTACTATTTGTTCAAAGGAGCAGATAGTATTCGTTGTTTCTTCTAACTTTGTGTTTCCATTTGCTCCATAAGTGCCGGTGATTTTATGAAGAATAGTATTGCATCAACAAGTGTGATATGTAGTGTTACCTCTCTAAAATCAATCAAAATAAGTTCAGACAATTGAACAGGTTATTATTTATGAGAAATTATAATGTCAAAAAGAAAAGAAATAAAAGAAAAATGCCCAATTAAACTTATTTCATGAAACTCACAGACAATTCATACTATTTGTATATAACGCTCTTTTTTATGTCTATTATTCATTAAATAGAATTCACTCTTTTTTGAGCAATATGGTAAACAAACAGGGAAGCGTCTTATCAGAATAAACCGGTATACGAAATTTGAAGCAAATCGGAAAATTCTGCATGAAAACCCATTTAACTACATTAAGGGGGAATTACCCCTATGGTTCGCCCTTTATACTTAACCAATGAACCTCCAAATCTAATCATGGAAGCGCCTTATCAGAATAAACATGCATACTATATTTGAAGGAATCATATAATTATGTATGAAAAATCCATTTATCTAAATTATGGGGTTGATTAGAGCCCGTTCACCCTTTTATATTTAACCAATGAACCCCCAAATCTAATCAGGCAAGGATATGAATAATTCAATTTACAAAATTTGGAGCAAATGAAATATTTCGATCAAGTGTTATCGCGTTACGAACATACATACGTACCTACCGGAAGTCCCAAAAATGATTGATGGATTTTGAAATTCAATGACTTGCAATCGGTGACAGATATTAAAAAAAATTCTTACAGGAGGGTTATGTAGTATGTCAGGAGTTTTTTGACTTGATTCTTGATTTTAGTTCGAATTTAAAACAATAGATGGCGCTGAAAGCGATAGGTGCCCGATTTTTCTTACTTCGGGATACATTCGAATACATATTAATCTCCTTTTTTCGCATGGAATAAGAGAGAGTCCGAAAAATTGAGCCTGGATTATCGGTTAGTGCTTGCAGCGCCATCTATCGATGGTATTTGTAACTGAAACTGAGAGTCACAGCATAAAAACTCCTAATATGTTGCATAACACTCCTGCAAGAATTTGTTTAATATCTCTCACCGTTTGCAAGTTATTGAATTGTGAAATCCGTCAGTCATTTTTTGGAACACCAAGTCATACAGTCAGTCATACAGAAACTGTGGACAATTAGCACTCAGACTTTGATACCCAGTGAGCTAAAAAGTTTTACCACAGCTTGAATTTAAAGAAGTCTTCCCAAACCATACAGCAAGTGAGCCGCAGGAAGATAATTTTGCGTAAATGACTCCTTTGTTTTAAACTGGCATAAACCAAAAATAAACTTACAAAGACGGTTTCAATAGGCGCATACTCAGAAAAATGTAAAAAAAGAACGAAATATTCTTCTCGTGAGATATATATGTTTATAAAAAAAAAAAAATTCCAACGAAATCAGTATCTATCTTTCGTAAACTAATAATAAAACAATTTGTTTTTGGTGATTTATCGCATGTTGGCGTCCACTGAAATTTCAAAATATGCGGTTTTATGCTAAATAGTATATAAAGTAAATGTCCTTCTATACTTCATACTGAACTAGTTTAAGTAAGTTTAACAAAGTAAATATATTTATATAACAACGGATTTGTCATATGCTTTTATATGTAATCTAGCAATCGTATTACAGGATTTAGAACAAAATTTAAATTGATTACAAATATTTCAAAGTCAAAATCATAATCCAATTTCGCACTGTCCTTTAATTTTGTTACCACCACTTTAGTTTTGTTAGTGCCAGATATGACAAAAGAAAGCTGTCATTGCCATAGAAACAACGACTTCTTCGATATCGAAATGCAGAGCAACGGCGTTCTTAATTGGGAATTTACTTTTAAAATGCATTTAAAGCTTATCCAACTGGTAAAAATGCACAAATGTAAATAAATCTTTTCAAAGTTTTGGTTTAAATTCATTAAGAATTGCGCATCTAAAAACTTACTTAACACAGGAATCACAAGGCTCTTGTCAAGAGACAAAAATCACAAAGAGGAGCCAGATGACCCCATGCATTTATTCCATGTTTTTCTTCTCTTACTTGTTTTAGGAAAATCCAGAAAGGGAAAGTCAACATCCTAGTGACCTTGAAGGCTTCACATATACTGCGATGAAAAATACACAGACATCTTGGGGCAAGTGAACATGGCTATCAACTTCCACATACAAAAAATTCTTTTTAAAGTCACCTGCATCCCCAGCCTTGTAATTCCAGGGTTATTTATAATTTTTAAATTCATTAAAAAAGTTCGCATTGAGCAAAGAAACATGCTGTTTGCGAAATTGCGTGGCACATTCCTCTTTTAGCTTTAAATACTAGAAAATATTTTATATTTTTAGCTCACAGGCTACCAAAGCCTGAGAGCGAATGTGCCCACCTGGTCTGTATGTATGCACGTACGTATCTAACGCGATAACTTGATAGAAATATCCGATTTGCTTAATTTTTTTCTAGGTTCATTCTGATAAGGCGCCTCCCTGATTAATTTGGGGGGTTCATTGGTTAAGTATAAAGGGGGAAATGGGGGCTAATCCCCCCCTTAACTTAGATGAATGGGTTTTTCATGCAAAATTATCAGATTTTCTTCTATTTTGGTATATCGGTTAATTCTAATAAGGCGCTTCCCTGATTAGATTTAAACGTGCATTGTTTAAGTCTAAAGGGGGAACGGGGGTCTAATACCCCCTTAATTTAGATAAATGGGTTTTTCAATCCGATTTGTTTCAAATTTGGTTTACCGGTTAATTCTGATAAGGTGCTTCCCTGATTAGATTTGGAAGTTCATTGGTTAAATATAAAAGGGGGAACGGGGGCCTAATTCCCCTTTAATTTATATAAATGTGTTTTTCTATTCGTGCTTCAAATTTGGTGTACCGCTTCATTTCGATAAGGTGCTTCCCTGATGACATTTGGAGGCTCATTGATTAAGTACAAAGAGCGGAAACTGGGGGAGGGGGTAATGCCGCCTTTAATTTATTTTTCGAGTAGCATTATTCTTAGAAATAAGAGTATAATGTACAATCAGTGTGGATAGCCTGTGAGTCCAATGCCATCAGTTTAAGTGGGCACTTTCCCTTTTTTTATACAGATTTTCAAATGGAATTCGGCAGCTAATTTTAACTGATACTTTACTACGTTTTGCAATTAGACGTTTATTCTAAATATGTCAAGTATGCATTTTAAGTAGATTTTTTAACTAACAGTGCAAGTTTAATTTAAATCGTTAAGCAGAACTTTTCTAAAAGTTTTTTTTTTTAATTAAATTTACCTGATTATAGAAATTTCCCCCGAAACTCCAAAACTACGCAACGTAGAGCAATATATTATGTACTAGAACCTTTCCTGAATATATCTCTCACTAACAGTATTGACTATATCTATAAAATCCATTCAGATGCACTTCAAGTTATAACAAAGCGGAACGAAATTCCCATTTGCATATTATATATATATATATTTTTTTTTATGAGGGCAATAAGGTATATAAGCAGATGAAGGGTATCCCCATGGGTGGGAGTTTCAGTTCAATTTTGGCCGACATGTATCTAGATATATATGAAAATATAAGTGAATTACATAAAGACATAATAAGTTTCAGATATATAGACGACGTTTTGATTGTCGAGCTGAATGGAATAAAGATTAACCATGAATTTAACTATTATCCTAAAAATTTAGAATTGAAACTTTCCGGTAGTCATAATAGTTGCAATACAAATTATTTAGATGTAAATCTAAAATTAGAAAACAGAAATTTAATTACATCGGTTTATGATAAAAGAGACGATTTTAACTTTAAAACAATTGCAATATTGGATTTCAATTCAAATGTCCATATATCGGTATTCAGAAACATTTATATGAACGGTTTAAACAGATTAAACCGATTGACATCAGATAGTGACATTTTGAATGAGGATATGCTTAAATGGTACGTCACGGCTGTGAAACAGGGTTATCCTGTGAGTCTGGTTAAAAATATGACGGATAATTATGTAAGAACTTGCAAGAACAGAAGTGAATTGATGCCTTTACTCGAAGCGCGTGGTTTACGGAATGTAGTGGAAACAGATCGCTTTTGATATGGATTGATTTCGGTCGGTCGGTTTCATTTAGCTTTAATCTTGTTTCATTCGTTTTTTCAATATGGTCTCGACAGGTAAATCTGGGGAATGTTGCATGCTTAAAAACAGTTTTAACCCTGCATTAGCGTGTCATAAGCCACGCAAACCTGTCTCCATGTTTAATTAGTTATTTTCCTTGTTTCTTATGGTTGTTTTGTTTAAGTTAAAGTTGGTTATGTTGTGTTTCTTTAAGATTGTTTATTAAGTTAAATTATAGTTCTTATTTGGTTTGGTTAAGTTAATTTTGTGCTTCAATTAAAGTTTACAGTTTGTAGTAATGCTTGAAATAACTATTGGAATTTTTTAACTATATATATATATATATATATATATATATATGGTAGATATAGCAATAGTACCGTACCACTAAAAAACATTCATACACACATATTAAATTGACATTTCTTTCTGCAAATAATTTTTTATAAGTTTATACATTTTATAAAGTTACAGGATTCAAACTGTTACATAAATAATTGTTTAAATTTACTTAATCTTTACTTAAATTATCTTCTGATTTCTTCTAAAGATGTATTTCCATAAGAACCGAGAAAACACTTTTTAATGCCTCATTAAGAAATTGTATCAACAAAAAGTACTACTTGATGCACAAAAAATAATACTGTAATTAAAAAATAAACTACAAACATAAGAGAAAAGAGATCCATGTTCTGAAAGAAAGTATATAATGTGCTCAAGAAAGGTATTTAAATAATGAAATCTGCCTGATTTTTGGCATGAATGAAAAAATTAAAATGTAAGTTTCTTTACACATTATATGTTTATTTTTTATTTAATTTTAAACGTGGTATTGTATATTTAAATACATAATTCAAATTGCAGGAGAAAGAAACATTTTTCAGAAAATGAACAGATAACAGTACCAGCGATATTATTTATTTTAAAACTCGAGCCAGAAGGAAAAATATTTATATATACAGGGTGATTCAGCTCGTCGGTGACAAACTTTAAGGATCGATAGAGCACACCTAGACGAACATTTTTGAATAGGGAATGTAGGGTCCCTGACGCGATGGTAAGGCGCTAGGCGCTTTCGAAAATTTGGGTGCCGAAATTCGAAACGTCATAAAAACTAGGGAAATGGTTAGATTTTCTTGCTTGTTGCGTCGAAATGATTCTGTTTGTTTAGACTTTCTTCAGTACCAATTTGATAAGCGTATCTCTTAAAACATGGATAGGGGGCGCTGCAGACTTTGGAGAGCTAGACAACAACTTTAAGCCCGTTATTTTGATAATTTAACACATGCTCGCCAAAGTTTATACTCTAACTTAAAGTTTGAACCCAAAAGTAGAGCCCTGCAAAAAGCGTAAGAGCCGGAATAAAATGTCAAAGTACAGGGTGGTCGAAACTCGAAGGCTCCTAGGAGATAAACAAACAGATTTCTTGACTTATGGCATGCATTTTCATGATTCTGTTTGCTGGGGCTCTCTGAAACTCAGTTGAACGGTACAAAAAGAAACATCGATAGGGGGCGCTTTGGGCAAAAAACATAATTCGTTGACATTTCGGACGCTAACTGGAAACGGGGCGCTACGATCAGTTAGAAACAAAACAAGAGAGTAATTTACTTATCATAAGAAGCTATTAAAACTGCAGTTTGTTTGTTTTTTTTAACAAACATAGCTGGTTTCAATCATGCACAATGCGCGCAATAAAATTTACATAAGGTGCTTTTTGCTGATTTATGCAAAAGATATCGTACCATATCGATATGCAAAAGATACGTAATGCGTAGACGACAACGCGAGATGACGTAGTTGTATGCGCAGACACGTCTTTTGAACGTGCGGTACCTACTTAAGCTTCGGGTTACTTGTCTGCAGATCGGTAGTAGGATGGAACGGTACACAAACTCTGAATTGGCTGACATGCATTTGGCGTATGGCGCTGCTGGTTGTAATGGACGAGCCGCTCAGCGGTTGTACGCCGAGCGTTACCCCAACAGGCAAATCCCCTGCCATGCCTTCTTCGCTCGAGTACACCAGAGGTTGTCCACAACGGGATCTTTCGACGGAGGCAGGCCTGAACGGGAGCGATCAGTGAGCACCCCCGACAACGAAGAGGCTGTGCTTAACCTGGTTGAGGACAACCCAGGTCTTAGCACGAGAGATATCGCCAGACATGTTGGCATTTCGCAAGCAACTGCGTGGCGCATCTTACGTTCCCGGAATCTGCACCCCTACCACATCCAGCGGGTGCAGTTGCTCAGAGAGCAGGATTTTGGCCCTCGAGTGGAATTCTCAAGATGGTACTTGGCGATGAGATCCAGGGATCCCCGTTTTGTAAACAGCATTTTGTTTACGGACGAGTCCACCTTCAGCCGGGAGGGAATGTGGAACGCCCACAACAGTCATGTGTGGTGTGATGAAAATCCACATGAAACCAGAAGCCGAGCAGCCCAGGAGCGTTTCTCAGTAAATGTGTGGGCCGGCATTCTGGGGGATTGCCTCATTGGCCCTTATTTGTTACCTGAACGGCTGACAGGTGGAAATTACCTGATTTTCCTGGATCAAGTGCTGCCGCAGCTTCCTGATGAGGCGCACGTACCCGAAGGTTCGCGTCGCCAGATGTGGTTCCAGCACGATGGAGCTCCGGCCCATTACACGAACGACGTGCGTCTCCATCTAAACGCAAGGTATGGCCAGCGGTGGATCGGGCGTGGGGGTCCAGTTCACTGGCCTGCCCGATCACCAGACCTCACCTGCTTGGATTTCTTCCTTTGGGGTTACCTGAAGGCCGAGGTATACCATACACCTGTCAGCAGTGCTGAAGAACTTGTGGCGCGCATTGTGGAAGCTGCAGGGCAGATCAGAGATACTCCTGGCATTGTTGGAAACACACACTCCTCAATGCGACGGAGGTGCGAAGCCTGCATCATGGCCCAAGGTCGAAATTTCGAGCATCTTCTGTAGTGTTATTTTTTGTAAATAAATTTCCAGTATCATTGATGTTTTTGGTCTAAATTTATTCAGAAGTGTTGAGCAGAGGTAGAAAATGTGTTTTCATTATTACTAACTGATCGTAGCGCCCCGTTTCCAGTTAGCGTCCGAAATGTCAACGAATTATGTTTTTTGCCCAAAGCGCCCCCTACCGATGTTTCTTTTTGTACCGTTCAACTGAGTTTCAGAGAGCCCCAGCAAACAGAATCATGAAAATGCATGCCATAAGTCAAGAAATCTGTTTGTTTATCTCCTAGGAGCCTTCGAGTTTCGACCACCCTGTACTTTGACATTTTATTCCGGCTCTTACGCTTTTTGCAGGGCTCTACTTTTGGGTTCAAACTTTAAGTTAGAGTATAAACTTTGGCGAGCATGTGTTAAATTATCAAAATAACGGGCTTAAAGTTGTTGTCTAGCTCTCCAAAGTCTGCAGCGCCCCCTATCCATGTTTTAAGAGATACGCTTATCAAATTGGTACTGAAGAAAGTCTAAACAAACAGAATCATTTCGACGCAACAAGCAAGAAAATCTAACCATTTCCCTAGTTTTTATGACGTTTCGAATTTCGGCACCCAAATTTTCGAAAGCGCCTAGCGCCTTACCATCGCGTCAGGGACCCTACATTCCCTATTCAAAAATGTTCGTCTAGGTGTGCTCTATCGATCCTTAAAGTTTGTCACCGACGAGCTGAATCACCCTGTATATATATATATATATATATATATATATATATATATATATTTTTTTTTTTTTTTTTTTTTTTTTTTTTTTTTTTTTTTTTTGTTATGCCGTAAACATAAAAATGAAATATTTACTTTTGAAATCTCAGTTTACTTAAAAATTTATTAGTGCAAAATGTATTTAAATGTAATTTTTTGTAAGCATTAGAGTAATTTGTTTTTGATGGAAAGATTATTTTTTTATGAGAAAACCACTAGTATCAAAATGATTATTGATTTGGTATTTTTGGGGGTCGCTAAAGAAATATAATCAAAATTTCTAAATATCTTTATTAGACGATTGAGCATTCGAGTTTTATAAAAAATGTATACTAGAGACCGCCTACGGGAGAAGTAGTTTTTTAATTCCGTTTATGGAACGGAATAAAAATTAATATTTGATGTGGAAAACGAATATACTTGTATAGACGTTGATGTAATTAACTTATTTAAATAAAAAAGTACTGATACTTTTATAGTTTGAGCTACATTTTGTGTCTATTGCCAAGTTACCATGCTCTTTCTTGGTATTCGCCAGATATTAAAACACGAGTACAGTGAAACCTCTCTGTAAGGGCGACCTGTCATCCCATTAAAAATTGGCCCTTATGAGGGGTGGCCCTTGAATAGGGGGTGACCAAATTTTTCATTTCTCTTTATTTTTATCCAGCGATTTTTATAGTCTGCATATTTTTCAGTAAGTTCTCTTTGTTTTTAACAATATTGTTTATTTGATTATTGCTGCAATTAAACTGTGAAGCCAATTTTCTTGGAGGTGTTCCTTGATCATGACAATTAAACACTTCGATTTTGTCATTCAAATCTTAATGCACTGTTTGGTTTGATTTAGGTACCCTAATTTTAAATTTTACATAAGCACGAGCATAAAATTTCTAGTGTAAAAATTATGCTTCAATATGCATTCACAGTTTTAGTAAATGTGGAATCAGTTTTTTTTAGATAACCTGTTATCCTTTGTGTGCCCACAACAAAGGGTCAAGTTTCCCCTTCAACATAACCTCTACAGGTTGAAAAGTTAAACAAAGTGTGAAGAACACCTATTGTCTCACTTGTGGAAAAGTTTGTGGTCCTTCATTGAGTTACTAAATCCTCCCCATCTCCCCCTGCCCTTGCCTTCTTTCTTGAAAGTGCAATTGTTGGCTGAACTCTTATCTTTTGGTTCAGGGATTCAATACACCTGTTTAGGATTTAAGGCACATGTGAATAAAAAATGGCCTTTATGAGGGGTAGGTGCGGCCCCTAATACGAGTAAATTTAATATTATGTCCTATGGGGAAATTTTTCCTTCCTAAAAATATTGGCCCTTAATTGGGGTGACCCTTGAATAGTGGTGGCCTTTAAAAGAAGTTTCACTGTACTTAGAGTATTAAAAAATAATTTATAATTATTCTCTGACTGACAGTTTTATGCTTGGCTCTTTCAGTGCTTGAATGTACATTTCCGTAGATGAAATTCGATAAATGCTTCTTTAATAATTTACTTACAGCGAAAAGATATTCTTGTCATGTGGCTGCACGTTTTTATCCTTTCCTGTGCTATCGCTTCCGGAAATTCGATTCAAAACGCTAACTTTGGCAGTATTTTCTGAAAGATATATTGCTTTTATCTAAGGGGAAAAAACGGCATTTGCATAGTTTCTGAATAAAAATACCTGCTAATCTTACGCGTTTTCGAAAAGAAATGAATACATAAATGAGGCGAAATGTACCTCTTTTTCATTTGAGAAAAACCTTACAAATGCGATAAATATTTTCATAAATGTACTTTTTTTTTATACAACTTCAAAAGTTATCATGTTTATAACCCTTTATTCTAAACTACATTAATATTTTAATGAATTCTTATTTGAATTCTGAAACGCCTGTAGAGACGATGACTAAAATATTGTAAGTATTCGTTAATGTTTATTATTGTGTGTTTTCTGTTTTGCGAACACATAATGATCTAAAATATAAAGTAAAATGTTCCCATGTATATATATGTAGTATTCATTAAAAGAATCTTAATTGTATGTCGAGAAAAAACGGATTTTTTTGTAAAAATTGAGTAGGGCCGAACCTGGTTTCACTGATTTTTGTAACTGCCGGCCGGGTCGAGAACTGTAAAAAAGCAAACGGGCGTGGCCGGGCTCGGGCAGAACTTTTAATTTTTACACCGGTCTGGGCCGGGTCAGCCCCGGGCCTGGAAATTCCGGCCCGACCTCTATGGTACATGAGATAGACAATCTAATGAAGATATACATAGATTTTGTTTGCTGTCCCTCAGATTTTTTTCTTTTAGGTTTCCTTTTGTTATAATATATAACACGGCAGCGCAGCATAAAAATTCATAACGGCAAATTTTAAATTAATTTTTCTCTCATTCTTTAATTCTTTAATTAGAGTTTTTCTTTGGCTTTTGGTGATTTTATACATATATTTTATCTATTTCTTGGTACTTATTTTCCCCGTGGACGAGGACGTCCCCTGTTTAATGGCCGAATGCGATTGTGGTTAAACGTTACCCCTATACTCATATAGCTGCAAGTAGAGACATCATTTTTCCACGAAAAGTTAATAAGGTAGCGACCGCAGCTCATAATTAAATTGCTCCTTCATATTTTCTCATACCTGGGACTGGGAACAAATTAAAAAGAAAAAAAACCCTCTGAATTCATTTCTACGTGGAGAAGTTCAGACGGATCTTGCGCCGGAGAGCAAGCCACAACAGATTCGGACAGATGGTCCGATCGGAATTCTAATTTGCCGAGGTATATTTCCCGCAATCCCCTTTTATCCCTTTATATTTAAAATAGTTGTGTTAAATGGACGTGTACCAATAATCTAGAAAAATTAAATTTATATATAATGTATATATATATATTTCTCTTTCTCTATATATATGTGTGAGTGTGTATGTAAAGATTCATTTATTGTGTAAAAAGTATTTTATAATTTAAAAAAATAAAACAGATTAATTTTATGTTATTTTTAATTATACTAATGTTTTAATCCATTTCTTCCATGCAATTTATCTGTGTTTATTTATTAATTCCATGCCACATGATTAATTATAGTTAAAATAATTAGAAAGCTTATTTTTAAATTAGCCATTAAAAATTTAATCTAGATTTAAGACTTAATTAATCAGCTTAATTTCATGATTTGATAAAATTTAGTTCTCATTTATCTTTGAAAAATATATTATTTCAAGCATTTTAAATAAATTGAAAGTAATCATGAATTTGAATCAAAATGAGAAATAAAGAAAAATGTTCCAGAAATATAATAAGTTTATTCTTGCCTTTTAAAACGCTTTTCCTTATATGTTTAGTCTTATTTAACATACAATATAGATAAGGTATAAGAGCATAATTAAAAATTAGTATTTATATTTATTCTGGTTCGCTTAGAATCAGTTCAATCAGATAAACTTTATGATTATTTATTTCATAAGTGTATTATTTTAATACAAAGCCATTTGCCCACATCTACATATATATCTCTTAGTTGGATCGAAAATAAGGCTGAATTTATATCTTGTCGTTACAAAAATCTTGTCATCACAAAATTGATAGACTCAGTACCACAATATAGAGAAGCACTAAATGATTCCTCGAGTGTTGAATTTGAATGTATGTTTATTAGTGAAAAATTCCTATTACTTTTACTACGGTATTTTCTGTTATGGTCAAAAATCTTTAGTCTACATATGGTAGCCAAAAATGAGCTGCTGTTTGTTGAAATATATCGGTGCAAACGAAAAGCACCATGGCTTTCACTTTTAAAATACACTACTTTTAAAATCACTTAATTCGAATTTGTATACCTTCCTGAAAGCAAATATATACAAATATCCAATATTTTACCATATAAAATACACACGATAAACTATTTTTTGAAGATTGCGGTGTCTTTTTGATGCATGTTCTCCAATAGATTAGGTTGATAGAGAAAACTCAATTTTAAAATTTTCGATAAAGCGAGTTTTGAAACTCACGTCGTCATATATGTGTATTTATTTATTCTTCAGTAATATTTCTTGTGTTGCTTCTTTGCAGCGATTTCTGTCATTGTTATTTATTATGTCTTTTTTGATAATTAAAAAATCCGTAATTCTTAAAAAATATGACAGTGCTTTTAAAAGACGTTTTAAAGTTTTTTTATGAGATTACAGTGAACATGTTTGTCTAAGCTTTAAATAGTGTCCCATATTCCAGTCTGATAGAACAATCCTCGCATACGCAAAAAAAAAATTCTCATATTAATAGAAAAAAAATGTCATTTTTTTGGCGCAAGTGGAAAACCGTGTAATTGTAGAATATATCTGTAATTCTGCATTAAAACAGTTTTCTCTGAAAAAAAAGAAAAAAAAAAAAAAAATTCTGTAAACACATTTTTTTTTTTTACAGAAAAAAACTGCTTTTTTTTAAAACAGTTTTTACTTTAAAAAATTCTATTTTTTTCAGTAAAAATTGCAGATTTGTTTTACATGCATATCTCTGAAACACATTGAACTCACTTAACTTTAAATATTTCTTGAGATGTAAATATTTTACGGTACTCGTCACCGTTCATTAAAAAAAAAAAAAAAAAAAAAAAAAAAAAAAAAAAAAAAAAAAAAAAAAAATTATATATATATATATATATATATATATATCCACTCACCAACTTTTTGATTAAAATCAATTTAGGCATCCGTACCCAATTTTCTCGAAGTTCCGTAAATATATGGCAAAAAACTATAAGATAAGACTAAAAATCTTTGTACCGCATTCATTTCAATATCAACAAATGAATCCCGTTATATTGCCTTCTTTTAGAAGAAATCGTTTACGATGTATTTTAATGATATTACACTATTTTAAACATATTGAAATTGATATATAACAATGAACTGTACTACAAGGCTCTTATTATAGAATATTGTGTGCATCGAATTCATCGATCATATACAGGGATGCACAAAAGATTTTGGCTACAGAAGAAAATCAACATTAAATGAACTATTAAAGCTTATGAACAAAAATTTTTGAAAGTAGGTTTTTAATTGTGGTATGCGTTTTAAATATAACTACTATTTAAATATTAATTGGTTTTTATGAATTCTATAGATCATATAGCGGACTGGACAAAACTTTTCAACAAGATCCGTTTATTAGTGAAAGTTCCTGAATGGAAGCTTACAACTGTGCTATGCGTTTAATTGAACTAACCTGTATCATACTGTGTATATTATACACATATCCACACATCTTACTATACAGGGCTGCATAAACAGATTGTATATTTTCCCGACCATTCATGGTAATAGCATAAATTTGGTTTTCAAAAGCATTTTTTTGAGTTCAATTTTATTTATTTATACACATGCTACAACAAATTTATCTGGTGTGCAAATACTTTTTTTGTTCACTGTACCTTCATGAAAGCAAATATATACACATATCCAATACATAAAATATACACGATAAACTACACAGAAAAAAATAAGATCTAAAACGGGTAGAAAATGCCCGAATTGGGTAGAAAGATTCTTAGGTATGAGGTTACCCAATTTGAGTTCATATGTCTGTTTTGGTTACCACTGAGTATCCGTTTTAGGCACTGTTAAATACCCATTTTGGGATATAAAAAAATCCCAAAATGGGTATTTAACAATGTCCATAATGGATACTCAATCGTAACCAAAACAGGCATATGAACACAAATTGGGTAACCTCATACCTAAGAATCTTTCTACCCAATTCGGGCATTTTCTACCCATTTTAGGCTTTATTTTTTCTGTGTATTTTTTGAAACGATGGTCATTTAGACATCATCTTTCACCTTAGTAAACCATGAAGTTTTGTTATGGTATTGAGAATGTGTTGGAAAATGTTTCATAATCTACGCTGCACGCAGGATTTTTCGTTCTTGTTTTTATGATACTTAAGATGCATTTCACAAAACTAAGGATAATATTTTCAGTAGGCATTATAAACAGCACATTTTTAATACTTTAAAACATAGTTAAAAAGTGTTTATTAATTCGTTTTGTCTAGCTACCACCCATCTGGAGTCTGTGTGCCGTCCGCTTGTCTGTGTTCTAACTCAAGCAAATATATTCCGATTACCAGGAAATTTTTATATGTTACTAGCTGTTTAACCCATTCTACGCGCGAGAGTTCATTATTTTAAGTCTAAAACCAAAATTAAAAATAACTATTCGATTTATTAAAAATATTTTTCTTCTACTGCGCATTATTTAATGAAATTTAATTCATCATGTTACTATGGCAGCGGATGATAAAACGATATCTTTGGAACAAGGGAATAAATAGAATAAAAAGTTTTGTTGATGTTTCTGATAAATGTTTGTCTTTATTTTAAAAACAATTGTAATAATTAAGCACAATTAAATATTCTCTAATTATTTGCATGTGAGGTAAAAGAATTACCGTAATACCCGATGGAGCTTTTTAGTATTGCAGCGTGTTGTACGTAATATGTGTCTCTCTAATTATTTGCATGTAAGGTAAAAGAACTATGGAGATACCCACTACATTGCAGCGTGACGTACGTAATATGTATACATCATATTGGTTAAAGAACTCGCGCGATTACGGATTGAACATAAAAAATGATTTTATTTTCAATTTTTAATTTTTAGCAGCTGATATAACGAAAAATGCTTAAATTTAATAGAAAATTGCTGTTAAATTGGTGGTTTTTTATTAATTAAAAATTAACTATAAATGATTTAGATTCCGGATTGCTTCAGTTGCCTCCAGCTTGTTTCAATACACATGTATATAACATTTCACAACTCTGGCTTCCAAAATGTGGGTTTGTATAGAATTTACCTACAGACAGACAGACAAATTTTCATTTTTATATATTAGATTCTGCTTTACGTTAGAATAGTATTTGGTATTGAAAATGATATGAGTGGCATTTACAGGCAGTTCAGGGACACACAGAATAATTAAGAGGTCTCAGAACTTTTAAAATTGGAAAAAAAAAGAGAAAAAAAGACAATTTTCAACATTTAATATATTCAAATATCTATGATTTAAAAACACAATATTTATTGGGATTAAAAGATATTTAGTATGTTCTTTTATTTCGCGTATTTAAAAAATTGAAAGATACAGAATTAGTGTCTATAGTGCGCTCCAAACTGTTAGACATTTGTCGAGCAGAAAATTGGTATAATAGCTTACGCGCAGGATTACAAAATAAATTTTACAACGAGAATGGCATTTTTGCGTTTTATTCTAATTCAGATTGCAATAATTACCTTGAGCCTAAATAAATTTTTATTTAATGAATTTTTTATATTTTTAATACAAAATTGTTTTTAGATAGTACAAAATTTTGACAATTTCAACAGTATAATCACCTAATATATATATATATATATATATATATATATATATATTTAATAAAAATGAAATTTTAGGTTCACTTTATACAGCCTAACATGAGGCATATATTGTAAAAATGTAATGAAACAATATTCAGAAGTTAGTGAGATATCATGCGCGTTATACAAAAAAATGTCTTTTGGAAAAAAATGACTTCAAAGTTTCGGAAACTTCCCTTTAGCTATTGAGCGAGTATAATTTTAAGAGCCATAACTTCTGTTCTAATGGGAATTTAAAGGAAACAATCATACCAAACTGTTCAGAAAAGATAGAAGCTTGACATTAAAAAAAACAAAAACATTAAAATTTCGAAAATGTTGAAGATTTAAGAGTCCTGAGACGCCTTAAATTACATTCAGGTCGATGGAGAAAAATCGTTTGAGGTTTATTTTATTGATATGTAATATCGTCCGACAAAGTTCTTTCTTTCATCGAATTTCGAGAGGGAAAAGCGAGTTGATCAAATCCCTCGTCCGGCGAAGTAGCAGTTTTTTCTTTCATCGAATGTCGACGGGGAAAACGAGTTCATCGAATTCCTGGTAGGAGGTCTCACGTGCCGGCGGAGAGAGAGGGATGGAAAAGAAATGAAGTCAGAGACGGCGGGATTAGCAACGAGAGATATCGTTCGCTAAGGAGATCTGTGTGAGCCGAATGTTTTTGTTATTGCTTTAAGAACGTTGTGATGGTGATTTTAAAAATAAGTCTAGAATGTGGCTTGTAAATTCCACTGAAGAAATCTGTATACTTATTCTCCGTGTAGTATTATTGTATATTATTGTACCGTGTACATAGTATTTGTTTATTAAAAGTGTTATGTTTTAATATTGAATTGCGAGTTTATTCGATGATTGGACTAGCTGTGGAGATTTTTATTAAAGTGAAGATATCACAGATATTATATTTTAAACATAATGAGATTGATATATATCATTAAGATGGATTACAACATGCTTTCTCAGGAGTATAGAGCAAATGGTATTTATTGTCCGTTTTACAGTGACACAATAAAACATCCCGTTTCATTATGACCTTTGGGAAAAAAATAGTTTTTTATGAATTTTAATGATGTTATGATGTTTCAAACATAACGAAATCACTGAAGTGCACAGCATTTTTTCGACAGATTTTAGAGTGCGTAGAATTTATCGATAATTGCTGGAAGTGTGTATTACTCTGTAGTATTCATTTTTGAGTTTATTTAGTGGTGTGTATAAAGCGGATTTTTAATGAGATATGTGTTTTTTAAAGTTTAAATTGCTTATTTAGTAGCTTTTTTAATTGTTCATTACAGTCTAAAGTAAAAAACTTATTGATATCCTGTTAGAGTTTTAATTTGTTTTACACTTTGTGGTTGATACATGATTTTTTTTCGCTTTTACTTAAAGTATATAAAGGTTTAGTAAATAGTCATTTTTTTTCTTTACTTTTTTGCCTATGTAATGACATTTTTTTCTAAACTAATCAAATTATTGTAAGTCTTGCCCTTATAGTTTTCGAGTACATTAGAAAAATATATATATAGAAAATACAGCTTTAAAGGCTATTTTATTTTAGAAGAAGTATAGTTTTTAAATTTTCTTAGTTAAAATATAATTATTTTTCTTTTTCTAATTTTACAAGACTAATTTCTTTTTCCTTGAGTAATTTTTTTTTTTTTTTTTTACCTCAATAAAACCATCTAATAGTATGTCGAAAATACATTATAAATTAGTGAAATAGTGAAAGTAATTATTTTTTTAGTATAAAGGACGATGCATACAGACAAAATGGTGGAAAAACCAATATTTTCTGTTGTATCTTTTACCTTATAAATCACAGCGACTATCCCATGTTTTACATATAATAGAATAATTTTTGTATTACAAAAGCTGGTTTTGTTCTAAAATGATATCTATCTATTTATTTACTTTTCTATTTATATATTTAGGTATTTATCTATCTCTATATATAGCTATATCTATCTGTATATATTTTCTATCTGTCAGTACATCTATCTACCAATGTATCTCACACTCTCTATTTATAGTATATACATATATTGACAGGTTATATTTACGAGAAAAAGTGGTTAGAATAGATAAATGTCTTTAATATAAATATTTTTTAATTTTACTTCAATATAAATAATCCTTATTTATTACATTATTTTCATACTTACGTAGATCATTTCGATGCATATATGCTTTCGTAATTGCATCTTACGTATGTAAGTTATTTTTACATACTTACTGAAATCCCATGCACTTATATACATATTTCCATATAACAAATAACATTAAAAAATAAATACTCAATGAATATTTCATAATGTTAATACATCACCGATCAACATTACAAAACGACCGATTTTACCGTGGTCGGGTTGTTTCTATAAGGTTATTGAAAATTCGCACATTTAAAAATTATATATATTTTTTAAATCCATATAGAGTGATCGAGCCAGTAGTTGATCAATTAAGGTCCGTGCTACAGGATTTTTATTATATTTCCTTCCTTTTAAATTTTAGAAGTAAACTAACATTTTTGCTTCAACCCTTAATGAATGTCCTATAATGGACAAAAATTAAATAGGAATGAAATTATAAGTAAATAGTTTCTTTAAATGTCATTTTCCCAGTAGTTGATCAATCGAAGAAATCAGTTGAAAATTGAAAAATTAATCTTTAAAATATCATGCTTGGCTGTGATTAACAATATTTCATGTAAAACTATTATTTGAAATTAGCAAGATGGAAGTGGATTATTTTAACTTACCGTAATTGTCCCCAACTAATTAAAAACTAAATTTTTATATTTTCTAATTGAAAAGAAAAATTGAAAATTTCCTTCTCTTACAGCAGTCAGCTGACAACAATTTGACAACAGTTGTGCAATTGTCAAACTAAAATATCAGGTTGTAACGAAAGTTTTCCGCCACAGCAAACACGGTCTGTGCAAACAGTTCGCGTTTACGCATTTGCTCAAATTTTGTCAAACGACTTTTAACATTTGAAAGAAAGAAACTTGCTTTATAACACTGTGTTGTGAAATTTGTAAAAAATATCGTTATCATTAAGTACGAGGTGTCTGAAATTGAACTATCACGCTACCAGATTAGAATAATTTACTTCCAGTTGTGTTGCAAAAAGTCAGCTACAGAATGTCACCGAATAAAGTGTACAGCTTTAGGTACTAGTGTTGTATCATATGACACTGTGAAGGTTTGGCGGAATCGTGGTTATATATAATATTGCAGTTAATTATGTATAGTATAATTAGCATTCTGTAATGGCGATTTGGCGGAAAACTTTCGTTACAACCTAATATTATGTCTAGTCCACGTGTAAAACTCATTTCTGCCTGAAATGGCGCAATATTTCAAAAATTGGATCTACTACTGGCGCGGTCAACCTATGTTTCAAATTGCAAATATGAATTAAATGAAAATAGTACTTATTTGGAAAACAAAACTAATACAAATATTGACATTATCACAGTAGAAGTTCAAAATGTTTTATGTTTCCCAGATGCATGCAGGATGTGTTTTATCACCTTTGAGGACACTTTCCTAAGAGTTCAAACGCTTATTAAATGAATCTCATATTAAGTTTTTCTTTTCGGGTAATCTATATGTTTCTATAAACTCGTTATTTTAGGCAGTTTGAAAAAAATAATTCATGGGGCGGTAAATCGGGAAATCAGGATGTTCTTTGGAAATGACGCACTCATCAAAAATATGTCTGAGAAATAATACTGTTGCATTAGAAGTAATCTTCTTTAAATACTTCATAAACTTTAACGAAATACAGTCGAGTCTCTATATAACGAAATCCATTGTTCCTGTTGAAAAATTCGTAATTTAGAAAAAATCGTTATATAGAAAATGGCATAAAAATCCCTATTTATTATGTAAATCTTGGAAAATTATTGTTTTTGAGTTGTTTAATTAAGATTTTGGAACATTTATCTCTAAATATAAACATAATATTTTATTTTTCAATTATTTAAACAGTTTTAAAACAAAAGACAAACATTTATTTGAAAGCATAATAAAAATAGCACAATGTAAAGTTACATTTGTTTTAGAGAAGAAATCTCTAATTTTTGGTTGTTTTGATTTCAAAACTGTTAAACTCTCTCTAAAATGTTCACACTTTAACAAGGAATGTAGAATTGAATCAGGAACATTTTCCTCAATTTGAAGTCCTCTCCTGATAATCAATAATGGAATTCAACATTTCATTTCGTGATGGGTTTTTCTTCTTGTTCTAAGTTTCCACTTTCATGCTCATTGTCACATAAAAAACAACGTAAAGAAGTAATGTAAAGAACTGAACAGTGAAAAATAAATCATGAGCCAGTGAAAGAAAATTTATTTCATGCGATTTTGAAGCTTTTCCTGAACAAACGAAGAATATACTCTGAAAAAAAAAATTTCATTATATGGTGATAGATATTTCGCTATAAGAAGATTATTTTAAATGTAATTATGGAAAAAAGTGACCATTCCTACTAAAAATTAGTTATATAGAGAAATTCGTAATATTAAATTTTATTATAAAGAGACTCGACTGTATATTGATTTAAAATATTATCAATCATAGAAATTATGGTACTTTTTCTTTTCAGGGGCTTTTAAGAGAGAAGGAAAACCGTCAACATAAATTTTGGCAAACTATTCAGTGTTTCATCAACGCACACATTTTATTTTCCATGTCTGTACAATTTATTTACTATAAAGGAGCCATTTACATATTTTTTAATACAAACAACCGTAAAGTGTATCCGTCTATTCTAAAATAAAGTAGATAACGCTGTCGCTATAAATATATTTTTCGTGGCCAGACATTTACCTTGGATAATATTAAGAAGCCTACTGTTTATACAAATATGGAAATTGGTAGTTTTATGGAGAAAATTTCGATGAACACGTTGAAAAGTTTTTAAATCGAAGAATTTTAGAAAGCATTAATTAATTTTGAATTAAGTCAAAATAGTTCCGCTAAAAAAATTTTTTATAGGATATAAAATCACACATCGCGGCTTAGCCATACTTCGCAAACACATGACTATTTTGTGCTGCAAGTGTACAATCATTTTTAAAATATGGTTATTTTTTCAGGGTTTTTTAATTCAAAATTTCTCCTTTTCAGAATTTATTTTATATTTAGTAAAGCCGTTATTTCTATGGTTGCCAAATTGTAAAAACAGCGCAAATAATAAAATTTACTTTACTGAACAAACATATTTACACATGACTAGTAAAAACAGAAAGAAAATTTTAATATAATAATTATACGATTACGTATTAAAAGCAGTGATTGGGGATAGTTACGTCATAAACATTTTACACATGAATGTTAAAAAGAGAAATAAAACATTTAAATAATAATTGAATTAATACAGGTTAAAAACAGTAAAAGTGCAAAATTACGCCATACTTAAAATGCATAATATTGACAATATTTTCAATAAAAAAATATATTTACACAAGAGATATTTTATTTAGAAAATTTCTGTTTACCCATTTTTCTCAATTTTAAAAGAGTGCAAATGCTACCTCATTTCAATAAAAAAATGTATTTACATGTAAATATTAAAAAGATAATGAAAGCTTTGGTAAAACTTAGGTCCTACTTAAAAAAGATACGTTTAAAAAGTTTTATTTAAAACAATTTTCTTATGCCGCCAGTATAAACTTTTAGAAAGCAGCCACATTGTTTACTTAGCTACTTTATACATGACGATTTTCGAATGTTTAATTGATTTAATTTAATCAAACACGAAAATACTCGTTAGCTGTTTGATAACTAAAGAACACCATTCATAATTGAATTACAATTTTATCATCTGTAATTTTTTTTATAAATAAGGAAATTAGCGTGATTGAGAGCCTGCAGCTTCCGAACGAGTGCCGGCGAGCGTAGCTCATAGAATAGCAGTCCAAAATAAAAAAAAACAAATAGTAAAATGTACGTAAATAATAATAATAATAATAATAATAATAATAATAATAATAATATATATATATAAGCTCAAAAAAAGTTAAAACTAAAACTAAAACTAAAATATAAAAATAAAAATAATTTAAATTTTGTAGTGTTAATAACGATGTTAATTTTCTGGCTTTCAGATATATCGACGATTTGATAATGTTGAACTGTGATCGCGATTTTTGGGGGATATCATGTAACATTTATCCTGATATGCTGGTTTTGAAAAAAAACAAATGAAAATAATAGTGCTGCTGAAAATCTTGATTTGAAAATAAACATTTCAAACGGTATACACATATCAATCTACAATAAACGGGATAACTTTAATTTTGAAGTTAACCAAATTAGTTAATTAGAGTTCAAATATCCATAAACGCGTTTACGACAATATCATAATAGGTCGGATTTTTCGCTACTATAAATTCTGTTTGAATAAAAATTTATTTTTTAACGAACTTTTTAATCTAACGAGCATTTTGTATTATAAAAATAATATACCTTTGAATTTCTTTAATAAATATACTAGTTTTACAGACAGTCTTCATTTTTGAGGAGTTGCTATGCGATTGACAGTTAATGATTTGTATAACTTAAAGCCTTTTTTGGACGGTTTTACAAGGATGTCTGCAATTGTGTAGCAACAGACATGGAATGTGCATGGACAGATTATGGATAACTGGAAATTGGTTATTGTTTTTTGTGGCTGTGTCGCTCCGATTTGGGTAAAATAATTTTATTGTTTCAGAATACCTTACACATACGTTTTGAATCATTTGGATCTTCGAGATGCACTGTTTATTGTGGCGTCGGGTCTGGTTGGGGAGTGTTCTCGATATGCTTTCAATTGTTTTTATGCAATTTATTTATGCTTTGCGACACTCTGGCCGAAACCCACCGCCACTACTGAATAACAGTTTGTTGTAAATTGTAATTAGTCTGAAACATTGCCGTGCTTTTTAAAATGCCCACCGCTGAAGAGGCAACAGCCTTTTGTTGTTTTTTATTTGTTTTTTATTGTTCAGGTTATATCTGTTTAAATTTCTTGGATGTTTTATGGTTATTCTTAGTTTATTTATGGCGCAGGATTCCGGGTCTGACAAATGCATTTAAAACATAATGTGCTATAAATTTATATATATATATATATATATATATATATATATATCTAATTCCTCGATTTCCTTACCTTATTCTAAATTACTACTTTATATTCGCTAAATCCCCTGTTTAATTCCCTTTAATTTAATGTCTCATCTGTCTAAATTACTTAAATATTACGCTTTTAGTATTCTTAAATTAAATGTTCCATTTACGCTCTTTTTTTCTTTTAGAATGTTCTTTTAGCAACCATTTTATTTTCCCTTCCGTGAATTTTAGTTTCCCGCGCATATTCCTGGGTTATCTTTTTTACCTTCAAATTCATCCACTCGCTCCGTCAGAACTCGTTCCATGGCGTGGTATTAATAATTATTAATTGTTTGAGAGCGCGACCTACGTCATATTTGTACGATGGTTACTCTGAAATTATTGAGATACGCGCAGACGAGAATTTACAAAATAAAAATAACGGTTTAATTTTAAAATACAAAGTATTTTAATACAGCAGACGATTTTTTGCTGACTTACTTCAACTTGTTTAGCGTAGAATAAATTTTAAACAGAAGAGAAAATGGAGTTGACGCGAGAACATTTTCGCGCTATGATTTTCTACGATTTTAAAGCACGATTAAATCAAGAAGAATGCGTTCAACGGTTGAAATTAGCATTTGGTGATGAATCTCTAGCTCGTGCTACTGTATTCAGATGGTTTAAAGAATTTAGCAGAGGTCGCAATTTTTTTCAGGATGAAGAACACACATGAAGGCCGCCGTCGGCAGTAATCCCGGATAATGTGTCTACCATACGAAAAATGTTAATGGATGATAATCGCTGGCCTATCAAATGATACAGAAGAAACTTAACATTGGATCCGCAGCTATACACAAAATTATACATGAAGAATTGCATATGAAAAAAGTAGTTTGCCGTTGTGTTCCCCATAATCTAACTGAGCACCAAAAAGAGGAACGTGTCACAATCAGTAAAGAAACTCTTAAATTGCTAAATGATAGTGGCCACCGCATCATTTCTAAAACTGTAACGGGTGATGAAACGTACATACCGTTTTTTGACGTTCCAACACGTCAAGAAAGCAAAGTATGGGTCTTTGAAGATGATCCCACGCCGACAATGGTGAAAAGTCAACGCTCACTGAAAAAAGTGATGTATGCCGTTTTCTTCAAGAGTACGGGATTGGTCACATAGTCCTTAAAGGAAATTGGGTGTGAAAATTAAAAATATAAATTAGCATGATTTAAAACCTGCGGTTTCCGAACGGGTGTTGTAGGCATTACCTCGTAGGGGCAGAGCACCCTAATATAAAACATATTAAACTATACAAGTACATAAATAATATGTATATATATATATGTACATAGTTCAGACTTATCCTATTAGTTTGTTAAATAGTTTGACAAAAAATTTCGTCAACTATAAAGATTACTGTTATACTCTCCTTTTGGCGATTAAAAAGATAGAAAAATAATTGTAGCTTTTGGATGTGTTGTTCTTTTCAACTTGAGTTAAAGCTTTCTATGGTCAGTTTGGTTGCGACAGGCATGGGGAAAGTTTCATGAATAATTACCGGTATAACCCAGCATGAAAGTCTTTAGCATTGCAGGCTGTGTCCAATGGTTGTGTTCTTTTCGTTTATAGATTTGTTAGGATGAATTTTCCATTGTTATTTTGTTAATTTTTCTCTGTTGTTAAGTAGTTTTGGGATTAGATGTATAGTATGTGGTTTTGGTATTATATATATATATGTGTGTGTATGTACATATAAAAATAACATAAAAGTTTATCAGGTGTTATAGCTGTTTATATCATTTGGCAAAAAAATCTCTATTTCTGAAGTCCGAATTGCGCCAAAATTTAGAAAAAACTCCAACGCCCCTATAATGGAAAAGTATCGACATTACTTATTCTCGGGAAAAATTTTACCTTACACAAAACATACGTTTCGCACTGCTAGCAGGATACACTTCAACCGAAATTTGTACTGCTACATGACTTTTGACACAGTGCAGTGATTACCTTTACAGAAATATAATAACAATATTATTTACTTTGGATTTTGTCCTTTTTTATTTGGTCCTTATTATTACACGACCTTTCGACCGCACTGTATCGTAAACGTAACGACATTTCCCAAATATCGAAAGAAATAATCTACTCACTTAAATAAAAATGATACCCTGAATTGCAAATAAATTCATTATATATATAATTTAACATTAATAACTGGAATAAATGGAAACACACGAACAGAAAGCTTTACGGATCCAAAAATACAACTCCTTCTTGACCTTAAAAGAAATTGGGCGTTAAAGTTAAGGATAATAATAGAAAAAATAAATAAAGGAAGAGGAAATTAGATTTAAAAGAAAGGGACACTTGTCGATTTCCATAAAATTACTTTTACAAATTTAAATCGCGATCGACAAAACGAAACTAATTTTTTATTACCCCTAATCTTTATTTAATGGAATTTACTTCCGAAAGTAATAACATTCAGTTTATTAATAGGCGAATTATTCTGGGAAATAAAAGTAGATTGGAAAAAAAACTTACAATTCGAAACCATCAATGAGATAAATAGATCTTAACCAGATGTAGAAATTGAAGTTTAACAGTTTCCGTTTTTCAATTCATATATTATTCATAACTTGATAGAAAAAATCTATTTTTGTATCTATAAAAGGACTTAACTTTTTAAAACTTGACAGTTGGGCACTGAATTTATTGCAATACTAGGGGACTCTGCCCCCGTTCAGACACCACAAAATCTAAAAACATGCTAATCTGATGGGTTTTAAAAATATTAGAGAAGATTGAATTATATTGAAAAAAGCTGTGAAGATCTCCCTGTAAACGGCTTTCCATTCAGTTCCCTTTGATTGCAAATATTTAAGGGCGAATCAGCTGTTGTTAAGACATCCAATGTTTGTTTTCCTTTTTGATTAAAGAGGATCAGTTAAACATTTGAAAAGAAGCTAAAATAAAATAAATTAAGTATGAGAGTCTTTGTCTCCTGGTATTTTTAAACAATCTCTATAAAAATAGCCTAAGTCATGTGACTATCATCAATAGTTCCAGGCGGACCACTTCGCTTTTTATACTCTAGGTGCCATTTTGGTACTTTAACGTTAGCCAGGCACAGGTGATAAGTCGTCAAATATTATTCTATCGCCATCATTTCATCTATATTATAAGAGTTCAAGTCGTCAACTACCATAAACAAATACGGTCTGATCCCTTCGCCGTTCATATGAAAGTTTGGCAAAGATGTCATATACGTCCCATATTGGCGTGATTTTTTAACGACGCCAATTTGGGGAGCGCATGAACAGCATAAACAGAAACATCCGGCTTACCATATCAAGCAAAATAACGATATTTTGGAGCCAGTTATGTGCCCGTTCCGCATATAACATTGCCATCAGAAAAAAATCGCTCCAATATGGGACCGTAAGTTTTCAATTTTGATTAAAAAATCGAAAAAAAAAATTCGAATAAAACTACATAAAATTCACCATGGTCGCAAAGAATTCTAGGTACTTGTACGCTAGCAGGGTGCAAATCTCGCCAATAGCTTTTCCCAACTCGCCAGTTAGCATTTTTTTCGAGTGGTAATATTGGGCCAGATACGCACCGGAGGTTTGGCGTGATTTTTATTTTTGGTACTTCTTAGTTCTTCTGTCGACCAAATTACTCTCGCCAAATTATAAGATTAAATACCAATAATGGTTGCCATTAATTAATTAATTGTAAGATTAAATGCCAATAATGGCCAATAAAACCATTAATTCGGCGTTTTATTTGTATTTTTATTAATGTTTTACTAATAAATTTGTTCTTTCGTCATTTAAAATAAAAATTATGTCAATGTGTATAATTTCGCGAGTGGTTTGGCGATTTATATAATTTGGCGAAACTGGTTGACGGGATAACTAAGAAGTACCTTATTTTTTACGAAAATTTGGCGAAAACCTCCCTTTCAAATATGAGTTACATGCATTTTTTGTATTCCTACTAATTTATTTGTTCTTTCGTTATTTAAAATAAAAATTATGTCAATTTGTATAATTTGGCGAGTGTTTTGGCGATGGCGATTTATATAATTTGGCGAAATTGGTCGACGGAATAACTCTTTTCGAATAAAACTACATAAAAGTTGCCATGGTCGCAAAGAATTCTACTTACTGTTACAGGTACTAGTAGCAGGATGCAAACCTTGCCAATAGCTTTTTTTCAACTCGCAAGTTAGCTGTTTTTTTTTTTTTCCCGAGTAGCAATATTTGGCCAGATACGCACCGCAGATTTGGCGTTATTTTTATTTTTTTACGAAAATTTGGCGAAAACCTCGTTTTCAAATACCAGTTACACATGCATTTTTGGTATTCCTTAGATATCCCGACGACCAAAAATCTATCGCCAAACTATAAGATTAAATGCCAATAATGGTTGATCGGAAATGTCACATTCACTTGACTTTAAGCAAGTTACACGTGTTTACGTCATCAAGGGATTTTTATTTCCACGTTTTATTCGTATATTTATTAATGTTGTACTAATTTATTTGTTCTTTCGTTATTTAAAATAAAAATTATGTCAATTTGTATGATTTGGCGAGTGTTTTGGCAATTTATATAATTTGGCGAAATTGACCGACGGAATAACTAAGTAGTACTGTATTTCTTAATTATTTTCTATTATTTTCTAAAGGAAATATTAAAAAAATAATTAATAATCATAGAGCAAAATAATTTATATAATGTGTAAAAAGAAATAAAAGTAAATAAACATTTATTATCAAATAAACAACAATAGCCGGATTACCATGTCAACCTTTTCTGAAATATTTAAAAAAAAATAGCTTTTTGATTAAAATTTGAGTTGCCATCATTAGAAAAATGTATATAAAATTAGAAAAAAATAAATATTTCGAAAACTAATTCGAATTTTATAATTCTAATACCAGTTTTGAAATATGCGGATCAATATTGATTTTTAAAGTTAATTTCATCGCAAAGTATTCCATATTTTAGGAGAAATCGCCGTAAACTTAATCAGTTGTTTAATCAGTCAATTCACACTTCCGTTTCATAAATTCGTTTCATTAGGATTTTATATATATAGGGTACAAATAATGTAACAAAAGTTCTACTGTAACATCGAAAGTAATTTTGCAAAAATATAATTCACATACAACAAGCATAATGAAATATTTCATATGTCACCGCTATTTTAGATAGTTTTTGCAATTTTTTGTCCTCATAATCAGAATAATTATTTTTATTAAACATTTCTTGTGCAGAATATAATTTAAAATTAGTTTATTATTTGATTATGGTAGTACATTTTGAACCTATATTGCGAAAGTCTTATGTTACTATATATTAAAAATGAATAGAAGTATAAATAATAGCAGAGAATGGGACACAAATAGAAATTTTCAGGATAAATAATGAATTATTTGATGATAGTATAGATATTTAAAATTTATTAAGCATCTCGCCTGTTTAAAACATTATATTTTGCTCTTTTTCAATGTTATTAAATATATTTTTTTAATTTCTATTTCTAAACATCTCGAAAAACGTAAATGGAATATATGTGTAAGGTTTAAAAACATCTTTACTTTTTATATGTCAAAAGGTTAAATAAATAAATAAATAAATAAATAAATAATGAATAGATGTGATTGACGATCACACAGAGTGGTTCTCTTAATATTATTTTCAATAGACTTTTTTACTTAATGAATAAATCCAAATCATTTAGTTATAATTCATAAACCGTACACTTTTTCTATAAGAACATAGTTGCAGTAACATTAATTAAAAATATTACAATTGGAAGATTATTCAATTCCTACTGTTAGTTCACACTCTCCCAATATTTATTTATTTATTTATATACTAGGGGGTTCTGCCCCCTGCAAGCTACGCTCGCCAACCCCCGTTCAGACACCGCAGAATCTAAAAACATGCTAATCTAATAGGTTTTAAAAATATTATAGAAGATTGAATTATACTGAAAAAGCTGTGCAGATCTCCCTGTAAATGGGTTTCCATTCAACTCCCTTTGATTGCAAAAATTTAAGGGCGAATCAGTTCTTTTAAGACATTTAATAGTTGTTTTCGTTTTTGAATAAAGACGATCAGTTAAACATTTGAAAAGAACCTAAAATAAAATAAATTAAGTATAAGAGTCTTTGTCTCCCGGTATTTTAAAACAGTCTCTATAACAATAGCCTAAGTCATGTGACTATCATCAACAGTTCCAGGCAGACCACTTCGCTTTTTATATTCTAGGTGCCATTTTGGTACATTAATGTTAGCCAGGCACAGGTGATAACTCGTCAAATATTATTCTATCGCCATCATTTCGTATATATTATAATAGTTCAAGTCGTCAACTGCCATAAACAAATACGGTCTGATCCCTTCGCCGTTCATATGAAAGTTTGGCAAAGATGTTATATACGCCCCATATTGGCGTGATTTTTTAGCGACGCTAATGTGGGGAACGCATCAACAACATAAACAGCAACATCCGGCTTACCATATCAAGCAAAATAACTATACTTTGGCGGCAGTTATGTGCCGGTTCCGTATATGACATTGGCGTCAGAAAAAAATCGCGCCAATATGGGACCGAAAGTTTTCCATTTTGATTAAAAAAATCAAAATTTTTTTTTCGAATAAAACTACATAAAAGTTGCTATGTTCGCAAAGAATTCTAGGTATTGTTACAGGTACTGGTAGCAGGATGCAAATCTTGCCAATAGCTTTTTTTGAACTCGCCAGTTAGCTTTTTTTTTTTTTTTTTTTTTTTTTCGAGTAGCAATATTTGGCCAGATACGTACCGCAGGTTTGGTGGGATTTTTATTTTTTTACGAAAATTTGGCGAAAACCTCGTTTTCAAATACCAGTTACATATGCATTTTTGGTATTCCTTAGATATCCCGACGACCAAAAATCTATCGCCAAACTATAAGATTAAATACCAATAATGGTTGATCGGAAATGTCACATTCACTTGACTTTAAGCAAGTTACACCTGTTTACGTCATCAAGTGATTTTTATTTCCACGTTTTATTCGTATATTTATTAATGTTATACTAATTTATTTGTTCTTTCGTTATTTAAAATGAAAATTATGTCGATTTGTATGATTTGGCGAGTGTTTTGGCAATTTATATAATTTGGCGAAATTGACCGACGGAATAACTAAGTAGTACTGTATTTCTTAATTATTTTCTATTATTTTCTAAAGGAAACATTAAAAAAATAATTAATAATCATAGAGCAAAATAATTTATATAATGTGTAAAAATAAATAAAAGTAAATAAACATTTATTATCAAATAAACAACAATAGCCGGGTTACCATGTCAACCTTTTCTGAAATATTTTAAAAAAAATAGCTGTTTGATTAAAATTTGAGTTGCCATCATTAGAAAAATGTACATAAAATTAGAAAAAAATTAATATTTCGAAAACTAATTCGAATTTTAAAATTCTAATACCAGTTTTGAAATCAGCGGATCAATATTGATTTTGGTGTTAATTTCATCGGAAAGTATACCATATTTTAGGAGAAATCGCCGTGAAACATAATCAGTTGTTTCATCAGTCGATTCATACTTCTGTTTCATATTTCCGTTTCATAAATTCGTTTCATTAGGATTTTATATGTATAGGGTAGATATATATATCTTGTTTAAATTTTCAATCGTTAATAAAATATTATTATTATTATTCGTCCTAGCAAGTTGAAATAATTTTTTTAAAACTTGTACTGGATGAGAATTGATGTTAATACAGTTTTTTTCAAATATTAATTCATTAATTAAATTTTAATTAATTGATTTTAGTTTTACATGGGAGACAAAACGGCGGCCATTGGTTATTGAGCATTTAATGCATCTTCATATCTATAAGGGGGGTTACCATAGGGGGCACCCTGTTCTGCCGCCAAATACCGCCAAGTGTGTCGCCGATGTGGCGATATATCGCCAAATTTGGTGACCAAAATGAGTCGCCAAAAGTGAAGCCATCTTGGCGATATCTCTAATATTTCGCCACATTCCCATAGACTTCCATTGTAAACCTACTTGCTTATAGAAAATCAACAAATTGAGATATTTTAATGCAACAAAAACTAATATTAGCTTAGGGGATTATATTAAATATTTCTTTGATGACCTAAGTAGGAATTGACTTTAAAAACAAAATTTTTATATTACTTGTTTTTTTAATAAAATCAAAAATATTCAAAAACTGTGATAAAAGCTGTAACAGCATATGTTTATATAGCAAAAAAATCGAAATTCTACAAATGGGGGAAAATGGAACACTCCTTAAATTAAATACAGTAAATAATAAAATGTTATGAAATTTATGGAATAATTTGTTTTGCTTATTTTGGAGAAAAAATACATCTGTATTTGAAAAGCTTAATTGTTTCTTTACTTTAAAAAATATCCCTTTTTGTTTCTTTTTCCTAAAATGTACACGAAATGTTCCTGAAACAATTCACTGTTTAAATGAATGGTGATTTTGGGCAAAAATGACGCTATAGATAAATTATATTCTTAATATTTTTTAATTTAACCAAAATATTAAAAAAATAATAAAACCAATTAAATAAAAATATTGTGAAAATTTATCTGAATAAAAACATAAATAACTGAAAGTATTTTAAAAACATTTTTTTATATGTTTACGATTAACATGATTCATATATTTACTATATTGATAAGCATTATATACTACGAGTATATATACCTACCGAATAAGTCGAATGAAAATATAAAAAAGAAAAAAAATCAATTGAATTTATGAAAAAAATGTAAAAATAATTGCAATTTATAATCAATCTTATACTGGCTTATCGAAATTTTTAAACAAATATTATTTTTAACTAAATAATTTCAACTTTTCAAATTATTAAAAAAATAAATTTTATTCCTGTACGTGACTAGCAGCATGCAATTTAGATAATAAATAAAGAACTTATTAATTGAGTCTTTGATCTTTGCTATTAAGTAAGAAAAATCTAACGAAAATTGCGCCGCTATGGCACAATCATTTATTTTTTCTTCAGTACATCTAATATTAACGTCACTTCACCGTCACAAAATTATATGCATACTTTTCATATTCATATTCACCATTTTTATTTATTTATTTATTTATTTATTGAACAACAAACATACGATTGTGTGCTTGACATGAGAGACCGCTTAAAAGTAGGAGACAAGACAGCACAAGGAAATATTACAACACAAGAGAAATACACCCTCTGGGAGTTCCACACAAAGAGTGTGCGCAATGGAACCAGCGGGAATCGAATCCACAATCTCTTACGCTCGCAAGCGTTTAGCAGAGTGGTGCTTTGACCATTCAGCCACACAGACCCTTTAAATATTTTAACGCATCGTACATTATTAATAATATAGTCCCAAACTGGATTCACGTTTGCCATTTACAATTTTGCCTCTGAACATTCACACTCTTGACTGGAGGTTATATTCTGAGGGCCGGCGAAATCGAGAAATTTATACCTCGCTAGACACATTCGTAATAAAATACTTAGTTTTTATCAAAGTAAGTACTTATTTCATTTCTATTATGACGCCATTTTCTCTCACTGATATCCTCTCAGCTTAGCGTCTCAATCTCAATATCAGAGGAATAAAAAAAAATATATTGAAATGTAACAGCTATATGAGTAAAGACGCTTTTTTTTTTTAATCGTGACGTCATTTTCTGTGCATTTTTTTCAAAGAATATATTTTTAATTCTAATGCGAAAATGGCATCCGTAATGGTGTGGTAATTCCCATCGTCTTTAACGGAATTAGCCCGATTTTCACCAATGTGAAGAAATTTCACAAAGGACATTTAAAATTAAAACTAAAGTATAAAAATTGGAATATTTTAAAAAGTGGAATATTTTAAAAATTGCGAGTCTACGCACACGTACAAATAAGCTGCTTTCATTTAAAAAAAATAATTATCAAAATTGGTTTAGTAGAAATAGCAGGCCCATGACTAGAAAACAGACTTGTCTTTTAAATGTATAGATTTTTACAGTTTATTCGTACTTTTTTTTTCACTCATCTGAATTTCTTTCTCTTTAAGGAGGCCCTGACCATTAAACTTCCAAAAAGTCAGTTTTCGGTTTTTGGTTTATTCTAATTTTTTTTTTTTTAACAATATGATGAAAACCCCAATCGAAAATCTGTACTATTTCTTGAGTTGTGGTCATTTATAGATGGTGAGTATAATTGTATTTCCATAGATATTGAAATTTAAACGTGTTTTCCCAGATTTTAAATTTTGGAGTTTGCGCGCAGAGTTACTTTTACACTATGTAAGCCACAGCTTTGGAAACTTAAACATATATGCATTTTTTTATAGCCCACATTCTAACCCCCCCCCCCCCAAAAAAAAATACATATTTTGGTTATTTATTTTTTTCACTTGAAAGACTTAAAAAAAAAAAACTTTTTTTAATTTTTCAATTTTTTTTTTTTTTTTTTTTTTTGTATTTTGTGCTAAAACTAAATTTTAAACAAAACTGTTTGTGTACATTTTAGTTTTAATTTAGAAGTAAGTGTGTTATTACTCTATTTAGTTCAAAACTTGTTTTCTGTATGCATAATTTAGAGTTTAATCATGCGCTCAGCATTTAATGCTTTTAATTCACGAGTTATAGAGAAGAATTTTTAAATTTATTATTTAAGTATTAACTTTGTATATACAACATTTATTTTTCTGTATAATATAGTTAAGCATATATACTTTAGGAAGAAACAACAACAACAAAAAGATATTAATTGCGCATTATTTTTGTTTTGCTACTTTGAAAACGACGAGGTTCTTTATCAGTTCGACAAACTCAAAAATCCTGTGTCCATTTAATGCATGTTTACTTTTTTTAGTTGATTCGTACTTTTAAAAACAAATGTTATCAGAAAATTGTTAAAAATGAATTAGTTAAAGATTAATTTGTCCTTAATATGATAGTATCTTTTTAACACTTCCTAACAGTTGAAAAGGGTTTAAATGACTATTTTTCTGCATGTTTGTCAGACCGCGTAAATCAAATAGCTTCACATTACGTTTTCTTCAAGAAAATAACTTGTATTTACTTTTTAGCACACAGTCTATCAAAGCCTGTGAGCTAATGTGCCCGCATGTTCTGTATGAACGTATGTACGTATGTATGTACGTGACGCGATAACTCTTGATATTAATATCCAATTTGCTTCAAAAAAAATTTTCTAGGTTCATTCTGATAAGCCGCTTCCCTGATTAGTTTTGTGAATTCATTTGTTATGTAAAAAGGGAGTATGGGGAGTTAACACCATAACATAGATAAATGGGTTTTTCATACAAAATTATCAGATTTGTTTCAAATTTGGTATACCGGTTAATTCTGATAAAGAGTTTCGATTACCAGATTTGGAGTTTCGTTGGTTAAGTACAAAGAGAGTTTATTCGGATAAGGCACTTCCCCGATGAGATTTAACGGCTTATTGGCTGAGTATACAGATTGGAAATAGAGGAGTGTGGGCTAATCCTCCTTTAATTTATTTTTCGAGGGGAATTTTTCTTTGGAATAAGGCTATAATATACAATTAGCGTAAATAGCCTGTGAGCTCAATGCCATCAGTTTAACCGGGCACTTTTCGTTTTATTAAACTATACAATTAAAATAATTTAAATATTCCTTAACTTATACGATAAAATCGATCAATAAACATTCCCTTTAATTTCATTCCATAAAATTTATTTGATTTTAAAAAAATCTTAAGAAGTAAAATCTTGTAATCCCCAATTTCTGTTGCATTCACGTGCAAATTGGTTTTCTTTTATGTACAGAAATTGATATTTCCTCTCGTGAATTATTCATTACCACATGTTTCAAACAGTTTAAATCCTATTTCATTGCTTGATAGATTTTGCAGTATTACCAATATCATTTGATGCATAAAACATTTTCCATTGTAATTGAACTTTGTTTCATAGATTGGTTTATGAGTCAAGTTATGTATGTAGCTTAATAACTAGATTTATTTACGTATATTTTATTTTAATTGGTTTATATTTATTTATAACATTGTTTAATATTAATGTAGACAGTGTGTTTACTAAGATTTAGATTTTCTTTGTCAAATAATATTTTAAAGACATTAATATAATACAAATTTTAAACAAATAGTTTAATCATGTATATTACATAAATATTACATAAAAGAATAAATATTTTATAGGTTGGGATATTCTTTCACTGAAAATGTTATTTATTTATATTAGATGTATGTATATACTTTAAGCGCCGTAATTTGTTCTCTTTTAAAAAATAAAATAAGGAATTACCATATTCAATAAATGTATTTTCGCTTATTGCAAACTTTAACAAATAGAATCGTATCAAATATAATTCCTATTATTTTTTCTCATTGCTTCAGGTATTAGATATATTTAATCTAACAGATCTTTAATAGATATAGTAGGTTAACTGAGAAATGTCGTATAATGTCAATGTTAAAATAAAATGTAATTTATTGGAATAATTTCGATAGACTATCTCTTTAAAAATGTACCGTAAAGAGTGTCGTATACTTTATCACGTTTCAGACATATGTTTGTACATAAATTTTGTTTTCGACGAATTCGGGTCTAAAGAAAAGAGAGGCATATCGACCTGACGATTCCCTTCAACATAAAAGCGTATTCAAATGTATAAGAGAAGTATTAAAAGAAAAATAAATGAAAAATGGGGTGAGATAGTTACCTCGAGTTTGGGATAACATTATCACCTAGCCACAAATATGCTTTAAGGGTGAATATCACAAAATGTGAGATTTTGAAAACAAAATATTTAAAAATTTAAATCGTTTCAAAGCTTCTGATTTTTTAAAAATTGTTGGTTGAACAGCAGAATAGAGGAATTTAGATGTAAAATATGTTAAATTTTGAAGACCTTAAGTTCATTTTTATGTAATTATAATTATATGTAATTTTCTTGGCATATGTATTTGGCGAGGAAAAGCACTGCTCGACAAATCGCGTGATGCTTTTGTCTTTTCGCGCCAAATACACAAAATTATTATTATTTTTTTTTTTTTTTTACAGACATTCTACTGTAATTCCGCCGCTGACGGATTTGACTGATCCTTTATTACATACATAAGTAGATTACTTGGTATTATTTTCAAAATATTCTGAGTATGCCCAGTAAGGAGACCTTCCTTGTATGAATATTTTTATTAGAATAAAAAAAAATCATTACACATAGACGCCAACATTTCTTAATTATTCCGGAGTCTGATCAAAGATGAACACGTTTACAACCAGAAATTTTATTTAACTAAAAATTTCAAAATGAAATCAAACTACTACTTCTGACGGTTTTTCGAGGAGCCTGGGGCCACTGCCCCACATCCCCGACAGTAACAAAATGGAAACCTAACCGGAACTGAATCATGGCAGTACTGGGAAAAAATGCTTAAAAATGGGGGGGGGGGAAACAAACAAGAAATTCCTGAGCTCAAAAATGAAAAGTAAAGAAATAAATTAACGAAAATACTAACAGTTTAAAAATTTAAAAAACATAATCTAAATAAAATACTCAATGGATGGTAACTCCCGCGCCTAGCCCACGCTTCATCGCGGGTCCAGGCTACCATGGCTGCACAGATGTTCGCAGACTTTGGCCTTGAAAAAGGCCCTTTGAGACATCGATTCACCACGGATTGGGAGCACCGTCCACAGCTGAGTCTGGGGGAAAAATGGCGATCCGCTCGGAGAGCGGGTCTATTTAATGGTGCAGGGGAAAAGAGGAGGAGCTTAGCATAGAAGGAAGGAATTTAACTGGCTGGGAGAAGTTGCTATTGGAATCTTTTAGGTTTGTTGAGCAGAGCGTTAAGGGAAAACTTTAAAAATTTACAGAAAAACTAATAATTAAGAGAATTTTAGGGGTTTGAAGATTAAATTTAAAAGATATGCAGAGCATTTAAAATCATACCTAATTTAGGTCTTTTTCTGTTATGGATGTCAAAAATATCGTACACTGGGAGAGTATTTAAAGCACTATTTTCAGAGTTTTCCAAAGAGAGATGAAAGTTAATATTTAAATCTTGAATGTGAGTATTTAATCTGGGATAGTCAATATCTTTATAAAGATGATAATTTCGAATATAATACGGCACATCATAAATTAGTCTGATGGTAGAATTTTGAGATTGGATAAGAAGTTTGATGTGACTATAAGCAGCATAACTCCAAATTTGGCATCCATAAGTTAAAATTGGTCTTAAAAAGGAGTTGTAAAGGAGCAATTTATTATTAATTGACAAATCATTGTTTCGAGCTAATAAGGGGTAAATTAGATTTTTAGCTACTCGAAACTTGTTACGCGCGTAGTGGATGTGTTGTCTGAAAGTGAGATTTTTATCAAGGATAATACCTAAGTATTTACAAGTGTTTGACCATGGCAATTCGGTATTGTTAAAGTTAATTTTATACTTATTAAGGTTATTATCAGTTAGTTTACAAAAGAGGATGGCTTGTGTTTTGCTTACGTTAATTTTAATACGCCATTTTTGGAACCACTTTGACAGTATTTTAAGATGGCGGGAAATTGAAAGGATTGCAAATTTACGATTTCTATGGGATGCAAACACACAAGTATCATCCGCGAATTTAGCCAAATTAGTAAAGGGGTGGTGGGGCATGTCATTAATAAAAAGGTTAAAAAGAATTCCTGAGATACGGGATCCTTGAGGAATTCCAAAGGGGGCAAAAAGGTTCCTGGAAAGTTTATCATTTACTTTTACGTTAAAGTTTCTGTCAAGCAGATAGTAATAAATAAGTTTAATTAAATAGGGAGGGAAGTTATAATTAATTAATTTGAATATAAGGCCTAGTATCCAAACTTTGTCAAACGCTTTCTCAATATCGAGGAAGACTGCGGCTGCATAACTTTTTGAGATTTTGGCAGTTGTGATGTGTTCCACCAGTCTATACACTTGATGAGGGGCTGACAGCTCCTCTCTGAATCCGAACTGGTCAGGTGCCATTATATTATTATTTTTGATGTGACTATTTAAGTCTTTTGCAATGAAAGCTTCTGCAAGCTTGCTGAGGGAATTTAGAAGGGAAATGGGGCGATAGCTGGTGGGGTTTTCGGGAGGTTTTGAACTTTTAAGAATAGGGGCGATGAGTGCAGTCTTCCAGTACAGTGGGAAATAGGAAAATTTGAAAAGGCTGTTAATAAGCAGGGTGATTTTTGGAATATAGGGAATAGGTAGTTTCTTAAGCATTTCGTTAGTGATTTTGCTGACGCCTGGGGATTTTTTATTTTTAAGTTTACTAATTTCGTTAATGACGTCAGCATGGGTGACCAGAAAAGAGGGAGGGGGAATGGGACTGCTTAAGAAATTTCTGACGGCATCATTTACTTCTCTCTCAGTTTCAGGATTAGTAACAGGGTTTCCTGTGAACTGCAATTCCAGGCTGCTGGCAATTGCATCTGCCTTTACTTCATCTTCGTACGCGCAGTTATTAGAATTTGGAATATTTATGGGGGGCATTTTAGTGACAGAGCTCTTAAATCTTTTGGCTGCCTTCCATATGCTGGCGTCCTCTGGTGAAAGGGATTGGAGGTACAGAGTCCAGCTGTCCTGGCGGAGCCGATGCAAAAAATTTTTAAGTTCTTGTTGAGCTCTGTTCATTATAATTTTGTCCGAAATTCTGCGCGTACGTTGCCAATGAAATCAAAAATGTACCTCATAGAAAGAAGACTAGTTTTCTTATATATATATTTTCCGGTTTTATCATGCAAATTTTGGATCAGACTCCGGAATAATTAAGAGATGTTGGCATCTATGCATTACATAACATTAAATAGAAATTTTATTTTGCGACTGCAATTTACGTATTTTGTGATATTGGTCCTTAAATGCTCTCAATAGGCGACTTATGAATAAGTTACCTCAGATGTAAAATAAAAAAAAGTACATCCCTTAGACCAGCTAGAGGTATTTGAACAATTCTATTTTACAATTTATTGTGAAAAATATGAATTTCCAATTTTTTATAATATTAAACAATAATTATTAAGACAGAGATAATTAAGTAAACCTCCTTTTATTACGTAAACGAACATTATTAAATGGAAAAGAACGAAACGGTGGAAACAACACTTAAAAACTATAATGTGTTAACAAATGGTTGGACGTTTTTCTTTAGCTTCGGAAAACGATAAACGATAAAAACGATAAATTTCAACGGAGTTTTCATGTGTAATGTTTGTTGGATGACACACAGACTTAGTGTGTCATTCAACGTAATTATTGACAAGAGAACTACGTGGTATTTGGAATGTTTCTGCAGCTACCTTTTTACTAATGTCATTATTGACAACTGCCATTGCGTTTGCCACATTCTCTTCAGTGTAATTGAGATAATGCAGGTGTTTTTTCGTAAGTCCTCATTTTTACTTACTGCCTAAGACCTTTAAGAAAAACGAGAATTAAACACATGAATAAATATATATAAAACAATAATAAATCCTTCTCCCCACGAGGTGATAAAGTTAACCCGGGATGTCAAAGTACGTTTACCTTATCTTAAGTGGTCTAAAAATATTAAAATCGGGAAAAAATGAAAAAGAAGACCATTTTTAACACTTAATATCTTAAAATGTATACTATTTTAAAACACAATTTTTATTGGGAGAAAAGATACAAAAATGTTCTTACATTGCGTGTATTTAAAAAATTACAAGATGCAAGATTAGTATTTATAGGGCCAAACTGTCACATATTTGTCGAGCAGAAAATTGGTATAACAGCTTACGTGCAGGATTACAAAATACATTTTGAGACTAGAATTAATTTTTTTGTGCCTAATTGTACTTCAGATTTCAATAATTACCCTAAACCTAAATAAATTTGTATTTAAAATGTTTTTACACTTTTAATACAAAGTTGTATTTAGCTAATACAAATTTTTGAAATTTTCAACAGTATAATCACAAACATTTTTTTAACAATAAAAACGAAATTTTAGTTTCAGTTTATTCAGACTAACGTCAAACATATGTTTTGAAAATTTCATGAAAAAATGGTCAAAAGGTTTCCATACACAGGGTTATAGAAAATAAAGATATATGACCGATTATGGATTGTAATTCCTTGAAGTGTGATTTCAATAGTTCTGTAGTAGTTCAGTAAATCTGTATGTATTATACGCGTTTGTACAAAATAATTCAAGTAGTTTTCCGTCTACTGGTAGAAATTGCTGAAAGTGAATTTTCAATTGTGTTACGCGTTCAATTGTGTACGGCATTATCTCAATTACACTGAAGAGAATGTGGCAAACGCAGTGGCAGCTGTCAATAATGGCATTAGTAAAAAGCTAGCTGTCGAAACATTCCAAATACCCCGCAGTACTCTTGTCAATAAGTTCCTTGAAGTCACACTAAGTCTGTGGGTAGTCCGACAATCATTGCTCATGAAAACTCCGTTGAAATTTATCGTTTTTATCGTTTATCGTTTTTCGAAGCTAAAAAATAATCCTGCCATTTGCTAGCACACTATAGCTTTTAAGTGTTGTTTCCACCGTTTCGTTCTTTTCCATTTAATAATGTTCGTTTCTGTAATAAAATGAGGTTTACTTAATTAGCTTTGTATTAATAATTATTGTTTTATGTTAAGAAAAATTGGAAATAATATTTTTCGCAATAAATCTTAAAATTGAATCGTTCAAATACCTCTAGGCGGTCTAAGGGATGTACTTTAAAAAATATATATTTTACATCGATATCTGAGGTAATGGTTTCGTAAATCGCCTATTGCGAACATTTAAAGCATATTTGTGGCTAGGTGATAAATTAGAGCTCATTACCAAAAATAAATATTAGCTTACATTGTAGAATATATAAAACTCTTTAGATAATATACAAAGTTGAAAAAAAGATTTCGAGTAGCTTTCCAGCTATGCGTAATAATTGTTGAAATCTGGTTTCCAAATCTGTTAATGGTTTTCTAAAATATTTACTTACTTATCTTCTTTAACTTATTAAGGGGATGTTGGACGTTATTTTTATTTATTTTTTCATTTTCATCATAGAGTTCTGATATTATGTGAAAATGTACATTTCGCCATAAGTATATAGAACTCCTTCAAATCAATTTCCAATCTTATTATAGTTTTAAGATTAAAAAATAAATAAATTTTAAAACGAAACTTCAAAATGCTCCGTGCGTCTTAATGTTTAAGATATTTCCTCGGTTTTGCATTTGAATCATTTAAAACTCTATTACAAATAAATCTGTGTATTGATATTTAATACCTTGAATTGTTAATTTTTTAGAGTTTTTTTTTTTTTTTTTTAAATTCTATAGCGATTTTCATCAAAATTTTCTCTTTTAACCGCTTGAGGGACGGTGGGATATATTATACGCCACCTACGATTAATGAAGTTTTTCTCCAGAAAAAAAAAAAAAAATTAAATTTTACTTTTCTAAATTTGGTGGAAATATGACGTAAAATTGCTTTTCCATATTTTGAAATAATTTTTTGGAAGATGTCAGTGAGAATTGAACATTACAGGAACCGCAATTACTTGCCCCTGAAAGGGTTAATAAGTTAAAAATCAAATAAATTTTCTTAAGGAAGTCGAATTTTAAAATGCGTAAACAGTTTCTTTGTAAGCATATCAGGATTTTTCCGGGATTTTTATCAATTTCATGAATTTTGGTACAAATTTAAGACGCACGGAGCATTTCAAAAATATAAAAATGTTGAAAAAACCATTTTGGAAAAAATATATATTTAAAGTATATGACATTGCTGAAAAATTGTTATTGTACAAATTTCAAACGTTTATAACTTCCGAAAAATAATCTCATATGCATGCGGATTTTTGCAAATGTCTCAGAACAAACTGGAGAATAATATGCAAAAAAATGATTTTCGAATTTTAAAATGCATAAACAGTTTCTTTGTAAGCATATCAGGATTTTTCCAGGATTTTTATCAATTTCATGAATTTTTGTACAAATGTAAGACGCATGGAGCATTTCAAAAATATAAAAATGTTGAAAAAACTGTTTTGGAAAAAAATATATATTTAAAGTATATGAAATTGCTGAAAAATTGTTATTGTACAAATTTCAAACGTTTATGAATTCGCGAAAAATAATCTCATATGTATGCGGATTTTCGCAAATGTCTCAGAACACAAACTGGAGAATAATATGCAAAAAAAAAATGATTTTCGAATTTTAAAATGCATAAACAGTTTCTTTGTAAGCATATCAGGATTTTTCATGAGATTTTTCCAGGATTTGTATCAATTTCATGAATTTTGGTACAAATTTAAGACGCATGGAGCATTTCAAAAATATAAAAATGTTGAAAAAACCGTTTTGGAGAAAAATAAATTTAAAGAATATGAAATTGCTGAAAAATTGTTATTGTACAAATTTCAAACGTTTATAACTTCGCGAAAAATAATCTCATATGCATGCGGGTTTTCGAAAATGGCCCAGATCAAACTGTAGAATAATATGCACAAAAATGATTTTCGGTTTTTGCCCAAATAAAGGTCCACGGTCTTTATAAACAGCGAAGTTTTATTGAAGTATTCAGGATGTGTTGGAAAGAGTTTCATAATCTTTGCGTGATGTATGATTTTTCTTTCTTTCTTAATGCATATTTTGTAAATAGTGGATCTTATGTAATAGTCTGTGATGAACTTGCATATGTAGCACCTCAATAAAGTATAAACAGACAAAGACAAAGTAGGTGTACCAAATTTAACATGTATTTTTAGAAAGTTTATATTATAACACTACATATAAAAATCACTTGAAAATAACAAACTAATTTAATATTTGCTTAATGTTATCAAACAACATATAAAATGCAGAAAAGACCTATATTTATTCAATATCTTTATTTATTTAAATATTTAATTTAAATTTAGCATTTAAAATTTTTCCCGAAAATATTTGTATGATTTTAATTCTTGAGAATGTTGCAGTCAGAGCGTTGAAACACGTCGATTTTGAATAATTAAAGGTATTTTTTGCTTTTTAAAAGTATATTTTATCACTTTAAGCAAATATTAAATTAGTTTAAAGTTTATACTGTTTAATTAAAAACTCAATAGCTGTTTGCATTTATGTCTTGAGACAGTTTTTCTTAAAAGGTTTACTTTTAGAAGAGGCTGGAATTATTAATAAATTTCGCATTTAGTTGCTGATTATTTTTCTACTTGTGACAAAATGTTGGTTATTACATGCATACCTGAGAATAACATCGTTGTAAACTGAACAAACCCAATTGGTATGTTGTTAAAATATTTTCAAATATTTTTATGTATACTATAATCATATTTAGCATATAAATATATTTTTTGTTGTAGTGATAATAAGTGTTTTTTTTTGTTTTGTTTTTGTTTTGTTTTTTTTAAGATTTATTCGGTACAAAAATTATTTGTTCATTAACTTGCGAAAAGATAAAAGAACGAACTTCCTGAACATGATTATAGTTTATTTTTATCAAAAATTGCAAAGAAACAATACCTCTAAGGAATGCTTAGAAAAGACAGTTTTGATTAAAAAAGAGAGATATAGACTTCCACTGGCAGAAATCATTAGCGGATTATTTTTTGTGTTGCGTACTCCTAATTTGCTGGTCTTTTGAAAAACAAATCACTTATTAAATGCGTGTTTGGAAAAACCATCGGATGTACAAATATTTTGTAAAACTATTTTTTTTTTACTTTATTAAGATTCATCAAATGATAACAGTTAATGAGTTTAGCCTCTGAATTCCTGGAACAATCTTTGAGGAAAGTGCAGTACTCTGTAACAATCATCTATTGTATAGGAATGTATGTGCGTAAGTGATTTGCTGAATCTTAGACACAGTAAATTGACATGAAAGGAGGGAACGTCCACGGCAGAAAAAACATTTTGCTGAAATTTTTTTTTAAACGGAAATATAAGTGTGATACATCAATTTAAAGCTAAAGAGTTGCAGTATATGAATTTGTAAGTTTTAATTTCATAAGAGCATCTGTTTATTGAAAATGAGCTGGATACTAACAGTATAAAACTACATTTAGATTTGAGCTTAAATACAACTTATTGAAATGTATGATTTTTTTACTTTTTAGAATTCAATAAAATTACTATGCGTTCAAATCAACAAACAATTATCATATCTTTAAGATCTACATAGATAAAATCTTTTAAATAATGTCTTTAATATATTTTTGGCTGTATTTAAACGTTAATACTTAAATGTCACAAGAGTAACGAAAAACATACAAAAGTTTTAATAAAGAAAAAACTACTTAAATTTTTTACCCAAAACTTCTAATTCTCTAATTTCGAGGTATAAGACATATTTTACATTAAATATTTTGTTTATGCTATGCATGGAATAGGCTCTGGGGAGTTGTCACAAGAGTAACAAATGTCTGTGTCACAAGCGTAACACATAATACTTTTGTCGATAATTTGATATAACACTGCATTACAACCAAAACAAACAGAATGCTTAAAGTTTTGTTGTTTTTTCTCTGTTATTAGAGCAGTTCTTGAAATAATTTTAGTTATAACTAAGGTTATTTTGTAAATTTTAAGGAAGATAAATTATCTTTATTAGTGTTTTTTTAATGGATGGATTTATTTTTTATTCATTTTTGGTATTATTTAAGATTATAAAATAATCATGACAAGTAATTAAAGATATATTAAAACAACTCAACTCGTGTCATTTTTGTGTGATTTCTTTTGGTTTGAACCACATGGTCTTTGATTAGATATTTTATAGGCTTTGTAAAGCTTCGTTTACTAAATTCTGCTGTATAACCTACAGAGGTACTTATAGTAAATCTTATGGGAAGGATTCTGATAGTATATTTTAAAGGAACGATTTTAATATTGCTTCTTACACACGACATTGTTTTAAAGAGCAGGAAAAATTCTGCTAAGCGCCAAAAATTGTAGAGAAAAAATAAGAATGAAATTGAATATGTTGTTGTGAGAAAGACACAAAGCAAAATATATTACGATAATGTGACGAAAAGTCTTAGAACCAGCAAAAGCTTCAGCAAGAAAATGGAAATATTAAGAAAAGGAAAAAGTAGAGAACTGGCTAACCTCAGATACTGTAACGGAAAACAATCTAACTCCACAGCTTTGGGGAATTTTATGTCGATGAATATTTAAGAAGAGGTCATTCTTCAGCTAAATCTACGTTAGTTAAGCGTGAAAAGGGTCACATAATTTTATCAATTCTAGGGGACATTATAAGAGGATACGTTTTTTGTTTAAAAAAGCTTTCCCAAATTGAAAAATTGGAGATTCCTTTGCAGCTTTAAAGCTTAGTTTCATAAAACAATAGAAAATAACTCATCAGAATATCTCCATTTGTTGCTGTCACGAAAACATTCAAGCAATTAATAATGTAGTAACTGGTGTATTTCCAGCATTAAACATTCCTGCGATGGATTTAATGATATTGTCTTCCAAGATACATGATAATTAGAATTTAGGAATTCAGAATGTCTAATTTGCGGAGAAAACATCGAAGAATTATTTGAAACGGAAGTCCATAATACAGAACTTCTTATAAGTTATTGTAAATAGCAAAACATTGACAGACGTTTTGCTATTGACAAAACTTTTATCAACATCTTCATCAATACAGTTACTTTTTCAAAACGTTGATAAAAGTTTTGAAATAGTAACAATTAAAGAAACCATTTCTGATTGTTTAAAAATTTTCGAAAGCAACTAAATCCATTTCTGTGGCACACATTCATTGAAACTTGTACAAGGGATTATTTTCGTAATGCCAAAAAAATTACCATTTCTCAAAGAATAGTTATGCCAGTGGATTTTCTGGAAACTGTTTTATTTTCATGCCAAGACGAAATTTTGGTATGAAATACTACATTACTGGTCAAATCCACAAGTGACTGTATTTTCAACTTTTTATTTAGTATGATCCCAATAAAGTAAAATCTTATACTATTATTTTTGACAATGTAACTCATAACCATTTTTTTGTAAATGCTTTCGTATGTAAAATTTCAACATTGCATCTTTAAGGGAATTTATATTTTCCTAAAATGTATATCTGTTTTACTTTTTTATATGATGGTTTTTCTTTCAAATTAAAACAAAATACAACTATGCAAATATGCCTGCAATGAATCAAACTCCTTCCTCAATTAATTTAATTGGGCATATTATTTTTTCAAATACTCCTGGTATAGATGATGTAGATTTATTTTGTGTTGTTGTATAATAATATATATGGAATGAAGTGCGTGCTAAAAAAGCAATTCTAAGATACACTGCTTATTTTGTCAAAAGAAATAAAACAGTAAAGTTCCATTATTTTGCGAGAAAATACCAACAGCGAAGAGCATTCAACAATTTGTTAAAACCATGAAAAATGACACTATCTACTACAAATCTTACACTAGCATGATTCGTACAAAGAATTTGTGTTTCATTAAGTAAATCATGATACAGGAGAAGTTGCAAATGATATTACTGATAATGAAGACAATGACTTATTCTGTTAAGTAGCAGAAACTGAGAGGTTGCTATATGGTTATAGTGTTTGTTAAAAATAGAATTTTTTTACATTATTTTATGTTATTTAAAATTAAACTATCCTTAACAGTTGTTCTCTATGGAAAATAATTTTTTTAAACTTATTTTAATTATTTTATTTTGTATTTAAACGGAATTTTTGTTAAAATTACATTATGGACAAAATGTCACAAGAGTAACACTTAGCATTTTGAAAAATCAAATGTAACTTATTCATGCGTTATCAGATGAGTTCGATGATTAATGCGTTTTAAAAAGATACATTTATAATATTATTATATAGTTAGTATATATATAGTTATAGTATATATATAGTATATATAGTATATATAGTATATATATAGTTAGTATATATACTATTATATAGTTATAGAAGTAAATATTATTTCTATAGTCTCATATAATTCACAGAATTTCTGCGTCAAACACAATTTTTAAAAATTGCATTTTTATGTGGTCACAAGAGTAACAAAACTTTCATTTATTATCAAGGCAAGTAAAATGCTTTTTGTTACAAACTGTATGTGGTTTATGAAAGTGGAGTACATGTATGTTTAAGTAGATACATCAAATTTATCCTAAATATATTTTGTAATAAAAGAATTAGAAATATATATAGAAATTTGCTCTGATGGTCACAAGAGTAACAGTGGACGTTCCCATGAATATTTATTGAGAGCGTCATTGACAAGTACAATGTTTACAATAAGTTTTTAAAATTATGTCAACAAACAGTTATGCATTCCTGGTAGAGTAAATGAAGGGACTGGCGTACAGATTCAAAGTATGCCAGGGATTTCATTCACACGTGCAGCAGTAAAATATGTTCAAGCAACGACATCGTCATCCGAGCCAATTGTAGTCGCATAAACAAGAATCTTCATGTGCTTCCAATAAGACATAATAGAGGAATAGAGGATCAATAAATCGAGAGATCGGGGTGAACAAGGGATTAGTCCAGCATACCAAGGCAGGCAGTTGTTATCGTATTTTTTGGAAGAGTTTTTACTAGAATTGCTTCCGAAGTACTAAAAATATTCTGATCGCTATTCGTAATCGACTGTGGCTTCAGCATGATGGGATGTCTTCCAATTTCAGCACTGTTGTGTCTAATTACCCGAATGCCACTTTTTGAGCGCGGTGGGTTGGGGATGTACGTTTTTGCGATTCCATGAAGATCTCGTTGCTCAACTATCCACAGCTGTTGCACATGTGAATGAAATTCTTGGTATCTTTAGAAGTGTAAGACAATCGCTCTACTGATGCTGCCAACCATGTATCACTGTTGGTGCACGCAATTTCGAACAATTTTTATGAACATTGTACTCATCATAGGCTATGTCAATGAAAACTTTATTTTTCCTTGAATTTCTTATTTTCTGAGCTTGCGGCTCACTGCGTCACTTGTGCACATACTTTCTTATACAATAATGATTGGCACAGTATGCTGTACTAATCCTTAAAGCTTGTACCATAAATCAGGATCACCCTGTATAGGATGTATTAAAAAATAATTTTAGTATTGCCCTCTTAGTATATTAGTGTAATAAAATAAAATATTGATTATAAAAAAAAATTAACGCTTCATGGTCCATATCACAACTTTATGAAACTTTCATCTGTAAACGATTTTTCTATATTTTTTGAAAATTTGTTACAAGATTTGAAAGATTTGGTCTTTTAAAATAAATAAAATAATGCGATGGTTAAAGAAGGTTAGCCAAATATTTACAACTTTACAAAAATTATTTCTTAGTATTCTTATTAGTACATTATTGAATTCGAAACTTTAATGACCATAAAAAAATTAATGGCCTTACATATTAATAATTTTTCAGAATTTAATTTTTTCACTAGGGATTTTTCAATATGATGATAGCTAATCCGTTAAAAATGGAAATTAAATTATCCATTTATTTATTTTGTTGCTTTCTGTAGCGAATAATGTTTATAAAACATAAGTAATGTGTTTAGAATTAACCATGGATAGGATAACTGCCTATCAATCTGTTGAATAAATTTAACAAGCAGCATTTAATTGTAAGTATGGGATGTTTGGATAGTATCGGACGCTGAAACTATTTCAGATTTTCAAAATATGATTTCACTTCGATATTTATTTCTCTAATAAAAAATTACCAAGTTATTGCGCACTTCGAAAACCTCATTTCCCTTAGAATTACCTTTATTGGTTTTCCTTTGATTTTTATAAACCTTACATTTGAATTTTTGAGAACTTTGGATGGTTGTATCGAAAAGGGTGTTGCGCTTGAAAAAAAACATCATTTTTTGGATTTGGAAAAACTTATTGTTGCTATATTTGTTGTGAACTTTTGTGTGTTACTTTTGTCATTTTCAATTCAATTTCTTGTTTGAATGTAAATTTTATTTTCATCTGTTTAACCCTTTGCGCTTCTTACACAAATTTTATTCGATCAGCACCACTTTTTTCTTCAAATACATAATTTCAAAAATGCTGATTTAATAAGGTAAATTTCATTTTCCTTTATTACTGGTGCCAAAAAACAAATTTTGCAAAGAAAGATGACGTCTCCGCAGCAGAACTAACGAAGTGGTAACGGTTAATGTGATTTTCTTCCCTCAAATGTCACTTTGGTTCTGCGATTTGTTCTTTGTATTGTTTCTTTCTTTTCTCCTTGTCAAGTGAAGTTTTAAACGACGAAGTTCAAATTTAATTCTTTTCTCCAAGACTTTGTCCTGTTACGAGCTTCTTACATGAAGTTCTTGGAATTCGTGAAATCTCCTCTAAAATCTGTTTCGATAATTTAAGTGTCTGTACGTTGTGTATGTAGGAAAGTATCTATGCATGTACCTAACTCAATAACTATTGATAGATATATCGGATTTGCTTCAATTCGGATTTGCTAGGTTCCTTCTGATAAGGCGCCTCCCTGATTAGTTTTGGGGATTCCTTGGTTGAGTATAAAGGGAGTGAAGGGGGATAATCTCCCCTTAATTTCCATAAATGGATTTTTCATGCATAATTATCCGATTTGCTTCAAATTTGGTATATCAATTTAGTCTGATATAGCGCTTCCCTTATTAGTTTTGAGGTTTCATTGGTTAAGTATACAGGGGGGGGGGGATGGCGGGCTAAACCCCCTTAATTTAGATAAGTGGGTTTTTTCATGCAGAAATTTGCGATTTGCTTCAAATTTGGTAAGCCGGTTTATTCTGATAAGGCGCTTCCCTGATTAGATTTGTATGTTTTATGGTTAAATATAAAGCGGGGATCGGGGTTAATCCCACTCTTAATTTAGGTAAATGAGTTTTTCATGCAGATTTATCCGATTTGCTTCATATTTGGCATACCTGTTTATTCTGATAACGCTCTGCACTGGTCATTTACCGTTTTGCTCAAAAAGATTGATTCTATTTTGTGAATAATAGGCATAAACTAGAGTATAATATACAATTAGTGTGACTAGCCTATGAGTTCATTGCCATCAGTTAACTGGGCACTTTTATTTTTTATTTTATGAGTAGTCTCAGGGCTGATTAGGCCTACCACTGAGATGTTTTCTAATTGACCTTTCTATGGGTTTGTTCATCTATTGCTATGTTGAAGACTCGTTCGTGGATTTGAGTAAAGAGGTTTTGATGCTCCCAGTTCACAACATCTTTGAATTCACAATAACTTTTAGTACACAATATCTTTCACTAGCTTTCCTGATTCACAATTCAGGAAGCCGGACTTCTTATATAGCTTCCTTCATGTGATTTTCAACCTACGTATGGCGTACTTTCTACTTCCTAGAATAAAACAGCGAAAACCATAAGCATTTAACTTTTAAACCTTTAAACTTTTGTCCGATACAATCCCCCCAAATTTTTTTGATACAACACCAACGCAGCATTCTGACGCTTGGACTACCTATCACATGCATATTGCGAGTCTAGACATTATTGCCTACGCTGTAAAGCACAGTGACTTATACATATTAAAAAACACTATTATTACCCATTCAATTTATCGTAAATAATCGTTACCATTTACTTTTCTTCACAAACCACGGTCCTTTCCAGAAATAGCTTTACGACATAGGTAAAACTGATAACCTTCTTTGTGTATGTGGTCTCCCCTCCACCTCACTGCACTACATACTGGATTGTCCTCTGACAACATATTACCGCGCTAAAAAACACAGAAATATGGCGGTTCCTGATTGGATTAATTATATTAGTGAAAGTCCTGTTCTCATGAACCAACAGAATATCAGCACTAATGAGATTTATAGAGAAAAATTAAGTCATTTTTAGAAATAATTATCCATATGTCTCGCACACTTCTTCAGACGATGATTTATGATTTTTTTTTCATTGTAAATAATTTTCATATATATTCATTAATTATTATTATTATTATTATTATTATTATTATTAATGGTTTTGTTACTAATATTTTGTATTTATTATAAAACATCATGTTTTGAACCAGGCAGGCATAATGAGAATCTTACATTTATTTTGTGTTACTAAAGCATAAACATAAACATTGAAAAATATTTTTAAAAAAACTGCTGTCAAAAATATGAACTAACAAATGGGTTTCGGCCTTCCGTAGTAAAACACTCCATCAGGCTTACAGCTTGGCGCAATGCTTCGGATTTCCTTTTTCCCCTTGCTTTCCCACGAGCTAAGTAACTCTAAAGTTAACTTTGTTGAACAGAAACCTCGCAAAATTAAATAACTTATCACCACTTGGAAACGCACAGGCCTTTCGGTCCAGTAGCGCGTGAGTGTCTTCCTTCAGACTTAATAACACGGCAGTCGTGTGACAGATGCTGCTGCTTGAAGCCAAAGATAAGAAACTTTCTTATCCGGTACACCTCGCTGTCAAAAACGTTATACGCATTGTAGTTACGGTATCCCAAATTTCACTTGTGGGGATTGCGTTGGTGCTGAACGGAAGTATGGAGTACCAGGGTTAAATGTGAAAATGACCGACATATATTTTGTTTTTCACTGTTTTTTAAATTACATGTTATGTACTGATTTTTAAAATACGCGTTTTTTAACTTTGTAGTTGAACTTTTTAAAATAATAGTGCCGCCTTATAACAGTTTTGAGTATTTAAATCTTAATTTTAATAATAATAATAAAGTATTTATCTGTTACGTGTGTTCTTAATTTTTATATCATTGCCCTATGGTTAAAAGATAAAGAGCCACAAGGAAATGTAAATAAAAGAAATAAAAACAAAAATAATCACATCTTAAAATTCATATACGGTTTGATAAATACACACAATGGGATATAAGTTTCTAAGTTTGGAGTGTATAACATTAACTTTTAAAACATTTCGACATAAAATATTATAATATATAATTTAATGTGCAATAAAATACTACACTATATAATTTTTTAACCCAAGTATTTAACAATTTCTCTCAAAATATGTAATATTTAAAAAAAAACAACAACTATATTATATTTGAATACAAGTTTTCTTTAAGTAAGTATAATTACTGGTAATTAAGCAGGTCATGCATTTGTTAAGGTTCAATTTGAAAAAAAAAAGAATATATATTTTCTAATTTTTCAATAATTTTTTTAAAAACTGTGTTCGTATTAATCCTTTTGGGCACGGTATATAAAGTGTATCTCAAAAGTTAGCATGTTTTTGAGCAGAAATACTGAAATTAATTATTATTGATCAGCATTCCTCTTTATGATTAAATCTATTTAACACTTTATCTCAACGGGAGAAACGCACTTGAAAATGAAGTTCCAGTGTTCGATGTTGATTTGTTTAAAAGTGCTTTCCGAAGCATTGTTACATAATTTATAGTATATACTAGTGCATAACCCCGTCAAAAATGACGGAATGTGAATGATAAATCTCCAAAACAATATTAAAAAAAAAAGCCTTATGCATTTTGTTAATCAAAAAGTATTATCCTTTGATTTTTGATAATTGGAATGAGGATATTATGTAAACTACAGTTTAAAATCATATTTTAAATATTTCAGAATGGAACAGGAAAAGATCAAAGTTGCATTGCATTTGTAACATATATATATAAATTATTAAAGGAAAAATCACGCATAATTCTATAAAACTTTTTATAAAATATTTTATATATTCATATTGCATGTGTAATTAAGGTTTTTTTTTTTTTTTTTTTTTTTTTTTTTTTTTTGCTCAGATTTGTGTATTTTAGTTTTAAAATATCAAAACACTAAAATATTTTTTTTAATTTTAAATTTTATAACATCATAAGTATAGTTTCACAAACTATTATAACATAAAAGAAATTTACTAATAACATAATTTTTAATAAAAAAAAAGAGTTAATTTATCCCAAATAACATTCATCAAAGAAAAATTTATAAGCAAACAACATTAAAAAAATATATAAAATAATCTCTGAATTTTCACATTTTCATATTTCAAATCTGGCTGCCATAATTGTCAATATTTATAAAAAAAAAAACAATATAACATTAACACGTTTTAGTTTCTAAAGTTATTATTAAATTAAAAAAGATCCATCATTAAGCAAGGTAAATAAATTGTATTTTTTAATCAAATTATTAAAATATCAATTTTCTTCTGTTCTATAAAAAAATGTAAACTATTGAAAAACGTAAATATTCTGTAAAATATTTACCTGTACATATTTTAAGATATTTTAAAATTATTTCGCATAAATATGTAATTAATAAATACGTATAATACTGTAAAATACGTACAATGCGTATAATACTGTAAAATATGAATTTACAGATAATAGATGGCGCCACGCCTAGAACTAAATTGCTGGAATTTTGTGTATGAACATTTGCGTTTTCTAAATTTTAAAACTAAAAAACATAAATTTGAGTTACAAATAACTTAATTACATTTATGCAAATAATACATCTTTTATCAGTGTATCCAAATCAAAGGATGAAAACTTCAGTAAAAAAATATTTATTTTATAATGATTTTTTAATATAACTTCGTAACATTAGCGGCTCGGCCCATGGAGGAATGAAGACTAAATTATATTGAAGACTTAATGTTTATAGCTCCATGGCTCGGCCTTATGTAGCCATCGTGCAGCTCATCAGGCAATGCTAAAACGATCCTTAAACTTAAACTATAGAAAACAACAATAAAAACTGATTTGATGGAATAAATTCAAATCCACCGCGTGTTCAAAACAGCATCAACAAAAATGTTAAAACAGTAAAGCACATGTTGCCAATTGGCAATCAGTACAGTATGATGAATGATTCTAAACGTGAATGACTCACCATTTGGCTCACTTTTTTTTTTTTTTTTCAACAATAATAATAATAATGATTACCAAAGTGAAATGCAATTTCTGAAAATTTCACATTAAATTTTGCATTATGAAAATATTAACTTGTATTTTTAACAAACTTCGATTGTTTATATTAATTGACGATAGATGGCTGCAAAAATAGTTTTTGAAGGTTTTAAACAAAATAAAAAAATTTAAAGACTTTAATAAGCTTCTACATATATTTTAAGAACAAAATCAGATAATTAACCTGTATTTTTTTAATGAAGCGTTCAAAGACTTATTCATTTGTTTCAATATTCGGAAACTGTGACTGGCAACAGTGTTCTTTTGTTTATATCTAGTAATCTGATGTTTATAATAGCTAATTTTTAATTTGGAACTTAATACATTATAATTGGATATGATATACATGTTTTAGTGAAAATATGCTGAACAGACACGATTTCTAGTAAAAAAAAATACCATTTAGCTATCATATGTTAAGATATATTTTTCATTAAGCCTAACATGGCGTTTAGCTACGGTCGATTCGCACACTGGAGTGGTCCGCACCGGCATCGTTCTGATAGCTTCCTGCACTCAGATTTTATTATAAGTAGATTGTTGTTGTCCAAATAGCATAATTCCGAAAATAACAGGTCAAAATTGAACTTTCATCATTAATTTATTTTTTTTTAATTACATTAAAACATTCAATAAGTAATGAAGCGAAAGTTTCATATAATTGTGATTATTTTTCGTGATTATTCTTTCAAAAAATTTCTTTTTCGTGTACTTTTCTAGAAATATTTTATTTATTTAAGGGTTTATTTTGATTAAGGCGTTGTAGAAAATTTTATGAAGGAAAAATAAATGATTTTGTTGAAGTAAAATTTCCAAAATTATCATTAATATTCTTTGTAGAAAGTCGAGCAAAACACTCTTTTTCACGGGGAATTAACCGGGTTTATAACATTCCGAAAATGATACACTCGAGGCTTATTATTATTTTTTTTATAATGCCAAAGATATTTTGAAATTTTGTATAAATATAAAAGTGGAATTCGTGCAATACATTTAGATTTTTTTACAAAACAGAAAAATGATGTTTCTTCTCTGTTTCATTCTATAATATTTCTTCATTTCACTAGATTATATTTTATGATGCTGAAAAACACTGGAGAATTTTCATCACATAAAAAATGCTAAAAAGATTAAGAATATTCCCAAGAGTGATATTTATATAAATGTGAGGTGAAATCTGAAAAATTAGAAATGAAACATCTGATTATGAATAATACTGAAGAGTTTAAGATATTTGTTTTTGTTGCAAAATAGTTCTTATTTGTTTATTTAAATTTTGTTGTTAAAAAAAGTGCAAAATATACCAATGTACAAACGAAAAGGTATGGAATCCATTATAAATTTCAAAGTAATTATTAATGAAAATGCAGTTATGCAGTGTTTTAGCTGGGAATCAGTTTTTGAATTGAGTGGCCTTTTTTTTTTTTTTTTTTTTTTTTTTTTTTTTTTTTACCATTCATTCCGAATAATTTATGTCAACCTTAAGCTTTTCTTTAAATCAAATAACCATATTTTAAACGAGTAAATATATTTAATAAAATATGCCTAATGTTTACGCAATATTTCTTTGATTTCATTAAATAAATCCACTTTTTCAAAACATGTCTTTTTGACTTTCAGAAAAGAACTAGGTATCAACTGATTTGTAGCTGTTTACAGCTACTGTGTGTCGATTACATTCACTAAATATTATCCTCTATGACAAGAATATTTCAGAAAATGTATTGAAACTAGAAAACAGAAATTCTGCATTTTCAGAATTCAATTTCGCCATCAATGAAAAAAAGTTATATGTATATAAATATAGATAATATAAAACGTATTTCGGTTTAAAGACTTAAAGCACACGCTTTTATTTTAAATAAAATGACGTCATTCGCATCCGCTGAAGAATTCCTCATTTACGATCCAGTTTTAAACAACATCTATATGAAATTATCCATCTCAAGCAACTATCACTGAATAATACAAAAGTCCCCCCCCACCCCCCCAAAAAAAACAAAAAAAAAACAGATGTCACTCTAGAAACTCGAAATAAATAAATAGATAAATAAAAAATTGGCTATCTAATGATTTATATGCCTTCATTTCTTTGTAATATAGATAATTAAAATAAATATATTTTGTAATAGCTCCATGTTTATCACAAACCATTCATTTATATTTTTTTCAAAATAGCACGTATTTTAATTACTTTTTTTTTAGTAGGTATGGGAAAATGGCAATGAAAAGATATAATTACTATTTTCCAACTATTATTTTTTTACTTTCTACCGAAAGGGAGTACTTGAGTTGCCAACATTAAACAAATGGCGCTAAAAACTACAAAAAAATAATATCACAAAAATAAATTTAGATGCAGTTTTCAAACAAACTGCATTAAAAAGTATTTTTCTTTCCAATACGACGATATAAAAATTGAAAATTTGTTATGCTTAGAAGTTTAATAAATTGCAGTAGAGTATTTAACAGTACAATAATACATCTGCTTTGTTTTACGGGTGGCTCATACAACGGAATGTTATTTTTTGGAGACAACACTTTAATGGCTGGGAGAAAGAGATAGCATATCTGGGGCTAATAACATAAACGTAGAGTCAGACTAAATCATTTGACATCGAAATATGAAATTGTACTTTTATTAATAGCAAAATTTCAGGTAATTGGTAAATAATCTTTATTTGAATTTTTCATTAAAACAGAGAAAATCGAAATAAAAATAAAAACATCGCACAAAACATTACTATTATATGATTATATGTAGCTACAGCGCATGTAAGTATGGTTTAACTTAAAGTATCTTTTTGTGAATGGTTCGACTGTATTAAATAAAATTGGTTTGGCAAATATATAGTGCCGTATCAGAGTGACTCTGTTATACTATTGAAAACCTAATTTAAAATTTTCGAATCTCATCTAAACACCACAATTTTATTCAGCATCAGTGATCTAAATACCAAGAATAAAAAATCCAACATTCTGTACTAGAATAAAAAAATATTTTAACGGGTTTTCGAGTTTATTATGCTGTGCGAAACAAGCATCATTGATATAACCATGTAAAACCTAGAATAGTTTTTTGCGGTTTAATTCAGTCAAGAAAAACACTATAAACGTACATTTAATTGCAATATTTTAAGAATATGTATTAAATCCTCAGTAGAGATTTCTGAGCCTTTTTTAGGTAGCTTTCATTACAAAAAGCTACCTATTGCAGCCGTTCGGAGGAAAGCGATTTCAAAAAATTTTGGTATATTTTCATCGATAATGACCCCCAGACCCCGAAACCACCCTCCGTTCAAAATTGATATATATATATATATATATATATATATATATATATATACATATATATATCCATATATATATATATATATATATATATATATATATATCTGACCTATGTCACACTGTAACTCTCGTATTTATGAACCGATTTGGATGTAATTCGGTGTGTACATAGTACACACGAATGTCTCGACCGAGTTCGTTGGCCAGCTTCATCCGCCATTTTGTTTCAAAATGGCGGCCATTTAAAATTTTTTTAAAAATTTAAAATGTGAAATGTGGTACCAAAAAATTGAAAATGGAAAAATATTTTTTTCTTATGTATTTGACCTTTATACAAAGACTCCGGAGCAATTTTTGTTTCGTCTATATCTTAAAAAATGGCTGAGTTATAGCATTTTGAATTTCTAGCGTGGCTGACATTTTGAAACGTCCTGAATTTTGTCACGCGATAAAAGGCGTATTTATGAACCGATTTGGATGTAACTTCGTTTATACATAGTACATACCAATGTCTCGACCGAGTTCGTTGGCCAGCATCACCCGCCATCTTGTTTAAAAATGGCGGCCATTTAAATTTTTAAGAAAAATTTAAATTTGAAATGTGGTACCAAAAAATTGAAAATTGAAAAAATATTTTTTTCTTATGTGTTTGACCTTGATAAAAAGATTCGGGAGCAGTTTTTGTTTCGTCTATATCTTAAAAAATGGCTGAGTTATAGCATTTTGAATTTCTAGCATGGCTGACATTTTGAAGTGTCCTGATTTTTGTCACGTGATAACAGATGTATTTAAGAACCGATTTGGATGTAATTCGGTGTGTACATAGTACACACTAATGTCTCGACCGAGTTCGTTGGCCAGCTTCATCCGCCATCTTGTTTCAAAATGGCGGCCATTTAAAAAAAATTTAAAAATTTAAAATTTAAAATGAGGTACCAAAAAATTGGAAAATGAAAAAGATTTTCTTCGTATGTGTTTGACCTTAATACAGAGATTCCGGAACAGGTTTTGTTTCTTCTATATCTAAAAAAATGGCTGAGTTATCGCATTTTGAATTTCTATTGTGGCTGACATTTTAAAACGACCTGATTTTTGTCACGCGATAACAGGCGTATTTATGAACCGATTTGGATGTAACTTGATCTGTACATAGTACATACCAATGTCTCGACCGAGTTCGTTGGCCAGCTTCATTCGCCATCTTGTTTCAAAAGGGTTGCCATTAAAAAAAATGTAATTTAAAATTTAAAATAAAGTATTAAAAAATTGGAAAATGAAAAAAAAAAATTTTTTTTGTGTGTTTGGCCTTGATACAAAGATTCTGGAGCAGTTTTTGTTTCTGAAAATTTGTTCTTTTGTTTATATCTTAAAAAATATTGAATTATAGCACTTTAAATTTCTAGCATGGCTAACACTTTGAAACGATCTTGTATTTGTCACGCGATAACACACGTATTCGCCTATTTCGATGGAAGAAGGCATGTGGATAGTATACATCAATATCTCAACCAAGTTCGCTGGCCAGCTTCATCAGCCATCTTGTTTCAAAATGGCGGCCATTAAATTAAAAAAAAAAATTATATTTAAAGTGAGGTGCAAAAAAAAAAAAAAAAAAATAGAAATTGAAAAAAGTTTCTTTCATAAGTATTTGACCTTGATATAAGCATTCACGAGCATTTTTTGTTTGTCTTTATCTTAAAAAATGGCTCAGATATAGCAGTTTCAATTTCAAATGTGGGTGACATTTTGAAAAACTTATTTTTTGCCGGCGACAGCACTCGTATATATCAACCGATTCCGATGTGAGTGAGCATGTGCACAGCCATTACTAAGGTCTCGACCAAGTTCACTGATTAGCCTCATCCACCATGTTGTCTTAAAATGGCAGGAACTTTAAGAAATCGCCGAATTTGGCAGCCAAATATAAGTTAGTTTAAATAAAAGCAGCTTGGATAAAGCTGACTAATTTCGCGAAATTCTCATTCATAATGATTTAGTATTGATAAAAATTAATATTGAATCTCCTATGTTCGGTTTCCACTAAATTGAGCTTCGTGTGTTTGAATAATATAAGGGGCTGTTCAAATATTACGTAAGCATGTTTTTGGCAATTTTTGAACCCCCCTCCCCCCTTGTCAGCAAAAATAAGCAAATCGCAACCCCCCCCCTTAATAATTACGTAAGAAAATTGCAACCCCCCCCCCCTCCCCACCTTTTTTTTAACAGTAAGAATTTAATTTAAAAAAATTAGGACTTACCGTATTTTATGGAAGAAACGCCGCACCTGTCGTAAACCCCTCAAATTAGCCCGAATAAACTTAAAAATATCGTAATAGCCGCACCCGTTGTAAACGCCGCATCCGTCGGAACACTACTTTTGTCGAGAGCGTCATATTAACCTAACTTTAATCAAAGTTTTCTGAGCTGTGTAGTATGCCCTTTTTTTAATATCTTAAGATGTCTGAAGTTTTATTTAAAATATTTAAATCCGATTTTAAATATCTTTATGAATTTTTAAATTAAGGAAACTCAGTTGGTATTTTTAAAAAATCGTAAACGCCGCACATGGCGTAAACGCCGCACTTGGAAAAAAAATTAACTTTTAAACTCACAAATAGCGCGGCGTTTCTTCCATAAAATACGGTAATTCAAATTTAAAAAAAAACTCTACTCGACTTAAAAAAATAATAAAAAAATGCTTGTTATATTTCCTTACAATTCTATTTAAGAAAATTTCCTGAAGAACTTAGCCGTTTGTAAAATTAATTTGAACATGCCCATATCTATTCCGATGCAGACCACGGTTGCTCAAGCCATTTTTCCATATCTGTTATGATATTGGTTTCCAGTTGTACTTGATTATCTTCATCGATTTCTTTTCGGATGCAACCTTGATCAACTTCATGTTCATTGATCCACTCAACATCTTCCATATCTTCCACGAATTTTACGACGCACATAAGTTCATTTGTTCGACGAGCAGCAATTCTCAATAGTCATATAAGGCAGGCCTTCTCGCTTTTTTCACTGTGTTGAATTTTTTTGTGTCTGTTTGCTGACTTCTGAGATGCATGACATTGGTCACAACTTCCACAAGTTCTTGCGGATAATTGCGACTTTATGCAAGGACAAAAATAATCATACGGCATCTTTAAAAATCCCCTTGCTGTAATATTCAGATTTAAGGCCAGACGGAGACATAAATCGATAAATGCCCCCTCCTCACTTGTAATTTAATAATGATATCATTTGACGATTGTATCATTTTAATTGGACGAGGAATGAATCGTCCTTTTAATATACGAAATAATCCACTGCGTGCAGGAGAGCAACAATTCTTTTCTTCGCACTTTACAATTTGCAGCAAGTATTGACTTTCTTGTACTTCAAATACCAATCCAAGTCATAACCAAGTGAGTCTGGTTCGCCTGAATCAACATATGTGGCAGTAACAGGATAACCGTCAATGTTTAAGATAGTAGTAGAAGTATAAGACACATTGTTTTCAATCCAGTTGGATTACATTTCATTTTTAGTAAGGTACAAAATTTGAAAATAGTTAGAAGATTATCTGCTACAAAACTTACATATTTTTATTTTTTCCCCCATGGATGCACGCCATATTTATTAAAAAGTAATAACTCATTTTTTGACATTTCCTTGGTCTTTATTTATTGCCATACTGACCCTGTTTCGCCAAGGCAACACGGTCATTTTATCTTATCTATCTTTTTCCAATTTTTACAAGTAATTATGTAAACTTAAAGTTATGATAAAATATATCTAAAATTTTAAGAATAAATTGATTACAATTACCTTTATAAAATAATCAAGAAAGACTGATTTCTTTTTGGTTGCATTACGCAGTTCGTCCTCCGTTCTTTTTAGCACCAATACCTCTAACTCTTTGTCAGTTTTAGAACACTTTTTGTACTGCCACCACACATCATTAGTTTTAGATTGGATATCCTTCAAAGGTTTATCTGATGCAGACTTTTTGAAACTTTCAAAAAGTTTTTTATACAAGATTTCTCGAAATGAAGACATATTTCCGATTTCATTTATTTTAAACACTACTACACTACAGTACTGAGAGGTTTTCAAAACTCACGAGACACCAGACAGTAAAGCAGTCGGTCACTATGGTTATGTGGTTCAACCACTTGGCAGAGGAGGGGTGGGATTAAAGAAGATGGAATTTTACTTATGTTTCGGAAACTGCCCCAGAAAACTCGTATTGTCACAATACAGTATATCGCATCGGTCCATTCAATTCTATTTCTATTCTTTCTCACAATTGGAAATAGTAGTAAGTTCTCAGAGATAATAAGACCTCATGCATCAAACATGAATAGTCACCTCTAGATAAAAGAGATAGTTTATGTTTTCCTTGTGCGGTCAAAATAGCTGACATCAGAACTTCAAGTTTAATATTCTTTTGCTATTTCTTTTTTTCAATTTGAATTTTTAATTTTTTTTTTTTTTTTTACAAGTTAAGATATTTTGAAAATGTCTTACGTAAGCATCATTCAAACCCCCTCCTCCCCCTTATCAGCAAAAATAAGCAAATCGCTAACCCCCTCCCCCCCCTCTAGGTGCTTACGTAATATTTGAACGGCCCCTAAGTTGGCTTTTTTAAAATAAGGAAAATGAAAGCTGCCTCTTCCTCCCGGCACTGGCCGGAAGGACTTTTTTTCTTTAACCCTTTATGTACTGAATTATGAATTCATGAAAATGTTATCTTCTAAAGCATTTTTTTGTAAATTTTCGAAACTACATTAGAAGATTTACATAATCACTGAATTAATTTTAGAAGGATTTTAGACGGATTTATGGATTTTGAAGGATTAATTAAGTTTGAATTTATAAGGATTTTGTGAAATATTTATAACCCCACTCAAATCTTTTATTTTAAATATATTTCTTGCTATTTTGTAGAATTGGGAAATTTCAATGGGAATTACAAATATAATGTTCTTAGAATAGAAAAATAGAAATATTTCCGAATTGAAAAATCCTCCCCCTAACTCCATGGAATCTGAAAAGATGCAAAGGCAAAAGATATCACCCTTTTGAAAATATTTTTGCTTTGTGAAATCTATAATGCTTTTGGAACAAGATAAATTTATGCATCTCTAACTCATTCTAAACTCTATTACTACTAATCGATGTATTAAATGAATTTTATAACAAATTATTTTAATGGTACTTACAAGTACCGTCAGTAGATACAGGGTTAATGCAGTTACTGAATTCAGATAAAACGAAAACTAGCCCATTGTATTCATAATACTTACACATATTCCAAACTATATTGTAATACTTTTGCCAATAAACTCTAAAACTTATATGCATTAACTTTCTATAGTATAGAGGATCTATTAAAAACTATGGCATAAACTAATGACATCGTGACTTGTCAAATAGGAAATATATACATCGTTAAGGTACGTGGCCGCAAAAAAGCTGTTTTCTCTCTTTTACCGTTAGAAAGAGTGTTTTGTGACAATGAAAATTCTAAAAAAAATTTCCAATTTCTTGAAATTAAGAAAACTAATCAAGGTATGGATTTGAAAATTTAAGGTTAAATGTAGAAATTTTCTTTATATTCGAATGTCCATTTTTCTTTTTAATCCGTCGAATTATTCTTAATTTTTCCAAAAAAACTGACTGCAACAGTACGAAAATTCGAAGACAGAAAGCAGACAGTGATGAAAGACCAAGTCATGTAACTGTCATAAACAGCTATGCGCTGACAACTTCACTTTTCGAATGCAAGGCGGTCTATTTTAAACAAATTATTTTTTTCGAATAAAACTACATAAAAGTTGTCATGGTCGTAAAGGGTTCCGGGAACATTTATATTAGCCAGGGGTAAACCTCGCCAATAGCACATTTTTACTCTAGAGTAGAAATTTTAGGTGTGTTCGTAATTATATAAATACATAGCACCTATAGTCGTCATTTGGTCCGTCTGTCCGCATATAACAGAACAAAAACTTCCCTAACGAATGCTCTGAAATTTTAAATATATGATTGTTGCAAACTTTTGTCGAGTCATCAGATTTCATGAAAATCGGATGTATAGTTAAATGACAGGGATAGTCAAAATTTTTCCGTTACATTACGGCCAATGGAAAAAAAAAATATTTGATGGCCAATGGAAAAAGTTATTTTTTAATGATATTACAGCCTTTCGAACAGAATGAAATTGATATGCATTTCATAAATGCACTAAAATAAACATTCAGTACAATACGCGGTGCAAAAAATATTTATAAAACTAATTGTAGTATGAACACACTTCATTTGGCACATTTGGCGTGCAATTTCTAATTTGTTTATATTTCCCGTGGTAAATTAAAAAAAAATGCTCTGATAAAAAATGCTCTGCTTAAATTATTTATGGTCGTATTTTTATTTTTATTTTCTGTGTCTTTCTTTCTTCCCTTTTTTAAAAGAAATAAGTGAAATTTATGAATTTTAAATATTTTAGATTTAAATTAAAGTTATGTATTTTAAATAAAATGAGTGAAATGATTATATTTTAAATTGTATAAATGAAATGTATAAAAATACGAGGGGGAAAATGTTTGGTGATTTATTTCCTGCGCCCGGCTAACATCAACATACCGAGTTCTTAATTTCTCTATCAGAATCTGCCGATCTGGCGAAAGATTGAGCAAGTAAATTAAAGTATAAATAAAAGTAACATGATGCAATGCTTAACGTACATTTAAAGATGTCCAAGCTGGTCGCCAAAGTGACTAGTTTAAAAAATGTAAGTTTTTAATTTATATTGGAAAAGTTTATAGGTTATTTTTAAATTCCCAATATATATAAAACAATGCATAACTTTTTATAATGAGTGCCATATTTTCAGACTTTTTTAACTATATTTTTGTTTTACACATAAGTTTATTTAGAAAGTAGCTACAATTATAACTAAAGATTTGTATAACTGGATTCAAATCTATATCACAGTATATTTAATATATTTCCAGCATAAAACACATATGCACATATTACTTAAAACGAAAGAAATTAACATTAATATGCATTTTTATCTTTAAAATAACTTTATTTTTTTTAAACATGAAAAGAATTCTTAAAATTTTGAAAGTAAAAAGAAAAAACGATAAACTATCGAATATTACTATATCAAAAATTGATGTAAAAGTAAAAAGAACAAGTAGTTTAACATTTTGTAAACTGCAATTTGTATTGAATTCACCTTCAATTAAACTGTCTTCTTGTGTAAAGAAATTGATATTTCTTCTCATGAATTATTCATTACAACATATTTCAAATAATTTAAACCTCATATTATTGTTTGTTAGAATTTCTTTTATTACAGATAAAATTTAATTCACAACCTGTTTTGCGGTTTAATTGAAATTTACATTCAAGATTGATTTTATAATCGATATGTATACGCATATAATAAGTGTTTTAATATAGATTTATTTTGATTGGTTTGTACGTATTTATTTGTAACTTTGTATAGCAGCAATCCAAGCTGTATATTTAATAGGATTTAGTTATCGCTAATCATATAATATTCCAAGGAAATTAATATTAATCAGAATTAAATAATACAGATTGAATCACTTTCATTTATAGTATATAATATTAAGCAATATAAAATTTTTGCAACTTGTTTTCTTTATAAAATTAATGTCATTTTATATAAGAACTAATAAAACATAAGCTGAGTAAACTGTATTCATTAAAATCTAAAACTAAAAATCGAGTAATGAAACAGCATAATGAATTAAAATATATTTTTTTAATTTATAAAAAACGTAAAATAATATTATTTTGAAAGAATAAAAACTGATAAATTATAATAAAAAATGTTTTATCCATGCCAATGTCTTTCTTCCGTGTAAAAAAAAGGCACATTAGCACTAACATTTTGTTCATCACGTCAGGTATTGAATACAAGCATCCTCCGACATACGTAAGCAATGCGTTCCGTAAAGGTTTACGTAACTTGAATTTTATGTAAGTCGAATTTGTATGTGGCTTAGGTAAAATTTTGTAAGAAACTGCAATATTTATTTATAGCTATATATATGTATATACACATGTATATATATTATTTACGCCGTATTATTTTATAAATAAAGCATCATGCGACAGTGTGTAGTTGTATATAAACGATAAAAATATGAATAAAGATAAAAACAAATTTAAAGAACACTTTTCAAATATCTTGCGGAATACAAGATTTATAAATCTATCATTCATGAATTTATTTACATTAATTTTGAATCTAAATCAAACGATTATAAAAATAAGAAATAATTAAACAGGCCTCTTTTAACCTATTGTCCATGACTATCTGATGGCAAGATAAATGAATAGCACTTACAAAATAAAGCAATCCTTGATAACCACAAACTGTATTTATTATGAATTAGATGACTACTATGAATAAGTAACAATAAAGATTAATTTCTTTTGCTATAGATTTGATTGTATATGCCAATAAATATATAATTCAATCTAATATATAAACTATATTACTTTTGTGGTTTATGTCTATATATTTTATTTATAAAATAAACATCAAAAGTACGGAACTGCGCATCAAACGCGCTAGTATGTTCACAAATGTAATTTTCGAGATTTATTACGCAACTGCGAATTCACGTAAGTCGGGGGGATGCCTGTAGTTTAAATCTGGTAGAGGTGCGTTAGATTTGAAACAGGATGCTACTGAAACCGGAACAACCCCATATGAAATTTATTATTTATTTCTGCATTAAAAAATATAAAAAAATATTACTGCAACTTTTTAGATATCGATACATTTTTTTGTGTCCTGTAGGCAAATAATGTTTCTGTTAGGTTTCAATACCGATGTTTAAAAAAACTCGATTTTCCCATCCCCGTACTATTATAGTCTGTGGCAGTGAATTTCGAATTTTATAGCTGATTCGATTCATCTCATCGAGGTAAGTAATTTGCTACCTTAAATACCGGCTATTGAGTTTTAATAATGACAGTGGGCCTAGTCAAAGTTTAAAAATTCGCATAATACGAGCTGCCGAAAACAAAACAGTAGCAGAAAAATCCTTTGCATGCAACCGTACGCAGACGTTCCGCATGTTACGAAGTAACTGAAAAACAGACAAAAGAACCGACAATGTGTGGTTACAAAACTTTTTGCTCGTAATTCGAGAAAAAATATTGACAGGATGAACAAAACTAGACAAGTGTTAAAGTGGATTATTTTTTTTTTAGATTTTTTGATTGGCACCACTTTTTGAAAATAGTAAAATTCGCCTTATTTAATGACATATTAATTAAAGAGAAAACAAGGGGAATTTTACGATTTCAGAAAAGTAGTGCCAATCAAGAAATTTAAATTTGTAAAAAGTAGCCAACTGGCAACATTGAACTAAGCGAGGACATCATAACTTGCAAAAACCTGCCTGGCAAGTAGCATACGAATATTATATCTGCCATTACAAATTTTTATAATAACAGCAATAATATAACCTTATACTAGTTATTGGCAATGTATCGTACTGTAAAAACAATTAATAAATGTAAGTTGCTTCGTTGTAAGTAATTTCTTTGAAGGCACCTGTTTTTCAATGAACGAAATTTTGAACTTTGACCCGGCCCCCTGTCATTATAAAAAATCAATAGCAATATACGAGGTATAAAATTACTAAGCTCAATAAGATGAATTGAATTAGCTATAAAAATCGAAATTCGCCGCCACAAACTACAGTACCTTTACATGTTAGATCTCTGCATCCAAAATCCCAACCCAAAGAGCGTAACAACGACACGTGTTGGGCAGCATACAGCCAAGCTTAATAAAGACCTATTTATGTGAAAGTGTAACTGAATATTATATTTGATTAAATTCCGTACATTAGTTGTTGATATAGAGCTAGCGCAAAAATCGTGAGAAAATGAAGCATAACACAGTAAACTGTTATACGAAATCATACTCAGCACCATCATTAGGATAAGGTCTAACAGAATATGAAGTTTGATGAAATTCCGAGATTTCCTTCTTTACGTATGACTATACTTAAAATCTTGTAAATCCTCAAAAATACAGTATAGCGGTGCCACCTGGTGAACGATTTGCACGAAACATTATCAGAACCAACTTATATTAAGGTCTATACCAGGGGTTCGCAAATGGTTCACGTATCAGTACTGGTACGTGAAGCTCTATTTACTGGTACGCGAAAGTCTAATACTAAGAGCAGTGAAATGAAATAAAAATTAGACCATGTGAAATCAAAAATGAGCTCAATCTCACCACCATCCCTCCTCTTTCTCGATGTATCAATTCACCAGCTCCGTGGTGTTTGCTCTCTGTTACTGCTTTGACAGCGTTTTGCATGTAATTTCGATTAGAATTTTTCGATAAATGGAACTAATATTCGATAAATGTTGAGTTAACATTTTATACACATAAAAAAAAATTCTTCTATTAATATAGTGTATGTGTGTATATTACTTATTTCAACGAACTTCGATCTCGCATTAATAAGCAGTTTACTTTCAGAAGGTATACATATTTCTTATGTAGGTTGTTCACTTATTAAATTTTCTTCTGTCTGTTTTACCACTGATATAAACATAGTATTCATACACTGTGAAAGAAAACGACATTTTTACAATACAAAGTACTGTTCATCTCGCGCACAAACTCGATCACAGTGGATGTGTTGTGTATTTCTTTGGTTCCATGACTATATAAATATGGACAATACAGTAGTTGCGTAAAATTAACAGCACAATGTGCTGTCAATTCAGACGCCATCAGTTTGTGCTGACAATTTTACATAACTACTGTATTTTCCATGTTTATATAGTCAGGGAACCAAAGAAAGATATAGCACATTCACTGTGATCGAGTTTGTTCTGGCAAATTTACAGTGGTTTTTTTACAGTGTATAACATAAAAATGACGATCAAAGCGACTTCAAATGTGTATGTTTTTCCATGTTTAACAAAGGTATGCAGTTGTTTTATATTTAAATACATCTTTATTTGTCACCCAAAAATGATACTTTTTATATAAAATAAATATGTTAAAGTTAATGTAATCACTAATTTAATAATGCAGTCATGTAAATCAATAAAATCTCCTCAGACGAACAAAAGACCTAAAAAGTATTCGTTTTAGACATATTCAGTTTGCACAGGTTTTTCTGTATTAGCTTTGAGTTTGTCACCTGGTGGTACGAGAAAGTAGGATCTTCTATTTAGTGGTACTTCGGTCTAAAAATTTCGGAATCTCTGGCTAAACGAATATAAAGTTTTATGAAATTCTATGCTTTAGTTATTCAGATAGAGCTCTCACAAAGTTTATGTCACACACAGACAGACAGACAGACAGACGAATAGACGCACATTTTCTAAAAACAATCAAATCGTATTCAGAACATTCTAAAACGAATAAATCCGTCCGAAACAGGAAATCGATTTTTTTTACGAATCGAATACTTTCTTGTGATAAGGTAGAATAAACTAAAAATAATAAATATCAAATAAAACATTCTGATTATTTTATTACATGTCAATACATTTCGAAAATTGATTTAATACATTAGGTTTTTTTTTAAATCTTCAAATTGGCGCTTTACTTTCCTATAACATTTTAAAACATATGTGCTCACATGCACATGCACAAGCTCCTATACACACGATAGCATTGAACAGTGATTATAATGACAATGTTTGAAGTGATAGTTTAAGAAAAGCGAGCCCATATTAAAGTGTAAAAGAACAAACCACATAAAATATTTTTTAGTACATTTTGAAAATGTTTGATTTGTTTAGAAAATAATAATATTTTCTGTTTCAAGAAACATTTTTTCTGAAAGTGAACATTTTATTAATTTTCAAGTTTGGATTTTTCATAACACCATCCCGGTTGTAAGAGAATATTTTGTATGAAAAATATTAATATTTACGCCTTAAAAAATAATCTATGTAAGTCAATAATCTCAACTACCGTGGACATTTTGTTTATCCATTTGTTTCTAGGCTATCATTTCGCGTTTTAAAATATTTGCGTTTAAAATAAGTTTTAAAATATAAATTTGCACTTTTTTAATCACTCTGAAATATTTCTTTACGTTTTAAAAGATGACTATAGAATTAAATTTATGGTTCGATTGTGAGAGCAGTACGTAGCGTGCTTAGAACGGCTCAGCGTGTGCTATCAAAAGCTGTGGTGTAATTTTGGAAAACGGTTTCCTTTTTAAATGCACAATCACACAAATTTTAGGGTGCACGCTGCAGAAGGCAGTGGTGATCACAAACCTACATTCTCAATGAAAAATAATCTGAAATCAACACTGATTTTATGTATACTTATCGTTATCGAATAAAGCCTAGTGAATCGACTATTTTCCGTAAAAAACAGATTTAGAATTCACGTTTAGCTTTGAAATTGTCTCTGAAAAAACAATAAATAACCAATTTAAGTAATTAATTTCTTTTTATATATACTGATAATAAACCTTAAAATTTACGTATTACATCAATGTTTGAAAGAATTTTCAACGAGTTAAAAATTCGCTGATATTCTAGAAAATTTCATAATATTTACATTCTTTTAGAAACCAGAGACTTTTCTCTTTGTTATGTCTTCGTCTGTTGCTCCAGGCTTATAGTTAACTAAATTTTTATGAAGGATTTCGCGTATATTTTTTCATAAGTGTTTATAAACGTAACATGTTCTTTGTTTAAGTAACGGTATATTTAATAGAGAAACTTCCGTTATGTATATATAATAAATTTTGCTGATGAAGCGGATTTAGAGACTTAGTTTGCTGAAAGCTAAATATTAAAGGATAATAACTTATTTTGAAAGAAAATATTATGAAATATCATAAAAGTTTAAATTTTTGAATAGCATTTATTCTTTGTGCGTTTTAACAACATATGTGTATTTTAAATATTCGTTGACTCATTTTCTAGAAGCTTTCTTTCCTCATTTTAACATTTCTGTCTTTCACATTTTAAAAATATTAGACAATTACTGAATTCGAACTACGAGTTTTTATTACGTTTTACATTTTTATAACGCAAACAGAAGAAAGTATTTTAATAGAAATTTTTTCCGACTTCTGGTTTTAGACGGATTTACACGTCTTGTGAGTCACAGATCCCGAAAAACGTATTCTTTCAAAAAGTTTGTTTGTCCGTGTGGCCATATGTATGTCCTGTTTGTATCATTGAAAAGTGTATGAAGGTATGCATAGAACGGAACTAAATTTCATGTACATGTTTTTGACGACTGCCAGCATGTACCAGTTAAATTTGAGAATATTTAGCATAAGGGGGGGAGGGGGTGCTGTTATAGCACTTTTTGGAAAAAAAATTAGTACACTTCATATGACAACGTAAATGACAATATTTCAACTGTATACTTAAAATGTATTTAAACTAATACTCTGGTGAAGTTTTCAATAAACATTTTTGAGTAGTTTTTACTGGGTATAATAAATTTTCTTTACCGGTAATTTAGGTTTTTTTTTAAAAATCACAGGCTATGAAAGCCTGAGAGCTCATGTGCCCACATGTTCTGCATGCACGAACGTATCTATGTACGTATGTATGTATGTACGTATGTATGTCCGTATGTATGTACGTAACGCGATAACTCTTGATAGAAATATCCAGTTTGTTTCGAATTTTGATTCAAAAATGAGCACATAGAGGTCAGTTCATACTCATTTTTGAAACATGGTCATACTCAAAAATGAGCACATAGTGGTCAGTTCATACGCATTTTTGAAACATGGGCATACTCAAAAATGAGCACATGATGTTTTATTATTGAGTGTGTGCATGTTTTCAGAAATGAGTATATACATGTTTCAAACTTGAGTAATTTTGTTTCGGAGCCATTCTGACGATGCGACATACTCAGATTTGAGTATTTTTTGCTCATTTTTGAAAACGTCGTTTTTAGAGTGTGCGACAAATCAACCTATCACTTTGTGAACAGTAAGTACTTGTTTAGAAAAATACTATTTTTATCATATAAGGCTAATTCCATGAAAACTGTTCCATGAAATTCATGTCTGTCACACAGCTGAAAATCGCTATGCTTCTCGGCCACCGTTGTTTCCGAAAAGTGTGCTTCGCGTTATTCAATTTATGAGATATCTCCAATAAAATAAATCATATTTTTCCGTTCTAAAATACTGGTAGCCAACAAGCATAGAGCTTTTCAGCTGTGTGATAGGCATGACAAGTTTTCCTGGAATTAGTCATAATAGTATATTTTTTAAAAACAAGTTGTGCTTCCACGTTATGTATATGATATTAGAGAAAATATAAGGAAAGAGAAATATTGGTATAAAAATTTCGAAAATTCATATTATTTACATTTCTTATAGAAACACTTGTAGAACCATTTTTTCCAGGGTGCATTAAACTTAAATATATCTTTCCGAAAAATACATCTCTAGAGGTTATTTTTAATAATTCCAAACCAATTTTTAAATTTTGCAAAAATATAAAAGTCCAAATCTTGCACAGCATTTAGATTTTTTTACGGTAAAACGATATTGCTTCTTCTGAGTTTTACGAAATGTAATATTTTTTCGTTTTGAGAAATTATATTTTATGATTCTTGAAATCATTGGAGATTTTTTTTTAACGGGAAAAAAGAATAACTCTAAGAGAAATACTCTAGTGATTAATATCTAGATAAATGTGATATCAAATATGAATAAATAGCCATAGAATCTAGTATTGCGACTGATACTCCAGAGCGTAAGTTTTTTTTTTTTTTTTTTTTTTTTTTTTTTTGAAAAATGTTATTTGTTTTTGATTTATTTAAAAGTTAAATTTATATATTTTTGTACATTATTTCAAAAAATATGTCAAATCACATAAAATATAAACGATAACCTATAGATTAATAGCTATCAATTCTCATTTAACCCTTTCGTGCGCAGCTTTGCATACATGCAAAGTATAGTGTTTTGAATTCAATAGATTTTTTTATTCGTATATACCTAATTCCAGAAAATTAAAATAACAATATTTGTTTAAATAATAACACACATTCCGTATTTAAATAAAGCGAAATTAACCATTGAAACTTTCAGGTGTAAAGTCAGATTCTCTGAACTACGTAATTTCTAGAACGTATTCTATGATGGGAATTAAAGGGTTAAACGTTAAGTTTTATAAAATAAATAAGTATATAAAATAAGGTATTTGGAAATATACTTATCATGATATCTACTAATTTACAATATTTTAGCGTAAAACAGCCACACGACAGAAGTTCTACTTGTATTGCAGGTGTGCAACAGAAGGAGAGAATGAAGTATTATATGAAAAATATATCTGTGATTTTTTTCATTATTTTTTCTGTGCAGTAAACCTTTCAGAGAATCATATATAATTTTTTCTAAAGAAAATAAAAAATCGCGCATTTAATGGTTAAATCGTATGTATTTTGTCACTTTTTTTTTTTTTTTTTTTTTTTTTTTTTTTTTTTTTTTTTTTTTTTACGTGGCCAATTTTCACCCAAATTTATGTGATTCTGGATTTTGTTTTTTCCTAATATTCGAGATTTCCTAAAACACCTGCTTTATCTTTTATCAAGTGAAAAAATTTTAGGTATCAAAAAACAGCAGAAATAAAAGTATATGAAAGTAATTATAAAACGTAATGAATTATTTTTTTTTAATTTATTGTTTTTAACCCTTAAATGCCTGATTTTTCAAAAATCATTGTAATAATGTTTTTCGGCTTTCATTTTTTAAATAAATCATGGAAAAAATACTTTAAAAAATCATATTTTATTTTAAGTATGGTACTAAAAAACAGTTTGTTACTAATCGGCAATACTGGTCTTTAATTGAAAAAATACTTTTCCTTGATAAAATTCTATAATATTAAACACACAAGAATTTTAGGAAATATAATAAGTAATAAATCTTAGTTGTTCACTGCAGAATAAAATATGGTATTTCGAAAGCTTCCAAACAAAACAAAAAGAACAAGTAGCAACAATTGAAAAAATAAATCTATCTTTATTCTTAAACAGCAGAAGTGGTACCATCTACGTGTTCAAAATCAATTTAATAATATTTTCAGAATGTATTTTATTGGCAACATTAGGAATTATAGCTTCAATATTATTATAATAGTATTTTAGAGACTAGAGTGGGTATGTTGCCGAAAAGCAACACCCGGCATTTAAGGGTTAATATATTTTAACCATTTTACTTACTTGCTGAATTTTTTTCTAGTAATCACGTTATCTGTTGTCTCGATGAGGTACGTCTGACCGATGTGCTTTCTGATTGAGTCGCATGCCGATTTCTTACATAGAGTAACATGGAACTACAGTTATGCAGCAGACAAATCAAAATTATGATTATATATCTTACTATCATTTCTTATTATTTTAAACATTAACGATTCGAAATCTGGACAAAAATTTTAATAATTTTCCACAGCTGAACTAAATCAAGCATAAATTCCTACAGCAATCTCGCATACTTTTTTATTAGGTTGAGCAAAAAGTTCTGGGAAATTTTTAATGTAATAGTTACGAGAATTTGTATCGTATATAGGAGTACCAGTGATATATCTATAGGAGTTCAGAAGTTTCGGTTCCAAAATTCCTATTGAACAGTATGATTTGCGTGTGTTGATGCGGCATTATTGGAGAAAAGGTCTAACGATTCTCAGCAAATGAAGTTGAAGAAGTTGTCAAAATTTTTCCATTCCAAGGAGCCTACATGGTACTTCCAACAAATCCGGAATCTGGCAGAACGATGGCAGAAAGTCGTGGACTATGATGTTCTCTACTTTGAAGAATACTCCTTGTTTTTGTTGTTAATTTGCGCATAATAATGCAACTTTCACAAATTTCCCAGAACTTTTTGCTCAACCTAGTATTTTGAGTAGTTTACATTCTACAACATTTTCCCTTAGTAAATGTCGCTGTTATTAGCATAATCTACATTCGATGGGGAATTTTTTTTTCTAATGCAGTTCAAGGAAAAATAAAAGTTTGACCGTAATTAAGTAAATGTGCACATTCGTGCGAAAAAATGTAAACAGCCCTACTAAGTCTGCAACAAGTTATTGTAGAAGACGGTTTCTAGAACCAAATAATTGAAAATAAAGTCTACTTTTAAATAATAGATATAAAATTTGCTGAGGGGCCATCTGTATATCAAAAAGAACCCAAATTTTGTCTTTCTTTAAATAGCAATACCCAAGTTTGACACCATAAATGAACTCTACTCCAGTGGTTCCAAACATTTTATTGGCAACGCCCCACAAAAGCGTGAGTAAAATCACAATTCTCTCTTCCCCACACGGTCACTCTGTAAATTATGTCTCTTATTATAAATAGGTGAACTCTTTTTACACGATGAACGTGTAATAGAACCTTAGCACTAATTATTCATTTCTCATTTTTTAAAACTTATTAAAGAGGTGAGTTTTCTATCAGAAACGTGTTTTTGACCTAATACTATAAATGCAACGCGGCTGTGTACATCTTCGCCTTTGTGTAGAAAAGAGGTTAGTTGTTCTTTTCTAATTTACCCCATTCTTAAAGAAAAGTGTTGTACAAGTTCAATCTGATTTTTTTTTATCTGCATAAAATATCGTGAAGGCAGGCTTACATTTAGCATTTGTCACGCATTTTACAATTCTTTTTTGTAAGTTATTGAATATTTTGGGAAAAACTTTGGACACTAAATGTTCTTTCTATGTTACAACAATACACAAGGAAATTTTCCAGAACCTCATCTTTATAAAATTTAAGTAGACATCATTCCCCATCACACCATATTTTTTTCTGTTTTACTTTTCTCAATATCTTTAATTGTCTTCCATGTGTTATCTTATTTTTTTTTAATATTTATAGTATCATGACATTTATTTTCAGTGTAGGAAACCTGCACTATAGTCATACATATATTTACTGCCTACCCATTTCCTTTTCCAATGCTATTTAAGATTTACACATTTTAAAAGATTGGTAATGCCTCGTTTAGATATACTTTTTATGTTAAACATGTTTAAGACAATCACATTTTTTAAAATAAATTTTATATAGTTTAACGTGTAAAAGATTCTTCATGTAAACATATAGCAGAACAAACAGAAGTAGAAAGCTCATTAAATAAATTATTGAAAATGTTACAAAAATTGTAAAATACAATACTATACGGGGAAATTGTAGGGAAATTTATTGCTTGTTAAAATTGTCAAAACAATTTTAAAGATAATTCTTAAAACTACACTAATGTGAATTTATTTTAAACTTTTGATTGAGAAGATTTTTTAAATTCAATAAAAGAAACAGATTTTTAAAATTCTCCTTTAATTTTTTTTAGTCTGCAACATTACTTTTTCGTTAAAAAACTGATAGGGAATAGCTGAGTAACATATTTGGAATCCCCCCCCCCCTAAGTGGGTGTTGCCATTGAAAAAAAGAAAGATTTTCATTCGTAGTTGGATCCCCTCATTGGGATCATTTAAAAGTAGACTTTATTTTTAATCGTTTGGAAACCCTAATATTCTTCTGTTATAATTACAGGTTGAGTTAGTATGGGATGTTTACTTTTTTTCAACGACTGTACATGTGGTCTGAAGCAGTGTAACTGATTTTTTATGAAATTCTTTCAAAAAATAAACGATATTTAAAAAGGGTTTTATCATGAAGTATTTAATGTTAATAAAATGATTCTTATTTAAAATAATATGCTATCTCTATTTTGTGTCTCATGAAATTATTGAAATAACGATTGCTACTCATAATACTGTTAATTCGCTTAGTTACTGTTTTTCACAAAAAATAAAATTAATGTCGTATAACGTTACACCTAAGTAAAACACACCTAAAAAATAGTTGTGTTTAAACCATTAAATCTACAGTCCAGTGAAAAAATATTTAGGTGCATTTAAAAAACTCAAACGTGGAACAATTACATAATTTTACCCTGATCGAGACATGTAACTGTACAATCGGCTTTTCCGATAAACCGATCTAATAAGTACTATATACTAATACATAACACAGATACCCTTTATGAACTTTATTATGAATTCATGAAACTTTTATCTTCTAAAGCAGTCTTCGTGAATTTTTGAAACTACATTAGAAGATTTACATAATCATTTAATAAATTTTAGAAGGATTTTAGAAAGATTGAAAGACTTATAAGGATCAATTAAATTTGAATTTATAGGGATTTTTTTCAATATTTATAACCTCACTCAAATATTTTATTTTAAATATTTTTCTTTGTATTTTGTAGACTTAGGAAATGTACCAATATAATGTTCTTAATAGAAATATAGATATATTTCCGAATTGAAAAATCTCCCTTTTATAACAGGTTATTTTAATGGTATTTGTAAGTGCCGTCAGTAGATAAAGGGTTAAAGGAAATAATCTACATTTGACACTCGGAGTTATTCCTGAATACATTTCAAATTAAATATAAATTTGTTATTACGTTACAATAATTGAAAGTATTTCCTTATACGAATAAATCATTTTTTCAGTTTTACCCGGATTATGAATATGTGTAGATATTAAAATGAAGATTTTTAAATAAAGGAATTTATTAATTTTAAATTATTTTGCAAATTAATGTGTCTTAAACTGTGGTCACTGTTAAATGGATATTATGCGTGTTCATTATAGGTGCCTTGTAACTGCAAAATTTACAACTTACTTTGGAAATTACTGTGAATCCAATATCTTTCCCTCCGCGTATAACATCTTATTGCCATATGATTTACAGTTATTGTCGTCAGTTGATCGATTTAATGTGCAATTTCGCACCCTAAAGTAAATACTTGTTGTAAAGTTTATAATGATTTTCAGAAATGATAACGTTGCTATATTCCAGTTGTAGAATATTCAAGTAACACATAATGTTAACTGATTTCATACGTATAATGTAGAATAAATCACAGTAACACACATTCAATTAATTTACTTATTTATTATATGTGAAGTGTTTGGGTATACTTTTTGTAAATATTCGAATGCATATTTTGCATATATTTGTCCAACAGAGTGAAAAGTAATAGAGAAAAAAGAATGAAAAATTTCATGGTGTTGAAAATTGTACTTAAACAATACCTTTTAGATTTTTATTGAAAATGTGCTTCAGCATAAACTAAATAAGCATATTTTATCCAAAGAACGCGCAAATATTTTCTTTTCTTTGAATTACATTGCCAATGCTATACGTATTGAGCTACATAAGTTACAATTCATCCGGCACATTTCGCTCAGGCAGGCATATTTCGCGCTTGTAATTAAAAGGTTCCTGGTTCGAATCTCTATTTTAGCAATTTTTCGCTCAGTTGGAAGAATTTAATTTTTATGATATCTTTAACGAACAGTGTGATTGAGTTTAAAATAATCGTGACTAAAGGTCATAGTAAGTTTGTGTAGTACTTTCACATATTAAACTAAAATGATGTTTAACAGATAAAATTAACGGGACGGTGGACATTTAAAAAAAATTCTTCTAATTTTCCTCATAGAGATATGAATTTTTGTGGAAATATACATTTCACTATAAGTATATAGAACACCTTAAAAGAAATATTCAATCTTATAATCTATTTTTTTTAAGATTAAAATTAAATTAAATTTTAAAACGAAATTTTAAAATGCTCCAGGTGACTTAATTTTTGAGATATTACCTCAATTTTGCAATTTTATCACTTAAAAATCTATTGCAAAGAAATCTGAGCATCGATTATTTCATGCATTGAATAGTTAATTTTTTAAAGATTATTTTGTGAATTTCATATCGATTTTCATTCAAATTTTGCCTTTTAATAAGTTAAAAATAATTTTTAATGATCTTAATGATGCCGAATTTTAAAATACATGCGCATTTTCTTTTTAAGCAATATCAGGATTCTTCCTTATGAATTTCATGAATTTTGATAAAAAAATTAAGAAGCATTTCTGAAATCTAAAAATGTTGAAAAATCTGTTTTGAGAAAAACAGATTTAAAGTTTACATAAAAGGCCAAAAATTTGCTTATGTGCAAAATGTTTACGCTTGTAACTTTACGAAAACTAACCGCATCTCCATGCAGTTTTTTGCAAATGACTCGGTACAAACTGAAAAATAATAATCTGTACAAAAATAATTTTCGATATTAGGGTCGAATTTTGTTCAAATAAAGATCCACGGTCCTCTTAAATTACTTTAACTTTGTGGAATTGATATCAGCTAAAGTGCAGAAAGAGAAGAATTAAGAAACAAATTACCTTTCAATTCGATAAAAAGCTATGATACAAAAAAAAAAAAGAAAGAAACAGAAACATATATTATTGAACATGCCTTCATAATTGACAGCAATGGCTCTAATTTACGCTCGAAAGATTATTTTGTAACATGGTAAAGCTAAAATAACAAAGTTCTATTTAGCCTTGAAAATTTAAGACATTATTCATTAATATTTAATATTTTAATATTTAATAATCCAAATAATATTAATATTTTTTAATATTTAAAAATTAAATATGAATAAGTTTTTTTGATAGAGTTTAGTACCACACCTGTTAATATCTTAAACACATGGTATCAAACAGGAAATAAATCATTAAAATTGAGAACAAGAACTTTCACATAAAATTTCCTCAAATGTAATTTTTGCTACTTAACATGTTCTTCCACTCAACTCTCAATTGTATTGTTACCGTACATATGTAGTCACTGAATATGGGGTGCTATTATTCCAAATACGGTTACTAAGATTGTAATGCTGTTAAGAAGAGAAAAGAAGCACAACGGTTATGAAAAGCCCCCAAAGTTGTAAGAGTACAGAACTGCGTGAAAAAATTATTTATACTGTGCTTGAAGTTACATATTACTTTATCGCAATTTTTTAATTAAAAAACAAATACTGTGTTACAGAAAATATAAGTATCGATTTGTTGTGGGCATTCCCAATTGATTGATAAATTTGTTTGTAATTTCTAAGCACACATCTTCAATCATTATCAATACTTCATTGTAGAATTTTCTTGTAAAATACGTGCTCATATTTCAATTAGACGAAACATATCTGTGCGATTTCTATTTCTCCCATAGCATCCATAACTGTTGTAGATGAAAAAGAGAAGGTGATCAATATGATTGGAAATAGTGCAAGAATTTTATTTAGAATTGACGTGTTGCACGCGCCATTAATGCATACATCTCAATGTCGGTCGTTCTCCAATAAATTCATAGCTTGACATGCACTACGGAAAGTCGAATGCGTAACGCCGTTGACAATTCAAAATTAATGGAAAGTCGTTGGACCCGGCACATTTACCAACAACATGCGAAGAAAGAAGCATTCACCTTGATTGAGATGCACTGTATACAATTTCTTTGAATATGTCAGGTTGTCCGTCGATTTTCTCTACTAATTCGCGTCGTTCAAATTATTTTCTACCCTCATTCCATATGCAAGATATAGGCATTTACGAATGCAGCAGCGTTTTCGCAAACGAGTCTTTTTGACAAAACGTGAAGACAGGGGTTTGTACATTTGCAACTGTGAAATAAACGCGTTGTCCCTTTTTTAGATGCACTGGAAGTGAACGGAGGACTTCGTTCATGCATGGCAAATGAATGAGTTTTCCATACAGTTTCATTGTTGCTTACATATCTTCCATCCTGACACTGTGCAATTTCAATGATGTGTATAGCCGCATTCCTATGACTTCTTTCTGGTTGCACCCCAAAAAACTGCATTGTCACTACTGCTTTTATTAACATACTTACAAATGTATTTGTTCGTTTTAACGGAGCTACTGTATCCCACGTTTGTGTGAGCTTTGTATATTTTAGATAGCAAAAACGAATGTGGAACAAACAACCGGTTATCTATTTCGATGTCACAGTTTAGCATTCTATGGTTGCTAATTATCGACATCTTCTGCTGATCTTGTTTTGTATAAAGGACATATAACATCGTTCCCTTTAACTGTGTTGGATACTAATGCTCGGGGATATCGCTTGGATTATTTACCTTGTATCGAGCATGGTGAATTTCAATTCATTCTACCGCAAGGTCCATGTATAATGTATACAGCTTCATTACTGCTTAAGTACGAGGGTTGTTCAGTACGTTTGGCCTCCACGTCTGTAACTGTTAACAGAACAAAATAACAAAATGAAGTATTTTACATTGACAAGACACTTTGAAATGTCTTGCATCTTACGATGTTTTTATTTTACAATTTGGACCACTGACGTGTAAACTATGAAATGAAGAATGTCGGACTATATGGAAGTGCACTTGCAGTGTTCGAATTTCTGACAGTGGAAAGGTTCTTTGTTTAATGCGCCGGTCATCACGAATCAATTTATTTGCACGTTCTCTATGCTCCGCACTGTCTGCGGTCTTCAGCCACCCACAACGATGTTTATAGTGTCCACTCGACGTGCCTGGGTTCTCCTTCCGCCTTCCACATTCCCATCTCCTGACGGTGCTTCAGTCGCCATACGCAACATTCATTCGACTGTTGATATCGACTGGTGTAACACCTTCCGCTGTCAGGAATTCGATCACCGCACGGTATTTTAACCGCACTTCTATATAGTTCGACATGCTTCATTTCACTATTTACACGTCCGTGATCCTACCTGCAAAATAAGAACATCATGAGATGAAGGACATTTGAAAGTTACTTTTCGATATAAAATTTTTCATTTTGTTCTGTTGGTAAAGTAGATACAGACATAGAGGCAAAACGTATTGAACAACCGTCGTATCTTCCAGCCTAATACTGTGCGATTTCATCGATATGTATGACCGCATTCCTATCACCTTTTTTCTGGTTGCACGCCAAAGAACTGCCATGTCGCTGACTTTATTCACGTACTTACAAATGTATTTGATCGATTTAACGGAGTTACATTATTCTACGCTTGTGTGCGCTTTGTATGTTTTTGACAGCAAAGGGGAATATGGAACAACACCACCGGTTACCTACTAAGATGTTACGTTTCGGATATGTATGGTTGCTAATTTACGACCATATTTTGCTGATCTTCTTCTGTATAAAGATTATGCATCGTTGAATGTTACTGAATTGGATATTAATGCTCGAGGATATCGCTTAGAGGATTTTCTGTCTATCATACATTGTCAATTTGGATTCAGTGTACCACAAAGTCCACGTAACATATTGTTCGTCATAACTTCATGCAAATCCTTGTCGACATCGGTATCAGGTATATCAGCGCATATTACGTTGTCGATTTTGTTTGAAGTGATTTTGTTATAGAGTCAGATTAGTATAGAGTCATTACGGGAGAGATGGACCACCTTTTTCTCTTCCTTCTGTAAAAGCCATATATTTACATATGTTTTTCTTTTAACAGTATATATGTACAGTGCATGATATTTCTTAAGTCCTAATGCAGAATTTCAATTTTTTAAAGAAATTTCTATTATATATTTAAAAAAATACTATGTGGTCCATCTCACCCGGACAACTCCGGGTGTGTATATAAACTACCCACAATAAAATATTGAAATAATTGTACATATATCAAATTCATAAAAGTGTATTTTCATTATATGAAATTTATTTAAACTTACCCACAATTAAATTAATGAACATTAAGTTTGCATGAATTATTATTGTATATTATTATATATACTTTATTATTATTATTATATATTATTATATATATTATATAATTATTATATATACCTCTGAAAATTAAATTTGCTTCTTGAAAATCTTACAGATTTAAACATTATTTAAGAAAATATCTTATATGCTATGAGGTAAGATTGATTTGGAGTAACTTCTTTCTGGCTATTTAATTTCTTCCTACAATTATCGCATGGTACTTCAAACTGTGAACAACCTCCCTAAAACCAACGCAAACAAGAAACATGCTGTACCCAATCTACTTTTTGTTTTGTTTCATTGTAATTTTCGCCGAATCCCACACATTCGATTTCGTTACAATCTTCTAATTAATCACCCTCTTCGTGAATGTTTATATCAATGTTAGAGGCAAACATTTACTAATATAGGTAGTCGGCATTTTGCGAAAATATAAATATTCAATCTCTTAGTATTTTAAATTCAGCTAATATAAAAAGCTAAATTTCAAATTCCCGATTATATGGTCAAATCCTCCCGAACGAAAACCTGATTCATCTCTCCCGTCCTCAAATAGTGTATCTCTCCCGATTGCCTAGGTGAGGAATATAACCCACCCTGACTCAATACTGTAGATATTGCGTCGGCATTTCAGGTTATTTAGAAGCCTAACTGTTCCCCGAGATTACATCATTAAAACTAGATAGATGACATATAAACAAAAGTCATTAAATGTATAACTATAACTATATGAACAAATTATTTGACTTACCAAAAACAACAGTGATATTTAGCTGCAAAAAATATTATGTTTTTAGAAGCAAAAATTTGCACGCCATACAAGATATCTTTAAGTATCTAACTAAGATAGTTGCACCATCTGTTGGACGCCGTATCAACGAAATGTTTGACTGAGCCATCTCACACTGTGGTTCATCACTTCAATAATTATCCGATCACCCCAAGCTGGATTGGATGTGAATGTAATGAACAGTTTTGGTATTCCAACGTTAGTTGCAATACCACCATTTAGAACAGCATATCGCAAATAAAGTATTATTCAGAGCGAAGCTTGGTCTAATTCAAATAGATGAATATCAAATGTTCAGCTTCGATTTTGCATACGATGAAATGGTGAAACATTCGACAGCATTTCAAAATGTTATTATCTTCATAGTTCATTGCGCTGGATTTCTTATTTGTTTCTTCGTCGCTGACTGGATTTATCATCTTAACGTCGAAGTGACAATGTCGGCACAATTCCGAAAAATGATACTGTAGTGATTCTAGTATGGATGTGTTTCTGCAACTTTTGAGAATTAATTGTTTCTCCGAGGAAAAATCTAGATATCATTGCCACCATATCTAGATATCACGATGAAATGCATTTGTACGAATTTGTGTTGACCATCTAGGAACGGAAGCAGGGAGTCGACTTTACGATAAATATGTTCTTTCACTTTGAAATTTGACATGAATTGAGCTGTTATGATTTGCGCGCAGAACGACGTCATTTATAAAAAAAAATGTTGTATTTCGTGACTTTAGATAGTAAGTGCTTTGATTCGGCTATATATCTAGCAGGAAAGCTTTAAACGACTCTCTAAGTTGAAACAGTTTAATTTTCCCGGCGGCACAACAGATTCGTATATTTTCTTCATTAAATATCACAGCCTTGCAATAAGGACACACTCCAGTCATGGTATCAATGAGAACATGCCTGCTCAAACTATAATCATCAGCTTTGTTGTACCGGAATGCATCGCGATTGTAATTGCGTGGTTGCTGAGCACGGAGTCGTGTTTGACGCTGATCTGCTGTTTATCGTTACGTCTTTCAGCAACTTTCATCCTGTCGCGTCCATTCTGTTACGAACGAAGCAGATCTAAAACGACAGAACGTCATCAGAACCGTGCATCCTCATGCCTGGTTACACGTCACTCTGCTGCTTCCGCGGCACGAATTTTAGTACACACCTACGCACTCGGCCCTTTTATTTATCTTTTAATCAAGCAATCTCAGTGACAGCTTACATTATTTATGCAACAATTTCTGTCCCAGTCCTTAAGGGTTAAGCCCTTACATTTTCTCCGTCGAGCATAATCATTAGGTAACTATGTATAATTCCACATTTTGCGTTTCAGAAGTAGCTTAAAATGTCAAATTTAAATTACACTGTACTTGTATAGGTGTTTAATTTATAGGCACACTCATAAGTTGGAAGTACGCAACATTAAATCTTCAAAATATTCAACGTACATTATTATATAATACAATATGCTAATATAATATATTAATATAATATGCTATTTAATTTACGACTTAATATGCGTACTTTTCGGATTCGTCAACTAAACCTATACCTATAACTTCAGAAATAACAATAATTATTTTAATTTAAATTCAATAACAGATGAGGGTGGCAGTGGAACAAGGCAGTTAAATTAATGAATAACAAATAAAAAGCTCAAGCTTAAAATAACGAAAGTAAAAGAAGCTTACTTCAAACAATTTTACTAATTTTTAGCTCGAAAACTTTGCAAGATGGTTGCTCTAAGTGTATTCCGGAGCTTAAGAAAAGCTGTTAAGTAAAATGCCACTAGTGCTTATAAAAACAATAGGCATAATATCACAAGAAAAACTAAATAGGTCACCTACAGAAAAAGCCAGAAATTTAGAAGAAATCCTTTAGATTTCAAATGTTCTCTTATTTTTAAGTAAGTAATGTAGCACCTTACCACCTAGACAAAATTCTTCCATAAATACTCTGATTCCATACCTGGAAAGTTTCTGTCTATCGTCACTTTTTAAAATCGGAATTCAAAATGCGGAAGCAATGAAACTGTTATTCTTATACCCCTTAAATGGCGAGATCCGACCACATCCAGCGATACTTACTTCTGCTAGCTTATTTATACTAAGTAGCCAATCCCATTAACCTCATTAAGGGGCTACTTCACTCACGCCGAAACAGCCGTCGAAAATTTTATCCCATGGGAGCAATGTTTTAAGATATCGTATTTGCATTTCAATATTATTAAATGATTTTTTGCATTGAATAGCTGAGGTCAATCTTTACAAAGGCAGTTTTTTATATGTTCGTGTTTGTTTGGAGGTTTTATAGTAAGAGGATGCTTTCATTTCCGAAACCGGTTCCAAATGCGAAAGGATTGTAATATTAAAAACCTCTAAAAAATCAAAAACGTATAAACGATCTTTTTAGAGATTGATCAGAGATATCCCATGAAAGAAAAAAAAAATCATTCAAAAATATCGAAATGCAAACGACATATCTTTAAAAATTCCGCCTGTAAAATTAACATTAGCTACCGGGTGTTTTCGCGTGAGTGAAGTAGCCTCTTACCATATTACTTGATAAAATAAATGCCACAATCCGATCCAAGAAGATTGAACCGCACTTTGCGAAAGTAAAAGAAAGGGTACAATAGGCACGCACAACTGTTATAATCCAGACAACACACTCACAAACAAAACTCAATAATCCTTTTGACTCTATACTATCTTCATCAGAGAGAAAATAGGTACTACGCTGTATAGTAAACTATACTTTAAACTGTAACTTTATAATCGAAGTATTTAACATTTTTACTCTAACTGTGTAATATTTTTAAAGAATAATACCAGATTTTGATTGAATACAAGTTTATTTTTAATCAAGTATAATTACTGCCAATTAAAAAAATCATGCGTAAGATTTTGTTGAATATGAAATAGAAAAAATAACATGTATAATTTTAATCTTTCAGCGGATATATTTTTTAAATTTCTTTAACGTTTGAGGATAAAAATTATACCCTCTACTTCAAGAGTTTAAAATAGCTGTTTTTTAAAAAAACAGCAAATGTTTCTACCATTTATCATCATTCTCATTTGTGATTAAATTTATTTAAGGAGTCTCACGACGCTTGAAATTGGAAAAAAAATGAAAAAAAAAAGATTATTTTCAACATTTAATATCTCTTTTTCACGTATTTAAAAAAATGCAAGATACAGAATTAGTATTTATAGAGGGCTCGAAACTATCAGACGTTTCTCGAGCAGAAAATTGGTATAACATCTTACGCGCAGAATTTCAAAATAAATTTTGCAACTAGAATGAATTTTTTTGAGTCCAATCATACTTCAGATTATAATAGTTACCCCAAACCTTAATAAATTTGTATTTAATGCATTTTTATATTTCAAATACAAAGTTCTATTTAGCTAATACAAAAATTTTAAAATTTCAACAACATAATCACCTAAAAAATGTTCTTTTGAAGAATAAAAAAGAAATTTAATGTTCAGTTTATACCGAATAAGATGAAACATATGTTTTGAAAATTTTATGAAAAAATATTCAGAAGTGTTTGAGATATGCTGCTCATCGCGCCGAAAAACGTCATTTGGAGAAAAATGTCTTCAAAATTTCGGTAACGCCACTTCAGCTATTGAGAGTGTATAATTCTAAAAGCCATAAGTTCTGTTATAATGGGAATTTGAATGAAACACGTATATCAAAATGTTCAGAAAAGATAGGAGAAATATTTAAGAAAGTTAAAATTTCGAAAATTTTGAAGCTTTAAGTGTTCCGAGACCCCTTAAGCCCTTGTTATTCACGGATGTAACACATTTTAAAATGCAGTTTCTGACTTTGATGCTGAGTTGTCTCGTCCGAGAGTCTCAAGTATTTCGATTGTTTTATTAACAGGGGAAAAAAGTGGAACTAAACGTGCATCATCTGATTAACTTTTTACATTAAACTTTCCTTAAGTACATTGAAAGTATTTTCTATTAATGTAGAAGCCTTTTACTTATTTCCAAATTTATTTTGATTAAAGTACTATGGAAAAATTAATAATTAAAAAGTAAATGGCTTTGTTGAAATTTTTTTTTAGGATATTATTAAAACTGTATGTCAAAACGCTAGAAAAATTATTGTATTTCATGGATAAAATATCTTAAATAAAACATTCCGAAAATGATACACTCTTGAGGCCATTTTTTATAAATTTAAAGATTTCGAAAATTTTGATAAATATAAAAATGGTAAAAATGGTAAAAATTCGTACACTATGTTTATATATTTTTTACAACATAGAAAAATGATGTCGCTTCACCGTTTTCTATTCTAATATTTCTTCATTTTACTAAATTATAGTTTATGACGCTTACAAGCACTAGAGAATTGCCTTCGTATGAAAAGGGTATTAATACAAGAGAATACTTCCAAGATTAATATTTAGATAAATGGTACATGAAATTTGAATTCGCTCCGGAATATCGGATTACAAATAATATCCAAGAGTCTAACATATTTGTTTAGTTTAAAAAATGGTACTTTTTTATTTAAAATTTTAATTTAAATATACTTTTAAAGTACTACAATATATGCCAATGTACATAAAATAGAAAATACAAGGCATGGAATGTATTACAAATTTTAATGTAACTATGAGTAAAAAATAGTTATACAGTGTTTTACTGAAAACCAGCGATACATTTGGGAGGATTTATTATTCAAAAATCTACCACTAACTTCGAATAGTAGTATTCGACATAATTATCTCTCGTTCATAAAGGCGAATATTACTATTTCGAAATAGTGGTACATTTCTGAATAGAAAAACACCTCCCAATTGGCAAAACAACTGTCGACCTTACGCTGATCTTCCAGTCTACCAAACATATTTTGAATGGATAATTTTATTTAATGAAATGTCATACGAATTCAATTTTTGCCAACAGAAGTACCTAGGCTGGGATCCATAACCTTACTTTAACCTTATGACCAAGACCTTGACAAAAATAATCTGTCTGTCATGGCAGCTCAATAGGGAAACTAAACCAAAGCTCTTTGGTTCGACTCACAGGCTGAACACCTTTTCACTCAATTGGAAATATTTCAATTCGTATGACATATTTACTAACTGTATGACTCAATTTAAAATAATAAAGTGTTAATAAAATTAGTTGGCAGATATGCAATGGCTTACAGCTGCTGAGTGTCAATTAAAATTTTTTAAATATTATTTTTTATGTTAAGAATATTCCAAAAAAATATTGAAGTAATTTAAGGGGACAAGGGACCTTAAAATAATTTTTTTTATTTTTTGTAAATTTCACCTTAAATATTATTCAAGGGTACATTATATGCATTATGCCATGCATTTATCACAAAAATTTTTAAAAAAAAAATTATTTTTGAGAAAAAAATGGAATTTTACGCGTCGTCTTAGAAATCTTCGAAATGCCCCCTGCGTCTTCCATATCAATGAAAATCCCTAATACTTTTTATAAAAGTTTGGTTTATATATATAAGCAAAATAGAGCATCGAATTTTATATATTTTAATTTAAAGGTAAAAAAAAAAAAATTGAAAAATTTTGAAATTTTTTCGAAAAAATTTCAAAATTTCAAAGTTTTTCAATTTTTTCTTTATTTTTTGTAAATTTCATTCTAAATATTATTTAAAGGTACATTATATGCATTATGGCATGCATTTATCACAAAAAAATGTAAAAAGAATTTTATTTTTGCGAAAAAAATGGAATTTTACGCATCGTCTTGGAAATCTTCGAAAGGCCCCTGCGCGTCCCATATCAATGAAAATTCCCAATATTTTTTATAAAAGTTTGATTTATATATATAAATAAAATAGAGCATCGAATTTTATATCTTTGAATTTAAAGGTAAAAAAAAAAATAAAATAAAATAAATAAATAAAAATTTTGAAATTTTTTCGAGAAAATTTCAAAAATTTTCATTTTTTAAAATTTTATGTAAATTTTATCTAAAATATTATTCAGGGGTACATTATATGCATTATGGCATGCATTTAGCACAAAAAAATAAAAAATAAATTTATTTTTGAGAAAAAAATGGAATTTTACGCGTCGTCTTAGAAATCTTCGAAATGCCCCCTATGCATCCCATATCAATGAAAATCCCCAATATTTTTTATAAAAGTCTGTTTTATATATATAAATAATATAGAGCATCAAGTTTTATATATTTGAATTTCAAAGTTAAAAAAAAATGAAAAATTGAAAATTTTTGAAATTTTTTCGAAAAAATTTCAAAATTTTTAATTTTTTTTTTACCTTTAAATTCAAATATTTAAAATTCGATGCTCTATTTTATTTATATATATAAAACAAACTTTTATAAAAAATATTGGAGATTTTCATTGATATGGAGAACGCAGGGGGCATTTCGAAGATTTCTAAGACAACGCGTAAAATTCCATTTTTTCTCAAAAATAATTTTTTTTTTAATTTTTTTTGTGCTAAATACATGCCATAATGCATATAATGTACCCTTGAATAATATTTAGGTGAAATTTACAAAAAATAAAAAAAATTATTTTTAAGGATTTTAAGGTCCCTTGTCCCCTTAAGTGCTGAATCGTGAAAACATGCTTGACTTTGAAATATGCACTTTTAACTTTATGAGTAGTAAAAATTCAGAAAATTTAAATGTGTTCTTTATTTGAAATTTTGATAAAAACATAGAAAATCGAATACAAATCAAAATGTTCAACAATATATATATATTACATTCCACTCATTACGTTTATTTAAATTCATTTCTATTTAAAATACATATTTTAATATTTTATTCCCTTTCAAAATCTTTCTTAAAACATTTCACTTAATCATTTTGTTCAAGGCCTATTATTTCTCAATCTTAAAATGCTAATATTTATTCTGTTAAAGTTATCTGTTTGATACAATATTGTTTTTTTTTTTATTATTCCAAAAGTCTATTCGAGCGCTTTCCCAAAAGAACCGCGCCAGTTCATTATCCTTCCAATCTTAAAATACTCGTATATTACTTCCCCTGGCTTCCCACGCATCCGCATTGACGTAAATATCTTTCCGCCTCTTGGTATCTAACATGAGTGAGGAATGCAGAGACTGTGTCACATTTCTTGTATTATAAAACTACGTTTCTGCTTGGAAGCCAATCATCGTACTAATAGAATGTTTTTATACTGTCTTATCCGAAATGTAGTTACGGTTGAAGTAACTAAATAGGTAGATATTGTGGAATATCGCAACAAGCTGTGATGTATGGTGGATGCTTACAACTGTATTCCACAAAAAGGAACGAATAAATTTTCTTCTCTTATGAAGAGCTGCTTTTTTGTTTTCGGGAAAATTCAAGTGTATTCCCACAAAAAGCCAAACGGCATAATTAACGATGGCTCCATAAATGCTATTTAATATAGCGATCTCCGAGATATTTACTAATAATTGATGGTTTTGTGCTTTACCTTTCCTAATAGGGAATGATACGAAAGTTGTATTTAAGCGTTATTATAGAGCAATCTTTACTTCAATCAGCTTCGATCAGCTTAATTTACTTCAAACTTCATGATATGTTACCAAATTACCGTAGCATATATATACATTAGTACTTGATTATGTGTGACTACTACGCATCATTTAGCTTAAAGTATTTATTACGAATGATTCCGATACATTATTTTTTCACACGCATAGTGTTGTATCAGATTGAAGAGAATTCCTGCGGGACTGTTCATACCGAATTAAAAAATTGCATATCTTATGTAAGCCTAGAGGATTAAAGCACCTGCAGTGATATAAATACCAATAAAGCAGACGAGCTTTGTGCACTAGAATAAATATATACGTTTTAAGGATTTTAGTATTTATTATCCCACATCAGAACAACCGTAAGTGATATAAGTATATAATTATATAAAATCTAGAATAGTCTTTTTCGGTTTAATTTATAGAAGCAGAAACACTATAATTTTGCGCTTAAATTCAATGTTTTAAGAATGTGTAAGAATCTCTCAGCAGAAATGTCCCCGCCTACTTTTCATTAATGTGATACAAAATTCAAAGAAAATCAAAAGTATTCCTTTATATTCATTATATATGTTTCATTATATATAGTAATCCTTTTGCAATTAAACTGTAAAAGTCTCAAGTACGAATTTATTATAATTTAGAAGATTTATAAAATATATGACTTATTCTAATGTCAATATTATATATTTATTTGTCAAATAGAAGAATAAATAAAGGTTTTAAAAATAAACAATGAATATGTAATCAACATTTTACAAACATTTCAACTTCTTATAAATTTGCAGTTCTCGATATTAACAAAAGTCAGATTGACAGCAAAATTATGCATGCGATAATGTTTATATGTTTTTACTCAGCTGTATTTTCTTCAAAATTATTCCATTTGTTTTAATTTGTTTTTAAATATTTTATTGACATTTTAAAAGTTATAGGATATTTTAAAATTCCATATATATATATATATATAAAGGAATGTCAATTTTTTATGAATAATATATTTTCAGATTTTTGTAACTATAATTCTTGATTTAATCATATTGTTTATTATAATGAAGTATAAATTAAAAGAATAGATCTATAAAACTTGATTCAAATTTAATTGAAATGAAAGTTCAAGTCCGAGTATTACTCGCGCTCAGAGGGTTTCATAAAATAAATATAAGAATTATTAACTGTGTGATTAAAAGAATCTTTGCTAGAAGAGTAATAAGTCTTTGTAAAAAACTTTATAACGTAGGGTTGGGTATAGCTGTATATACTAGAAAAGTATGAATGGGTATACCATAAAAGTTCAAAAAGATATGAAGCCCAAATAATACCAAGTATTGCGATTCTGTATAATTTATTTTAATCTTATCCTAATCTGTTAGTGATAAACTTAATTCGGTACTGAGAATAAAAGTAGTGCATATTTAAACTTCATTTGTCATTTCATAAAACTAAATTCAGCGTATTAATAATCATTCCTTTTTACAGTGTAGCTAACACAAAACCCTTGTTCAAAGTTTAAACTTAGCATTGTGCTAAGAGGCTTTGAAAGGATTTCGCAAAACAGGAACGCCGCCGTGTTGGTCCGTGCCGTATTTTTCCAGATAGGTTTTTAATTAATTTTTAAAGACACGGGAGGCGTCTTGAGAGACCGACTCAATGCAAACTTGTTGCAAATCCCACAGTATTTATGTGAATAATTCTAGTTAAATTAGTCTATTTTTAATAATTTGACGTTAATTGCTTTTATGCAGCTGCTAGGCATTCCATTACACAAATATTTTATTAAAAGTTGTTATCTAGGCTTTGAAAACCGATGGAGCAGAGAGTACGCCGTCCCTGTCATTATGTATATCCAAACCGTCCGTGTCTTTAAGGGTTAATATCTCGGATAATTACCGACGATTTCTTCCGAAATTCATGATCAACAATGCTTTTATACTTTTGCTACGATAGATACCTCTAGCTATCTTCAAGACTATTGCTGAATGCGCGCAAATCGAAATTCGAATGTAACGGAAAAATGTGCTTATCTAGAAAACTATGTGACCTAAGGTAATCGTTATTGCTTTCCTGGAAGGTTTAAATTAAAGTCTACTGCCTCAATTTTTTTCATAATTTTAGTTTTAGTAGATTCGGAAATAGAGGGGGGGGGGGACATATTCTTGCACTACATGTTCTATGATATATTCCCTAATATAATACCTACAATTAAAAGAAATATCATTTTTGAGTTCAGCGTTACGAAAACTTTCACACGATACCCGACACGATATACAAAGAAAAGTTTTTTTTTTTTTCAAGTAACTTAATTAGCCCCTCTATATAGTTGCTAAATATATTTGTGAATGTTTAATAATCCGTAAATACATCGGTTAATAGTCTTTATTACTTCCCCAATTTGAACTTTCCCCGTTACATAGTTTACGAGTAAAATGGCTGTGACAGACAGACACAGAAGTGATCTTATAATGGTTCCGTTTTTACTTTTTAAGTAAGTAAACCTAAAATATCCGTGAAACTAAACAGGCATCACCAGATGAACTTCTAAAATTAGACTTTCAATGAGTACATTAAAGATTTTTTTTTCTTTTCATAATAGGAGCATTTTACTTATTTAAAAATTTAATTTGATTAAAGTACTACTAGAGAAAATTTAATAAATAAAAAATAGAATACTTTGTTGAAGTAAATATTTCGTAAGATATTATTAATGCTCTTTATCAAAACTCGAGTAAAGTATTCTATTTCTATAGATAAAATATCTCAAATATAAAATTCCGAACATGATACCCTCTTGAGGCCATCTTTTATAAATTCAACGATATTTTGAAATTTTGCAAAAATATAAAAATGGCAATCGTACACCACATTTAGATTTTTTTTTATTAAATAGAAAAATGGCGTCTCTTCTCCATTTTCAACTCAAATATTTCTTCATTTTAGTAAATTATATTTTATGATGCTTAAAAACCCTGAAGAACTCTCCTCGCATGAAAAAATGTTTAAACACAAGATAATACTTCTAAGATTAATATTTAGATAAATGGGATATGAAATCTGAATGGGCTATGGCATCTCAGATTCTAAATATAACCCAAGAGTCTAAGATATTTGTTTGTTTAAAAATGGTTTTTTTTTAATTAAAATTTTTATTTATACGTATTTTTAAAATACTACAAAATATACCTATGTGTATAAAATAGAAAATACAAGGTATGGAATGTATTGAAAAATTTTATGTCACTATGAATAAAAAGATGATTATACAGTATTTTACTCAAGACTAGTGATACATTTGGGAGGATTTTTTATTAAGAAATCTACCACTAATTCCGAATAGTAGTGTTCGGCGTAATTATACCTTATCCATTATGGCGAATATTATTATTCAAAAATAGTGGTAGATTTCGGAATAGTAAAACACTGCTCAGATCTCAACATTACTGCCGACTTTCAAGTCAGTTAAACGTATTTTGATCGAGTAAATTTATTTAATAAAATATCATACGAATTCAAATTTATGAAAAAATACCCAGGCCTGGAGCCAAAACCATTACATTTAGCTTTTGACAAAGTCTCTGACACAATCCTTTTTGTCGGACATGTTAGTTCAATAGGCAAACCTTTGACAGTTTAAGCCAAAGTTCTTAGGTTCGACTCTCGGGCTGACTTTTCTCTCCGTTGGGAATACTTCTCTTCCTATCATGTCTTTACTAACTGCATGTTTGGGTTAAAAATATTAACGTGTTAATAAAATATTAATTTCTGTGTAATGTCATCTGAATTCATTTAATAATTCGTCTTCTCAAAAACATGATTATTTGACTTGAAGAAAATATATTATTTTGGCAGCTATACAGTGGCTTACAGCTGCTGAATGCCAATTGCAGTTTTTAAAATTGAAAACAGGAATTTTGCTTTTTCAGAATTTAGTGTCGCCCCCGAAGAAACAAAATTGTATATAAATAATAAAACAAAATATATTTCAAAAAATGTCTTTTAAGACTTAAAACACACGCTTTAATTTTATATAAAATGACGTCATCCGCATCCGCCGAAGAATTCCTCATTTGCGACACAGTATTAAACAACATCTACAGTACAGTACGCATATGACGTCACTATCGCTGAATAATACAGAAATCGAAAAAAAAAGATATCGCCATTAGAAAAACTCGACAAAAAAAATATCGGCTATCTCATGATTCATATGCCTTCATTGGTTTGTAATATTAATATAGATACTTAAAATTAAAGTTAGTTTATAATAGCTCGATGCTTCAAATCATTCATTTACATTTTTTCAAAATAGCATGTATTTTAAGTACATTTTTTTTCAGTTTTTATGGGAAAATGGCAAAAAAAGATATAACGGCTATTTTCCAACTATTTTTTCTATTTTCTTCTACAAATATGGAGTACTTGGGTTGCAAAAATTAAACAAATGACGCCGAAAACTACAAAAAATTAATATCTCAAAAATAAATGGAGATGTATTTAAAAGTACTTTTTTTCCCAACACGAATGTATAAAAATTAAAAATGTGCGTTGCTTACAAGTTAAAAAAAATTGCAGTGGAGTATTTAACAGTAGAATGATATATATGCTTTGTTTTACGGCCTGCTTTTACCACGGAAGGTTATTTTTTGGACACGACAATTTATTTGCTGGGAGAAAGAAATAGCATACCGGGTGTTAATAGTATCTTTTATCTTAAGAATAATGAAAAATCGTTTCACGTTGAAAAGTTAAAATTTAATTTTATTAGTAGTAAAAATCCAAATAATTGAAAAGGTTCTTTATTTGAAATTTTGATTAAAACTTGGAAAATGGAAATACAAATAACAATACAGAACAAAAATATATTATTATATGATTATGTGTAGTTACTAGGCAAGATTTAGCTTACAGTATTTATTGCGAATGGTTCCGCAATATTATTTTTTCACACGTATCATAGTGAAGAGAAATTCTTCTAGTCTATTCATAAATAGTTTAAAATTTCATACCTTATCTAAACCCCGAGAATTAGTCCAGCTGCGATGATATAAATACCTCTAAAGCAGACACGCTTAATGTACTAGAAAAAATATATATGTTTTATGGATTTTCGAGTTTATTATCCCGCATCGAAACTACTATAAGTGATATATAAAATCTAGAAAAGTCTTTTGTGGTTTAATTTATTTAAAAAACACTATAAATGTGCATTCAAATTCAATGATTTAAAAATTTATAAGAAACTCTCACTAGTTAAGATGCCCAATGGCCAGATTGGGATTTTGTCAAGAGTGATGTCGTGATAAAGCTCTTACCATGGAGATCGAGGATATGTATACAACTACCTTTCCGAATGCATCAGGCGAAGAGTTATAGGCCGATGTATGTCTGTCATCAATTTATTTCTCCAGGTTTCTAGCTATGCAGGAAAGACACTCTGTATATTAACGCTGCTGGAAAATTTAAGGGACCTTTTACTACTTGAAACATAGAAATTTCAGGCGGAATTTTGTCTCAAAGTTATGGAATATGTGCAACGGATATCATCCTCAAATCTGCTCACTTTATGCTTCCAGTCAGGAAAGTGCACAAAACAAGTAACTGCGGCATACTTCGATAAACTAAGAGAATGAAATGATTGGTGATCAGGACACATTCATGGTTGTAGAGGCCAAACGAATCTACGTTTATGCAATGAGAAATTTGGATTCAACATGGAACATGTTCTTTTCTCACTGGGCACTACAAAATTGAGTCGTTAGACTTTTATTTCTTTAAACAATACAAGCATGTAATGAAGAGAATAGTGTGATATTAAAAAAATAACCAGAGTGTTTGTGGATATGTCGACATGACCACTAGAAAAAGAATAATAAAAGTGCATAAGTTGATCCATAACCAATTCTCTTCGCCTACCTTCGATAACATGCGTCGGCATGCCTTTCAAAAAGCTTTAATTAGATACACGTATTCCGTTTTTCGATCAGTTAAATAGGCATGCTTTAACTTAACTAATAAAAACTGTGGAAACTGCTAAACACGCCCTTTCAGAGTGTGTACCTGGTATTGTAAACACTCGTACTTCAACCATTTCTATTAAGAAATGCACTACCACCCATGCAGCTAAGCATAAACTTTTTTCACTCTAATCTCTGTAATCCGTCAACTCTTTTCTAGCACACAGAGTGTATTTCCTGAATAGCTAGTGACCTGGAGTAATCAAAAGACAGAAATACTTCGGTCTATAACTCTCCACTAGTTGCATTCGGGCGGGTAGTTGTATACATTTCCTTGATCACCATGGTAAGAGATTTCCAGTGACATTACCCTCGACAAAATACCGATGTGGCAGTTGGGGACCTTCCCTAGTCAGAAAAGATTTCTGGGCTTGCTTTTCATTATTGTGGAAACGGAATTCATAAAAAAAACATTGGTATTGCATTATATTCATTATACAGTGAAACATCCATTTAACGAATTCTCATCGTTACACTTAAACAATTCGTTATGAAGAAAATTCGTTAAATAGAAATCAACTCAAATTCATGAAATTCGTATAACAAAATACACATGCATAATAGGAACAATGCACAAAAATGGGAAAATTGTAAAAATGTATTTTAATTCGGGCAGTAACTTTATTTTTATGCAATGTAGGCATATGAGAAAAATTTATTTAGAATAATGTCTGAAAAAACGCATAGTAAAGAAAGGTGAACAATAACTGATGTGTAGCGAAAATTTTCTCTTTTTTCTCAGTAATCCAATTCTTTAGTTTTTAAAAAGTCTGTAATATTACTTTGTACAAGTTTCTTATATAAAATACACTGTTTATTAAAACTTTCGCACCCTTGTAAACATCCGAACAATTCATCTGCTATATTTTCGTGAAACTGGAATCCGCTTCTTACAGTATCGAACGCTTTTAGAACCTCTTCTTTTGAATGGAAAGGGTTAAATAAATTAAAAAAAACATAATTAAGTAAAAAAAATGCAATTTAACAAATTACAACGACCATTTGGAAAATGATTTTTTCGTACGCCATTACGTACGCCATGAATTAAACATTAATAGTGTTATAACACGTAAAAATTGCAAGCTACCGAAATCGCCTGCGACTCGTACGTATTATCCACCTGAAACTTACGTATTATCCAAGCATTTCATTGGTTGTTCGCGAAAAGGCTTTTCCATCGTCAGATTTTCAAGAAATCTGACGGCCAATTTTAAATGAAATTTATTCCTTAAACTTCTAAACATCACACAATATTACTTTTTATATCGTCGTATAGAGAAAAAAAATGTACTTTTAAATGCAATTTGTTTGAAAGCTGCATTTCAATTTGTTTCTGAGTTATTATTTTTTTTGTAGTTTTTATTACTTTTTTGTCATAGTGGCAACACTCTGTTGTCCATCTCTGTTGAAAGTAAAGGGAAATACAGAATACTGTATAGACCAATCACAAAGCGAATAAAATGATGATTAAACCAATAAAAAGCTTCAGATATGCTTTTGATTTCCTACCCTGACGAAGACAATTACCTTTTTTCCAAATGGTTAATAATTTCAGTTTCATACTATCCGCTGAAATAAATTCGTACACCCATCGCAACAGCGAGCACTCCGTTTGAATGCTGTACACGCACGAATGTGGAATAAACTTCGTTATATAGAATATATTTTTCACAATAAGGAGATTAATTTACACGTTAATAGTGTTGAAAGTCAAGGTTCATCAGAAAATTTCGTTAAGTAGAAAACTTCGTTAAAGAGATGTTAGACTGTATATATTTCATTGTATAGAGTAACCATTTTAGAAGTAAACTGTAAAAGTTATATGCATTATTTTGTTATAATTTAGGCTATTTATAAAGTCTATGGGTTATTTTAATCTCGATATAATTTATTGTTTTGCTAAATAGAGGAATAAATAAAATTCTTAAAAAATGAAAATGTAAACATCATTTTACAGATATTTCAAAATCAATATGCAAATGTCAGATTGACAACGAAATGAGGCATTCAATAATGTTTATATGCATTTCTTCAACTGTATTTGCTTCAAATATATTCCATTTGTTTTAAAAAAATTTTGTAAAAATATATTACTGGAGTTTTAAATGCTATGGGGTATTTTAAAATTCCAAATATAAAGTAATGTCGAACTTTTAATAATGAATGACATAACTTTCAGAACTTTTGTAACTATACTTTTTCATTTTCTGTTAGTTTTATTAAAAAGTAGCAAAAATAAAATCCGTAGATCTATATAACGGGATTCAAAATTATATGTCATTTATTTCTATTTCCCGCATAAAAAAATTCTTCAATCCCATATTTAGTAAAATGAAATTAAATAGGTTTTATCTTTAAAACCCTTCCGCTACAATGAAATCAAAAGAACACAAAGTAACAGCTCTTAAGATTCTGCTTATCTGGGAGCACGGCAGTGCGTCCGCCAAGTTCGCACAAGCCGTAAGCTACCTTTTCCTGAACCATTTCGGCATACTTTTCACCCCCTCATAACGTCGTTTTAGGGAGAGATACAGAAGTTTTTCTTTTATACACATGTTCGTATGGTGAAACTGAACTAAGGTTCCACGATTTTATGTTTCTATATTTAGTAGTTTTCGAAATATTAAATTCCGAAAAAGCACATTTTTGTCACTGACTCACTTCGCATCATCAAATAACTAAGGTACTTCTAAAAGTCGTAGAATCATGAAATTTCACAAGTAAGTCGGGTTTGTAGCACAATTAACCAGAAAAATCTGAAAACACAGAATTTCCGCCTCTAAACCCTTCATACAGGGGGTGTTCATTTGGCCGTAAACAGTTCCTACGCATTAAATTGTGCCAATGTTGGTCGCCAAATCTCGATTACAGAGCTTTGAAGGCGGTCACGTGATTTCAAGCAGAATAACATTTTATATATATGCTTTTCCAAAGATGTTTGTTAAATAGAAAAAATGAATATACCTAAAAATTTTAATCAGTATAGGTTATGATATATTTACGATATTAAAGCAATAAAACATTTAACAAAATATAACCGCAATTCGGTACGTTTCCGATATACAGAAAATAGCCTTGACGAGAAAAGAAATTTGATAATAACGTATTTTCTGGCAACCTATTTACTGTGTCATATACACAAGCAATTTTTTCCATATGCATACAATTTATTTAATGTAAGGAACCCGTTTATTTGTTTTTATATGTACCAACATAAATAATCTGTATATAAAAAATAATATTTTATACATGTATAAATAAAATGTTTATATGTATATATATACATATAAATAACATAAAAGTTCATCAGGTTTGTTTTCGTAGTTGTTTATATCATTTGGCAACATATCTCAGATTCTGAAGTCCAAATTGCGCCAAGATTTTTAAAAAATGCCAAGGTCCCTATAGTGGAAAAATATCCTAATTCCATATGAAAGTTTAAAAATCTCCTTTTAATTAAATGAAATGTGTAACTAATAAACTATCTTTAACGATGTGCGATAGATGCGGCGTCCGAAGTCCGCTGCTAATGTTATTATATTGTATTATTAGCATAGTTACTGTTAATTTATTGTTAATTTTAAATCTGTAAAAGAAAGATTATAGTTATAGATAAGATATGTTGATCGCCAAAACCTGATTACAGAAAATTAGCCTGAGTTATAAAGGTGTTACATGATTTCAAGCTGAATGAATTTTTATATGCTTTTACAAAAATCTTAATAAGGCAAATCTTTCAGTTTATCTGTCCATCTTTCTATCTTTTACTTCCTTAAAACAAAATTTTATTAAAGACCGGGAGGCGTCTGCACAGATCATCACCTCATCGAGTTGACGGCTGAAATTTTAGGATTAGTTAAATATCGATTAGCGTATTGAAATGTAACTGGTCTGCCAAGTCATATCTTTGTGGAAACCACCTACAGACCCGATTTTACGGGTTAATTGGTGGATTTTCCGTTGTGTTTTCCTGCACCCATTCCTCCATGTTTCCAAACTTTTGGATGCAGGAAAATACAATAGTAAACCTATCAGTTAACCACTAAAATTAGGTCTTCAGGTGGTTTCTACTAAGATATGACTTAACAGACCAGTTGCATTTAAATATGCTAATCTAGTTTTAACTAATCCTAAAATTTCAGCTGTAAACTCGATGAGGTGATGATCTCAATAGCACTCTGGTCAATTTGGCAATTATCCCTACTATTTATGAAACACTATTCCTTTAAGTGAGTTTTAGTGGTGTTAATGAACTTATGCATATACATCATACATATTATACATATGCATATAATACGTAATACATTTGCATCATACATATTATAGGTATGTGTATAATACATATGCATCATTATGACATCAGAATAAACAAAACATTTTTTTGTCGCCAAATTTGAGAATTGACATGATATATTACCAAATTTGGCGAAACTTTGCTAAATGTCGCCAAGCTTGGTGAATATATGACGCTAGTGGCTATTTTTCAATGAGTTAATTATTAATGCGAGCCGTCTATTTTAATTTTTCCGCATATCATCTGAATAGTTAAATGATATAACGTACTAATATTTCCAAAGTGCTAAAAGTTGCGTCACTGCCCAAAACCTCTGCTATTGTTATTGTATTGTACTGTTATTATACTTACTGTGACTATGTTGTTAACCTTTACACCGCTAAAACTTCTGTATTATATAAAGGGAATTTACGGAAACTATTAAAGCATTGAAACTGGCAGTTCTCTTTATGATTATTATAATTGTATAATATGTAACCTGTTAATCAATATGTACGTTAGAATGAATCTTCTATAATACGCTTCCTCGCATTTTAGTTTTCGTGTTTCGAGTAAAATTAGCTAAAATCTTAAAATCATGGCACACTGACTAATTCTTCAACACGATCAGATGAGAAGAATGATATATTTTCAAATGGATCATGGCAGTGAGCCGGTAGACCTTCTATTCTTCCGTAATCGAGTCTATTGGAAAGGTTAACGTGAAACAAAAAGATATTAGCATCAATATGGTTTAATGCAAATACAGATATTGTCAAAGGATTTCATAAGAACCATTTCACTTGTACCCAGTCGTATTAGTTAAAATACAACAATTGGCAGTGAGTCCAATTAGAATAGATTACTTAATAGCATTAAAAATTTCCGCATTAGAGAACGAATCGTAACTGCTAAGGAAGCATGCATAAGTGAGTTAAGAGATACTTGTCACGAAAGATGAAATACATAACAACACAAAATATATGATGTGCTTCCATGTTCGTAAAGAGTTCTTGATTTCTCTATCAAAAGCTTCCGAATTGGCGAAAGAATGGGCAAGTAAATTAAATTATGAATCACAGTAACATGATGCAACGTTTAACATGGAAGTAATACGGTAAATACTGCTTGCTAGAGGCCGCTAGTACTTTAATATAAAAAGAAATTAAGTATAAATTTGTAAAGCTCAATAAAATAAATTTAGGTATTTTTATGTTAGCCGGGCGCAAGTGGTAAATTGCCAAATACTGTTCCCAACTCCATTCTTCATATTGCATTCATTTCATTTAAAGATATATACTTTTCAGTCATCTCATTTAAAATAGATGCATTTCCCTCATTTTATTTAATAGAATATTTAACATAGAAATAAATAAATAAATAAGAAATAATAACATAAACCAAAATATTTTATTTGAAAATCAAAGCATTGTTTCTAATTTACACATGTGAAAAATGAAAACTGCTATTGGCAAAAAACAAAAGGCTAATGAGAAGATTTGCTCCCGGCTAACATAAAAGTACCGAAATTTAAGTTTTTTCATATTAATATAGTTTAGAATAACAAACTTGAAAAAACTTACAAAAAGTAGTGATATCCCAACAAAAAGTTTTCGGTAAAAAAAAAAAGCGCCAAGTTCTCCTTAATGTTTCGGCCAGAAAAAGTAGTGATATCTGATGTTCGCACAAGTTAAAAGCCAGACATTCCAAATCTTTCATTGAAAATGGCTTCCTGCGACTTGGCCGTTAATGCCTTCGTGAGAGGTTTTCAAATTTTAAAATATGTACAAATGAGCTACATGCCAACTACATTTTTTGATTATTTTAGGCATTTTGTGACACAGAATACAGAAATAAAATACACATTTGAAAAAAGCATTTAAACAACTCCAGTCTATTTAAATGCTTAGAAGTTAAAGATAACAAAATACTTGTATTCAGGAGATAATATCCCTAATTGCTAAAACATAATTAACATCAACTTTTAACAGTTTATAAATCGAATATCTCTTAATGTTTGCAAACAAACTATAATAAATGTTCAAACGAAAAAAATTTCTTTCGTCAATACACAATATTTCAATATTATACAATGAAATATAATGTAACATATTGTGAGATATGAAGTAAGTAAATTTTGTTTTATTTCTTGGGTTTTACGTTAATGACTTTAGCTTTTGACCGTACAAAATGGCAATTAAACCGCAAGTGGACTAAATGAACTGTAATCAAATCTAATGTTTGTTGAAACTGAATGGTAGTTATCAGAAATCTTTTACTTATAATGTCTTTAAGTGTATTTGCCTCTTTGCATTCTAATATTACTTTTAATATTTAAATAATTCATAAATGCGTAATTTCCAATCATTAATTTTGAAATGCTGTAGAAGGCATTAACGGCCAAGTCGCAGGAAGCCATTTTCAATGAAAGATTTGGCATGTCTGGCTTTTAACTTGTGCGAACATCAGATATCACTACTTTTTCTGGCCGAAACATTAAGGAGAACTTGGCGCTTTTTTTTTTACCGAAAACTTTTTGTTGGGATAAAACATTCTATGAACATATCGAATAACATTATGACAAAAAAAATTATGTGATAGAAAAAAGAACAACAAACTGAAGGAGTAATTCTTGTAAACTGCAATTTGTGTTGCACTTACGTGCAAATTAATGTCTACATGTGTAAAGAAATTGAGATTTCTTCGCCTGAATTATTCATTACCACATGTTTCAAATGGTTTTAATCTCATTTTTTTGTTTGTTAGATTTTGTGATATTAGCAATGAAATTTAATGCACGACCTAGTTTGCTTTTTAATTGAAATTTCCATTCCAGATGGGTTTTATAATCAAGAGATATATGCATATAGATTTATTATTAATTATTTAGATTTTATAGGTTTATACTTATTTATGTCTTTCTTTAGAACCATTGCAGGTCATATATTTTATAGGATTTAGTTATTGCTAATGAAATAATATACCAAGGAAATTAATATCACTCAGCATTAAAAAACTACATGCGTATTTAATCCCGGACAGTAATTAAAAATAAATAATATGTCTTAGCATGTTCTTTTCTCTGTATAATTAATTTCAATTAATATTAGAACATAAGTTCTGTAAAATGTATTGATTAAAAATGTAAAACTAAAAATATAGCAACGAGATAGCATAATCAATTAAAATATTTTGATAATTTATGAAAAACATAAAGTAATAAAAGTTTTAGAGAGTAAATTCTCATAGAGTATAATAAAACATTTTTAGCCGTTAATTTTTTTGTTTCATGTTAAAAAAAGGCTTATTAATCGCAATATTTGGTTCATTAAATCAAGTATTGAATAATTTCAATCCAGTATAGATGCCATTAATTTTGAAAACGGATGCTTCAAAAATCAGAAAATTCGCATAGGACTGTTTTTATTTGTTTCTGCACCATTAGATGTTAAAAATACTAAATAGTATTAAAGGCCATTCTGAACAAAATTTTGTATATTAATACATTTGTCAGTGTCTTTTATGTAAAAAAAAACAAACAAATGTTTTAGTTAGGTTTAAATGCTGATATTCCAAATGTAGGATTTCCCCAGAATACTTCTTTTCAGTACGTTAGTAGTTATATAATAGTCACATATAGTCGTCATCTGGTCCGTTCGTCCGTCTGTCCGCATATAACAGCGCAAAAATTACTCATCTGAGTGGTTTGAAATTTATAGTATATAATCGTTGCAGAATTTTGACAGACATTTCAAATTTTAAGAAAATCGAATAAAAACTTAAAAAGATATTAATAAAAGTTTTCTTCATTCTACTAAATCCTGTCATACGTAATTAGTTCAAAGATATCCCATGACAGATAATGATTCTAGGTTACCATCCTATTTAAGTAGGAGTCCTATTATTCCCGTATTATTAAGTTTAATATATGAAGGCATCAGAAGCCAAGGGGTACAAGTGACAAAATTTCGATTTGGAGTAAATTGAGTTTAAAGATAATTGACGTTAAAGTTGAACATCAATAAAAATTGACTGAATTGAAATAGGAAACTACTGATTGTTTCACAATGGTCTTTGAACTCTTATTTCAATAAATGTAAAAAATGTAGAATGCAATTTTCTTTAAACTTATAATTAATCAATATTGATCAATATTCGGCAAAAGTGATCTCTAAAACAAAACACATAATTAGAAAATCACTTGTATTTCTTTACCTGAAAATAAAAAAGCATATTTCCAGGTCGTCTGTGCACTTAGTTCATTTTTTTTTCAATTTTGTCACTTATACCCCTTGTCTTCTGGGGTCCTCAAAGAGAATCGTAATACATTTTGTATTCATGCATTTTTGCATAAGAGTCAACAGCTATTGCACCCAAATCTTAATATTTATAAATCTAGTTATAGTGAAAGCACCACATTGGCCACATTTGACGTACAATTTACGACTTCCATTATTCGTTTTCTAATACACAAAATAGTAATATGAGAAATTCTGATCCTTTTATTAGATGCCAGTACATTTCATAAATTTAATAAATCCATTAGATTTCTTTCTGCCTTCAAAATAACTTTTAACTTTTCTATAATTTTTGTTAAAATATCCTTTTCTTAGCTGCTATATATAAACACATATAAATACGATAGTGGTTATTTAAAAAAATGTGGAGTCCATCTTTAAAGGTGAAAGAACATACTAAAAAACGTTTTTTTTTTTAAACCAAATATTGAAAAAAGAGGATTTGATTAAAACGAAATAGTAATATTTATTTTTCAAAAAAAATATTTTTCTGATTGTCAAATTCATATTCGTTTTTATGTTTTTTCCAATTCATAGCAGTTTTTAACACCAATTCCGTTTCCCGGATGGAAATACAAAAGAAGAAACACTTATTCACAGTACATCTCTGGTTGTAACCGTAGCTTTCGTTTAAAAATATTAATATTTTTACTTTAAAAAATAATAAAAGTAATATATGGAAGTCGATGATGGCAAACGGCGCGGCTTTTGAAGTTATAATTTCAGTTTTAAGAGAATTGTGTTAGGATTTTTCGCTTTTCTATTGTCGAAACTTCTAGATATCATTTCGTGTTTTAAACGATGGCAAATGATTCTGTGGTAGAATTGTTTTTGGTGTGTTAAAAATATCAAATCATCCAAGGTGCTGTTTGTAAAAATTAACCGGATAGTATGTAGCGGGGTCAGGTGTACGCTACCAAAGACAGTGCCCTAATTCTCTCATCTCTACGTTCCATTGAAAACGTTTTCGCGTAAAAAAAATAACATAATGTAAAATCGAGTATGTACGCTGCCGGAGACTATGAGACACCCCACTCTAAATCTCTTTTATAGAAAATTATCTGAATTCCACTCTGATTCAAACTATATCCTATTATCTATATAACCTATGTCTGGTGCTCTGCCACACTCTAAATTAAAATGTCTGAAATTCAGACACTTAAGTGTCTGAAATGGAGTGTTCAATTTTCAGACATTTTAAAATGTCTGAATTTTTTCAGACACATTTTGCGTCTGAATTTCAGACACTTCAAACGTCTGAATCGCATCCATTTTTTTGTAAGCATCATACGTAGCCATGTTTGACCACGTTGAATCCTGGAAAAATATTTGGCTGTGGTCCTGCCCCCCCCCCCCCCAATACAGCCTGATTTTTTTGGTGCTCTCAGTTTTGGTATACAATTTTCGTTACGTTGATAATTTAAATCTTTTACGACATTGTACTGATTATAATCAATATCGTGAACTTCAGGAGTAGAACAAGATTAAAAAACAAAAAATATTTATCTAAATATTAGATTTTTTAAAATTTATTTTGTTTTTAACCTTATTTTACTTTAAAAGTTCAAAATATTGATTATAATCAGTACAATTTCGAAACAGATTTAAAATATAAGCTTTACAAATATTGCACATCAAATTTGGGGGCACTACAGTCGTAGGGGGACGGGGCACTTTCCAGTTTGCCCTTCCTTTAATCAAGAAGTACTTTTGCAAAAAACGCAACCCTGCATTATAGTTGTCTAAATTGAGATGTCCGGTATTCGGGAGTATCCGTTGTGGAGGTTAATGGAGATTCTCGAATAGCGAACACCTCTATTTAACGAATACTTTTTTAATCAGCAGACATACATATTTGTATATTTTTACCTCAAAAAAGTAGACATCTCCAATTATCGGACAAATTCCGCGGTCCCGAAGTGTTCGCTATTAAGGGCTTTTAAGGTACATAGATAAATATATATATATATTTTATAATCTTGTCCTACTCTAAAAGTTCAAAATATTTATTATACTCGGTTGAATGTGGAAAAAGATTTAAAATATCAGATGTACGAAAATTGCAAAAAACCCACCCCCCACCCCCCACCCCCAAAAAAATTAAAATATAAAAAAATATATTGCCACATAGGCAATTTTACATATACATCACTTGATAATCACAACAGCCATTTAACTATGAATAATGAAAATAAATAAATAAATATTCTACTTTAATAACATTGGGGAAAAAATGACTTTGGTATTTTGTTAAATATATTTGCGTTTTTAAACTTGTCCTACTCTAAAAGTTCAAAACTTTCATTATAATCAGTGCAAGATTTAAGATATCAGCTTTACAAAAATTCATGCAAAATCCCCCCCTCCCCCCCAAAAAAAAATGAAAATACTTATTTAAAAATTATGTTTTTAAAAAATTTATATTTCCACATGGACAAGTTTTTATGTAGATCAGAGGGTACTCACAAAAGCTATTCAACTATCAATAAAAACAAATAAGTACATATTCTATATTAAAAACATGAGGAAAAAATAACTTATGATTTCCAAACTTCTTTCGTCTTAAATATATACAGTAACATCTGTCATTTTTGTATTTTTCGTATAAGTGCATATAAATAAAGTTACCACAATTTTAAATACGAAATCTACCGGGTGTCCCAAAAAGGACTGACTGATTTTAAAATTCAATAACTTGTAAACGGTGACAGATATTTAAAAAATTCTTGCAGGAGGGTTATGCATAAGGTCAAAAGTTTTTTTACAGTGATTTTCAATTTTAGTTCGAATTACAAACAATAGATGGCGCTACGATCGATAGACGCTAAATTCAGACTCGGTTTTTGGTACTTCGTGGCCCGGATAATACATTTCCATCTCCTTTTTCCACATAGAACAAGATAAAGGACCAAAAATCGAGCCTGTATTTAGCGACTATTGCTTACAGCGCCATCTATTGTTTGTAATTCGAACTAAAATTGAAAATCACTGTAAAAAAACTTTTGACCTTATGCATAACCCTCCTGCAAGAATTTTTTAAATATCTGTCACCGTTTACAAGTTATTGAATTTTAAAATCAGTCAGTCCTTTTTGGGACACCCGGTAGTTAGAGGTTTTTACTTTTTCCCATTATAAATTTCAAATTACTTTTTTATTAAAAATAATAAAAAAATCAGTATTAGAGTTGATTGCAAATCAAATACATATGTATATTTTTACAGGCAGGTTCATATAATAGACCAGTCTCATTTACTTTATTTATCTTTTTTTAATCTGCGGTTTTATGCCAGGAAGTAAGAAAGCATTAGGTCATCTTTCAAAGTTTTTTTTTTTCTTTACTTCCTTGTGGCCGTCATTTACTGCGAGATAAAAATTATCCATTGAAATTGAAACTAAGAACTGACATTGAATATATAATTCGTAATAAAAAAGAACGTCATAAGTTTAAAAATATATACTTCTAGAATTAGTGGGGTTTTTTGCGAACAGATTCAAAACTAATTAAATTTCATGCAGGATTTTGTTTAGTACAATAAATAAAATCATAAAATACACTAATTTTACTACTATAAAGAAACTTACTTGAGTTGCTGCAAGAGGTAAGAAATATTCCTCGATTTGAAATTTTAAAAACTACCACAACCACAGTGAGGGAGAAAGACTTTCATCAGTTTAAAAGGTAATCCCATAATACATCCGACTAGCCATATTTAAAGGATGAGATGTTTCATCCTAAAAACAGGACCCGCCAGACAAAAGTTTCTTTTTTTTTGCCAGTTTCGACAGGACGAAGATGAATAACACAATATTATTGATATAAATTGATACGAGTTAACACTAAGCCCATTGCACACGCTTTGTAGAATTTCCGGGTGTAATCTTCAACCGCCGTCTACTTCTGTTCTGTGTCTATCCCGCCCTTGTATCGACGACAGCTTCTAAGAGACATTTGATGTCGAGCACACACGTCAGATGTATGTATTCAATAAATAAATACTCCAAGTTAATACGAATTAAAATCACAGTACTTCACATTTCGCAAAAAACGAATTAAAATACACGCGTACATAAAAACAAACTTTGTTTGAATTACAACGTATACCACTTCGAACGAAGACATCTAAAACGCATGCGCAACTGGGAGTGCTAGTGCCCCCTGGTGGTTATTGCGTCGGAAGAATCAAAACATCTTAAATTAAGACACGTTTAAAGCAATGAAGTGTCTTAAAATAAGACGTTTGCGGATATTTTAGACATTATTCTCAGTTCGTTTACACCATGGTCATAGTAAGACGCTTATGTATCTTAAATTAAGACATCTATAGTGTCTTAATTTTCAGATTAAGACACTTAAGTGTCTAAAATTCTTTTTCAGTCACATATGTGTCTAAATTTAAGACGCTTCTATTTGCAGTGCATAACCGTCTGAATCGTTGTCTTTACGAAATGCATTTAGGGTAAATCTATGATAGATGACCATAGTTTTTAAAGATTGAAATAAAAATTTTTAGAATGCAAATAGAAGAAATATTTATACATATCTTAAATTCTTGTACATATGCTCTTAATATTTTATGCAAAAAATAATGAAATATTGAAAAGAAAAAGTGTTAAACAATATTGAAATATAAATGGCAAATGACCATCTCTCCTTAAAGCCGAGGAGAGATGGCCATCCGATACAAGAAATAGAAAGTGAAGTTAAATAGCAAAAAATAACACATTTCTTATAGTTAATAATGAAAAACGTATAGCAATCTGTAAAGATGCAGTTATATGATGGAGAATGAGTTAATAAAACTCGCAATTAACAAAATTTGAAGTATTATGCATTGTATCAAGACATCCTTTTTTAATGTGATACTATATTGTTTTGCACAAACAACAGAGTAATCCTAATCCAATTCTATTTACTCGGAATCTGTAGAATCTGATAACTTAAATTTATTTCGTTTTCTTCGCCACTCGAAATGTCGTGTTTTTTTTTTTTTTTTTTTTTTTTTTTTTTTTTTTTTTTTTTTTCTCGCGCGTTAATTTTAGACGTTTTAAGTTAATTTAGGTAATTTATCAACTTTATCAGTTTCTGTTATGAAAGTTTTCGACTTTTTTCAGCATTTTCTGAAACAAATAAATCGCTCGGTCTTAGTACATTATTATTATTATTATTGTTAAAATTTAATTAATTATATCAATTAATATATTTATAAACATAGACGTTATATATTTATTTTAAATTTAATTATATTTAGTTAGATTCCTCACTCCGTATAATTTTGAAATAATGATTAAAGGTGGCCATCTCTCCTGAAATGGAAGGACTGACGTTCGCCTAATTTAAAGCACTAATAGCCATTGTACGTCTTTGTTTTAGGCTTAGAAGTAAAGATTAGATTATATATGTGTCTTAAAAGTCCACATAGTTGTATATATATAACGTACGTACTGCAAAACAATCAGATACTTAAGTCAAATATATATATATATATATATATTCAACCACTAAACTAAATAAACATTAAAATTACACTTACTTTTTATAATCGAAAAACATAACTGCACGTCGCAATAAATAATCTCGTTGAACTATTTCATACAAACAAAGTTTATGTTGCAGTCTATGATCAAAATTTTGAAAATATTTAGACTGACCATCTCTCCTCTATGGCAATCCATCCTAGAGTTGCAGGGTTACACTACAATCTAAAGTATAATATGCAGCTTGTTTACATATAACATAGAAAATTTCTCAAAAATAAATGCGATAAATAAACATTTTATGTAATAATGTTTGTTTCCCGCATAATGATGTTAATCTTCAGAATTTACGTACACACATATGCGTTATAATTTACATGCTTTCAGTAAAGCATAAAAATATTCTTAGCCAGTTAAAAATTCGCTGGCATTCTGGAAATTTTTCTATTATTTACTTTCTTTTTAAACCCAGTCTGTTTTCTCTCTGTTATGCCTTTCTATCGTCTTACAAGTGTATCATGAATTAAATTTATGAGGAGAAGTTCGGTATGAATATTCATAAATGTTCTGAAATTTAAAATAGTCTTTGTTTATTTAACGGCATATTTTATTTAGAAAAGTTTCCATATGTGTATTTAATAAATTTTGCTTACAAAGCGATTTTAGTGACTTTCTTTGTTTTATGTATACTATTAAAGAATATTTACTATGGCATGAAATATCATAAAAGTTTAAATTTATGAATTCAATGTATTTAAATGTTCATTGTTTCATTATCTGAAAGTTCTGTTTTCTCATATTAAAATCTCTTCCTTAAACGTTTAAGAAATTACTTAATAACTTAAGTACATAAATTAGCTAAATTACTACTTTGGAATGTAACGAATCTTTATTGTTTTAGACATTCATGAAAAAATATTATGTTATTTAAGCAAATTTAAAAGCAGATTTTATTCCTTATACAGTTAGAAGTAAATTGAAAAAATATATTGCATTATTTTAAACCATTTCGTATCTCTGTTAATAGAACGTATGTTTTGAACAAAATAATCTAAGCTATTTTCTTTAAAATGAGATTCTCGTGTGTTTCTTAAAATTATTAAGTTTATATTATTTATTTCAAAATTTGATCATATTATCGTTGAAAGTTTAGAGAGGAAAAAAAATTAAGGAACGTTTTATTTAGAAATTTATGAGAACTTGAAACTACTTTATTTTTAAACTAGTGACGGATATTGTAACAGGTCTCCCCTTAAAATGTTTTTCGAATTTTGGTCAATGTGTCGATATGATGGAAATAGAATTATGTCTTGTAGAATCATGATAATGCTAAAACTGCAATGCACACTATTTAATTAATTTACCCTTTTTTATGATCCTTAACCCATTTGTGCCGGAATCTCTGTTTTCTCAAATTTGTTGATAAAATCATTTTAAAATGTAAAATAAAATCATTTTAAAATGTAAAGAATATTCAGCTACAATATTTTTGTATTTATTTGATAAAATGCACACGTACTAAATGTGGGAATATTTATAAGATTTGTAATAATATAATATGCATAATTATATGTTTTGTATAAATTTATATAAAATAAGATTTTAAATTGCATATTATATACTATAATTAGTATTTTCATGAACTACTAAAAAATATATAAATTTTTCTATAGAGACTAATAACATTATAAGTATTAGTAATAATAAAATATGAATAATCGTATTTAAGTCTTAATTTTTTTTTCATAATCAACTTGAAAAGGACTTTACATAAATAACTGTCACCTAAATGGCTAATAAAAATATGTACCCATTTGGGCCTAGCGCGTATTTTGTACATTACAAAAATACATAAAAAATAGGCTTGAACATATAATTTTTCAATTTTAAAAAATAAGTATTTCAAGGAAATCTTCAAGCTATGATTATGACTTATTTATTTGGATCCTTTGTAGAAAAAACACATATAAACTTACTTTTTACATTTCGCCATCTTGAAAAATGAAAAATCTATAAACTCCGAAAAAAGACTTCATTTAGGCAAATAAATTTTCATCTTATGCTGTTACCTTCGGTAATAGATAAAGACACTTATAGTCAAATATTTTAGACAATTTTCCTGTTATAAAGAAGAAAATTATAAAAATTTATTAAAATTCAAAGCGTTCCAAAAATGGGACGTTAGGCATAAGTGATGTTAGGTGAATTTCATAACAAGTTGATTCGCTTTCTCCGTAACATAAATAGTTTTCTACTGTTGTGTCACATACAGTGTAAAGAAAGTTTTGTAAATCATTACTGAAGCTTTCTTATGGAAATTTGGGCATGTCTTCACATTTTGAGGTTCTTCGAATACACTTTTGCTATTATTACAATTACCGCTTATGCAAATATTTTGATATCATTTAGATTATCAGGACTGTAGAGTCCATTTTTAGTTTTTATTTTAGAATGATGTCTAATTGTGTGTACGTGTAAGAGTAAACACGATAGTGTTCTAACTGGGTTTTTGATTGAGCTTCTATGTAGGGAATACCTTAAACGTCACCGTCGTACAAAATGTATCAATTTTTGTACGAATCGGACAATGGTTTTGATATCGCAACCATTTTAAAATTATCTTTCAACTATTTTACGCCAAGAGAAAGCTGCTAAATATAATTTTTAACTCAAATAATTAAATAGTTTCATTATTATCATCATCTTATTCGACAATCGTATTTCACCAGTACGTGAGTTTTTTTCTTTTTTAACAAAAAGTTCATCCAATGAGTTTTTATCAACTGATAAAAGTACATGAAAATTTTAATATTGAATTTTGTTAAAGGAAAATGGCAAAATGCCTACACTTTAAACAACTTAAAAGTTCCATTAGCGTGAGTATGTAAATTCTATATCTATATTTATTTCTATCTATAGATCTTAATCTCAGCACAGGCGGAAACTAAATTCATCGAAAATTTCTTCATAATTAAAAACAAAATCAGCTTTATGCATGAAAGTGACGTTTTCTTTAGAATATGAGGTCATTTTCGACAGTGGAAATAATTGGCCTTTGCAAAATTGGGATCTTATTTTTTTTCTCTATTTTTCTTTTACAATTTATGTGAACAATTGTGTTCTGTAAAGTGTTCGGAAAGTCGAGAAGAGTCACTCCAAAATTTAAAAAACTGTGAAGTAAAGTGTAATATTTGCTGAAATTTTTATGTATACTGGCAAAGTTACGTAAATTTCCCATGATTATAAATGGGTTTAAAGAGATTTTTCATGAATTTCACGTTTAATGATTCCAAGTTGCAATATATTAAATATTTTTTCTCATTGTTTGTTTGTTTTATATCATGGTATGATGAAAATGGAGATATATATTGAGGTATCATGACAATACTAATACTACTGTACATACTTTTCAATTGACTCGCTATCTTTTGGACAAATTTTAAGGTACATTTCATTAAATTGCGGTTATCGTTTTCAGTAACATAAATAGTTAACTATTGTACAGTCAGATATAGTGCAAGGAAAGTACCAGGTGAGTCAAAGGTTCGTTACAACTTTAAGAACTCTTAAAAAAGGAAGAAATTGTGATAAAAGAATGCGGTTTGCAAGAAAGGGCTCCCAAGGTAGTCGTTGTTTTAGCAGTAAAAACAATTTTAGTTAAAAAATCATCTGTCGATGGCGCTGACGACCCGAAACACAATGAACAGGACAACATTTGTATCGTAGAATGTTCTGGAGGACATGTAATTTTTTAACTAAATTTCTTTTTGCTGCTATAAAAAAAAAAAAAAAAAAAAACCCGGAAACCTTGTGAGCCCTTTCTTGCAAACCGCACTCCTTTATCCCAATTTCTTACTTTTTTAAGAGTTTTTAAAGTTGTAACGAACTTTTGGTTCACCGGTATGTTGTAATCATTATTAAAACTTCATTCTAGAAATTTGGGCATGTGTTCACATTTTGAGATTCTTTGAATATATTTTTTTCTATTTTTACGGTGATTGTATATGCGTATATGCTGTGCAAGTATGCATGTATGTTGCTATGTTTTACATTATCAGGACAGCAGAGTCCGATTTTGGTTTTGAGAGTGAAAACAGTGGTGTTTTAACTGGGCTTTTGATTGAACTTCTATGTGGAGAATATGTTAAAGGTCACCGTCGTACGAAATGCATCAATTTTTGCAGGAACTGGACACTGATTTTGACTGGTTCTCTAAAGTGTTTACAGATCACACAATGTCCTCATATATTAGTATGACTAAACGTCAAAATTTGAAAGGTTAAATGAACACAAAAATTATTTGAAGTTTAATGGATTTTGAACAACAATCTCAAGGCAGGTCCTTAAGCAATTTATTTCATTTATTGATTTCGGTCAGGCTAAGAATATTTCGAAACAAGTTATTCCTTTTAAATCTGTGTTCCCTGATACTTTGGAAATTCGTTTAAAGAACCAAAAAATTTGTAACTATAATGTTTCCTTTCTCATTCCTGAAATCTGGCATAGTATTTTGAAAGAAATATGAAATTTCCATGTTTTTCTAGCCCTTTATTTTTTTTACTTTGAATAACAGATGGCACCACTGAGTTGTTTTTAAAGGATTTCCGATATTTCCTTTGAGATTTTCTCAGTTTGAATTTAATTTTTTAGGATGTAGCATATTGATTGTTTCCTGCCTATTTGTATTTTAGAAAACAATTACTCCTAATGATGGTTTTAAAGAATAAACCGAAACATTGAGATTTATTTTACTCATGTATTTTCATAACATCTTTTAATTTATGAATAAATTATACATTGGATAACAACATGTATATTGTGTAGTACGCTTAATTTTACTCGTCGAAATGTTCTATGTGCCCTTAAGTTATGAAATATCAGACGGAAACAAATTGAACTATTTATATTAACTTAAGTGCACACAGATTTCCATTTTCACAATTGTCTATTCGCGATAGAGATATATTAGAAAAATGAATGATTGAAAATCATTTTAGAAACCATAAAAAATGGATAAAATTCGATAGAATATTCAAACAAATTGCAATGCAGTTTTAAAACACATTTCAGTGGTACGTATTTTTTTCTCTATTAGGGTGGCACCGCCTCCTTGCAAAGCTACGCTCACCAACCCACCACGTAATCGCTTCACGATTCCATTCTGTATCGCGAAGCAAGTCCTATTTTCTGCCCAACCCCAGATTATTGTTTGTGGTGAAAGAAAATGTAAAAAGTTCAATTAAGCTCTATACATAAGCTAATATCAGTTTTTGTTGCATTGAAATATCTCAATTTGTTGATTTCCTGCAAGCGAGTAAACTCTATTGTATTTCAATGGGAGTCTATGGAAATTTGGCAAAATACTGGAAATAGCTCCAAGTTGCCCTCACTTTTGGCAACTAATTTTGGTTTCCAAATTTGGCGATATATTGCCAAGTTGGCGACTATGTTTTCGACGTTTGGCGACAGAGCCGTGTCTCTCCCCTTGGAAACCCCTCTTATAACGTCATAAAACTCTGACCAATCACATGCATTTCGCGATATCGACGCAGATTTTCATTGGACCGTTTCCAAAGCGTTATTTTTTTATATATATAGAAGGATTTGACAGTGTAAAAATTAAAAATGTGCGATGCTTAGAAGTTTAATAATTTACAGTAAAAGTGAAATGCAATCGTCTGCTGTTGCCTTTCGCAAAATGACGTCAGCGTTATGCACAGACACATTTGATCTTTATAATATAGATAGGCACTATTACTAACATACTTGTACTAGTCACATTTTTTATTATTAATTCTGACAGATTAGGTTAGGGGTGCATTGTTTTCAGTATTGTATACACTGCTACACAAAAAATATACATACCGCTAAGAATTTGCCGATTTTGAAAAATATGTTGACTTTTGTGAAAAGAGAAAGACATTAGTTGAATGTAAGTCGTAACTGAAACGATACAAAATGGAAAACATGCATATTTAATTAATAGTATAGGGAAAAATACAGAGAATGTTGTTTCTTGCCAATAGAAAAGTATACATACCCAGCATATAAAATAAACGGTCAAGTGCGAGCATTACTCGCGCACAGAATGTTCCGTAGAATAAATATATGAATTTGTAATTGTAAAATAAAAATAAAAAAGTTGCTAAAAGAATACTAAGACTTTGTAAAAAACTATACAACGTAGGGTTGGATATAACTGTATACATTAGAAAAATGTAAATGGGTATACCATGAAAGTTCAAAGAGATATGGAAAATAAATAATATCAAATATAGCTATTCATATAACTCTTTTTTAATAATATCCTAATCTGTTTATGATGAACTTTATTCGGTACTGACAATAAAAGCAGTGCATAGTTAAACTTCATTTGGCATTTCAGGAAACTAAATTCAGCGTAGTAATAATCTTTTTTTCTACAATGTAGCTAAAACAAAACCTTTGTTTAAAGTTTAACTTTGGCATTATGCTAAGCGCGCTTCAAATTGAGGTCTCAAAGTTGCAACGCCGCCTTGGTCAGTGCCGCGATTTTTCAGATAGGTGTTTAATTAAATTTTAAAGTCACTCGAGGCGTATTGAGAGATACAATCAATGCAAACTATCGCGAATCCCACAGAATTTATGCGATTTATTCTAATTAAATCTTTCGAGGGCGATGCCCTTAAAAAACGGACATCTAATTTTAATTACAAAACAGACAAACGGCACCAAGAATATTTAATTAAAATTTTCCTTTTACAAATTTGGGCAATTACAAATTTGCCCAACTCTATCCAATACTATTAATTTTTTATGTTGAGAAGACAAGCTGAAGACAAGCCACGAGCAGTGAATGCTTCCCATACCATTAAGCTACCTCCTGCAAAGTTTCATATAGCAAATTACCTCTGTTTCTTTCTTAAGGGGACCGTGGACCTTTATTTGAACAAAGTTCGACCCAAATTCGACATTTTGTTGTGTGTATCATTATTCTTCCATATATCTCTTCTTACCTCATTCGTGAAAAACCGCATGCAGATGAGATTATTTTACGCAACGTTGCAAGTGTTTTAATTTTGTTCACAAACTATTTTTTGGACTTTTAATATACTTTAAATCTGTGTTTATCAATAGTGATGTTTCGGCTTTTCCAATTTTTTTTAAATGTTCCTTGTTGCTTAATTTTTGATAAAAATTCGTGAAACTGATAAGGAAGAATCCTGATATTGCTTGAAAAGAAAACGTGTATGCATTTTAAAATTCGACTTCATTAAGACAATTAAATTTGATTTTTCGCTTATAGTAAGGCAGCATTTTTATGAAAATCGATATGGAATTCAGAAAAATATCTCTAAAAAAATAACTATTTAAGGGATTAAAAATTCGATACACATATTTGTTTGTAATAAAGTTTTACGTGATTAAAATTTAAAATCGAAGAAATGTCTAAAAAATTAAGACGCAAGGAGCATTTTAAAATTTCGTTTTAAAATTAAGTTTTTTTTTTTAAATCTTGAAAGTATAATAAGATTGGAAATTTCTTTTACGTTGTTCTGTATTCTTATGGTGAAATGTATATTTTCACAAAATTTCAAATCTCTATTATAAAAATTAAAATATTTTTTTTTCAAACGTCCACTGCCCCCTTAAATCTCGCCAGCAATATGCGAAACCTCAGCTCCATCAACTTTGAATTTGTTTTCTTCACTAAAAATAATCTGAAAAATAAAATATTCATTTTTAACATTTGTCTTATATGTTTAATTCATAAAGAAAAAGGATAGAACTTACGTTTTTCCAGTTTCTATTCAAGTTACTACGACGAAATTGCAATCAAGTTTCTTTGTGTCTAGGTTTCAGACATGGAGTAGGTTTAATTTTGCAAAATATTTGAATTGAGTTTCATTATTCGAAGAACGTTATTCCATGAAACGTTGAGCTGTAATTCTATCTTCATTTCATTTGATACAGCCCTAACAGTGTTCCGTTCTTCGCGTTTTGAAATTTTTCGAGGACGGCCAATTCGCTTTTTAAGTCAATAATTTTGTAGTTTCGTCAAAAAATTTTGGATTGCACCGACAGGACGTTTTAATTATTTTGCAGGGATAAATTGACAAACCTACGTTGATAAATCTTATTGAAAGCATGCCATCCCGAATTTGGGATAATCCTACGTCACGAACGTCCTTGCAATCATTAGTTTCTTTTCGTAACTACCAAAATAAACATTGATGTCTTATTTATGCTGGGTATGTATACTTCTCCACTGACAAGAAACCACATTTTCCGTATTTTTTCCTATGCTATTAATTAAATATGCATTTCTTCTTTTGTATTGTCTCAATTACCACTTACATTCATCTAATGTTTTTCACTTTTAACAAAAGTAAATATATTTTCAGAATTGACAAAATACTAAGGGGTATGTATATTTTTGCATTGCAAAGTATTTTTGTTAGTGAAATAACATTAACAGTTTTCGGTACATAAGAAGGTAAAATGCACAATTGAATTTGATCTTACTTGAAAAAGTAAAATCATCGGATATTTTAAAATAAATCAATACATTTCAATATGCCACATAGAATACTGTTTATTGTTGAAATACTGAAAATTACAATCGATTCATTTGAAAACATGCAATGTGCTTCTCCTAAGATTTCACTGACAAAAATTTATTCCAAGTAGATTAAAATAGGACATTTTTTAAAAAAAATTTCAATCAAATTATTCCACATTTTTTTTCATGATAAAGTATGCTATTTATATAGACAAAAGTAAATCATTCTTATTTAAAAAAGAAACATCTAACTGTATGTTTTTAAGTTAATTAAGTTTTTAATGCAGTATCTTATAAAATAACTAAATTAATGACACCAGAAATTACATCTTTTGACAAGAAAAAAAAAAAACATTAATCCCACATAACGATACAAATAAGAAAAATACACTGAACAACGATAGACCAAAAAGTAGTTGTGTTTAATGCTGGTATACCATTAAACCTATAGTCGTATAAAAACTGAATTACCTCTGATTTTCCCTCTGAGTGTAAAAGTTCCCAGCGTTAGCATTTGAACCAGGGATCTTTGGCTTAAGCTGCCAATTCTCTGCTAGCTGAGGTATACTGGACAAATCTTGCAGGCACAATTCACGCATCACCTTTATTGGTAATGGCTTGTGGTCTGTTACCCGAAGCATGTTAGCTCAGTTGGCAGAGCACTGGCAGCTTTTACCAAAGTTCCTGGTTCAAATCCTGTGCTGGACACTTTTTCACTAAATTTGAGGAATGTAACTAGTACGCTTTATTTCTCAGTTGGAGAATAAAATAAATTAGGTGTATTCAAAAAATCAGAGCTAAAACTGCATAATTTTATGCTTATGGAATAATATAAATCTACAGTCTGCAATTCGTTGAATGATCCGGTGTAATTTTGCTTATGTTGATCTAAATAATTCATTTTGGACGCTAGAAGTAGATATAAATATTTTGAATTATTCCTTAATTCATTTTAAAGTTTAAAAACAAATGTTTTTTAATTCAAGAAAACACGATACGCTTATCCGAGAACACGTCTTTTTACTTTCTTCTATCTTTACAAGAAGAAAGTATTGGTTTCATGAAAATTTTCGAATTCCAGTTTTCGACGGATTTACACGTTTTATGGGTCAGAGATTTCAAAAAACATGTTTTTACAAAATGTCTGTCTGTCCGTCTGTATGTCTGACTGTGTGTCGGTGTGTGACACAAATTTTGTGGCGCTCTATCTCAAGAACTAATGCACGGAATTTAATAAAGATTTATATTCAGGTAGTCCCTGATATAGATTGGTGTTGATTAGTTTTTGGTGAAAATCGCCCTGCAGGTGGCGCCGCTATGTAGCATTTTGCAGGATTTCCGCAAAAGTTGTATGTCAAGAACTTATGCACGGATTTTTATAAAACTTCAGACTCCGTCAGTCCTTGACATGAATTGATGCTGTTTACGTTTTGGTGTAAATCGCACAACAGGTGGCGCTGCTATGCTGCATTTTGCAGAATTTACACTATTTTCGCGGTAGCTCTATCTCAAGAACTAATGCACACATTTTCATCAAACTTCGGATTTAGTTAGGCCTTCATATGAAATTATGCTGACTACGTGTTGGTGTAAATCGCCCAATAGGTGGCGCTGATGTGCTGCATTTTGAACTATTTCCTCAATAGCTCTATCTCAAGAACTAATGGACGAATTTTCATCAAACTTCAGATTTAAGTATAACTTGATTATTATAGCTGCTGATTTTGTGTTGTAGCAAATCGCTCAACCGGTGGCAGTTCTATGCTGAATTTGTCATGATTTGCGCAATCCCTTTATCTCAAGAACTAATGCACGAATTTTTCTCAAACTTCATATTCAGTTAGACGTTGACATAATTTGGTGATGATTAGTTGCTGGTGTAAATAACCCAATAGGTGGCGCTTCTAAGCTGCATTTTGCTGGATTTACACGATTTCAGTGACAGTCATACCTCGAGAACTAATGCACGGAATTTCATATTTTTAGAATTATCATGATGAACACAGATTGCCATTTAATTTGGCACTGAGGTAGTGAATTTTGAAGTATTGACATGTATGAGATAGAAGAAAGTTTTGTGATGGCCACAACATACAAGTTTTTCAGATGTGCCGTTTTTATGAATATGTGTAGATAATATTAATGAAGTTTTTTAAGTCAATGAAACTATCAAGAGTAAATCATTTAATAAATTAGTATATGTTAAAGATAAAAAGACCGAAAATTTTACTCAAGTTTTATAAAAGTATTTTACACAAGTATTTTAATTTAGAATTTTTATTTAAAACTGTTTAACTTGTTAGTCCACCAATAAGATCACATTGTTCCATTGTTCCGCATTATATCTCTATTGTATATTTTTAATTTATTTTGTGAAGAAATTTCTGGTTCGAACCGAAATATATTCATTAGATAGGGGTCAAAATAACCCCTTGTGGTCCTTTTAGTATTAAGATGTTTTCATTAAGTTGTAATTACAATATCATTAATATTGTACATGGCGATTATAGATACCTTGTAACGTCAAAATTTGCAATTTTGGAATTACTGTACATTCAATATCCTTTCTGCCGCATGTGACACTTTGTGTCATATGATGTATAGTTATTATCATCACTCGATCAATTTAATGTGCAATTTCGCATTCTAAAGGTAAATACTTGTAAAGTTTATATTGATTATAATGCTAGCGTTGCTATATCCCAGTTGTACAACATTCAAGTAATATGGATAATGTTAACTGATTTCCTCTATGTTATGCAAAATAAATAACTACAAGATACATTCATTTATTTATTTGTTTACTACTTGTAAAGGGTTCCCGTATACTTTTTATGAATATGACAATGTATATTTATTATATATTCGTAGAAATGTAATATGAAATAAATAAAATGGTAATTTTCATGTTGCATTTGAATAATATCATAACGTTTGGATTTTTATTCAAATTTTAATTTTGCATAAACTAAATAAGCATAATTTATTGTAGGAAAACGAAAAATAATTTTTTATAACAAGTACAGTTTTAAAAGAAAGAAATTTTTTTTTCGTTACTGTGATTTTAATATAGTCATTTTTTTCACGTTAATTATATTTTTTAAATTATTATATGTTTATTTATTTAATTTATACAAATAGTTACTTTTCTAAATTTATAACACTTTTAATTTAATACAAAACAATAATTTAATTCAAGAATACTATTTTCTATTAACCTTCATAACTCAGTAATTTACAATATTCTATTTAGTTAATTACTTTTAATTTTTATCTGGATTTTTAATATATATATATTGTATATTATACTTAATAATCCGAAAATGCAAATCGCAGCTTTTCACCACAGTTACTACTTATAATCAATTTCTATACTTATAATCAATTTTATGCAATTTAAAATTTCAAATAAATAATGTTTGTTTGACTAACATGTTTGCTTGATGATGATATTGGTTTGACTATTGAAAATGATGTTTGTTTGATGAAAATTAAGTTTGTTTGACAAATTCGTTTAACTAACAATTTACAATCTACAGATGTTCAACTAATTTCTAAAATATTGAAAATCCGGTCTCCTGATAGGGGAGACTGGGGCTAGTAGGCGCAGTTTTTAGATATTGATTTTCATTAAATTTTTGTTTACGTTTTTTTATAAAACTTATAACTGTACTTTTAAAGAACTGGCATTGGGTTATAAATACCCGGAGTTTTGAGATTGTAGGTTTTGTAGTTTATGTTTAGCGGAAGCCTAAAGTAAAAGAAAATTGTGCGCCAACTTATCCCGTCACGGGGCAAGTTGCCTATACCTATGGGGTAAGTTGGCACACGCTTTATAAAAATTTAAATAAGACACGCAATTAAGAGAAATCAATTTCCTTATTACCAGTAGGTTTAATTAAAGTCATTATCGCCGTAAAATGTAAATTCTAAATCATACAGACATAAAAATAATGAATAAAACATTAACATTGAGTAACTTCTATAGTACTCGATAACAGCATCAGAGTTACAGTTGTCACAAATAAAAAATCGAGTGTCTCAATTTGGGCATGCCTCGTGTGCCCAAAATCTTGCATTGCAACCATTTTTTCAGTGTTTGCTGTTTTTCAAGATATCAGCATACACGAGGCATCGAGCCAACTTGCCCCGTGTTCAATGCACCTACGAGCCCCACAATAAATTTCTTCACAAAAGGGACACGTAACCATCTAAGCATAAATAATCCAAGTAAATCACATATAGGATAGGTACAGTTAATCATACACTAAGAAAAACTGCACAAGTTAAATCGCAATTATTAAGATAAGTATTAGAAATTATATTAAAAAAGAAAAAAAAAAAAAAAATGAAGCAACAAAAAATTACTTATGAGTACAAAAAGAGTAAAATCGTAATAAATGTCCACTGCACTTAGGTAACGCTGCAAAACTACAATGAGGATTGTAAAAACAAGAAGAAAAGTACTCTGTGACTGGTTGCTTAACATGTGATTTATGAGGATTGCGCCTGCTTACCCCTGTAGCCAACTAGACCCAGTCACCCCTACAACCTTTAAATTACAAAGATCGCTTCTAGACGACTTTCTAATAAGCGCAAAGAAAAGTAATGACAACATTTAAATATCCACTGATGACGGTCTTGTGATGGCTGAAAATGTTTTGGATTTTTAATGGTTTTTAATGTATTGTTAAGATATTTCTAATTATTTTAAATAATTTTATAAAAAAATTGCACAAGTTAAATCGCAATTATTAAGATAAGTATTATAAATTAGAAAAATAATGAAGCAACAAAAAATTACTTATGAGCGCAAAAAAACAGAAAAAACGTAATATATGTCCACTGCACGTAGGTAACGCTAAAAAACTACAATGAGGATTGTGAAACTCAAGAAGAAATGTTGTCTATGACTGGTTGCACAATCTATCCACAAACAGGCGATTTATGGGGACTGCGCCTACTTAACCCTGTAGCCAACTAACGCCGGTCTCCCCTATATCATGAAAATTACTTGAAATGTACATTTATGGGAAAGAAAAATATCTTCGTTATACACATAAATTATTGTGCTAAACTATATATAATATTTCGCATTATTGTATAACCATGGTTGTGGTATTGTTGTATAACGTCTTAATCACTATAACATCATATTGTATAACATCCTAATCCTATTTATCGACACGATTAGGTTGATTCCTTACGCAAAATGCTTTTCTTTAGTTTCAATACATTTTATCGACATAACTTTTTTTTTTTTTTATTGTAAACACTCGTTAATGTGATAATATGTATTTTTAAATTTTACAGTTTATGAATTAACTTTAAAAAAAATAAAGATTTTTCAGTTACATTCTGAATTTAGAGTATTACGTTCACAGTCAAAGTTTCAAAAATGAAGCCAAAACTATAGTTGAAACTTCTCCATAGGTATTCTATATTAAAAATGATTGTTCATTACCCAATGCTTTTGAATAATATGTTTATCTTAAATCGCTGCATATATTTATTCAGTACGTTTATATATGAATTGTATGATAAAAGTTTACGCAAATCATGATTTTTTTATCTTGTCAATTGAAGTGATTTTGAAATTGTTTATATAATTAATCGGAGAGTTTCATTGTCACATGCTATTCTTTTTCACCTTCTTTTAAAACCACATTTCCAAATTTTCTCTTCCGGTTGTACGGGAAAAAAATATATTTAAAAAAATATATAATTTTACGCTATATTATAGTAGCAAAATGCATTCGGCACAATTGATTGGTGGATTTTGTGTCAATTACGATGCTTGTTTCTGTATTTTTTTGTAAATTTGATAGTAATTTTAAATTAAGATGCACAACATTTGCATATCTGGTTCTTTGTAATGATATGTCGGTGCATGGGTGAAAGTAAAACTCGTGCTCACGCACATGCAAAAACATTCAAATATTATCCTAGATATAGCTATATATAACCTTAAATCAAAATATCAAGTAATGATTCAAATTTACAAGGGAAGCACTTTTGGTGTTGCTCGCACCTAGCATCGAGACCTGGTGCGTTTTGTAGCCCTATACATAAAAGTTAGAGAACCGAAAAAATTTCTCTGTTAAAATAATATTTTATATACTTTTTTATACTTTTAATTTTTTATTATTACATATTTATTTGTTTATTTCACTCCAAAAGTGAGTTAAGTCGTCAAATATGGCGCTACAATTTTTCCGCCCGCTTTATCCAAAGAAAAAATGTACAGAACATACTACTAGAATTATATCAGATTGCGATTTTTTTTTTAGAATTGATAGCATAAAAAACAAATATTAGGTTTTTATTTTTTTTTCAATGCAAACGATAAATATATAAGTAATAAATATAATTCTATAAAAGCTTCGAAGATCATTGAAAACTATTTTTTAGTGAAATACAAAATAAGCAAACTATTTTCTTTAGAAATCGAATGAAATTAAGTTTCGAATGTTTAAAATGAAATGTTGCTGTATTAAATGGTCCTTCGGTAAAAGTAATCATAAAGTAAATTAATATTTTTACACAATTTAGAAAAATTAGTGTGGCGAAATAGGTCGGACATCGCAATTTCTAGCTATTATAAATTCAGCTATGACATTTGGCTAGGATTGCCGGAGAGCTCTACTTTTGAAAATAAACGCCAACTGTTTCCCCGCCAAAAATATGAATATAAAGTTGCAATTTTTCAAAATCAAATTCGTGGTTTTTTGAAGGATTTATCAAACTTTTTTCAATATTTTTATACTTATTATTAACCAATTTTTATTTTTAAATGCTTTTCTTTAAAAAAATTCAATGTTAATAGTCCGATAAGTGGTCTCGAAAATTGCATTTTCAGAAAGTTATGTTGCTGTATAATCAAGAAATATTATTTTAACAGACAAATTTTATCGTTTCTCAAACTTCATAATATAGGGCTTTAAAATGCACCAGGTCTCAATGCTATGTGCGAGCAACACTAAAAGTGGTTCCCTTGTAAGTACCTAGAGGTTCTTATAGGCTGACATTCTATTGCGCCAGATGAAAAAATCGGAGGGGAATACAGCTCAACTTTTCACGAAAACAATTATTTGAATTCTTTACTAATAAAAGAAAAGTGTTTGTGTGTGTATTATGTATGTCTGTGCGTGAAGTCTAACAAAATTTACTGCACGTAAATGTCTGAAAATTTGTACGAGGACAATCCAAAATAGAGGACCCCTCAAATATTAGTCCATTTGGATAGATTTTTTTTTCAAAAATATAAAATCACACAATTTCGCGGGTGTACGCTAGTGAGGAAACGAAATTGTTTCGTTCGAAATATTTTCGTTAACACTGATTTTAAGTATATTTAAGAGTATTAACATGACGCCATGCGTAACCCGTTGGATCCGCTAATTTATTATAAATTTAAGACAAAAAATAACAGATCACTAAACCAAGTTACATGCCCACTGTGTTCACCTAGCATCCTTTCTTTAAAGACAAGAACTGTCATCATATTTATGTTTTTAAGTTATAGTACTTGATTTTCCAAGTGTACAGTTAATTAGAAAAGTTCTTGATTAACTCCAGCATATTATTTAGTATTTCAATCATACAAATGTTTAAAAATCAATTGCAATTAAATCTTGCTTCAACAAGCTGTTCTCTTTCATAGAAGTATAAATTTGAGAATTATAGACTTATTTGCATCATCAAAACAAAGTTTCTAATAAATATTAAAGTTTATCCAATAAAAGTGCTTTATTTAGCCCCTTCCTTTTCTATGAAATAAAAAATATAGTTTTTATTAACACTAGAACCACCATTATGGTCCATTTTGACTCCTTACCATTTGATAACAGTCGGTTCGAACCAGAAATTTCTTCATAAGGTATGTTAAATAATTGCAGTACAAAAATAGGCTAATTAAATTATTTTAAATAAAAATTCAGGTGCGAAACACTTTTTATAAAACTTGAGTAAAATAGCTGGCGGTTCTAGTGTTAAAGAAGGGAATTTGTTGAACCGAAACTTTTATGTACCGTATAATATGGGATTTTATTATGAAAAAGGGTGTATTAAAGTATACAATATGAAGATTTATTTCTTAAGTTTATTTTGAGATGAAAGACTTTCTTCCAGGAAAAAATTTTATATGTCATTTGATAACTTCACCTGAATAATTTATAGATTTAATATTGAGTTCCCCTTCCCAGATAAAATATTATACCAAAAGTAATGAATCAGAAGAAATTCTTCAAACCGTGTTTATCGGATATATATGTAAAAAGGAAGATTTATACCAAAAGTATGATAATATTTTAGAAATGTATTTTTTTTTTGTTTTTCAATCTTTGTTTTTCAAAAAGAGATTTTCCAGCGACTTTTGAGGTGCGTTCGTAATTATATAAATACGTAGCACCTGTAGTCGTCGTTCAGTCCGTCTGTCCGCTTGACCGTATATAACAGAGCAAAAACTACCCAACCGAATGGTCTGAAATTTTAAAAAGATAATTGTTGCAATATTTTGTCGAGTCATTTCAAATTTTATGAAAATCGGATGTACGAGTATGGTTTAATTACAGGGGCAGTCAAAAGTTTTCCGTTACATTACGGCCAATGGGAAAATATTATTTCAAGTGCATTTTAATGATGTTACATTCTTTCAAACATAATAAAATTGATATGCATTTATCAAGTGCACTAAAATATGCATTCTATACTTTTGCCTTTCGAACAGAATGAAATAGATATGCACTGATGATGTGCACTAAAATATACATTCCGTACAATATGCGGTGAAAAAAAAAAACAACAACAAAAAAAAAACATAAAACTAGTTATAGTAAGAACGCACCTCATTTGCGACGTTTGACGAGCAATTTTCAACTTGTTTTAATTGCAACGTAATATTCAGTAAGCGTGAAAAATTGATATTAAGAAGACGAAAGCCATTTTATTTTTAAACATTTTGATATAAAGAAATTTTTTCATCCTATTTTTTTCAAAACTAAGAAATAACGAATACTTTATACGTCTAATTGAAATGTTTTAAACTCTTTTATCTTGATATATAAATTTCTATACTGCGAGTAATATAAGTTCCCAATCCTTCATTTAGTTTTTTAATTCGGTTAGGTCCAACCATGAAAAAAATCCACGAAGAAAGGCCCGACGTTACTCATCATAAAAAGATACTTCTTAAGCAACGTTATTTAAAATTAAAGTTCCATTGCACGTTCAGACATATTTATGCAAATAATAAAACATTTTTAGTTTATATGTATGCAAAGCAAGGAATGAAAGAACAGCATTATTGATAATTTAGACAAATACATTCAAATGAAGTCTTAATAGAATAAGTAATACACTGTAAAAAAAAAAAAAAAAAAAAAAAAAAAAAAAAAAAAAAAAAAAGGACCAGATTTCCCGTGGGAATAGGAAAAATAGTTGCCCTTATCATACCGGAATAATTTCTGACCCAGCTCGGAATAAAATCAGTAAAATCGGAATAAAATTCGTAAAATTGGAATAAAATCCGGAAAGTACCGTTTTAATGAATGTTTCCTTTTTTTTTTAGGGATTTTATTCCGAGCTGTGTCGGAAAAATTTCCGGTACGATAAGGGCAACTATTTTTCCGATTTCTACAGGAATACTGTTCGGATTTTTTCACAGCGTATAATTAAGATATCTGTAGGTCTCGTTCCCACCCCAAGTCATGTAACTGGCCTGCACCGACAGTACAAAAACAATTTTTAACAAATATAAAAACTAATTAAACTACCCTAAAGAAGAAATTTAGAAAGGACAAGATGAGTAGTCAAAATATTGACATTTTTCAATGAACCTAGCTGGTCAGAGATTAAGTACAATCGTGCAGCACGACGCGATCCTATTTTGATATAATAAATAAATTTATCATGTACACTGAGAAAATCTGCATCAAGTCGAGCCATGCCTGAGCCTCGTCTGGGTTAATTATATTGTGTGGGAGCTGGGCCCAAGCTTAATATTTTTTACAGGCTCGGGTCAGGCGAGACCGAACTTAAGTGTTCCCGAACCATGTAAGACCAACATTTAAAAAAAATACAGAAAAAAATATAATAGCAAAATTACATATTTGTTAACGAAATCTTCGGATATATTTTGGTTTAATCAATTAGCGAAATTTTTAAAAAATCTATTTTAATTTTATTAAACAGCTTGAAAATTATGATTTTTTAACCATTTTTTTACTTTAATTTAAAACTACGTTAATTTTTTAAAGAAACTTTTTAAAAATTATTATTGTTTCTTAACTTATTATCTGTAAAATAAACTAAAATATTGTGTTTATTTTAAATCAAAATGTATAATTTAAGATGCTATAAATTACACACAACAATATATTGTTGTATTATAACCAAATAAAAAAAAATATTTTATCTGGTTATTATATTTTCTTCAGTATTGCTTTATTATGTTTTTTTTTGTCTTCAAAAACATGTGCAAAGTACTTTAAATCCTCACATAACAACAGAGAGCTTAACTGCTTATTATACAGAAGAAAACTTATCAATGTTAAATCGACCAAACTTACCAGAGTTAAATTTCAGATGTCAAAGCAACCAATTATAACCAGAAAATAAATAGAAAATAAGAAGAATGTAATGAAGAAATGCTACAATTTGAAACCAAACTGATCATCATAAGTTATATATAAACAGATATATTGGTTTAGAAAAATGTGTACATACTGAAAAAAAAAAAATCTTCGTCAAACATACTTTATTTAAAAGAAAATCACTTATTATAATACCAGCAAATCGTGTGTCTATGTGTGTGTATCTCAAAACAAGTAAAAAAAATCATGCCTTAAGCATAGATTATGAAACACTTTCCAACACATTCGGAATAATGTAACAAAACTGCACTGTTTAAAAAATTTAAATATTATGTCTAATTGAACCATATGGAAACGCATAATACATTTCAAAACCCAATTTCAGCTGTTCCCATCCACAATCAGAAAATTATACGATTTTTTTCGTTAGCCCTGTATATGATTTATAGATATGATTCTATTAGCTACATGCAAGCCAAAATTTAGTTCACTTAAGAGATACATATACTTCAGTTGAAAATTTAATTTCAGCAATTTCCTCTATTAAGGAGAACGGTACGTGAATACTGTGCAGCCCAGTATTTGAGGTATGCAATTTATATATAACGAGTAAGATGCAAAAAATTAATTAAATTTAAAAGCGGATACCGAATTTTAAACCGTGCACTCCAGCAATTATTACTCAAAGACAGTACAATACTGTAACCAATTTCTTTTGTGTGTCCCTGTAAATGAATAAAAAATGCTATGAATGTCCTGTTATAACGCGATAGTAGTGAAATTCAGTGATTTATATCAGCTCCAATACATTTGAAATAGCATAATGTCATTAAAATTCTCTGCAAACGATTTTTCCCCATATACCATAATGTAATGGAATACTTTTGAGTGCCCCTGTAAACGAACGATTAATCATACATACTTCTTATACAATACCAAACATGCTTTGGTGACCCTAAATAACCCTTATCAATTTCATGAAAATCCGAGTATATTTACGGGAGTTAGAGCTTGGACTGACGGACAGACGGACAGACGGACTGACGGACAGACGAACAGACAAACCGAATGCATAAACACTTTTCAACTTTTTTGGAAAGTGTTAAAAAGATCTAACTATTTCGTTTAAATTTTGTACATTTCCTTTTGGAGCTACGAGAAGACCATCGGCCAGGTTGAGATGGTCACATGTTCGAGAAAATTCGATAAGGGGGTTATTTTGAGGTAACAAAGGGTTAATGCATCTCAAAGTGAATGAAAGTTGAATCAGTTATGAAGTTGCTGGCCAGTCGCATTTTTGGGTGTGTATATACAAATGTTATGTAAAAAAACGACTGTAACTATTTTTATTATTTTTTTATATACTACCTTTTTGGGGTAGGAGTCCATTGGGCAAGGTCACATAATGGAATAAACTCAATTAGTTGGTCATTATGGGATTACTACGGGTCTGCAGCTATTAAGATTTTGAACAGTCGGAAGTAAAAGAAGTCGCGAAGTTGGCAACCACCCGCCAAATTTGGAGATATCTGGCGAAATATTGGTGACATCGAGAATTGGCAAGAAAACCGATTTTCAAAATAACCAATACTAAAACACATGCTCAGCTCCAAATTAAAGAATGTTGCAAACTTTGGCAACATTTTATGAAATTTTCGTCATATTTGGTGAAAAATATAGCTTTTAGAATTTGAAGAAATTTTCTGGAAATTCACAGTAGGAGCCGAGATATATGATTCAACCAATAAGAGTCCATAGAAAGTTCTCGAGAACAGAATTCCACCAATCAGGGCGCATAAGGTCGAAGCCTAAATTCTATGAAGTTGGACAGTGAATCTTTTGATCTCCAAATACACTGGTTATCAAAAATTAATAAAAAGTCACAAAATGCTAGTTTTCAAATACGCGAACACTCAAAAGGAAATAATATAATTCGAGTAATTACTATCTCTACAACACAGCTAGCCCATATAACATCTCATTCAGGTCACACATGGTCACAAGTGTCACAGTCACTACGGTGAAACAAAAAAATAGAAAATTCCATACATCTCATTATGAGTCTCAAATGATCACTATATGTGACTCCACTGAGAAGTCAGTGTGACCGCTGCTTTGTGACGAGTCACCATGTGACTTTACAATGTAGTTACATTGTGACTCTCATGTGACTGTCATTTGTAAACTCAATTTCAAAGTAATCGTAAACGCTGCATTGAGATAAGTTACCAAATAATATCACATTAAAGTCACATGATGACTTTCAGGTGACAGAGAGACTACCGTGAAGTCACCATTGTGCTATTTTGGAAAAAGTCATCATGTTACTTTAATGTGACATTATTTGATGACTTATCACAATGCAGCGTTCACGATGACTTTGAAATTGAGTCTACAAATGACAGTCACATGAGAGTCACAATGTAACTACATTGTAAAGTCACATGGTCACTCGTCATAAAGCAGCAGTCACATTGACTTCTCAGTGGAGTCACATATAGTGATCATTTGAGAATCCTAATGAGATGTATGGAATTTCCTATTTTTTTGCTTCACCGTAATGACTGTGACACTTATGACCATGTGTGACCTGAATGAGATGTCATATTGGCTAGCTGTGTTGTAGAGATAGCTCGAATTAGAGTATTTCCTTTTGAGTGTTCGCGTATTTGAAAATTAGCATTTTGTGACTTTTCCTTAATTTTTTATAACCAGTGTAACATAGAAGTCAGCGAAAAAAAGTAGTTTGAATAACACTCGTTTTATAATAAGACTGGACTCAAGTAAGGGCCATCTGGATTGCACTATGTAGCTCCATCATGTTCTTGTGCAGTCGACGTTCGTCATCACCGTAATCAAGGTTCAGCGACAAGTATTCGGTTTCGTAGGCGTGGATTTAAGTATCTCCGTCGGAATGCCGTACATGTTTTCGCACGTGTAAATAAGACGTTGAGGCCTAAATGTCCTGCTACCAAAAGAAAGTGTGCAACGAACTAAAAATGTAATTTGTAAGGATGCAATAATGGAATAAATATGTAAGTAATGTAAAATTTAGAAATATGTAAATAGTTTTAATATTGATTGTTTGTGTCAATAATGCTGTTATAAAATAAAATGCTTTATAGCAATAATACAGCGATAATTTTTTGTTATATTGAGATGAACAAATTTGTATTTTAATCGATAATAGATTAATATTCTCAAAACATTATTTTTTTGCTTCATCTATTTATAACATTAATATATATTAAGCTATAAAGAAGGATTATAAAATGCGAAAAATTTTCTAAACGAATAAAATTGCCCCACAATGGCAGAGAGATTCAGCACTCAAATCTGGTAGACAGGTCTTGCTCTTCGGCCTAATCGTTCGGAGTTTACCTTGTTTTTCTACTAACTTTGATTTATTTGAATAAATATAGGCTGTTTTACCTAATAAAGACTTTCAAGGAGGGCTCCCCACTCCCTTCTTGGCCTATATTCACCGCGTAGATAATCGAATGTAACCAAACAAGCAAACAGACCAAAATAGTAAAATATTTATTTATTATTTTTTGAATTGCGTTTTGTGAAATTTTGTGAAAATTTAAAACAAATGAAGTTGGACAGATTTGTCTATGAACCAGTGCATTTTTTTACATTCATATCGGAGTAAATGCTTTCGCCAAATATTCACACTGTTTTGCATTGTGTTACCGAAATTTAAAAATTAAAACTTAGTTGTTTTAATTGCTAAAAGGTGTAAAAAAACCGCTGCAGAATAGTAAAAATTTCTATTAGACTGTTTACGGGCTTCTGCTCCATCGCAACCACTATCAAAACAAATAAAGATCTTCTAAAATGACACTATACATGATGTAATAATTTAAAATGCCTTCATTCAATCTTAAATGACGCTGCATCGTCACATGTTGAATGTTTACGTGTTACAATATCTTTGGTCTCTCTTATAGCTTATGAATAGGACAGACTGAAGGAAAATATTATCTTACTTTCATTGAAATTTATTTTATCCCAAACATGTAAACAGTCTAATAAAACTTTTTTTGTTTTTTTTTTAAGATTCTATTTTACGCATTACAGCAATTAAAACGGGTACTGTTTTACTGGGTGTTATAATTTGTTATCTATATTTATCATAGCTAACTTCAATGCATTTCGCTTAGCACACATCATACGAATGATTGCGTAACTTTGTAATCCATAAGAAATAATTCCATCGTAGGGGTCCATTTTATAAAAAAGCTATAAAATGTGAGCTTTAAGTGTGATTTACATTCCCCTTGGACACATGAAAAATAATTATCACAATTGTTCAGAGACGAAATCTTTCAGAATATTGTTTCTTTTGGGCCAATCCATTCCAAATCACCAAGGTGGTGTCGCTCGACATTTTTAATTTTCCTAATCTTTTAACCAAGTGTTCTTCATAGTTTCCTGAGTTTAAAAACATGATTTAAATTTTTTTTTTATCATATAGCTTTTTTGGAGGTGGCCAATTTTAACAAGCTACATAGGCGAAAAATTTGTTTTGGGCGAAAAACCTGTTTTACAGAAGACGCTGTAACTGATTTATTTTCCTAACTATACATATGAATCAAATACCAAAACGTTCAGCATACAATTTTCGATATTTTATATATTATAAAATTTTCATTAGATTTAAGGATCTAGAAAAAAAAAAACATGCTTAAAAAACGGAGAAAAAAAGGCCAAACACCACAATTCGTTGCCATTTTTTTATGAAGGAGTTCCGACTCACCTTAAATATTTCTTTCTTACTCAGACCTGTTATAGGACTAATTATTTTTACAAATTTCAATGCTGAAAACCTTTTTCTTTTTTGTACAGCTCATTAGAAACTGTGAAATGTCTGTATTTGGCAATTTTAACTGCTTAATATCTCAAAATGGACTGACTAAATAATTCTGTAAACGGAGAATAATAAATATCTTTGTAATATAAAGTTAAATTGTAACCTTCATGTTTGAGACTTGAGTGGTTTTTGAATAACAGTTCACTAAAAATGCACCCCTCCTCCCTCATTTTCCTTTTCGTTTTGTTCCAGATGCATAGCATTACAGATACTTTTTGTTAGGTACGTTCAAATTGACTATAAAGACACATTTTACGCATTATTGTTTAGTTGAATAGGGCAGTGGCATGTTTTAAAAATTTTCTTGAAAGGAGGGGGGGGGGGAGTTTTATAAATTATCACGTTTGCACACTCCGCTACAATTGATTTTTACGAGATATTTTATAAAATTTCATTAGCGAGCGGGTGTTTTCGCTTTCGCTTAAGTGAAGTAACCTCGTAGCGAGTGCTTCGTCTAATTTCAACATCACAGATTAAAACTGTATCAGATACTCCTCAGCTCTGCACAATATAAACAAAAGACTCCCCCCCTCCCCTTTCAAGTAAGTGTAGCGGGTGAGCTGTGACTATTTAACTGCAACTGTGTACGAGCATTAAATTAATATGTGAACTGTAAGCTGCATGCAAACTTTTAACTGCAAGTATAACTGACTTTTTCATTTTTCGTAGCAGTTAGTCAACTCAACTTGTAAGAGATATTGTCTCCTGTAACCATATCGGCAGTCAGTCTGTTTTGGCTGCTGCAGCATGCAAAAATGCTTACGCTGCAATTTTTGAAGTTTTTAATATAAATTGTTGTTTTGTTTTTAGTGAGTTGTTTCCAGATTAATTACTCTAGCAATCAAGGCATGTACAGTCGTGAAAAAAAATGTAAACACCTCCTACTAATTCCTCAACAAATCATCGTTAATGGTACCGAATGATAGGAAATAAAGTCTACTTTTAAAGGGTGTATATAAAATTTGCTTAGGGGTCATCTACATATTAAAACGAACCCAAACTTTATTTTTTCTATACCAATACCCAATTTTAACAAGATATTTCAAAACTTCTGTTCAAATTATGCCTAGACACCAAATTTTAAGCCATTTGAACGATAAATTTTTTAATTATAAACATTCAAAATTTAGTGCTTCTAATGTTAAATTACATTTTCATATTTTTATTTATAACTTCTGAAATTATGATCCTAATGTTCTAATTTTCTGTGTAACAATAATACTAAAATACCCAAATATAAATACGTTGAATTTACAATTTTTATAATTTTTTTATATGAATTACGAATTATGAAATTAATATTCGAAAAAATTATGAATCGCAACCTACAATTTTTTTAATAAATTTATATTTATTAAGTCCTGCTTTATGGAAATCCAAAATTTCACATTTTTTAACAAATAGTTTTCAAATTATGCTTAAAAAGAAGCAAAATCAGAGTTTAACCCTTGGAAACAAGCGACACGTATACGTGCCGCGTGAATCGCTCAGAATCCTTGTTTTTTCTCACCAGTAAAATTTTACTGTAAAATTTGCCTTGTTTAATCAGCGCATTTTCTCGATTCAAGAAGACACAAATTTCTGTTTTTTAAAAACAGTGACAAAAGATTGAAAATTTCGTAAAAGGCTTTCATCCCCAAGGGGTTAAGCGGCCATCTGTGATAGAAGTGACAAGATATTTTGAAATTTATTCTGCTATCCTGTAATCTAGCAGTCCTCAATGACTGTTTGGGTGGTGCTTAAGATGCCTTGATCAAGAAGGGAGCTCTCTCGGTCAATAATCGAGTACCGAACTTCAATTTGGATACAGCCCCTAAAATACGTTCGTTTTAAAATAATTAATTTCTCGGAAACTTATCGTACGAATTGCATAAAATGTTGTTTATAGGCTAATTGAAGGGTGTAGAGTTCATGTATGCTGTCAGAATTATGTACAGCTATTGGAAAAAATCAAAGTTATGGTTCGTTTTAATATGTAGATGGCCTGTTAAACAAATTTTATATACATCATTTAAAAGTAGACTTTATTACAAATCGTGTGGTACCAGTAACTTTCTTCTACGATAATTTTTTGCAGAGTTACTAAGGGGCGTTTACTTTTTTTCCACGGCTGTACCTCTCACACAAATTCTAAATTCGCAGACATTGATGCCTTCTAAGTAAATGGCCGGCTGAAAATATTCAGTCGCCATACAAGTATTGAAAAAAGTCACTGCGCTATTGAACTAAGCAATAATGCGTAAAATGTATTTTTATAGTTACTTTGAACGTACCTATGCAAAAAGTACATGTAATGCTATGTATCTGAAAGAAAACAAAAACGGAATTAAGGGGGAGGAGGAGGCGTGAATTTTTAGTGAACTGTTATTCAGAAACCAGTCATGTCTCAAACATAAAGTTTATTATTTAACTTTATAATACAACGATGTCCTCTGTTTTTTTTGTCAGTTCCTTTTGAGATATTAAGTAGTGAAAATTGCCAAAAACAGACTTTCACAGTTTTTGATGAGTTCCACAAAAAAAGTAAAAGGTTTTCATGATTGAAATTTGTAAAAAGAACTAGTCCTATTACAGGTCTGTGTAAGAAAAAAAATATTTAATGTGAGTCTGATCTCCTACATAAAAAATAATGGCAGTGAAATGTGGTGTTTGGCCTTTTTTTACTCTGGTTTTTACGCATATTTTTGGTCTAGATTCTTAAGTATAATAAAAATTTTATAAGTATATAAAATGTCGACAATTTTATGCTGAATATTTTGGTTTTCGATTCATCTTGACAGGTAGAAAAATAAAGCAGTTACAGCATTTTTCGTAAAATACGTATTTCGCGTAAAAATGGCTATGTAGGTTGTTAAAATTGACCACCTCCAAAAAACTATATGCTAAAATAATAGCCATGTTTTTAAACTCAGGAAACTATGAAGATCACTTGGTTAAAAGATTAGGAAAATTAAAAATGTCGAGCGACACCACCTTGGTGATTGGTAAACAACCCGTTGTTTCTCGAAAAAATATTTTACAGATTTCATTAAACAACACTATTTTATACAGAGATAGAAACGGTAATAAAAGTAATTACTCTTTGTCATTTTATGTTTTTTTTTTTTTTTTTTTTTTTTTTTTTGAGTTTCTAAAAAAGGTATTGTAATTAAGGAACGTTATTTCTGTTAGATTTTGGTAATGATTTGTTTTAAAATTGTTAAATGTTAAACCGGTTAAAAGCAGAACCAATAACAAGAAATGGAAACAAGTGATATTTTCAGATTAAAAAAAATATATATAATCTTGACTTCCGGATGGTTATAAACATTATTGGCATGATTTGAGGAAGGAACCGAAACTATGCTTCAATCCACAAATGGAAGGAGAATCCGTAATGGTTTTGGGAGCTTTTAGTCCTGATGGATTATGCGATTTAACCTGAATTTCTGGACGTATGAACTCTGCGCAATATCAGGCTTTGTTATATGATCATTTGACACCGTTTGGACCCTTTTTTAGGTGGTGCTAACTGGATATTTCAGCAGGACAGGGCTTCTTACCATGTGTCTAAATACACCCAGCTATGGTTTAAAAAAGAAAAAAAATTCATGTTTTGTCATGGCAAAGTCGAAGGACAGACTTGAACACTGTGGAAAATCTTTAGGGCGTATTGAGTCGCAACGTTTATGCTAATAATAAACAGTTTTTATATGCCATTGAACTAGAGTAGAGGTAGCCATTGTAAAATAATGACCCACTATTTCTGAATCTGTACTTAATCACCTGGTCACTTCTATGAAAAACAGAGTGTTTGAGGTTATAAGGGAAAATGGAGGACCACTATCGTATTAATTTACATATTATTTTTGTTATTAGTCAAGTGGTCTTATAATTTGTTAACAGTGTACTTTTCAATCATTGCTTATATTTTTGTTAACATACATATTTATTGCATTATTCAAAATTATTGCAAACTAATTTTAATAAATATGTTTTTTTTATATATCTCATGTTTTTAAACTATGATTAGAACCTTTATTTACTTCATAATTTTCAAAATCAAAGTGGTCTTAGAATTTTTTAAGGCACTGTATTAAGGTAGACCAATTCCTTGATTCATAGTTTAAAAGAAACAAAGAGGCAGCGAGACAAGAACAAGCAAAGATGAACCCAGGGAACAACAGGTGAGGATACTCTAGGAATGAAAAGGAAAACATTTGATTGGGATAGCAAAGATTTTTTGTCGCGATTGCCCAATTGGAAACTATGAGAGTCGTGATTAGTGTTGCCAGGTGAAGTGCAATCAAAAACAGGACAGGAAGAGAAAGTAAGAGGAACAGCGGCTTCTAAATCATAAACATAATAATACAGTAAACCAGATGAAAACGGAACCTGTCTATAAGGACATCATGTCTTAAAATTAAAAATATTATTGTATCTACGGTAGTGATTACAATACGGTTAAACTGGTTAAGATAAAGACCTGCTTAAAACGGCATTTGTCTCTTGTTTAAGATAATCTGTCTTAGCAGGTTTAATATACGAAATAAAAAGTATACTAATAGAATAAAACTAGCGAAAGCGAAATCACTACACTGTTAAAAATTTGCAGCATTCTGGCAGGTCAATTGACCGTTTTTTCCGAAAACGGTTACACAACCGTAATTTAACACAATTCTGACCATATTATTGGCCATTTTATGGTCAGAATACAGTTAAATTATGGTTATGAAACCGTTTTTTCAAAAAACGGCCAAATGACCTCCCTGAATGCTGCAAAATTTTTAACAGTGTAGGGATTAAAACAAAATTCCAATCTAGCATGCACAATTGTATAGTATTCCTATCGTAGGGATAATGAAATTTTTACTTTTAAAGCCCAATTCCATTATAAACAGGTTTTCTTTACACACAGTTTACCAAAGAAAGTACAGTAACACTTATGAAAACAGAATCGCAAGAAACGAAATAAATTTCGTTTTAGAGAGGTTTCCGTCTAAGCAGATAAATTTGTATGGTTTTCCTTTGAAAGGGGGACATAAAACGTGTTCTATATTGATACTTTCTGTCTGCACATGTTCTACTGTTTTACCTATCTTTGACTCCATGCAGACAAACGAATAGAATGATACTGGAAAAAAAATAATACTAGAAAACAGGAATTCTGTTTATTCAAAATTTAATGATGCCCCCGATGAAAACATTGTATATATGTATATAAATATAGTTAGTACAAAATATATTTCAGTTTTAAGACTTAAAACACATGCTTTTATTTTATATAAAATGACTTCATTCGCATCCGCTGAAGGATTCCTCATTTACGATCCAGTCTTAAACAACATCTAGAGTAAAGTACGCATATGACGTCATTGTCGCTGAATAATACACAAATCCAAAAAAAGAATTTATTCATGGAAGAAACTCGACAAAAAAAATCGGCTATCTAATGATTCATATGCCTTGATTTTTTGTAACATTAATATGGATATTTGAAATTAAATGTAGTTGATATTAGCTCCATGTTTTATCAGAAATTATTCATTTATATTTTTTTCAAAATAGCACGTATTTTAATTAATTTTTTTTCAGTAGTTATGGGAAAAAGACAACAAAAAGATATAATTACTATTTTCCAACTACTTTTTCTTTACATTTTACAGAAATGAAGTACTTGAGTTGCCAACATTAAACAAATTGCGCTAAAAACTACAAAAAAATTAATATCTCAAAAATAAATTGGCATGCATTTTACAAACAAATTGCATTAAAAAGTACTTTTTCCCCCAATTCGACGGTATAAAAATTGACAATGTGCGATGCTTAGAAGTTTAAAAAAATTGCAGTAGAGTATTTAACAGTACAATGATACATCTCCTTTGTTTTACGGATGGCTTATACAACGGAACGTTATTTTTTGGAGAAAACACTTTAATAGCTGGGAGAAAGAAATAGGATACTGGGGCTAATAAAACTTGTATGATTTTCAAAATATTTTATTAATTTCAGCATAAACAATTATTAATTTCATTATCTCACTTCATTTACATGTAAATATTTGTCACATTCTATTACAAATGTATTGCATTAAAAGTGTTTGGCAATAATTTAAATTAAAAATCTTTTTTCGGTCGAAATTTCTGCATTTTACGTAAAAGAACTTATATAAATAATCTTCTCTAAATCATGATTAATTACACTCAAAAAAGGAAAACATAAAAGTAGAAAATCAATCAGCGCTATTTATACTATCTTATTGAATTCTGAATTTTCTCTCCTTTCACAACATCTATTTTACATAATGATGTAATTAATTTTAGCATCAGTTTTAAATAATGGTGAAATTAATTTTAGCATCAGTTTTAAATAATGGTATAATTAATTTTAACGGTGTATTAAATGATAAATTGGAAGAGTAGGGTCAGAATTTATTAGACATTAAAATAAATTAACGTATTTAACCTGGGAAATAATACTTGTTTATTGAAATGTAAGAATATGATTTATTTCATAATTTTTAAACATTTTACAATTAGAAATGTATCTCTTTTAAACCCTGTAAATACATAATTAATATACAGTGCAAATAATTATACAAAATCTACTTTCAGGTGTATACACATAATATGAAGATATTTAAAAAACAAATAAAAAATATCTTAAAATACATTGAAAAAACCCAGAACGTTTTCAACAATAAAAGGCCGTCATTAGTAGGATTTAAATGTTGTTATTATTTTCTTATTATTCGAGAATTGTCCAGAAGAAAATACAGTAGAGCGCCGATTATCCGAACTCAAATTAACCGAACTTCCAATTATCCGAACAGCCAATTTCTCTGAAAAATATTTTTTAACCCAACTTCCAATTATCCGTACAGCCTATTTCTCTCGAAAAAATTTTTAAACGAACTTCCAATCATCCAAACATCCTATTAGACCTGGATACCAGATTTTAAATGATGATGAGATTGTGGATGATATTCAAGACGAAAAAGAAATTGAAAACGAATGCTCTGAAAATTATCAAGGTCCATCACAAAACGAAACCTTTGAATGTTTGGAAAAAAGCTATGAAATGTCTCGAACGGCAGAAAAAGGCTGTTCCAATTCATCTAATGTACTTAAGAAGAGTTCGAGATATGGCATCATGGAAAAGAATGTCTTCTTTGAAGCAAGCATCAATCGAAAGTTCTTTTGGTTAAATTATAAGCTCTGGAGCTCAGAAAATGATAATAAAAAGCAAACACAAAAAATTAAAAAGACAAAAATCACTTTTTAAACATGACATCATTAACTAATGCTGCCAGTCTAAAGCGTAGATAAAGTGTGAAGATTTTAGTATAGTCAGGAACATCCGTTAAATTGTCTTTCCATTAACCGAACTTTTGCTTATCCGAACTAGGGTCGATCACTACTTGTTCGGATTATCGGTGCCCTACAGTATTATAATTTAAATTTAAAGATTGTACGTCAGATGAGATGCTAGATGAAATTATTCAAATTTTCGAAAAAACGAACTTTCTTCTGTTATGCACATCAAATATCCTTATACTCCATGGATGTCGTATGATAGTGCATCGCCACAAGCTGTATCTTTATTAGCAATTATTTCAATTGATTCTCTTATGATGGCTTCCTGGTAATTATTTGTACGAAAGATAATTTTATACATATATAATATATAGAATTTTATATGTTTTATAAGAATATCATAAGATAATCAATTGAAATAATTGCTAATAAACATACAGCTTGTAATGATGCCCTATGATACGATGTCCATGGGGGTATGGATTATTTGCTGCACAATAGATGAAAGCTCATTTTGTTGAAAATTTGACTAACGTTATCAGGCATCTCATCTGACGTACAACCTTTAAATTTAAATTACAATGTTTTCGTCTGGACAACTCTCGAATAAGCACAAAGAAAATAATAACAACTTTTAAATCCTACTGATGATGGCCTTGTAATAGTTGAAAACGTTGTGGGTTTTTCTAATGTATTTTAAGATATTTTTAATTTGTATTTTAAATATCTTTATATTATATGTATGTACGTGAACGTAATTTTTGTACAATCTTTTGTGCATTTATATGTATTTTAATTTTTTAACTCAAAGTGGCTATAGCACTAGAATTTTAACTTTCATTCCTGTAAATACATTTTAACTTTTATACTGATCTCTTCAATTAATAAAATCAGGTTTGGTTGAAAGACTTCCGATATTGGAAAATCCATTAAAATATGTAAAACACAGTTCCATGAAAAAACTTATAAATACTCATTCATAAAACTTTACAAGAAAACGTGATGTGTTTAAAATAACCTTTCTTCGGGGTTAAAAAAAAAAAAAAAAAAAAAAAAAAAAAAAAGATAGCTCAAATATTAGATGCAAAACTGACAGAAAATGTGATTTTGGAAAGTCGATAACAGGTGGAAAGAGGGGGGTGGCATAACAGTCCAGTGGGACAGGAGTTAAAGAGCAAGCAAATTGTGATAAAAGAACTGACGCAACAATTATTTTCAGAAGAAAAAGATTTATAAGAAGTTTACAATCCATTGGCTCAAATTGTCAATAAATAATAAGTAAATAATATGTTATGCATAAAGTGACGCCGTTACATATATCCGCGTTAGGGAAAGATTAAACTTTTTACAAAAGTATATTATTTAGTTAGTGTTTTTCGACAGAAATCACTGTCTTATTTAATGCCCGTACTATACTTATATTTTCTTATACCAATATTTCAGGCATTATTATTATAGTAGCCATTAGTATAGACACATTTTTCATATCTGTTTAACATCAATATGTAAAATCTCATGACACATATTTTTCATTTAAAAAAGTCTTTTATCTTGCTTTTTGTACATATTAAAATCAAAAGTCATAATTTATATTTTCCTTATTTTTGATAAAAAATTAAAACACATTTCCTTATTTTATTTAAAAGAACATATATTCCGGTAGATTAAAAAAAATGCTATTTAACAGTATATAATGCATCGTCTAATACCTTTTGACACCTTTCTGAAAAAACGTTTTCATCCCTTATTCCAGGACATCTTCAGTTTCAAATGATGTTTTTTTTCAGAAAGGTGCCAAAAGCTATTAGACGATGCATTATATATTGTTAAATAGCATTTTTTTAAAAATCTACCGGAATATATGTTCTTTTAAATAAAATAAGGAAATGTGTTTTAATTTTTTATGAAAAATAAGGAAAATGTAAACTATGACTTTTGATTTTAATATGTACAAAAAGCAAGATAAAAGATTTTTTTAAATGAAAAATAAGTGTCATGAGTTTTTATATATTGATGTTAAACAGATATGAAAAATGTGTCTATACTAATGGCTACCATAATAATAATGCCTGAAATATTAGTATAAGAAAATATAAAAAAAAGTATATTAATTGATCAAAACGTATTTTTATTGAAGTAAAATCACGGAACTGCTTTACACTAAACGTTTAAGAATGTTCTACATCAAACCAAAATAATACTTGGATCTACACAAAACTATAATAAGGTAAATAGATGAACGCGAACGGCACTGTCTTCGATTGAAACCAATTTTATATACCTCAGTAATTTAATGTATAAACTTTTATAATAAAACAAAATATCAACATCAATATTTTGATAGTTTTGAAGAATGCATCTTCCCAAAACTAGAATATTTAATTAATTATTAATTAATTAAAAGACCTCCATGCCATATGCCAACTTCATAACAAACAGAAAAAAAACATTATATGACCTTGCAGTATAAAGTTTTACGGCAAACTTGCAATGAAAATTCTCAGCAATTTTCTAAGAACGCGTTGTAGTCTACCAAGGAAACAGATTTATTTTCAAATTTACGCAGCCCTTTAACCTCGAAAGTTAACGCATGTGAAGCAAGGTTACCAGTTTAATCACTTTTTTTTAATTCAGAAATTTCAAAATAAAACAAGAAATTCCTAATAGTGATTTTTACTTTTCTAAACGACAGACGTGATTTTATGAAGTGAAAATTCTTCTTCGGACTATCATAAAGTATATTTATTTTTCTGTAAAGTTTATTATTATTTTTTATTTACATCCATTTTTCTGATTGGAAAATTCATATATTTTTGTGTCAAGGACAGTGTTGCTAAATAAGGCGTATTTTTACCCGAAATTCCAAATTATCACCAGACATGTTAAATAGTGATGATTGCTTTTCATAACAATTATTAAATTTTGCTTTTTATATGTCTCGTGAATAAAGGAAATTGAAATTACTATTAAAAAATTCTGGCATGAAATCAAAAATTTTGAATAGAAAATCCGACAGATTTTGCAACAATGTAATTAATGCGTCCTCTGAATACTGTTAAATTTTGGGTGTGCTTTATAAATGCCGCAAAATTCCATAAAAAAAATGTATGATTTTTAACTGAGGATGATGATGTGATATACTTTACAACGCATAACTGCAATCAATATTTTTAAGATTATTTTTTAGCAAAATTTGTTTTACACATTTGGTGTAATAAAATCTGTCAAATTCAATTTTCTAAATTTCCGATAAAGTTTATCAAAAATTCTGGAGTTAAACAATAGAGAAACACAGTTACTTTCGGCTCAAAGAATTAATATAAATGCGTCCTATTTCTATAGTAAACGATAAACGTGTCCGTCCGAAAATCTGACGTCATTTTGATGTTGGAAACAGCAGGCGGTTAAATATGGCTGTTTCTCCAATTTTTAAACTTGTAAACTTCTAAACATCGCACATTTTAAATTTTTTCACTGTGAATATAGAAGAAAATTCCCTTACAAACAAAATTTATTTCAAAACAGTATTGACATTTGTCTGAAAACTTGAACATAGTTTACACATTTTTTATTTTTTTAAATATTTTTCGAATATACATTTTTTTAAGCTGTCTCTATCTCATGCAGTTGATTATGAAAGATAAGTACGTTTGCACTTAAATTTATATAGATATTTCAACATTTGTTTCCGGCAGATTTCCCATAAGGAAGTTTAAACTTCATCCATAAAATAAAATGATATAAATAAAACAATTTCTAAAAAGTAAACAATACCTTAATTAATCAGAAAATTTCTGTTTTGAAATAAGGTAAATATTAATCCTTTGCACTCGAGGGCTCCGGAGCGGAGCCATTTAAAATTTGTCTTCAAACTCGAGATCGTCCAAACTGTGATACCTCTCGAAGCAATTGTCAATATGTAATCTTGGCTTTTCTAGACAGGTATCACAAAATTATTTGCATTGTCTTCGTAGAGGAGCCCCCGAGTTTGAAGACAAATTTTAAATGACTCCACTCCGGAGCCCTCGAGTGCAAAGCGTTAATAGTAGAAAAATATAGCATTGAAATTAAAGATCCTTAGAAATCCTGTTTTAGGGAAACACACGATAAATTATTTTTATATATGTTTCAGAATGTTATATCAAAAATCATAAGTTAGAAGTGCATGGGAATTCAAGTGTTTGAAATATTTTAAATGCATGACATGAACTTCTAATTCATTTTCAACATCTAAATGGAAATCCGTTGAAATGTATCTGTCAATTCAAGATTTTACCCTAAGATAAATCAAACAGCATGGGAATGAAACTATTTTCTTAGATCAATTGCACGATCAGACATCCTGGAGCGAAGAAAAGTTTGAAAAGAGATTTGATAAAATAAGTTTCCCACCGAGAATTTAAAGAAAAATACATTTATTTTAGTGTAAAACCGCCTATCATGGCCTATATCAGAGTGATGGCCTATTTAATATTCGGACGGCCTTAGAGCAGAGCAGATAGCATTCGACGTGAACGAAAATAAGTGAGTGACATAATGGCCATTTGACTGTTAGATATGTCTTTGTTTCGACAAATCATTGCACGTCATGTGACCGAGAGCTCCTTCCATAGAAGCTTGTCTTTTTTTCTTCTTTAAGTAGTGATTTCCTAGCAAAACTTTTAGGAAACAAAGTTGAATTTTTACGAACATTTCAAGAATGAAAAACTAAGCAATTTCAGTTGTAATGGCCTCTAAAAATTACAAGGAAGGTACAAACGTTGAGATATCATCCAAATAAGCTTATTATTTCAGATTGTGGGGTGGTCCATTACAGCTGCCGCTTTTTGATAATCGCAGTAGTGATGACGCGCAGTCATTTTTAATACTTTAACGCTATGTGTTGGCATTAATTGAAGTAATATTACAGGATACAGCTATTTACCCCGCACATTTAAACTAAATTACATCGGTTCAAATTTATAATAGACTTTTCTTGTTGTTAATGTTCACATTATGCCGTATACTTTCTATACCTGCGACGTTCATCTCTAAACAAATGGCATACCTGGTTACTTTTGTAGATCAAAAAAGCATTTGCTCGTATTGCGTATAATGAAATTCCAACAGGTAAACAAAAAAAAATTATATACAGATTGATGTATGCCTTTGTTGACACTGAGAGCTGACATGCATCGAACAATATTATTTATTACATTATAAATGCTTAAACAGGTGTAGCGAGTTTGTCCAGTTGCCCATAGACACTACCGCCACTATCCTTTTATTTGCTTTCCAATATTCTTCAAAGGCGATCCTTAAGTCCAACAAGTGGGAAATTGTACGCAAACGTGGCGAATGAGGTGCGTTCGTAATATTAGGTTTATAAATATTCAGATCTTGGTGCAATAGCTGTTTCACTCTTATGCAAAAATGCATGCATACAAAATTTATAACGATTCCATATAGAAGCTCTATAGAGAAACTTTGTGTAGAGAAGATTTTATGCAGAAGCTCTATCTCTTACATTGGCTGTTTCCTAAAATTTCCTGTAATTTTAGTGGCTAATGAATTTTATCATTGAATCCGTTTCTCCTACATAGTATATTTATGCAATTTTCTTTTCTGGTAAATCATATTTTGCACTAATGACGGTACGGTATGGCTACCGAAACTAGTTTGCTACAAGAAGTAAAGTATTTTGGTTTTTTAAAAGTTATTTTTTTAGTTACATAACCACTATAGGTGCTATGTATTTATATAATTACGAATTTCAGCTATTTAAGTTCACATAACGGTACACATAAATAAAATACATCAAAAAATAATTGTGTTTAATGTTCGTAAATCATTACACATATAGTCCTGTAAAAAGTGAATTAGGTGTTTTTAAAACACTCAGAAATAGAAAAATCGTATAATTATAAGGTTATAGAGACATATAACTGTGCACTATACGTTTCTTTCTACGACTGGGTTTAATGGGACTCGTATTGAAGTACATAATGTACTTTTAGCAGTAGGTGTATATACATATATATAGACATATATATATATATATATATATGTGTATATATCGGGTGTCCCAAAAATGACTGATAGATTTTAAAATTCCATAACTTGCAAACGGTGACAGATATTAAAAAATTTCTAGCAGAGGGTTATGCAAGATATCAGGAGATTTTATGCTATGATTCTCTGTTTTAGTAACAAATAACATCGTTAGATGCAGCTACAAGCAATAACCGCTAAATCCACTCTCAATTTTTCGGCCGCTCTCTTCTTCTATGAGTAAAAAAGCGATTAAAATGTATTGAATGGATTCCAAAGTACCGAAAATCGGGTCTGAACTGATCACCATTCTTTCTCAGTGCCATCTATTGCTTGAAATTCGAACTAAAATCAAGAATCACAGTACTTAAACTCCTGACATCATATATAATCCTCCTGCAAGAATTATTTCTGTCACCGTTAGGAAGTTATTGAATTTTAAAATATATCGGTCATTTTTGGGACACCGGCATATATATATATATATATATATACGCTGGTGGACAAAACTTAAAGACCACTGCTATTTTCAACGATTACAGTTAGACATAGATCCGTAGCAGCACGTGTAAATTTGCATGAATGCGAGATGTACTATGTTTTGTGAAACGCATGCAAATTTTGCACTTCCGATTTTGCCGATCACGTGACAGGAGAGATAAGAGGTTTTAGTCAATCGGCGGGTACTGTAAGTTAACATTAGATGTAAAAATTGAAGAAGATAGAGTGAAGCTTAAACATTGAAATTTTGAACATGTCTTTGAGACATGACATCATTTAGAGGATATTACTCGTGGTAGAATAATCGGAAAATTGGAAGAAGGACTTAAAATGAGACATGTTGCCCGTTAATTTAACATCGCACAGAGTATAGTTTCTAAGCTATGGGCGGAATTCCAAAAGATTGGTATATGTATTAGGTGCACGGGAGGAGGTCGTCCTAGTAGTACGACGTCACAAGAAAATAGCTATATTGTTATTTCGGAAACTACCCCTCGGGATTGCACTAACATTCTAAAGCGAAAGCTGAGTTCCCGGGGCGGTCATCGCTGCTGTTATTTTGGCAAAAATGAACCGACGCCAGTCATCTGGTCAATTGTCAAATGAAATTTGTTTTGCCACAGGAACTAAAATACCGCGGGAAACTCTTGCAAGGCGTTTGAAAAAGAATAGCCTTTACGCACGAAGACCTGTTGTGTGTGTCCCACTCTCGAGACGCCAACGTAGCACACGTTTACAGTAGTGCCGTGTGCATAGCAATTGGACTGATGACGACTGGTCTACCGTGCTCTTCTCAGATGAGAGTAGATTCAGTCTATCGTCTGATTGTAGACGTAAACTGATATGGCTTGAGGTTAGTAGTGCTTGCTGCCGCTAAAATATTCTAGAAAGTGTTCGATATGCGACTTCAAGTATCATGGTGTTCGCAGGCATCGTGTTCAATGGCCGCACGTATCTCTATGTCCGAGGGTCCTTGACCGGTAGATAATACATTGAAGATGTCCTGCTTCCACATGTTTGGCTTTTTTGAGGTACTGTCGGCGAAAAGTTTCGTTTTATGGATGATAAAGCAGCAGGTCATCGCATACAGTCTGTACAAGATTGTCTTGAGATCGAAGATATATATCGCATAGACTGGCCAGCACGTTCCTCTGACCTGAACCCCATTCATAATGCATAACATGCCTTGGGGAGACGTATTGCCGCTCGACAATTGTCTCCCACAAACAAGGGAACCCTCGTCCGTGCAGTGAAAGAGGAATGGGGCAACTTGCATCAACAGCTACTGTATCATGTTGTTCTGAGTATGCCCCGCTGTGTTGAAAGTTGTCTCGCATTACACGGTGACCACATCTATTGTTGATATGGCGCTAACGATTGTTAATTGTGAGTATTTTTCTTTCTTTATACAGTCATGTTTTTGGACAATATTCACGTTTAAGAAATAGAGCCTCTGGTAATAGGGGAGAGGAGGTACCTTTGAACTGGGGGCACCTTTGGACACTGTAAATATTTTTCTTTAAATAAATTATATTTTTTAAATATATACGGCAGCACAGTACTACTGCTTCAATGTAACAAGAATACAAAACTGTACTATTCTGTATGTTTACTACTGTCTAAGCAAGATATGTATATTTTTCTTTCTTGAATCTAAACTTAACAAAATAAAGTTCTAAGCTTTTTGTTGATAATCTTGTATCCCTAAAATTATAATTTACTATTTAATACCTAAATAAAGATGTTAGCTTTAACTTATAAGGATTGTTTTATTCAAATTTTCAAACATAATAGAGTAAATAGTTGTAATGCTAAACTTGATGTGATGGGGCACCATTGAACAGTTAAAACTATGGGATAAAGAGTTATAGCTGTATCTAAATATTATTATTGTTGATTTTTTTTTAATATGAAAATTAAAAGATTAATTAAGTGTTATTATTCATAATATGAAAGTTGTAGTGATGCAGGGCTTCAACTTCAGGCAAATTCAGGACACAGAACAATAATTCATGATTTAACAGATTTGTCTAAGAAACTCTATACTGTTTCATTTATAATGGTAAACATTATTTCTGGATTTCATAAAACAGCGTTTATCTATTTTCTATAACAATTTAAATGAAAATTATTTCACTTTAGTTCAATTTCATGCAAAAAGAACTCTTCATTACATTGGTCAGATTAAATTGCTTAATGTCACGTTTTTTCGTAAAAAAGAACATACGATATATTTTCCAGAGGCATCAGATATCAATTTGGGGGATTTTAAGGATATTATATAAGAAAAATTGCCACAATTAAACATAATTGGAGGGATCCTCCGTTGTGTCTCAACAATGTGCTTTGATGGATACAAATTTGGTTAAATAATACAAAATTAGTAATTTCAGTTAAATGAAATTGTGTAATTTTATTCTTATTATTTTATATTTTGGAAAGATATGCAGTTTTTAATAAAAACTGCCAATATTTTCATATTTTGTTTATTTGTTCAAAGGTGTAGCTTGCTCAAAGGTACCCCTACATGGGGCAGGTTTGAACGTAAAACTTTCAGCTTTTAAAGCCTCACAACACATTTAATTTATCATAAAAACTGTAATTTTTGATTTCATATGGTGCAGAATTACATTCTTTCTCTCACGAAATATTTAAAATTCAATAAATATAATTCAAGTGAGAAATATGTGGATTTTTTAAAAAATTGTTCAAAGGTGCCCCCCTGTCCCCTACTCTGTATACATCCTTTCAACAAAATTTTTATATTAAATCCTGTGTAACATTCTGTTAATATTACTGTTTGCTTCTTAACCCACAATATCACGTAGATTCTCATTTGCGCATACATTTCTTCTTGGTCCTTAAGTTTTGTCCACCAGTGTATATATACATATATAATCCTCTTCAGTTCCGGAGCTAAAATAATAATGCAATTGCTTATTCATCGTTTTTTTTTTTTTTCAAATAAAATGAAATCGTATATGACAGAGAAAACATCTTTTCTGAAATTGATCCTTTAGGAGATTAGTAATTTAGATTCAAAAATATGGATCTAAAACTACGAAAACTAAAAACATCACTTCAACCCCTGAAACAGCTGTTTAATTTAAAATTGATTTCTTCACAATAGCTATGTATGTAAAGTAAGTATTCGACTTAATTAAAATAGACTTGAAATCTACTACACACTAACTTTTATACATTTAAAAAGTTTTATCAAAATTTCACTTAATACATTACTTGTTAACTCATTATTTTAAAGGATTACATTTTAATGTAATCCATAATTTCGTTATTATTTAATTAGATTCTGCGCATGTCTGGTGAAATGAAATTCGCAAACATTATATATGTAGACAATATATTAATTAAAAAAGCTTTTAAGATTTGTATCATTACTTTTCTCACAATTATGTTATTATTGGATGTATACTTATAATATTTTATTAGAGTAATGGTACATATAATACTTAATTCATCACTGAATTTATTTTCAATGCAAATTTTATTAGCTCGCTTTGCAAAACATCTAAAAATTAGAATTTTATATAAAAATCTGTCTTGAGAATTGGGTGGTATGATAGATTTTCAATGCATTGGGAAGACATAGGTAAAATAGCTGCATGAAACATTGAATTTTATTCTCTTCAATTTCTAAAGGGAATTTAATGTTTGTTATAATTTAAGTAGGTTTAAGAATATATTGATTAAAGTAGAGCGATGTTTTAACCATTTGATTGTTTTAAAAAACACAAATTTCTAAGGGTCTTAGAGCCCTTTTTTTTAAATAATTCCTGATATGTGTCAAATGTGGGCATCTAGAATTTATACATAAAGTTTAGCATTCAGTTGGAAATGTTTTTACAGATTCAGAGGTTTTAAATCCATTTTAGGTTAATCTCATAGTCAAGATTATGGTTTTCAGGATGTTAATTTCACTTTAAAACAATATGTTCTAAATAAATTCTTAAAGAATTTATAGATTTCGTGAAACGTAATAAGATTTATAGATCTAGAATAATATATTTAAGTTCATATTTTCGTGGAAGTATATATTTGAGATATAAATGATATCTCTCATATGCGAGTTTCTGACAAAATTTGCTTATGAAACTTAGAAACTTCTAATTTGATTTCTTAATTATGACACTCCACTCCACATTCGGTGAAGATAGTTATAGATAATATTTCCATCACAGTTGTAATTTACATAATACATTCTAAGAAAAACATAATATTTTAACAGAAGTATTAAACTGACTTGGAAAATTGAACGGAATAAAATCCTTCCTTTTCGTCATGTTCTGTTAACTAAAACTCTCGAAAGCATTGAAATTTCATCTTTTGTTTTTCGGGGAAGGGGGGCAATTTTCAAAATTTTGCGGACACCATTCATGCCCCCTGGGTGGCAAATTTGGGAGCAGAGGCTCGGGGGGGGGCGCATAATATGAATAAGTGATCACAGGCCTTTCCAACAATACGTCACATGCAGGGATCGGCAAATGTTAGAAAAATGCCCCCTTTTGGTCTACTATCGCACCTCCTATAATACATCCTCCCCTCTCTTTTTGAAATACTGTTTGCAGAAATGTGTTACTATACAAAGTGACTATATGGAAAAGGACTAATACCATGTAGCAATTTAATAAATTTTACTCATTTCTATGTAAGGGTAAACACTTATTGATACGCCCTCGTATAATCACTACGAAACTAGTATGTTGTGGCCATCACAAAACTTTCTTCTATATAAATCACGTCAATTAAATCATTTAAATAGTACAAGAAATAACAACGATTTAGCACCAATTCATATCAAAGTATATCTGAATTTGAAATTGGATGAAAATCCGTGCATTAGTTCTTGAGATAGAGCTATAGCGGAAATTCTGAAAAATGTAGCATCGCAGCGCCACCTGTTGAGCGATTTACACCAAAAATAAACAGCAGTAAATGATATCAAGGTATACCTGAATCTGAAGTTTGTTGAAAATCCAAGCATTAGTTCTTGAGATAAAGCTATTGCGTTAAATCGCAAAAATACAGCATAGCAGCGCCACCTGTTGAGCGAGTTACACAAAAAATAAACAGCACTAATTTAGACGTCAATTGATGCCAAGGGCTAACTAAATCTGAAGTTTGATGAAAATCCGTGCAATAGTTCTTCAGATACAGCTCTTGAGGAAATCGTGAAAAATGCAGCACAGCAGCGTCACCTGTTGGGCGATTTACACCAAAAACTAAACAGCACTAATTTATATCAGGGACTAACAGAATCTGAAATTGGATGAAAATTCGTGCATTTTTTCTTGAGTTAGAGCTATTGAGATAATCATGAATAATGCCGCATAGCAGCGCCACCTGTTGGGCGATTTTCGCAAAAAAGTAATCAGCACCAAACTATATCCTGGACTAACTGAATCTGAAGTTTTATGAAAATCCGTGCAGTAGTTCTTGAGTTATAGATATTGCAGAAATCGTGAAAATTACCGCATAGCAGCGCAACCTGTTAGGCAATTTTCACGAAAAACTAATCAGGTTTAGTTTATATCATGGTCCTACTAAATATAATGTTTTGTGAAATTCCGTGCATTAGTTCTTGAGATAGAGCGCCCACAAAATTTTTGTCACTTACAGAACAGAGTGACAGAGTGACAGACTCACAGACAGACGTTTTCTAAAAACCCTCAAATCGTGTTCTGGGCATCCTAAAACGTATAAATCCGTCGAAAACCGGAAGTCAAAAATTTTCACGAATCCAATACTTTCTTCTTGTAAAGATAGAAGAAAGTAAAAAGCAGTAAGAACTGTACATTCATGTCTTCATTCTATATGATATACTGATAAATGATAACTTTCAGGGATTAATAAACGAGCAGTACAGTCAAGGAATGTGTGTAATTCCCTCAGAGAGAAATACCAATATCGGTGATTTGGTAGGAGATGAACTTCTTATATCGCTCCCACTTTTTTTTTATATCGATATTACGCCTCCAGCCGTCGTTATTTAAAAATATCCTAAAAACTTAACTTAAAATAAATCAGATCAACTTTAATATTCACTAGTTACAATAATGACAATTAAATCAATGTAACACTTGTAAATTATTTCTGTGTATCCAATGAACCAGAAATTTGTACTCTGTAAATAATCGTCATTGTTTTGACGAAAATGCTTAAAATAGTTTCGATACATTTAAATTTAAATAACGCAATAATTTTCTATACAGCTACAATAATTCATTTTAAAAAATGGAATGTGAAATAGAAATGAATTGATTGTAGCTTACATAATCATTTACAATAGCTTAACACCAATCAAAGTAATAAATAATATCCCTTAAAGTAAACAAAAATTATTGTTTAACTAATTTAATTAATTTACCTAAATAAATTACTGTAACTGTTAGCAATTGTATTGGAACATAATTTACTTGAAGAAAAAACGCAATATGAAAATATAAATTAACATAAGAAAAATTCGAAAAGTCATCTGAAGTCTTATTTTATCAATCCAACCCGATGGCTTTATATAAATTAAAACCATTTGGATCAAGCTTAGAAGTATTAAATTGTGTTACTGAATTAGTGGTATAAACTTATCAAAAATACGACTACAAATGATGTCGGCTTTACTTGTCAATATGGATTTGGAGAGTTTTATTTACAAAAGAAAATTTTTGCTACTACATTTATGTTTATAATTATCTTATTTAAAACAGTCTTAATATATTTTTCTTTTAATTTCCATTCAAAGATTTGGATTAATTGATGCCATCGTTTTAAAGACAATGTTTTATTGGCTAAAGCCAATTATTTCTCCCATTAAGTTTAATTAACTCTTATAACAAAATACAATTTAAGACATTCATGTATACATTTTTAATTAAATACAAAATGAAATAATAATGAGATGTTGTTTAAAAATAAATTACAGTTATTGTCGGATTTTCTTAACACCATAGATTTGCATAGATTTGTTTATTAAAGAGAATTCATTCTATTGCATTTATATAATTATTAATTTCCCCCATTTAAACAATTCTAATTTCTGATATAATTCCCATTAAAAGATTCGGATTAAAGGTTGCCTTTTCGTCTTAAAGAAAGGTTTTAACGGATAAAGTCAATTATTTTACCTCTTCATTTTAATTAAAAAATACGAAGTAAGACATTCAGTTATATATTATATAATTAAATGCGAAATGATGCCGTTTAAAAATAAATTTGATTATATTGTAATCTACTTTAAAATATTTTACCAAAACAATGGCATGTATTTACAAAACAAAAATCAGATTGCAGCAAATTTTTCAATCCAACAGAATCATGCAAAATGAGAGATAAAAAGATATAACTATAAAACTTCAACATTTTGCCGAAACATAAATTAAAAAAATAAGTTTTAGCGCTGCTTTCACGCTCATATAACATTTAGATAAATAAAATACGAAAAATGCTTGGTAAATGTTTGATAAAAATTCAAATCAGGCAATAAAATTCAATTTTAAAAGTATAGGGTAAAGTGCCCATATTTTGTCCTCTTTCCTGATTTCGACCGCTTAACTTCTCCTCTCCTGCAAGAGTGGCGCATCTTACGACGCAAGGCACAGAGGTCGGAAGATAAAAGGGTTCAGTACTGAAAATTTTGTTTCCCAAGTTATTTACTGTATTGTAAGTACTTATTTCTTATTCATTGCGTGTATTTTACGGAAGTAAGAAGCTGACAGTAGAATACAGTGAGTTTTAGGACGCTCAGTTTATCTTACGGGAACTGAAGCTCCGCCATGTTGAGAAGTAGCGTGGTCCTAATTGCGCCCCGCTTGCAGTTCTTATTTCATAAATTCTCCTTTAAAATCAAAATGTTCTCAACCGAAATACAGGTTGTTATGTCTCTTTGCGCCTTCTAGATTCGCCAGGGACAGACCATTCGACCTCAAGGATGGTATGGTATATAGCCCTTTGGGACCGGACTGCTTTTTGAGGTTTTTTTTTAAAAGAATGATATAACTGAAATTTAAACTGATAATTCACTATCTGTTGACAAAATTCATATAATATACACTGGTGTCCAAAATTAAGGACCAATCACAAAATGCTAATTTTCAAGTACGCGAATACTCAAAAGGAAAGAATATAAATCGAATAATTACTATCTGTACAGCACAGCTAGTGCATATAACACCTCATTCATGTCACACAGGGTCACAAGTGTCACAGTCACTACGGTGAAGCAAAAAAATAGGAAATCCCCTACATCTCATTATTAGTCTCAAATGATCACTATATGTGACTCCACTGAGACGTCACTGTGACTGCTGCTTTGTGACGAGTCACCATGTGAGTTTACAATGTAGTTACATTGTGACTCTCATGTGACTGTCATCTGTAGACTCAATTTCAAAGTCATCGTGAACGCTGCATTGTGATGAGTTACCAAATAATGTCACATCAAAGTCACATGATGACTTTCAGGTGACAAAGAGTCTATTGTGAAGTCACCATTGTGCTCTTTTGTGAAAAGTCACCATGTGACTATAATGTAATATTATTTGGAGACTTAATATAATGCAACGTCCATGATGACTGTGAAATTGGGACTAAAAATGACAGTCACGTGAGATTCACAATGTAACTACATTGTAAAGTCCCCCGGTGACTCGTCACAAAGCACAGTGACGAATCAATGGAGTCACATATAGTGATCATTTGAGACTCATAATGAGACGTGTGTAATTTCCTATTTTTTGTTTCACCGTAGTGACTGTGACACTTGTGATCATGTGTAACATGAATGAGATGTTATATGGACTAGCTGTGCTGTAGGGATAGTAATTATTCGAATTATATTATTTCCTTTTGAGTATTCGCTTACTTAAAAATTAGCATTTTGTGACTGGCCCTTAATTTTGGACATCAGTGTAGTTTATGTGAACCAGCACAATAACTCGATTCCGGCATTTATGGAATAGATAACCCAGGAGGTAGAATTTTAATTAATTCCTAACTAGAAGGATCCTGCGAGTCGGTCTTAAAGGGATGTGATGGCATGGAAAGGTATTCGAATTTTCATCAAACACAGGTTTTATCTATAACCTTTAGTGCTTACAGATGACGACCAAATATGAAAAAATAGAAAAAGTTTTCATTTCAAAGGACTTTAATATATTTAAATGTTTTTATATTGTGTTATACGCACATTTTAAGTAATGGTGATATATGTATTTATATTTTTCTATAAATTTTATTTATTAATAAAGGTGAATGTAGCACTGAGTTCTTAACTTTTTATTTTAAGAGAAATATTGTTAGGAGGATTCTTACACTATACTATGAAGCATTTTCCGCCGAAGAAAGGTACTGCAAGATTTGAAGATATACTTTGATGTGAGTAGCAAAGTAAAAAAACAAAAAGTAGAAAAGTCAAATTCGAACTATGAGCAAAAGTAAATGAATTTTAGAAAATTCTGTAAAAAATAACGTTACATCATATGCAATTATTTGGCTGATGTTCCTACTTAGATATTTATATATAAATTATGATACATATTATAAGCAGCATACTCTGAAAGATATTTTTATAAATAAATTATTTAGTTCTAAAAGCCTTTCTCAAAATCTGTATTAGGAAATGCCCGAAACAATGATCGTCTTTCAGACATGCAGTAAATAATTTTAAGACAACGAAGAAAACTAAATGGAAACTGATAAAATAAAAGAGAACTGTTGACGTTTACGAAATCTGAAGTCTATAAAGTATTTTACGACATAAATCTTTTCTGTCAAAGGGAGATCAGAGGCTCGTTAATTCCTTAAAACACTATGCAAAGATTTTTCATTAATGACGGTATTATATATAAAATATATGGACACTACTTAGGCGAAAAGGAAAGCTTGATTTTTATATTTGACATGAAAATTTACCTTTGAAAGCATTTTATAAATATATGATGGAAAATATATTGCTTGTATTTTAAAAATATTTTTGCAATAGAATGTAAAAGAAATTATTAAGTTCTATTTCATTTAAGTTGAGAACAAGTGAGATTTAAAGGGGCATGTATGTTTTAATCAACTAAACGAGAATGAGAAATTACACACGAGCATAGGATATAGAACACTTTCAAACAAATTAAGAATATTGTAACAATTTTTCGCCGTTTGATAAGGGAAAGATAATGTCTAAGAAAACAATTTGGAAAACGCATAACATATTTGAAAACCCAATTTAAGCTATTTTCATCTATAGACTGTAACATATCTGAATTCGCTCATGCAGCCTTGTATATAACCTACATATTTGTATTGCAACATATAGGGGAGACTAGGGAGTGTTGACCCCCTTTTTACAAAATGATCTTTTATTTTTTAAATATTGAACGTAGAATAAAGTTTTATGTATCATTTTGTTCGTTACGCAATCAGTTATCCAAATAAAATTGCTACATAAGTATAATGTATAAGAAATTTGAAAAAAATAATTGATTTTATCATGAGAAACTAACCGGTCAAAGCTCCCCACATATCGGAGAGTTGTCCACTATATGGAAGGCTTGACCCACTTTCTTTTATATTGAAATATTTGTGAAGAGAAATAAAATCAGCTTAAATAAAGAAAAATAACTTTATGCTACATGCTTTATTTATTATAAAAAAATATTTATGAAAATATGATGCTTAAACAAACCTGTTTAGTCTCAATCGCAAAACGCAGGAGAAAATTTTTGTTTTAAACGGGATTTTGTCTCAGCCGATATCAATTGTACAGCAGGGAAAAAGAAATTTTAACATTTAAGACAGTCTTCCGTTAAGCACAGTTTTCGTTTACATAGGGTTTCATGTATTATTATGTCTGGATTTAGGAGTTAGCAGATATAATTGTACAGCAGGTAAAATGAAATTTTAACATTTAAGACAGACTTCCGTTAGACACAGTTTCTGTTTTCATAGGGTTTCGTGTATTATTATGTCTGGATTTAGGAGTCACTGATCCGCTTTTTTTTGTCTCTTTGTCCTACTTTTTTTGACACTCGACCTGACAACTGTAGTTGTCACATAGTTTGGCGTCATCTCACTGTATTCATCCTGGTGAAATTTGTCTACATACCTTCCTAAAGTTTTTAGATCAATGCTATGTTCTTTTGCAGCCACACGAGCACATAACTTATCATTAACATGTTTTAACCCTTTCAGAGGCAAAGTACTTTCAGTACTAAAATGTTTAAATAAATGAGTGGCACCGGAATTTATGAACAAATTCATTTGGAAATAAGAAAAAGGCTATATTTGACATGTATATTAAATGGAAAAGATTTCAGTAATATTCTAGTGCCATTGTCACGTTTGGGAATTAAAATTAAGTGGTTTCATAAACATACCACTGCTCTTGAAAGGGTTAAGACTGCTGCTTTCATACTTTCTAATCTTTTCACTGCTTCTATTAACCTTTCGTAAGTAATATTTAAACGGAAAAAAGTTTTTATCAACTTTCTCATTTATATTTCATTAAGTTTTTTCTTGTAGTGGATACTAAGCAATTTTTTACATCTTTCTTTAATCAGTTTTAAACATTTTTTTCCGCAACCCCATTTTACTGTCGCTTTACAGAATAAATTTACATTATTTTTCAACCCTCCCTAGTCCCCACTACATAGTATGCTAAAACTATATTTGAGAAACGCATAACACAATTAAAAATTCAACTTCAAAAATTTCTGTTGCTAAGCGAATTGATTTGTAGAGCACTGTATATGATCTATTAAATTTATGTACATCAAGTAATATACAAAAAAAAAAAAAAAAAAAAAAAAAATAGCATCCCACAATTGGAAAAGCAGTTCCAGCAAAGAGAATCCAGTAACTGAAATATTTTGTGTGTCCCAATAAATGAAAGATAAATGCTATGCACGACACAGTTTATGGTAAGTATCTTATACTACATATCTGTTATATATCTCATTATTTTTGAAATAGGGTAACATCATTAAAATACACTGCAAACTATTTTTAACCATCGAACGTAATATAGCGGAATTTTTTTATTGTTTATTAAATGAAAGATAAATGCTATTAACAACATATTTTATGGCAAGTATCTTGTAGTGCTTCTCATTTATGTATATGACTACGTTTTAAAATAATTTTTCGATATGTTTGAAGTAGCGTAATATCATTAAAATACACTGCAAAAGATTTTTCACCACTGAACGTACTGTAACGGAAATTTTGAGTCACTGTAAATGGTCAATAAATACAACATATTTGATTTTTAATAACGAACATGGTGTGGTAAACCAAATTAAACTAAATCAGTTACGTGGAACTCTGTGTATAATTAGCTGAGTTCCAGTATGTACGGTCGGACGGCAGACAAAGAGAGAGACAGACAGACAATCCGAACTAATAAACACTATTAGATTATATTGTAAGGTAAAAAAAAATGTCATTATTGTATACTAAAATAATTATTCTATTTTCAAATTTAGTAGACTTCCGCATTCGAAATTTTTCTTTAGAAAATCCTGCAAAAATGACGTTAACCTATAATCATATACCATACAAGAAAATAATATTTTAAATATATTTTATACAAAATTGTTATTCTCTTTATACAAAATTGTTGCTAGCGTGCACGATTATGTGAAATATGACTATCTATATTTCCACAAAATATGTCGAGTTATCCGAATATATCTAAAGCGAAGTACACTCTCAGAAAAAACTATAAATTTATGAGCGTTTGCTCTTCAATTGTCACGGGCAAACAGCCTTATTTGATGAAAAACGATCTGATCCACTAAAAAAATACGGTACGACCCCACACATTTTCCTCCGCTAAGGTGTAACCCATTTTAGTCGTATTTCGAAAGATAATGTCACTTAACCACGACCGTAACATATTTTGTAACCCTCCAAAACAGCGATTCTGTGATGATTATCTAACGTGCTACGTGGTACAGTAAGTAAAGTGTTAATGTGTTTTGAAGTGCATTATACCTTTGCCCGTAAAATTACGAACTGCACAAAATGATGGGCATGGATTGTATTTTTACGGGGTATGACTGGAATCTCTGCTGTAGGCCTCTGCCCCTAATTTTAAAGGGGTATTTTTAAATACTTAGAAAATTAAGGGCAATCCACATATTCTTACAGTTCTAGCCCATATGTTAGAAAAAATATGGTACGATCCCCATACATTTTCCTCCGCTAGAGTGTGCATTTTGACACAAAATGATTTTTTTTTTTTTTACGGTGTATGACTGGAATCTCTGCTGCCAGCCTCTGTTCGTAATTTTACAGGGATATTTTTAACAGTGTACAAAAGAAATATCTTGATAACTTAGGTAATATTTTAAAAAATATTGGATTACTTATGTTTTAAAATACTACTTATATCTAACATTCATGAAATATTTTTATTTTTGTATTTACACAATAGAAGCTTTGTTCAGATACTAGATTATTTAAATAGACCTAAAATGTTTCAAAATAATTTCATTTTGCGAGTTGGCTAGAATTGTCTAAACATTTCAGAGATGCAAGGTATCGATTTAGAAGAACGAATAAAAAAAAAAACTACGGCTCTACAATTCAATAAAGGTCACGGCCTACTGTGCACAGTACTATTTTCTTGACCATGGTCCCTGAAGTTTTCTACAGCGTATTTCCGTGTCTGGTGGTCAGCTGAAAGTTTGACCGTTAGAATTTAGTTCCCGAGCAAGCTGGCACTCATTTTTCAACCCTAAAGGTATAGAAGATTGATTGAATATCGCCCAATCGGCAGTCGGAATCTAACTGTGGAAATGTAGCTTGTTGGAACGACGGGCTAACCATTAAGCTACTGGGATTCAAAATAACAAATATGAAATAATTAAAATTCCTTCTACAAAATGTAACACGAGAATTTTGTAAATCAAGAAAACTAAATAATGTTCAAATTCGTAAATAATGTTATTGACAAAATATATTAAACAGCATGAAGTTGTAAAAGAAATTGATTTCATGTATAATGGTTCTAAGTTAATTGTTATATAATATTCTTTACACTCATTTAAACAGTATAAAAGAGTATTTAAAAAAATATTCATACATCGAAAGTATAGTAATTCAAAGTGAATATTGCAAATTTGTATAACTAAAAGGTATTTCACGCCATAAATAATTTTACTTAACACAGATGTTGAAGAGAACAAAGTCATAAAATTTATAAACACATCTATAATGATGATACATAGTGAATGATTTTGAAAATGTCGCCGTTGGTGCGACGAAACGATCGCCAAACTTAATAAAGATGTTTTATCAATCGACCACGTATTCCTCTTTTTTTTTCTCATATTTTATCTTTTATGTTAATTATAATTTTATAAATTATAAAAATACATTCGTAGCATTTCGTTAGTAAAATCTATAAGACTGCCCAAACTACTGTCTAAAACAGGGTTCCTTTGCATCAACCGATTCAGGAGTTTTCATGTGTTTTATTATGAGAAATTTCATAAAGTACCTTATTTCCAACCAATATTTCTTCACGAAAATTCTGGTAAAAGGAGCTTGAATATCCTTGAGGTGTATGAAACCTGGAAAACAATCCTGCATTTCCCCAGAATTATATTTAAAAACAGGATATGTAAGTATGGATTGGCATTTCTTGGATATGTAAGTATTTAATGGATAGTCGATAAATAGTCAAGATGCTAGTCTACATACTTTTTTTTTTAAATAATAAATATTATACTTTTGTAAATTTACTATTAAATCTTCGTAAGATTAAAATCTAAGAGATGCAGATAAATTAAAAAAACTTTAAAAAACCCTAAATTGCCAAATTATATTTATTTATATATTAAATATTTTAATATTCCGTTACAAAATTACCATTTAATAAATTATGGAAGGGGATGATTAGTCTATTTAATTTTCATCTCTATTCTCTTAGTTGAGGCTGACCCAAAATTCAGTGAAAATGAAAAATACAAAAAATCTAAAAAATACAACTGAAACATTAGACCTAGTTGTTCCACACTGACAAAGTATTCTCATTTCTTTAGTGCTTAGAATAAAATAGCGTCTGTTATTAGACAAAATTAATCATACATATTTTACTTTTAAAACTTTAGTAATACAATGCAAAAATGTCATTGACAATATTTTAAATGAAAAATCAACAAGTGTGATGACTAAAAAAATTAGACAAATTTCTTGTAACTAAAATGAATCGTAAATAAATGTGAAAAATTATAAATTTGATAAATTTCTAGTAGCTAAAATGCTAAAGGACGAATCTTAATACTAAAACTACCTCGAAGGGTCAAATGACTTTTTGAATTTCGTTTTGGAATTTCTAAATTTCTTGTAACTAAAATGTTAAACCGAGAATCGTAAATAAATATGAAAAATTACAAATTTGATAAATTTCTAGTAGCTAAAATGCTAAAGGACGAATCTTAACACTAAAACTACCTCGAAGGGTCAAATGACTTTTTGAATTTCGTTTTGGAATTTCTCAATCTAAAAGATTACAGAATTTCTTTATATTTCACGACTTTTATTAAAATATATGATCATATTATTTCTTAAAATGCCTCATTTCTGTGCTACCTTTTTTACCCAGAAAAAAATATTTTAGGGTTAACTACCGCAAGGGGTCATTTCACCCCTTAAATAAATTTATGTTAAATCATAAAGGAATAAATGCTTTATTTTGTAAGAACATTAGTAACTTGGGTATTTTTACTATTACATCATTTATTCTACTGTCTTACATCATATTTGTTAACCCTTTCAGGGGCAGAGCATTTCCATTACTAAAGTGTTGAAGTAAATAATTGGCACCGGAATTGACCAACAAATTTATTTGTAAATATGAAAAAGGCTATATTTCACAAACATATTAAGTGGAAAATATTTTATTAAAATTCTGGTGCGATTGTGTCGTTTGGGAATTAAAATTAAGGGGTTTCATACCACCTTATTAAAATTAAGGGGTAACATACAACCGCCCCTGAAAGGGTTAATGTGTGATGGTGCAATTAGAAATTGACTTTACTTAGGGTGAGATTCTAGTTTGAACATTTCAGGTTTTATAGAGAACGAAATAATCTTTAAAATATGTGGTGTACATAAAACAAATTTGCACAATATTCGTTTATTAGATTTTCGAATTTCTTGAAATAACTAAACGTTTTCTTATTTTTTGCGTAATTATAAATTAAACAATTTGTAATAATTATTTGAAAAAAAAACGATATTTTATTCATACACCAAGGTGTATCAACTGGTACATTTTTCGCAAAACATCTTAAAATAGATAACTTTTTATATAGGGGTCATTTGATCTCTTTCGGTAGGAATAGGTATAAAAAAAATATCGGTACGTTTAGTGTTAATAAACGTGATACATCAAACATTCGCATTTGAGGAACTAATTTAGATTTTCTTCTAGGAGAATCTCATTGCATTGTTATACATGGTATATGCATTGTTAATTAACGAACTCGAGATCATTGCCTTAATGCACTGAATTATCCTGAAATCAATGTTTTCTCTAGAAGGTTGTTGCACTCTGAAAGTTGTACGTAAACCAAAATACGTACTTTATTTAACTAGAATTAAATTATATTCGAATACAGTAATTTATTTTATTACATTAACTTATTATTTTTTTAAAAAAGTATCGCACTAATATGTTAAAAATGTAAACTGAAAAAATATTTTAACTATTATTCTAAATATTTTTTATTGAAAGAAAATTTATCCAAAATATTTCTATTTGAATATTGTTTACTTTTAAAATGCATAAAAACCAAGCATTTTCAAAACTCCCAAAGCGTTTCTATATTAAATAACTGTTAAAAAATATTTCGAAACTTTTTTACTTACTTCCGGTTGTTCCATGCAGGAAATAATCCATCAGTTAATTGAAAAAAAAAATTGACGAAATTACTTTTGAAAGATAACGAAGATTTAAAGTGCATTAAAGATGAAAGCAGAAATTTTCAGAGGAAAACACTCGTAGTGTCCAGGTTTCACTGCAATACAAGGAATATTTAAAGTAATATAACTCTATTGATTTTATGTATTTTTAATACATTGAACAATGATTAATACTTCCAAGGATTGCATTCATATTCGTTATTAAGTTTTTTTTTTTTATAAAATGTTCAAAGAATAATTTTTTTAGCATTTAAAATAAAATGCAAAGAAAACAACATTACAAATTTGCCCTTTCCAAGAAGTCGGAGGGTTAAGACAAAAATTATCTTATTCAAGCAAATTTGTTATACGTTCAATGGCATTTTAATAATCCAAAGTTTTCACTTTTGTAATTATGTTTGGAAATCTCAAAAATGTTTTAGTTTTTTAGAATATTTTTCTTTATCGTTATGTTAATGTGATATATTACGTTCCCAAGTTTAATACCTTTATGTTATCCAAATAAGTGTTTGAATAGTTTATGGTAGTTTGAATACGGTATTCAGAAGAATAATAATAGAAATAATCAGCATTAACAATAATGAAAAAAAATAGGCAGTAAAATACATAGTGAAAATGCAGGAATTGTGTGTTACAATAAACGTTTTACTTATGCATCTGCAAAATATATTGTTAAATGTGTTAGCCCCCTTAATAATTCATAGCCATTGTCACAACAGTTCTTTATAGTATAAAGTTATGCTATTTTCTACACATAATTAATTTTATAAAAGTTTCCATAGTATACGTAAACAACCAACAAGAGAATTTTACATTAAACATTTGTAAAAATATATATCTAAAATTTATCCCAAACTGCACAGTAATTTAATGTTTAAAGATATTCAAAAGTTCGTTACGTCTCTTTCAAAGTTTATTTTAAACAATTTGAATTATAGAGTATTCTAGTAGGTATTATAAGGTTAGGAAAATAAATATTAAATTAATCTTCTATTTTTAAAAAATAAATACAATTTAATATCGAGTTACCAGAAATAAAAGTATTTTTAATAACAAATGTTCCATAATGCAATCAGATTAATTGCACTTCAGGTAATTTCAAAGGGATATTCTATAGCTGTAAAATTTAGATTTCAGATTAATATGTGCATATTGCTAGATTAAAGTTTAAATTGGTATTTTTTCTTTTGTTGCTTAAGGATGTTGAAATATTTTACTTTTTTTTTTTTTTTTTTTTTTTTTTTTTTTTTTTTTTTTTTTTTTTTTTGTATTTCAGAAAAAGAAAGGTCCGTTTTACTTGCTTAAAAATGATGATGATTAATTTAGTTTTAAACTCAAAACATAAAATTTGTTAAACAGCATCAAATATTTATAAGAAATAAAAGATAAATCTGTTGAGGAAAAACAAAAAAAAAACAGAGAGAGTTATTATTTAATACCATTTTATTTTTCTCTGTTAGTCAGCATAAAAGAGCTCTGATACATTAAAAGTTAATAAAGAAGAAACATTTATTATTTCTTAACGCATTCTTAATGTGTTTAAAGAGGAAGAAAAAAAAATATATTTTCATATTTAGCTCTTAATAAAATGTCGCACTTTTCGAGTAATGGCAACCAGCCGGGTAATATCGAATACAGTCATAAAGAATTTTAAAATTGCAAGAAAAACCAGAATTTAAAAGAATAACTAAAATTATTTAATGGCTAAACCTTAGTATGTTTTCTCTACAAATCATCAGATTCTTTAAAATATATATATATTTTTTTTTTTATACTCGTCTTGAAACAGTTTTCCAGCTGATATTCCATATTACCCAACACACCATCTTCATTAACATAACATCTTCACTCGTCAACAAGTAAGACAGAGAAAAACAGACTAACACAGAAATAAATATAACCGTTAAATTGTATAATGAACTTGGTTAACTTCACTAACAATGAGGTTTTATAATTAATACACATTTTATGAAATTTACCTGAAAAAAAACTGCAAAAATGGAAAATAAGTTTTTATTTCACTTAGTCACTCCTACAACAGGTATCCAATTAGAATTGAGAACAGTGCATCATGGGAGAACTAGGCTTTCGTATGGAGGATTTATGTTTGGCTGCAACACCGCACGCTTCAGTTTTTGAAGAACTCCATATTGTCAGACAATTCCATTACACCCGAACTTCCTCTATAGGGTAACTTGAGGTGAGATGCCGTGTTGTACAAATCAACGTAATTTTCATATGTGCAGGCGATATAGAGAAACGCTGCTCAATTTTAAGGAAGTGGTTTCCGTACTGATACTTTAATTTTCATTTGAGTTCTTTTTTTAAATTTTTAAGTGGTACTTTTTTATTGCTATTTCGTTTTAACACTTCTGATGACTGTCCAAAATCTTTTACGTGACTTCTTTATTTGGCTATATAAGTCTTAGTTTAAACATTAGAGAAATAAATCTGATGTTTTTAGAGAGTACTGGTACCTGGCCTTTCTGTAAAGCATAAATAGGGCTGGTTCCGGCTTCTTCACGTCAGTGCAGGGCACCGGCGTATTGCCCAATACTTTGGGTGAGTCATAGAATATATTTAGGCGTAAGATGCCGGTTGTTTTCCCTTGTGGTAAGATGCCCGTATTTAATTAAATATTCTTGGTGTCATTTGTCAGTCTTGGAATTGAAATTAGGCGTCCATTTTTAAGGACACCGCCCTCGAAAGTGTTAAAGTGTTTTTTGTCTTATATTCCTTGAATCATATTTAGAACCATAAATTGCCCGAGGGAAAGTCTGTAAGTAGGTCAACAACTTTTGAATGACGAGTACTCATCTTGTACTACTGCTGCCACATAAATTCGAAATTAACAACTTATAGTTGGATTATGCTGCCACCTATTGGCATATTTGGAAACAATTTAGTAATAATTTCCTACCTTTTATATAAGTTTGTGGCCTACTTACTGACTTCCCCTCGTATTTAAGAATTTAAGTCAATGATGTACCCATTCGGGTAAATTATTTTTTTTTATAAAATCTTCGGGTCGAAACAAGTTCTTTGATTTCCGAAATTACGGTAAATGTAATTATATTCTTTTAATTACTAAGGAAATGTCGTAAAATCTAAAAAATAAATTAATTAAAAAACGATCCAATGCGCAAAGAGTATGTAATTCAGGGCATTGTCTTCAAGAATTAACGGATGAGGTAAATTTCTTAGCATTAATTGCTGTAAAAATCACGGAATTGCCAAATCTGTCAAAGTGTTAATGATGATTATTAAAAATAGAGTATCTTAATTTAGTTGCATACATCTTACAAAAGACATTTCAAAGTTTTTTTTTTTTATGTTATGATGCTTACGTTTTGTTATTTACTTTTTACGTACATACGCGAAATTCTAATTACATTAAAATCGACATTTTTGTTACTGAATAATACAACATTAATTGTAAATCGGGTGTTTTACCCGAATTTCAAGTAATATTGGGACATCCGGAAAGTTCTGTGGTATTATACTTCTGTTGAGATAATGTTGAAACTATTGAATGATACTTTGAATTACGAGCAAATTTATTACAAAATAAGACAAATCTTATATTTTTTCGTGTACAGTATCTAAGCAAAGATGTTTTTCGAAAGTACCAGAGAGAATGTGATATTAATGGATTAAAAATATATAAAAAAAAACCTCAGAACTTTCCTGATAATATATTTAAGTTAATTTTCTTATATTACCATTTTATAATAATAATGGTATTTAACAATTCCATTAATCCGCCATTATTTCAATTGTCATCCGTTGTTTTTTTTTTTTTAAAAAAAGATATTGATCTAGTTACTCATTTCCCTTTTTGTAATCAATAAATTTTCTTATTACTTATTTTAATCAATTATGTCTTATTCCTATTTTTATGTTTCTATTATGTGAAATGAATTGATTTTTTCAAAACGAATTTTTTCTCCCATTACCTAAATTAATTCAGATTTAATGTATCACTACAATAAAAGCAAAACTAGAGAAACAAAGCAATGTATAAAAATAGGAAAACTAAAATAAGAACGTTAAAAAATGGTAGTATGAATGTATACCAATGAATAATAATTTAAAATAATTTAACTTTCAAAGAAAACTAATTATATGTTTCATAAAAGGATTTTTATGTTAAAAAATAGGTTTTGAATTCTCAATTAATGAAAAAAATTCTTTAAGTAACATTAATCGCAAGTTTTTTTTTTTTTTTTTTTTTTTTTTTTTTTTTTTTTTTTTTTTTCCGAAAAAGTATTTAATAGAAATAAATGTATCACGACTTTTATTTTAAGGAAACAAAGTTTCTTTTCAGGTAGACAAACTTTTTAAGTATAGCCAGCTGGTTGACTTATATTTAAATACGAAAGCTTTCCCTAATGCGTCGATGAAAAAATGTTACAGATAACTTATTTAATCTGTTAACAAGTCGGTGTTATACATACAAAATTACTATAATGTAACTGTTAGTACTGAGCGTAATCTGCAGCGCGTCCTAACTGTGAGAATGGAGCCATTTTTTTGGAGTGATTAATCAAGGCGTTATTCAAAGGTTCCGCTGGAAATTCAGTTAAAAAATTCACCACTAGAGGAATGTTGGGGCTGTCCATTCTAGGAATCATTTCTCCTTCGTCTTTTGCAATCATCCTATAAAATTATGCCCTATTCATGCAATTAGATTGCGCTACAAAACACGCTGTGTAATATTAGTTTAATTATGATCACGTCGAGGTAAAGTAATATTTTGTAGAATGATTAAAAAAAGACAAAGACGAAACATTTCGCGGAAAGAAGAGTATCTATATTCCCTAGTAGCAACTTTTGGAACTATTGCTATGTGAAATCCTTCATTTGCCGTCCCGTTTATTCATCCTAAAAAACTGGCTTCTTTTTCGCAATCAGAGCTCGCACCGAACACGCTGAGTACTGTCAGTTTATGACAAGCTTGTACGTCAACATAAAATTGCACGCTGAGAGTACAAAAATGAAACAGATAAATACACATGTTAACATATAAAGTAAAGGCTTATAATTAAACTATGAAAAAAAGGGAATTAATTAAAAATTGCATATGCAGAACTCCTTGGAGACAGTATTTTCTTCCTTACTATGAGAGTCATGAGTGAAAGTCTCGGTTTTCATAGCTGCTTCCACATAGCGGAGAAGTACAGTCGAACCCGGTTAAGACGCTCACGGTTAATACGCGATCCCGCTTAAGACGCGGATTTTTTCCGATCCCTTGAACATTGCCTATAAGGCTAATGCAAAAATATCACGTTTAATACGCGAACGGTTATTACGCGATAAATTTTCGGTCCTTTAAGAGAAAAAAAATCACGCTTAAGACGCGAATTCATTGGTCAAGATACAAATTCCATCTCTCTTCTCGAGTTTTGCAAATTTAGTGGATTTTTTTTTTTTTTTTTTTATTCAGAAAAAAACACTGTTTCCAAATAATATTATTTACTTTATTTAACAACAAATTAATTAAGTAGAAAATTACTAATCGGAAATAGTGGAAGATATTTCAATAAAACAAAAACCTGCTAAATTAGAAAAACTGCAATACTTCTTTGATTCCGCCTCCTCACATTTTTTGTCTCTAGCTTCGTGCAGGTTTTTTACTGTAGTAGAGAGATTCAGGAGATGAATTCAGTCTACGCAGTTACGTCATAAAAATTATTATGGTTAGAGATGACCATGCATGTTGTTAGTGAGGTTTTAAATATACGTTATATTAGTACTATGTTTTATAATACATATTATGGGCAACAGAAATGAATCTCGTAAAGATTATACTCATACGCCTGCGGTTGGATAATTTTTTTTATGTTTTCTTTACTGTTTGCTATGCTAACAATATTTTTTTACACAAAAATTAATAAGGATTGTCTTTCCTATATTAAAAAGATGGATAGATTATAATGGTACTCATTATTACAAGTACTAAATATGATTTTAAAAACTGATAATTTTAAAAAGTGAAAAAAATTGAACATTCCTATTTTTTATTTTAAAAAATTACTCTAGTAGAAAAATTATTGTTGTTGTTTAATTTTTGGTTGCAACGTATTAATCGAAAATAAAGCCACGTTGGGATCCATATTTATTTTCCATTGTGATTTCAGTCGGTCCTATAAAAACAAACAATGAGTTAAAGTGGAATACAATTAAATTTTAGTTTAATTGTACGTAAAAGACACAATGATTGACCATTAACATTTATATGAAAGCTCTAAAGTTTATTTATACTATTAGATACGTAAATAAGTTCAGTTCCTGCAACATTATACAAATCACGTTTAATACGCGATCCCGCTTAATATGCGAATTTTGTCCACTCCCTTGAAACGCGTCTTAACCGAGTTCCACTGTAATTAGGAATTCTCAATATTCGATCCCATTGGATTAAGACGTGGTATCTTGTTTCATTTCTTTCACATTTTTAAAAGGTAGGACACAAAAAAAAATTATTGGCAACGATTTTGACCATAATTTGTGTATTGGGGTGTGGGGGAAAAAGGGTTTTGCGACAGCCGAGAAAAGACTGAACAAAAGGTTGTTTTGGTTGTGATGATTTTGGTAAAATCCTACATGTCTGAAATTTAGACGAATTGTAGAATTTAAATGCATTTATAATTCTGATGATAGTGGTAGCAGTGCCAGTACGGGTGTACGTATATTCCTGACAATAAAGGAAAAAGAACAAGATTTTACTTAGCAGATGGTGATGTGTTAGACGTATAAGTTAAAATACGGCTGCTTTCGTTTACCACATGTTTTTGAAGTTTGTTTTCATAAACTAGCGCATAGAACACCAACAGATAAAATTGTGGATTAAAAAAATATTTTCTTCAGCATAAGAAAAATTTTGAGTAATTTAATTGGTGTGATTTTTTTTTCAAGTAATCATCTAGTGCAAAATTTTGTAAATGCAGAGCGATCAACTTAATAGTTGGCACAGCGTTAATAATCTTCACATTTGCTTTATCATGAACGACTTCTGTACATCTTGTGGTGGTTAACCGCCATAAATTTATTATTTTGATAAATTCTTTTATTTTTATCAATTCGAATGTCAATTTATTAATTAGGAATTTATACATGTAAGTCAACAGCTTTAATTCTGTATCACTTATAATAAATTTTGTTAAGTGTTAGATCTTAACAGCCGATATTTTCAGCCTTCATATTCCGACGCTACTTTGAAGCTTCTTTCAAGAAAATTGTTATAAAATCCAATTAACACATTTGTTGTGACTAGTAGTTAAATGCGTCTTATAAACTTTATTTTACTTAAAAAGAGACTTAATTCTACAAACCCCAAAATATTTTAAGCGGTTAGCGTTAATTGTAATCAAAAATGCCAAATTATTATTGTGCTAAAAGATATGGTGGGGACATTTTAGGTTATGAAATATATAGATATTTATATTATAATATTTGTAATAATTGTATATATTTATATGTAAACAAATTTACAAATAAAAATGAATTTCTATTTATACAAAATTCTAAGAAAGTATAAAAAAAAATTACTTGAGTAGAATTGTAAATATTCTATAAAACTCAATAAATACGTAGTACCCCAATAAATAGTTTAATAAGTTAAAAATACGTGAAATCTCTCTAAAATGTATGTTATGATCCAACAACCTTTCTAAGGTATCTCCACAATTTCAGAACAAAATAAAATCTCGAATGTAAATTTCTCACTAATTCATAATTTCCGAAAGAAAGGGGTTACGAGGAAATTATACGAAGTTTTCTTGTAATACATGGTTCGTACGCCTCCTTGATTTTGAAAGACCCGAAAAATTTTCTGCACCAGTATTTTCTTATAAAAATCTCTTCTTAAAGGAAAGCGAAATTTTGTGCGTTTAACCTAAATTTCTTTTTCTATAAAAAGATACTGGTAGTTTTCCTGGAGAAATAACGATATCCGTACGAACCATGTAATTGTAATTATAATCAGTGTATATTTACCTATTATTATCACATAAAATTAGCCATCGATAACTAAATGAATACCATACATAAGAGGACAATGGAGTTTAAAATCCTTAAAAATATTTTTTTTTTTTTTTTTGTAAATTTCAACTTAAATGTTATTCAAGGGTACATTATATGCATTATGGCATAGATTTATCACAAAAAAATAATTAAAAAAAATTATTTTTGAGAAAAAAATGGAATTTTACGCGTCGTCTTAGAAATCTTCACAATGCCCCCTGCGCATTCCGTATCAATGCAAATCCCCAATATTTTTTGTATAACAGTTTGGTTTATATATAGAAATAAAATAGAGCATCGAATTATATATATTTCAATTTAAAGGTTAACAAAAATTTTTTGAAAAAAATTGAAATTTTTTCAAAAAAATTTTGAAATTTTGATTTTTTTTTAACTTTAAATTCAAATATATAAAATTCGATGCTTTATTTTATTTATATATATAAACCAAACTTTTATAAAAAATATTGGTGAATTTCATTGATATGGGAGACGCAGGGGGCATTTCGAAGATTTCTGAAACGACGCGTAAAATTCCATTTTTTTCTCAAAAATAAATTAATTTTTTTTTTTTTTGTGATAAATGCATGCCATAATGCATATAGATTGCCCTTGATTAATATTTAAGGTGAAATTAAAAAAAAAAAAATAAGGATTTTAAACTCCACTGTCCCCTTAACGTTATTTAAAGCTTGCAAATGATAAATATCATCTTGATATATATACAGTAGAACCTCCGTTATCCGAAGTAATTGGGACCTATCATCTTTCGGAAAATCGAAATATTTGGATAATTGTCAATGCTTCAATTTTAAGATTAATGAGAAATATATGCTATATTTCTTGTTATGGTAACAAGTGCTTCATAAAAATAAAGCAATAGCAAAATAATAACAAGAACAAATTACCCGAATTTTGATTTTGAAATTAAATTACTTTTGCATATATCAGAAAGGCTTGAAAAAATGCTTTGTTTTAATATTATTAGTTCACCAGTATCATTAATTTTCTGCTGCTTCAGCCATTCCAAACCTTATGCAAAACATTCAAAAACTACATTAAATGCTAATTCATTCGTTTCCTACTTTCCACTTCGCAGCTTAAGGAACTCAAGTTAAATTCAAAAGAACTCTAAGAAAGGACATCGAAAGTATTTTTATGTAGGGGAGACCGGGCTTGTAGCCGCAGTTTTTAGTTATTGATTTTTATTGATTTTTTGTTTAAGTTTTTTTTTAAAACTTTAACTGTACTTTTAAAGAACAGGCATTGGGCTATAAATACCCGTAGTTTTGTGTTTGTAGCTTTTGTAGTTTATGTTTAGCGGAAGCCTAAAGTAAAAGGAAAATTGTGCGCCAGCCTACTCCGTCACGCGGCAAGTTGCCTATACCTAAGGGGTAAGTTGGCACACGCTTTATAAAAATTTAAATGAAATTCAAATAAGACGCGCAGTTAAGAGAAATAACTTTCATTATTACCAGTAAGTTTAAACAAATGCGTTATCGTCGTACAATGTAAATTCGAAATTATACAGACATAAAAATAATGAATAAAACATTAACATTGAGTAACTTCTATCCTACTCGATATCATCATCAGAGTTACAGTTGTCACAAATAAAAAATCGAGTGTCTCCGTTTGGGCAAGCCTCGTGTGCCCGAAATCTTGCATTGCAACCACTTTTCTCGCTGTTTGTTGTTTTTCAAGCTACCAGCACACACCAGACACCGAGCCAACTTGCCCCGTGTTCAATGCACCTACTAGCCCCATAATAAATGTCTTCACAATAGGGACACGTAACCATCTAAGCATAAATAATCAAAGTAAATCACATATGGGGTAGGCACGGTTAATCCTACACTAAAAAAAACTGCACAAGTTAAATCGCAATTATTAAGATAAGTATTAGAATTTAGAAAAAGAATGAATCAACAAAAAATTACTTATGAGTGCAAAAAACGGAAAAATCGTAATAAATGTCCACTGCACGTAGGTAACACTGCTAAAGTACAATGAGGATTGTAAAAAGCAAGAAGAAAGATACTCTGTGACTGGTTGCACAATCTATCCACAAACAGGCGATTTATGAAGACTGCGCCTACTTACCCCTGTAGCCAACTAACCCCGGTCTCCCCTACTTGTAGTTCGGAAAGGACCGTTTGCACACGAAGCAAATCATAGCTTAAAGGGTAAAAGCTTTCAAAAGCTTTTGCACACAAGGAATATGATAGTAAAAAAAAAAAAAAAAAAAAAAAAAAAAAAAAAAAAAAAAAGCTTTAAAAATTGATTTAGGTTAAAATATTTTCGGATAAAGAGGTTCTACAGTAGTTTCGTTTGTATACGGTTGTACGTTTTTAAAACTGAAAGACCTTTAAATGTTACGAGAAAACAAATCATAATTAATTTACATTATTTTAACTTTTTTTTTTCCTAGAAGCATGATCGTGAATAAAACATGAGGTTTTTTTTTTAATTATTATTTGACTCTAAAGACATTTAAATGAATTTTAAACGTTACATGTGTAAACTATTTACACATGCAAAAAACGCCTTTCCAAATTTATGTCGTTAAGATCATTAACATATTCAATGAAAGTTAAAAATACTTAGAATCTCTTTTTTAAAACAGTGTTTGAGCCTTCATATGCATGTCAGGATTTAGATATTTCACTGAAATAAAAGAAAGAAATTTGATACGCTGTTCATTAGAAATTTATGCGAACAAAGAAAATGAATGATAAGAAAAAAATGAAAATTTTATGTTAGAGTGTTTTATATCCGCAAGGTTCTTTAATAAAAAATTTTAGTTCTTTAATAAAAAATTTTTGGGGGAAAAAAGTAGTTTTTATTTCCCGGATGTGTAAGTTAGAAACAGCTCTTTAAAGCCACAATAAAATGCTTTGTTTATTATTATTATTATTATTATTATTATTATTATTATTATTATTACTACTCCTACTACTACTACTAGTAGTAGTCGCAGTAGTATGTATGTATGTATTTTACAGGAAATGCTTGAAAGGCATGTATTTTAAATATATGCATTATATGTATTTTAAATAAACGCTATGATTTTAAAAGAAATGAGTTAATGTTTAACATTGTAAATGAAATTATTGAAATATGTATGGTGGCAACGGGATAATATTTGGTGATTTGTACCTGCGTCCGGATGACATGAGAGTAACAAGAAAATATATGATTATAGATAATAGTTTTATTATGTATTTTCAGGATTATTAAATTCACTTTTTCCCTACGGATGGTTTTTGTGAAATGAGTCACATAAATTTAATCAGTCTTCTTAAAAAGGCGAATTACTGGCGAAAGAAGAATAGTTTTCACTAAGGGGTCACAATATTTTGATGACCTAGAATTTATGAAAGTATTACTGTACATTTGACTGATGAAATTTCCTATCGAAACGGTTCTTATCATGTAACTTTGGTCACAAAATGATTTATAAACGGCTGAAAATGGATTAGCTACCTAATCCATCGGCCGATTTTTCCATAATTCTTGAGACAGAGGGCTATAACATGCTTGACAACACACAGTTCAATGAAAAACATCGTTCCAACGTAATCTCACACATCCATACATAACGATTATAATATACTTTCCATACAGTATATGTTGAAACTGAATAAGCATAGCTGTGTTAATGGGCTATGTGTTTGCATTTTTCTTCAATAAAATACAATACTCAAATTTCGAAATGCTTTTATCAGACCGATATATATTTTTTACTTCTTTTTTTATTTAAAAAATTGCGATATTAATTTAAGTATACGTTCTGGTGAAATATCTTTCTTGTATTAACGTAAGATTATTGTGATATATTGAAATATTTAACTGAATAGTTGAGTTAAAAAATAAAATACTTATCTTTCTTCTCGGGTCACAAAATGGCTGAAAAATGGTTAAAAAATGGTTTAGTTACCAAACACATTGACCGATTTTTTAATAAATATATATACTTCTTGAGACAGGAGACCATAACATACTTCGCAACAGGAAGTTCAATCAAAAAGATCGTTCCGACGTTATCTCACATACCCATACATCACGATTACAACATACTTTCTATACGCTGTATGTGTATGGAAAGCAATATCTGCTGAAACTAAATTTTCATAGCCTATGATTTTGCCCTTTTCTTCAAATAATGCAATACTCAAATTTTGAAACGCTTTTATCACAACAATTTATTTATTTTACTTCTTTATTTTAGTTTTAAAAAAAACTGTGGTATTACAGTATAACTTCAAAAATCCGGCATCATCGGGACCGAGTCTATGCCGGATTTTTGAAGGAATGCCAAAAATAGTACTATATTTTCAATGGTGCCTTTAGCCATAATTTAATTCATTATTAAGTGATTATGCAAGGAAAAACGAAAATTAAACATAAAAATAAACTTACATTAATTGATATTTTCTATGTTACAGAAAGAAAATCTAATAAAGAGTGAAAATATTTCTTCTCGAGTAATTACGGAAACATCGATGTCAATTTTGTTTGCTTCAATTATTTTAACAAGCTTTTCTTCTATTTTATACAAATGGAGAATCTCTATTTCGGAAATGTAGTCGTTCTCTAAAGCAGATATTATTTCTAAAATTAAATATATTTTTTTTTTCTAGTGACACTTTTTCTTATACCTGCTGTTCATCCTCGCCTTCGGGGCTGTTACTAGCGTTATCGGCGGTTCTATTTAACACAGCGTCAGAAGAGATGCTTCAAAGATCTTGTGTACTAGTCTTCAGACCGTTGCTGTGCAACACTGCAGATCCCAGAAGTTTTTTTCAGAAAATAATCGCCTCTGACAAATGAAAAAAATGTCATATATTATTTTTTTGCATTTTTACTTTCGATCTTTAAATGTTTAATTCATAAACAATTGCTATATTTCTTCTACCATAACTTGAAATTGTAAAATAAAACGGAGAGGAAAAGGTGGCTTTGGTGCCGGATTTTTGAATCTGCCGGATTTCTGAATGCCGGATTTTTGAAGTCACACTGTAATTTAAGTATACGTTTTGGTGAAATATCTTTATTATATCCATATAAGGTTCGTGATATATGGAAATATTTAATTGAATAATTGAGTTTAAAAATATAATCCTTATCTTTTTTTCTCGGTTAAAAATTGGTTAAAAAATGGTTTATATACCAAACACATTGACACATTTTTCCATAAATGTATATAACTCTTGAGACAGGAGACTATACCATACTTCGCAACAGACAGTTCAATCAAAAACATCGTTCGGACGTTATCTCACACGTCGATATACCAAGATTACAATACTTTCTATAGCTATGGAAAGTAGTAACTGTTGAAACTTAATTTACATAGCTATGTTAATGGGCTATGATTTTGACATTATCTTCAGTAAAATGCATTACTCAAATTTTGCACACTTTTATCAGACAAAAAATTTAATTTACTTTGTTTCTTAATTAAATAACTGTTATATTAATTTAAGTGTAAATTCCGGTGAAACATCTTTATTGTATCGACATAAGGTATGCGTGATAAATAGAAATATTTAATTGAATATTTGAGTTAAAAAAATATTCCTTATCTTTTTTCTCCACTCACAAAATGGTTGAAAAATGGTTAAAAATGGCTTAGATATCAAACACATTGACCGATTTTTCAATAAATGCATGCAATTCTTGAGACAGGAAAATATAACATACAGTGCGTGTAAAAACTATAAGGACAGCAAAAACTTTGATAAATTGAAAATGCGACAAGTGAAATGGTAATTTAATGTTGATCATAGAGTGGACATACTAATATAAAAGTCAACAGAATGTATCTGTGTCCTTTTTATTGCGAAAAAAATCATAATTATGCAAAAAAAACTCTATCTTTGACTGTGTAAAAACTTTAAGGACACCAGTAATTTTTTTAGGGAAATGTTACATAAAATTATTATTAAGGATCGACCGAAACTGGTTTTTAAGGGCGACATTAATTTCGAAATGCTTTTATCAGACGGATATATATTTTTTACTTCTTTTTTTATTTAAAAAATTGCGATATTAATTTAAGTATACGTTCTGGTGAAATATCTTTCTTGTATTAACGTAAGATTATTGTGAGATATTGAAATATTTAACTGAATAGTTGAGTTAAAAAATACAATACTTATCTTTCTTCTCGGGTCACAAAATGGCTGAAAAATGGTTAAAAAATGGTTTAGTTACCAAACACATTGACCGATTTTTTAATAAATATATAAACTTCTTGAGACAGAAGACCATAACATACTTCGCAACAGGAAGTTCAATCAAAAAGATCGTTCCGACGTTATCTCACATACCCATACATCACGATTACAACATACTTTCTATACGCTGTATGTGTATGGAAAGCAATATCTGCTGAAACTAAATTTTCATAGCCTATGATTTTGCCCTTTTCTTCAAATAATGCAATACTCAAATTTTGAAACGCTTTTATCACAACAATTTATTTATTTTACTTCTTTATTTTAGTTTTAAAAAAAACTGTGGTATTACAGTATAACTTCAAAAATCCGGCATCATCGGGACCGAGTCTATGCCGGATTTTTGAAGGAATGCCAAAAATAGTACTATATTTTCAATGGTGCCTTTAGCCATAATTTAATTCATTATTAAGTGATTATGCAAGGAAAAACGAAAATTAAACATAAAAATAAACTTACATTAATTGATATTTTCTATGTTACAGAAAAAAAATCTAATAAAGAGTGAAAATATTTCTTCTCGAGTAATTACGGAAACATCGATGTCAATTTTGTTTGCTTCAATTATTTTAACAAGCTTTTCTTCTATTTTATACAAATGGAGAATCTCTATTTCGGAAATGTAGTCGTTCTCTAAAGCAGATATTATTTCTAAAATTAAATATTTTTTTTTTCTAGTGACACTTTTTCTTATACCTGCTGTTCATCCTCGCCTTCGGGGCTGTTACTAGCGTTATCGGCGGTTCTATTTAACACAGCGTCAGAAGAGATGCTTCAAAGATCTTGTGTACTAGTCTTCAGACCGTTGCTGTGCAACACTGCAGATCCCAGAAGTTTTTTTCAGAAAATAATCGCCTCTGACAAATGAAAAAAATGTCATATATTATTTTTTTGCATTTTTACTTTCGATCTTGAAATGTTTAATTCATAAACAATTGCTATATTTCTTCTACGATAACTTGAAAGTGTAAAATAAAACGGAGAGGAAAAGGTGGCTTTGGTGCCGGATTTTTGAATCTGCCGGATTTCTGAATGCCGGATTTTTGAAGTCACACTGTAATTTAAGTATACGTTTTGGTGAAATATCTTTATTATATCCATATAAGGTTAGCGTGATATATGGAAATATTTAATTGAATAATTGAGTTTAAAAATATAATCCTTATCTTTTTTTCTCGGGTTATAAAATGGTTAAAAAATGGTTTATATACCAAACACATTGACACATTTTTCCATAAATGTATATAACTCTTGAGACAGGAGACTATACCATACTTCGCAACAGACAGTTCAATCAAAAACATCGTTCGGACGTTATCTCACACGTCGATATACCAAGATTACAATACTTTCTATAGCTATGGAAAGTAGTAACTGTTGAAACTTAATTTACATAGCTATGTTAATGGGCTATGATTTTGACATTATCTTCAGTAAAATGCAATACTCAAATTTTGCACACTTTTATCAGACAAAAAATTTAATTTACTTTGTTTCTTAATTAAATAACTGTTATATTAATTTAAGTGTAAATTCCGGTGAAACATCTTTATTGTATCGACATAAGGTTAGCGTGATAAATAGAAATATTTAATTGAATATTTGAGTTAAAAAAATATTCCTTATCTTTTTTCTCCACTCACAAAATGGTTGAAAAATGGTTAAAAATGGCTTAGATATCAAACACATTGACAGATTTTTCAATAAATGCATGTAATTCTTGAGACAGGAAACTATAACATACAGTGCGTGTAAAAACTATAAGGACAGCAAAAATTTTGATAAATTGAAAATGCGACAAGTGAAATGGTAATTTAATGTTGATCATAGAGTGGACATACTAATATAAAAGTCAACAGAATGTATCTGTGTCCTTTTTATTGCGAAAAAAATCATAATTATGCAAAAAAAACTCTATCTTTGACTGTGTAAAAACTTTAAGGACACCAGTAAATTTTTTAGGGAAATGTTACATAAAATTATTATTAAGGATCGACCGAAACTGGTTTTTAAGGGCGACATAAGGCTAGCGTGATACATAAAAATATTTAATTGAATATTTGAGTTAAAATATATATTCCTTATCTTTTTTCTCGAGTCACAAAATGGTTGAAAAATGGTTAAAAATGGTTTAGATATCAAACACATTGACGGATTTTTCAATAAATGCATGTAATTCTTGAGACAGGAGACTATAACATACTTCGCAACAGACATCAGTTCAATCAAAAAGATCAGTCGGACTTTATCCCGCAGTTCACTCACCATGACTACAAAACTTTCAATATATTGTATTTGTACGGAAAGCGGTAATGGTTGAAACTAAATTTGTATAGCTACGTTAATGGGCTATAATTTTGCCATTTTCTTCAATAAAACGGGATACTCAAATTTCGCACGCTTTTATGAGACTAATAAATTTAATTTAATCGTTTTTTAATTTAAAAAACTGTTATATTAATTTAAGTATAAGTTCTTGTTGAATATCGATATTATATCGATATAAGATTTGTGTGAACTATAGAAATATTTAATTAAACTTAAAAACTTAAAAACTGACTTAAAAATTATAATTCTTACCGTTTTTCTTTTGTCACAAAATGGTTGAAAATTCGTTATAAATGATTTAGATACCAAATTCAAGTCCGATTTGTACTGAATACAGATTTTGCAGCATTGATGTTAAAAAATGACAGATCAATCAAAATCAAAGATTGATCTCTTTAGTATTTACTTGCACGCATAAAGACAAACAGATATTATAAAAATACGGCAAAATGGCACAAATGACATGAAACGAGACTACGTTTTGTACGATGATATATACATGTATTTGTAGTATTTATACACTTATAGAATGGATTTCAAAATAGCGAAAATGGATTCAGGAACCATAAAATGTAAAATTTTGCCCAAATATACATAAAGAGATTTTCAGTGTGATTACAATTCTTTCCGTACACAGTATGTGTAGCGAAAGTTAACATATAAACAATAAATATTATTGATTTTAAGAGAATCGAGTTAATTGCTAAAAGAATAAACGAAACAAACTGTTAAATTTTATAATGTAAGCTAAATCTTAAGAAAATTCTGTACTAAATGTACTGTTTACAAATATTATCATTTTGCATTTGGATTGGTATAAAGTATGCCTGTAAAATATATTGCATTAATTAACACTTCGATTGCCACCCAATTTTTCATAATCTATCCCCAGTTGCCACCTACTTTTTCTCTTCTTGCCTAATTCTTACAAATAAAAAACATTACCATGATGCATTTAAGTATGTACATATGTGTTCTAATTAATATTTTAATTGGTCCGACGATCCTTCGAACCTGACGCATAGCAGAATTTTCCCATGTGCCAGTTCCAAAATTGTGCCGGACCAATGAATTACCTTATAGCACAAAAGTATAGGCGATACTGAATGACACACTAAACTATAAAGAACGTAGGCATGTGGTATTGTAAAGAACCCCTGAAAATATAAAGACTCGCTGCGAAAGTTGTTCGAACACAGCACACACGGACATATTTGTAACTCTGAAAATACTTTGGAACCGGCTTCCAAAGTGCTGACCTTTATTCGAAGTCAATATCAGCGGAAACACCTAACATATAATGCCAACTGAAGTGGAGAATACATGTTAAGTTGTAGCTTTTCTTGCGCGAATGCATGACTGGCTACTTAGATATCACTTCGCACTAAGCGTGGCGCTGGCGCTTGATCGGCTTTTTAGCATTTACGTCGCATATCGCACTGGTGCGAAATCGGCAGCAAAAGTGTTAATATGATACAAAAATCAGTATTCGTTCCTTACTGAAATAATTTTCCAAATTGTAAAAATATTTTAAAAGTAAAGTTTACGTTATCTAACACAAAAAGCGTTTTATCCATAATTTATCATTAATTTCAATACTTAAGCAAGTGGCAGCAGGAATAGGATGATTAAGAAATACATTTATTACTCAATGTGTTCTTCTCAGTTTCAAATACAATTTATAAGGGAACTTGAGGTGAGATTCTGTGTTGTACAAGATGCCGAAACACGTAGTTTCCATATGCGCAGGCGCTCTAGGGAAACACCGCTCAGTTGTAAGGAAGAGTTTTCCTTATTGATATATTAATTTCCGTTTGCGACCTTCTAAAAAAAAAATAAGTGGTACTTTTTTATTCCTATTTCGTCAAAACACTTCTGGTAAGTGTCCAAAATCTTTTACGTGACTTCTTTATTGGCCTATATAAGTCTTAGTTTAAACACCAGAGAAATAAATCTGATGTTTTTAGAGAGTACTGCTGCCTGGACTTACTGCAAAGCATAATTGGTGGTCGATTCCCGCTTCTTCACGTCAGTGGGGGGCACCGGCGTCGTACTCAATACTTTGGGGGTGAGTAGACGAAATTTTTTGGGTGTAAGATGCCGGTTTCTTTCCCTTGGGTAAGATGCCGGTTATTTTCCGTTGCGATCAAATGCTTGGTTGTTTCTCCATTTTATAAATTACTCTTGTATATTAACTAATTTGTCAGCAATTTTAATCAGATAATTTAAATCAGTAACTAAATAGTGATTTTAATCAACTGATGAAGAAATATTCATTGATTAAAATCATAAATTTTCAAAATGTATAAAATGACATAAAGAAATGCTAAAATATAAGATGAACATAATTTGAAGGGTTTCTATATGTATCCTGCCTTATAAATAAACCTTATTTGCCTTATAAATAATTGGTTAATAAATATAAATATTATTTTTAATCTTTGTTAAAAATTTATGTTAAATGCAGTTATAAAGAATTTTAGTAAATGTTAATATCGGTAGTATATAATATAGTTTTAGATAACTAGTCTTCTGCCCCTACGAGCTACGCTCTCCAACCTCCATCAAGACACCGCAGACTGTAAAAACACGCTAATTTGATCTGCTTTGAAAAGATAACCAATTAAATTTCCTATCAAGATTCAGAACATGAGGAATATATATATATTTTTTTTTAAGTGAATGAGAATCAGTGTTAAGAGTATCTCTCAGAGTGCAAAAAATGTGATTGATTCAAATGTATTCAGTGAAACAGCTGGTTATATAAAAGTTGCTTAAAGACTCTAAACAAATGTGCAGTCTGTAGCACATCTGAGTTATAGCTGAAAAGAACAAACAAAGGGGCATATGAAAAAGACCAACAAAAAATCTGCACTCTAAAGCACTCTATCACAGTGGCTTTCTCGTATTTAAACTTATTATAATGTTTAAAAATAGGCACGCGTAAGAGCCATAATTCTTTTAAATGTTAAGTAGAACATAACTTTTTTTTCAAATATTAGATTGTACTTTTATTAAATTGGTAACGTTTGTTACATTCATACTTTTGAAATATCCTAATATTAAGAAAGTTAACCAATTTAGTATGGTTTAAATATTAAATTTACTTTTATTCGTCCCATTATATTTTATACTGCTTTACAAAAACTATTGTTTGCATTGAAATTCCGCAAGGTATCTTACCCCTAGATAGTTGGTCATCTTGCCCATAGATATGGGTAAGATGCCAAAATGCAAGTGTTTACAAAAACAAAATTTTTAATGCTTTATATAATACCTGTAAAATGAAATATGGTTTTAAAAGATACATAAGGATGCATACTTCAACAAGAAATCAATGAATAATAAATAAAAACATCAGGCGATTTTCAAAACAATAAAGTCAAAAACTACGGCATCTTCATCCAATTTACCGTACTAATAAACTTACAATAATATATCTACAAATAGAAGAACGTTTCTCCTTGTCTGTGTGTATGAGTGTTTGTCTATCTGCGATGGCTAGCGAAATCACCGGAATGTGCAAATCTGAAAATTTGGGTGAATTTTGTCCTGGACAGTACTGATTCATATGAAGCTCACATTTTAAAATGTTGATAATTAGTCGAGTAATTAATTAGAAACTCATTGTTATTTCTGAAAATTGGCAACGGTACCCACGAATTTTCAGTTCGGAGTTTCAGGAAGCCCAGAAGCAGATAGAAAGCAAAATGCGAGATGGGCGTTTTTAAATTGAGGTTTTTCTTATCGCCGTACGAACAATCCTTAGAAAACACCAAAAAAATGGCATATCCTTAAATTTAGTACTTTTATGTTTAAAATGCCACAGTTTGTTCGAAAACATATTAACATCAACTCTTCAAAAAAAAAAAAAATACAAAACATCGATTTCATGCTTTTTTATTTTTCCCATTTTACGAACATCACATTCACCAAAGTAAAACAACTACGGAAACACCGATTTTCACCAAATTAAAGACCGTACTTTGCTTTTTCGAACCCAGCGAATGGTCCTAAAAATATTTATATTAATCCTGTGAACAATGTTATTTTCCGTATGTTCTTTTGCGATTTTTATCATTTGCCCAGTTTTTAAAAAGCTGTGCCAGCGGTCGTGATCAAGCTATGAAAAAAGTAAAATTGCCATACAATAGTTACGTTAATTCCCATTTCAAAATCTGCATTCCGTTTTGAAAAATACGAATACTAACCAGCACCATTGTGTGATTTTCTCTTTTCTGCATTATGCTCATTTTATTTTAAAACACACGTAATTTTATACAACCGCACTGAAATTTTAATGCAATACACAAACCATATAGATAATGATGCAGTATAAATTTAGATTGGAAATTGTTAGAGTTAGGGAAATAAATAATCTATAAGAAAATAAAACACTTTCCTGTAAGGTTTATATTGCATATCTTCATTTACAGTTATAACGTAAATTTATTTTTGCACTATTGCTTTAAAATTTCAATGCCCTAAACTAACCTTTTAGCTATATTTCCAAAAAAATTTTGTTTTAAATATATTGATATATAAGGGCAAAATATTCACTATGAAAATTTTAAAAAATCAGATGGGATTTCCATGTGCAAAAAGAAGAAAAAAAGTTTGAAGGAAAACACTCTTTTTACAAGTAAACATCGATATTTCAGAAAGAAATTATTTACAGGCTTCGGAATTATTATAATTATTACTCAAAAATTTCAAGGTGTTTGAACTATAAAAAATATATATTTTTTTAATATTAAATGACCCGATGGTGGAAATAAAAGTGGTAAGAAAACACTTCTTAGCTGTCCCCAAACGTTTCCATTACTATGTTTTTTGTGAAAATATCAATTAAATATATAAATTAATTCAATATTAATTTAAGGTACATTTAAATCCCGGGCTATGATGGTCTTTCATTTAACAATATAAAATTAATACAGACTAGAACGTACATAGCAGGACCGATGTACGCTGCTAAAGGCAATGGGGACCACAATTTCTTTGCATAGATTTTCACTGAAAAGCAAAGCAAAAAAAAAAAAAAAAAAAGATTTCACTTAATTATATAAAATCATTCAACATTGATTGTAGTTATATTGAACGTTATTAACACGGGACCGGGAAACGCCGGGCAGTTTCTGTTAGCTGTAAAAAATAATGTTTAATGATATCTGAAACATATATATTATATATATATATATATATATATATACACTTGTGAAAACAATTAAAGGGACAAAAGGTTTTTTGCAATTAAAAAAGAACTAACAAAGCAAATAAAAACAAACTTGGGTAAAATATCATTCGATATAAGACCAATATATTGGAAAACAAAAATGGACACAACCTGCACCCTCAATAAAGTAACTGGTCACGTGTCCAACGCAGCAGCTGAACGACACCCTGTCAGTCGGAGAAAAATATGTCTAATAGAGTGTATAATCGTCCGTAACAACTACACAACTCTCGCATCGGCGTTTTATACTGCTTACCATGATACTTATCAATTTCCGTGGCAACTGCAACCACTCATGCACCAACGCACCTTTGAACTCATCGATGGTCGTTGGAGCTGGTCTTCGAGCTGCAATTGAACGTCAAAGAGCTTCCCATATGTGTTCGATGGGATTAAGATCAGGGGACATCGCAGGTCACTCCATTCGTTGAACATCCTAAGATTCGAGGTATTCGTCGACCAACTTATCCCTATGTGGACGGGCGTTATCATCCATAAAGACGAAATTTGGTCCATATGCTCCGCGGAAAAGTCTCAAAAAGGGTGCAAGGATCTCCTCCCTGTACCGTTGACTTGTCACAGTATCTCTATCAAACACATCATGGTCTGTGCGCCCGTCTGCCTTGACGCCTGCCACACCATCACACCACCTCCAGCATAGTGATCATTTTCGACAATGTTAGTGAGCCGATATCGACTCTCGGGTTCTCTCCAGATGAGAACACGTCTCGAGTCGCTGCCCAGAATGAATCGTGACTCATCACTGTACAGAACCCGCCCCAAACTATCCTCTGTCCAAGAGAGGTGTTCTCGGCACCATGCTAGATGGAACTTTTTGTGGTTCACAGTCAAAGGGATGCAGACTACAGGGCACCTGGTATACAGGCCACCTGCATTAAGTCTCTGGATGACTGTTTTCCGTGAAATGGATGTTCCTGTATCATTACACAGGTGACGAGACAGTTGTGTCGCTGCCGTGAACCTATCCCTTTTGGTTAAAAGTCTCAAATAATGGTCTTCAGCCGGCGTTGTTGCCTTTTTTAGGCCTTGACCAGGTAGGGATCACTGTTTAGGTATCTGTGAACTGTTTCCACAGATTAGGCATCACATTTCACGGAACACCGAGGTCCTTACAACAGGTAGCCTGTGATTGGCCGGCACGAGTCTTCCAACAATCTGCCATCTTGTGGCATCATCTAGACGATGTCGACTAGTTATACTAACGATGGGTAAACAAAGAAATTCAAAAAACAAGGATTGGGTTATGCTACGATGCTTCAAAACGTCCTTCCGCTACAAACTTCGGCGGTCAAATGAGGCACCTCTGCACAAACGCAATCACAGCGCCACTGCCTTAAGATTACACATACCACTGCTTGGCAGGTGTGTCCGCGACGAGCTTAGCTATCATCTGATACCTTATTTGCGCATAGGGATAACTTATTTTTTTTTTAACCGTTTGTCCCTTTAATTGTTTTCACCAGTGTATATATAAATTATATATATATATACATATGTTATGTCAAAAGATTAGAAAATTTCAATTTTCCAATTTTTCTTATTGAAAATGTTAGAAAATATTTTCGAAATTTAATATCATTTACAAAAAGAGAAGTCACGCATTTAAAAGAAGCGAAGATAGCAACAGCGTGTGAAAAATCATAAGTAAGAATTATATACTTTTAATTATATTTAATGAAGTGTGTATAAAAAAATTACCGTGAAAGACTGTTTTTGATACATAGATACATTATCCAACACCCCTGCAAATATCAAATATCGATGAGAAAAGAATGTATTATGATATTAACCGTTGAGTATGTAAAGAAGTACTAAGGAACTAATTATACGATCACCCTTTAAGCATCCTGGCCGTGTTTTTCCGTCACGTAACTTTTGGAATCAAAGGCTGATTTAACGGAAAATCGATATTAAAACCAATTTTTTTGAAGCGAATAAGAAAAATAAATATGTAAGTTTATCAAATAAAAATTCTCATATCAATATATTTCAGGTTGATTGGTTGTATGGGGTTTTATGGCGCAAAGTCCCTATAGGGAAATGCTGCGCCAAGACAAAGTCAAAATGGAAAAACATAAAAAACCCAAAAATTTGAGTAAGAAAAGAATAATAAAAAGATGAGAAAAACAAAAAAAAATAATGAAAACAGTAAGAGGTATAATTAAAACCATTTAAAATATTCAAAAGTCCATAGTTAAAGGCAAGCGTATTATAATTGAAAACTGTGGAGTTATAAAGTAATAATTGTTAAAAGATACAAAGTTTAAAAAGAGGTACTAACACTACATAAGCACAAGTTTAAAAAAACACATGAGTAAAAAGCAATGTAAAATCAATTAGGTAAAAATTCCTCGAAAACTGTATTTTCTTCGTCAGCACTTGACTCATACGACTCCGAGTCCATTGCTTCATCTACATAGTTCTGGAGCTGCTTTGGATCCTTTAAGTTAGAGATTGGATTAGATTTGGTTAGGGATTGGTTAGAGGTGGATTTAGCCAGTTGTTCCTGTTCTTTTTCTTCACTGTGAAGAGCCCCCGATAGTTTTTCTCTCTTTCTGAACGCAAATTTTTTTGCTTGGTTTCACTGTTTGACTAGTATCAGGTTTCTGTGATGATTTTTTTTAGATTTAACAGCCTTAGTACCAGTCTGGAGTTCAAATGACTTTTTGGATTGAACAATTTCGGATGACTTTTGGGATTGAACTGTTTCGGATGACTTTTTGGACTGAACTGGGTCGGATAACTTTTTGGATTGAACTGGATCGGATGAATTTTTGGATTGAACTGGGTCGGATAACTTTTTGGATTGAACTGGATCGGATGACTTTTTGGATTGAACTGCGGGTTTTTGTGACTGACTAGTTTGATATACTATAGTAACAGGTTCTGAGGATGGTAGCCAACGTTCTAATAATGGGGTTGCATAACATTTAGAACCACAGCAGACATCACGAGTTTTTATCTTTGTGGTGCTGAGTGGTGCTGTAATAGGTGAGTTATTTAGTGGAACGGAAGGTTCGGTCTGGGTGCTTATGTGCCTTACAGATTTTGGTTGTTGTTTGAGTAGACTAGAGTAGGAGACTCCGACTGACGGAGTCCTGGATTCAACAACTTTACGGGCTTCAGGATAGGAGAGATTTTGAGTTATTTTAACAGAAATGATTGCTTTTTCACGTATCCAGCTTGGACAAGAACGGTAATATGCAGTATGATTACCCTTGCAATTTATGCAGCGTTCAGGATTTTCACATGATTTATTGTCTTGGCCAGCTTCTGCACAACGTGCACAGGCAGTGGAACCCCGACAGTTAGTAGTAGTGTGGCCATAACGCTGGCAATTAAAGCAACGTAGATGATTAGGAATGTAAAGACGAACAGGACAATTAAGGTAACCAGCTTTAATTCTTTTCGGTAAGGTAGGACTATTGAAAGTCAGAATGGTGCTTTGTGGGAAGCACTTGTCCATTCCGACGGAGTGTAATAAGTCGTGCATCTATGACATTTTGATCATTTAAATTTTGTATAAGTTCATTCTTCGTAGAAAATAAAAGATCTGGTTCAGATATTACACCACGGCTTGTATTTAGGATTTGATGTGCTTTAACAGAAACAGAAAATCGACCTATTGTATTACAATTTGATAGAAATTCTGACTGGCTGGCTGAAGTAACCTCAACCAATAAATCCTCAGACTGCAGTTTTTACTTTCTTCTATCTTCAATAGAAGAAAGTATTGTAATCGAAATTTTTTTCGACTTCCGGTTTTCGACGGATTTACACGTTTTAGGTGTCAGAGATCCCCAAACACATGTTTATAGAAAATGTCTGTCTGTCCGTGTGTCCGTGTGTCAGTCTGTCTGTCGCCATTGTACCATCAAAAAATGTATGAAGTTATACATAGAATTGAACCAAATTTTTATTTTAAGTTTTTGGCTATGGCAAGCAGATCCTCCCTGAATTTGGAAAAAATTCGCCGGTAGGGGACGCTGTAATAGCGATTTTTGTGCGCTTTTGAATATTGTACCATCCAAAAGTGTATGGAGTTATGCATAGAATTAAACCAAATTTTTATTTTAAGTTTTTGGCTATGGCAAGCAGGTCCTCCCAGAAATTGGAAAAAATTCCCCTGTAGGGGTGCTATAACAGCGAATTTTGCGCGATTTTGAATATTGTACCATCCAAAAGTGTATGAATTTATGCATAGAATTGAACCGAATTTTTATTTTAAGTTTTCAGAAATGGCAAGCAGATCCTCCCTGAATTTAGAAAAAAACCTCCGGTAGGGGGCGCTGTAATAGCGATTTTTGTGCGATTTTGAATATTGTACCATCCAAAAGTGTATGAAATTATGCATAGAATTGAACCAAATTTTTATTTTAAGTTTTCGGCTATGACAAGCAGATCCTCCCTGAATTTAGAAAAAATCGCCGGTAGAGAGCGCTGTAACAGTGATTTTTGCGCGATTTTGAATATTGTACCATCCAAAAGTGTATGAAGTTATGCATAGAAATAAACCAAATTTTTATTTTAAGTTTTTGGCTATGCCAAGCAGGTCCTCCCAGAATTTGTAAAAAAATCGCCGTTAAAGGGCGCTGTAACAGCGATTTTTGTGCAGTTTTGAATATGGTACCATCCAAAAGTGGATGAAGTTATGCATAGAATTGAAACAAATTTTTATTTGTTGAATTGAGCCAAATATTTTTTGTTTGTTTTTGGTCATGGCACGAAGGTCCTCCCTGAATTTGGAAAAATTCCGCCGGAAGGGGGCGCTACAATTGCGATGTCTGTACCATTTTCATTATTGTATCATCGAAAATTGTATGAATTTAAGCATAGAATTGAACCAAATTTTTTGTGTACGTTTCTGACTATGCCAAACAAGTCCTCCCTGAATTTGAAAAAAAATCTGCCGGAAGGTTAGGTGGGGTTTTGTAATAGCGATGTTTGAGCCATTTTCTTTATTGTACCATCGAAAAGTGTATAAAATTATGCATACAATTGAAACCAATTTTTTCGTGCATTTTTTTGTCTTTGGCCAGCAGGTCCTCCTTGAATTTGGAAATATTGCGCGGTTAAGGGGCTCTGTGATAGCGATTTTTGTTTTGCTTTTCTTGATTTTTTTGTAGTTTTGTTGTCCATCGGCGACTCGTGCAGAGGCGGGAACTCGCTTTTTGCTAAGCCGGATATTCGCAAACATCTGATAGCAACAGAATAATGAAAAACTATTAATTTTATCAAATATCATGATATTGATTAACTCGTTTTTAGTCCGTTTAATTGATTGAAGCAGAAATCTAAGATGAAAATCAAAGTTGGTATAGTATTGAACTAAAAATATTGAAGTATTAACATGTGTAAGTAGTTTTTGAAATATTATGTATAAGATTGGCACATCCAACTAGTTTGAGATTATGACCATCACCGAAAACAGACTGAAATGTTTTTGCAATAAGAAAAGGTGAAGTTTTCTTAAATGAACTATCGGACAGACTATCAGTACGTTTGATTACAAAGAAGCGAGTGAAAAGATTGCTCTGTACAGTTTGTTGCTCTCCACATGCGAGAGGATTTGAAGGAAGTAAGGTTTTTCCATCCATATTGGGATAAAAATTCAATTTAGACCCCGGGTACACCACCCACTATCGAGCCCAACAAGGGGATGCACAATCGTGCACCAGTGCTAACCAGGGACCATACGGTCACAAGACACTCCTATGCCAGTCTCCACCCTTAACGAGATGGCTAGTAAGTACTCGCTCGCTTGATCCCCAGCCAGTGACAAGTCAACTGACCAGCCGGTTGATGCATACGGTACCAATATGCACCTCCGTCTACCTGAAGTAGAGGCCAAAGCAGTGTGTTGGTTTCCCTCAACTGCAAGGATCCCCCTTTCCAGGGACACGGGTCGCCACGCACGACAAACACGTGGGTGGTTTACAATTCTCTATGAGTCGATATACAGGATTACATCGGCTCATACAGAATTGCCCTCACCTCCGAAGGGGAAACCACACCGAGAGTGAAACAAAGAGGAAAGAAAGGCAAGAGGAAAAGAGGAAAAGGAAAAGAGGAAAAGGAAAAGAGAAAGATCGTTCAGTTGCCCGGGGTTGCGAAGCCCGTGAATACCTAAAAAAGGTATCCCCCTGGGGGACAATATATTTCAGAGCTACTATTTTATGAATCGTTGAACATGAATGGCGAAATCTGCAGAACGCTTAAAGGGTTAAACTTAAATTGAAAGAAAATATATAAAAAAATTCGAATAAAGTAAAAATATTTACATATATCCATTGTTTACTTACAAAATTTGAACACAAAATACATTTAATCATTACTTTTACCCATACAAGATCCTGAGTTTTGTTTATTCAGTTCTGGAAAAAAAGAAATACATGCCTCATTCAAAATTATTTTCATAAATCTTTAACTATATACTTACAAGATAAAAATAGAAAATGATGAAATAATTTGTTATATTCGAAGAAGCAATTCATTTTAGTCTCTAACCTCTCGCTTCGTAGAATTGATTTCATTGTTTTAACTTTTAATTCTCCAGACTATCAAAGTGCTTGAAAAAGTAATCAATACCTTTTAATATAAGCATTGATAAGTTTTTTAAAGAATCTTTGGAACTTATTGATACAGTTATATAAAATTACAGTTGCATCATACTGAACAATATAAAAGTGGAAACAAATTGCTTAATTTGACAAACTTTTTATAGAGAACAACTATCACAAAGCATCGAAAATATTTTGAAAATTTTTCGAAGAATCAGTGTATATTTGCAAAAATCATTCTCGAGAGGCTAAAATCCTTCCCAGAATATACGTTTGCCGCTTTAGTTTTATTAGAAAGTATTTAAAAAGAAAAGATTTTAGTAATATTCTTTTAGTAACACTAACTCTAGATTTTAATAATGCATTCATGTAAAGTTTTAATTTCACAATACTAAACATCGTAACAGTTAAAATATATTCTTTAATTTTATACAAATATTAAAGAGAAAAACTATCATAATCGTAAAGGTTTTGTACTCTTTTCAAAAGATCAATGTGCACGCCAAAACAATTCCTCTGAGGCTGAATCCATACCATTACATTAGTTTTTAAGTTTAAATTGTTTTTAATATTTGATCGTATTCTCAGAACAAAAAAATCTCTAGATCTTAATGATACAATATTATAATTTTTCAATTAAATAACATTGAACAACGTAAAAGTTAAAATAAAATGTGCAGTTACATACAGATAAAAAAGATTAAATCTATTAAAAAGCATTGAAAAATTTTAGTTCCTTGCTTATAAGGAAGTGTGAGACATTCGAAATAGTGGGGTATAAAAAAATAATATAAACTTTATAAATAAAATAAAAGTAACGCAATACTTTTCTTAGACACGTATGAAGAATATCATTATTTATTATAGCTGAAATAATAGTAGGTATTGATAAATTTGTAATTATATTTTCATGACTATACATGCTATGCTTACGCAAATATAAAAAAGACTTCACAAGGCCTATATGTTATAGCTACATGTGATGTTAATAATGAAACAGGGTGATCGCAAATATTATTTTTTTTACTTAATTTTTTTGCTGGTCTCCTAACTGACCACTTGACTGTAAATTAAGAGTAAAAACATTTTCATTAATCTTCAGAGTTGAATAAAAATTCGTCAAGTATCTCTCTAAATATGCAATAAAATTTCTAACACGGAAATTGACTGTTTAATTTGTGTTCCTCAAAAATTAGTATTTTCGAATATTAACCCTTTACCAAAATTCTGTCGAGCTATCTACGTGGTAGACAAGATGATATGAAATAATTCTGCTGTGAAAAGATTGTCAAAGTGGCTTGTTCCTAACAGTTGTCGCCCGAGCGTGTCATTTAGCTAAACTGGAAGATCATTTGCATTTAAGCTAAAAGTCTTGTGTGCAAAAGTCTCGGCTTGTAAGTCTCAGTTGTAAAAATTTCAACTTGCAGATACTATTAGTTGAAGAATGGACAGATGATATTCACAAATATTTTTGGAAGTATATAAATGAAATACAATTAAAGAGAACAGATAATTAAATTATTACATTCACGATATGCAATTCATTATGAAAATATAATTAAAAGCTATATTAAAATTTCTGACTGAATAGCTTTACTTAATTAATTGAAATTATTATTTTTTTCTTTTTGTAAAAAAAAAAAAAAAAAAAAAAAAAAAAAAAAAAAAAAAAAAAAAAAATGTTTCAGTTATCTATATAAAAAAAAATTATTTAAAATTTATAAGTAAATATTATTATTATTATCAAGAGTAAAATCTAACTAGGATAATGTATTCATTTTTTTTATTTAGCAATTTGAGGTATTTTTATTTCTTTCATTGTGAGAAAACATACTGTCATAAAAAATGTATGTAATTGAAGACTATACTAGTTTATTTTTCTCTGCTTTACAAGAATAGTTTTATGCGCGTACAAACTGATTATTTTTAAAACACCTGGATGTAATTACTGTAGTTTTATAAATTATACTATGAGAAAAATAAATGCATAAAAATAAAATATAATTTAATATTTTTTTAGTTTAAATTAATATTGTGTGTGCTAGTTTATATAGTTATGCTTACATGATTTGAAGTATGATCGAGTAACGTTTGAGCAAGTCAACGTTGATACTGATTTTATTTTTCTGATAAAGTGATTTTTTAATTGGATCGTTGAATGCAGAAACGAAAATATAAACGTCTTGTACACGTAATGAAAGATACACATATTGTCAAGAAAACGTTTATCTATTAAAATATAAAGAATTGAACATTTGTTGCTTTTCACGACAAACAGTGAGTCAGTTAACTAACTTTTCCTGCTGCAATCTCTCAGATTGTTTACTGATACGCTTTTTATTAATTTTTTAACTTAAAAATCATAGCAAATAATTTGTTTTAAAGATATTTGAAGTACTATGACAAAATTCTATTAAAAAATTTTCATCGTTGGGTGTTTTGTATATGAGGTATTCTCACAAAATTTTAACATTCAGGAATAAAAATATGGTGAAATTAAACTGGTAAGATAACATATTAATCTTATAGACGAATACCTTAATGATTCAAAATAAAGAAAAAATGGCCAGTAGAGGTGCTTTTCTTTTTTATTTAACTGAGGTTTAAGTTAAACTTGCAAGTTCAATTTTCTTTACCGTTTTACTTCTCTAACTTTTTATTTTATTCTAAATTTTTTACTTATAATGAATCCCCATAGTGCTCACAGAACATTCAAATAAGAATTAATAATAATGTAGTATTTTTAGTAGAAACTTTTTGGTATAACATGGCGTTAATCGGGTGTTAAAGAAGGGACGGTAAAGAAAAAAAGCTTCAGTAAGGGAAAGAAAAGGATTGTAAGGATGGGACGGTCATGAAAATTACAATCCATTTTTAATCAAATCATGTTAAGACCAATGTCAGACGGGCGTCTTTTTTGCTTAATCTGCTTATTTGCTGCTACAATGCTATAGCATTGTGAATGGATAATATTTACGCAAAAAAAAAAAAAAAAAAAAAAAAAAAAAAACGCCCGTCTGACATTTGTCTAACAAGGAGAGGGCAAACCTTATTAATCACAGATTTTGATTATTTTAATATGTGTTGTAGGGTAGAGGCCCTTTAGTGTCAGGTTCAACGGATTTTATCCAACGCTCCTTAGTTCTTGAGAAACCGGGGGGTCTAATATTAGTACACAACTTAAATACTTACTTTGCAACGGCAATGATAGGTTAGTCCTAGCGCAGTTGGTATGGTGTTCACCGGCTGATTCGTGGGCCCGGGATCGATACCTGAATGCGTTACATTTGTTTTTCTCATTTTTTGTTTTATAAATTTACTTGTAAGTATAACTTAATAATCTCATTGTCAACTCAAATTTTTAATATTGTATATCAATTATAAATTTAACCTATTTAATTTTTTACTTTTAACTAAATAGTTGTAATAAAACATCATAAAACTGTTTTTTTTTTGAAAAAAAAATCACTTTTAAAATTTATTTCATATATTCTTTATCGATGCAATGATATTGAGCATTTGTGCCAATTCGTGATTTTAAAGAAACATCACTTAAGCATTGCTTTAACAAAGGAAGTCAATGCGATAATACTATTATTCTGTTTTTAAAGTAACAAGCATAATTATATTAAAAATTAGCATCAGAATTAAATTACAACCGATTTTTTGCATATTAAAGATTTTTAAATTTGTAATAAGCATGCTTGCGCTTTCAATTATTTCGCTTTCCCCTTTATATTTTTTCTGCTTTTATTTTTATTTTATTTGAATATTCTTTTATTTTATCATAACTAGATGGCACCACAACAGAATTTGTCACGATTTTGGAATTTTTATCATTCAATAATAGATCCAATTTCTTTTTATACCTCTTTAATGGATGAGAAATAATAGTTTACAAATAAGAAATGATAAATTTAAGTTTGTTAACATTATAATTAATGTATGATGTTAAAATTTTTAATTGAAATTAATATTATAATTACAACTATATTTATAATACAAAAAATGAGAAAAACAAATGTAGCGCATTCAGGTATCGAACCCGGGCCTTCGGATTAGCCGGCACACGCCATGCCACCTGAGCTACGATTAACCTATCATTTTGGTTGCAAAGTAAGTATTTAAGTTGTGTACTAATATTAGACCCCCCGGTTTTTCAGGAACTAAGGAGCATTGGATAAAATCCGTTGAACCTGACACTAAGGGGTCTCTACCCTACAACATATATTCAAATAATCAAAATCTGTGATTAACAAGGTTGGCCCTCTCCTTGTAAGACTAAGTGATAGCCGCAATGTTCATTGATTTTTAGAAACAGTTATTTACATTGTATTAAATTAAAAAAATATATTTTTTTTACCTCGAAAAGTGCAAGAATAAACCTTAGGAACGGTAAGACTACCAATACAGCCACGATGCTTGAAATTGATATTTAAATGTTGATTTAAATTTTGGTGAAATTTCCTGTCCAAGAATTTTAGCCATTCTTTCTCTAGCATACTTCTGCATGAGAAAAGGAATTGAAAAAAAATTCTGTGGCTACATATAAAGTGATTTTCTATGCAATTTTAACAACAGGAACGGCAAGGATTCAAAAATCCAGGGACAGAGTTAAAAAATAATAGCAAAAGTAAAAATGTGTGCAGATTAATTTTTTACTGCATATTTATGTAAAACAATAGTCCCAGTTTCAGAAAAAGTTACATCAAATTACTTTTTTTTGAAACAATTTTGTACATACAGCTCCGAACCTAAAAATCAGCATCAGGGACACGGGGTGGTATAGGGATTTCGTAGTACATTTGGACCCGTACAATGTCGTGTACCCGTATATTTGTATCCCCAACGTTGTCCAAAATTTATTTATCTCGTTAATATTGTTATACAGTCATGCAATGTGATGTATAAGTATAAAAAAGTATAGTGTATAAAATTTAAAAAAACACAAGAATATGTAATAAAATAAAAAGTATTATTCAGGGACTTAAAAGTCAAAATTATGTGGTTGGTTGTGTTTATGACTACTAATTATAAACACGAGGGATATAGGCCCTAATGGGGGGATTGACCTCCGTGGGGGTCTTTCTAAGGGAACCTAACCTGTATTTACGGGTGGAAATCCACGGTTCGAAGAAAAACCACGAAAACTCCGAACGATTAGGCCGACGGGCGAGATTGGATTCGAACCCAGTCCCTTCCGTCTACCAGCTTCGAGAGCAGAACCACTCGGCCACTGGTGGGGCCAACATTATGTGAGAATGCCTTATATGGGCTAAGAAGGGTTGCTCAGACTAAACATAATATTTATATATGATAATCTTACGTATCAGAGACATTTTATGCTAACGAAAAAATCTTTGTGATTCTAAGTGACTTTGTGAACACTGGTTAGGTTACGCATATATAATTTTCTCACGAAAAGATATCAGTTGTATTAGAACACTGGAAATCCCGTTAGAAACTGAAGACATTTCCTCTGCGATAATAAATCCGGTTACAAAATCGTTTGAAGTTAGTTTGAAAATGGACTGAATACTTAATCCATCGAACAACTTGTACGAAAATCTACACAGCTCTTTCCACAGTTGTTCATAATATTTCAGCGGAAAGAGAGCTTGATCGTAAGTGCATTTGAAAGTTCACGGGTTCTCGCTCTATCACACACACAAAAAATTTCATTAAAACATTTTTATGCTATGTGTTTGGAAACGTATCACACGTTGCTATAATAATCGATAATCTATGGAGAATTTTATAAAATGGAGCGTTGTGTCATTATATCTTATGGACATTATGTCGGTTGAAGATCATAATCTATAGCGTCACTGCTGGAATGCCACAAACCTGCTTAGACATTCTGATAAAAAAGGGCTTTTCAATACGGGATGGCTTTAGGGATAGCACATTATAATTACCGTAACGTATAGTGATAGAATGTACCATTGGCTCTGGGAACGTGATATTATTTTCAAAGTTAAATTTAACTCTATGGAATACATTGCCTTAGTAATGAATAAAATGAAAGTAAAGTTGTCTTATTTTTTTGAAGATCACTTCCCTTTAAAGTGCCATCGATCGTCTAAATTTATCCGAAAGAACAAAAAGTTAAAATTTAAAGTAATCTAAAAAACGCATTATTTTAAAATTCTGATCACCATAAAATCACATAACCTAAAAGAAAGGCACTTAGGGCTATTCAATTAAAAATACATTTTTTTAAATATAATGTCAAATAAAATTTATTTAAATAGTTAGAAAAGCAAAAAAATCATTAAAGTGAAAAAACTTAGATGTTTCGCAGAACATCTTATTTAATTTGTACATATAAACTTTACATTGATAACTTAATTAATCATTTTCTTTGCAAAATTTTAGACGTATCCATATACCTCCTACCTTAGGCAATGGATTAATTTATTCAATCAAAGAAAAAAAATCATGGAATGAGAAAATAAATATTTCTACCCGAATTTCTTTTGTCAGGAAGTATGAAAAGTTGTCATTAATTAATAATTAGTATTCTTATATGAAGGAGTTTCCACCATACAAGAATTAAATATCATATTTTTTACAATAAATTCTAGAATGTCGTAATACATGTTTTAAATCTTGCTGAAGTTTATTAGCAAAATATGTTGAGAGCAAACTTACTCAACGAGCGAAGACAAATATAACTATTTTTTTTTAAAAATCTGATACACAAATCGGCAGATTTTATATTTTGAAAAAAAAAAAAAAATGAAAAGCAAGCCAGCATCCCTTCCTCAAATATAAAATATCTTAAGCAGAAACTCACCAATATGAAAAACTACATAACATACACATTTTGTTATGGAGAAGTTTGGGGAAGTATGGGGAAGAGTTTCTTTCCCTGCCTCTCCCTCTCACATGGATTTTCATGAAGCATATTTTATTTCTAAAAATTCTGATAATCTTCTGATCTCTCATCATCGCTTTTCCTTTCTCCAGCGTGGAAATTACTTTTGTAATTCTTTTCCCTCTTCTCTTGTTTCTTTTCTTTTTATTTTGTTTAAAAAAAGATCCTTTGGTTTTTTCTTGTTTTATTCTTTTATATTTCTTTCTTTCTTATTATTATTTATATATTTTTTAATTTACTTCTTTTATTTTATTTTAATTTTATTTCTTTCATTTCCCTTTTTTACTATCAATTTCTCTTCTATCATTTTGGCAACACTTTTGTCTTCTGCATGTACGCCTTTCAGCTAGCGCCATCTGTCGCATTCTTTGCGAGCTCTACTTTCTACCTTTCAGCTCATTTTTGACCTTGTCCCCTTACGAACACGTGTTTACGGAAGAGCTGTCAATATATTTAGTTCGAAACGCTTCCTATGTATTTTTTTTATGGTGATTTTTTACAAAGATTTATTATTTTAATTTAATATTTTGTTATTATTAGATAAAATTACAAATACATGAATAGAAATTACAAATGATAATTTGAGTTTTCATCTCAAATTATCATTACAGTTGATATGATTTGAGGACGATTCTTGTGAAAATCGGAGCTCCAAATGCTCTGTACACCGGTATTTTATAATAATTTTCTACATCTTATCTAATAGCCGTATAAGCTTTGATTAAAGATGGTGAAATAAACTGTAATAAATTAGTGCTGTTCAGTTTATTTGGAGCTCTGATTTACGCGGAGCAACTGACAACAGTAGCCATACCGCACCGTTTTACTATTCGATTTAAAATTACAAAAGAAACTACTACATCGTACACGCTGCTAGTAAAATTCAGTTTCATGAAATTGTGAAATTACACAAGAAAATGTATTAAGAAAAAAAGAAACGACTGGAAAACCATTTTCACCAGTCACAATGCCCGACAGTCTTACAGTTAAAGATTTAGTTCTTACTGCAAGCATCCAATTAAACAAAAATAATATACCGGGTGAGCCAAAAGTTCGTTACAATTTTTAAAACTCATAAAAAAGGAAGAAACTGTGATAAAGAAGTGCGGTTTGCAAGAAAGGACTCACAAGGTAGTCGGATTTTTTTTAATAGCAAAAAAGTATTAGTTAAAATATCACATGTAGATGGCGTTGACGACCTGAAACACAATGAATAGGACAACGGTTGTGTCGTAGAATGTTCTGGAGGTCATATTGGACATTTGTTATCGGAAGAACAAATTAATGGAGCGTATTGCTGTTCATTGTGTTTCGGGTTGTCAGCGCCCTCTAGATCTGATTTTTTAAAACTTTTTTTAACCATTTGGAAAAATGGTTATTGTCCTTGGTCAGTCTAGGAAATCAAAGACATATCTGAAGCGTTTTATTGGTTGAATCCGCATTTTATTTGTTTTCTGATGAGTCTATACAGTATTCTGCATTTTCCCTTTACTTTCAACAGAGATGGATACTTCTGTTGCCACTATGACAAAAAAGTAATAAAAACTACAAAAAAAAATTAATAACTCAGAAACAAATTGAGATATAGCTTTAAAACAAATTGCATTTAAAAGTACATTTTTTTCATTATACGACGGTGGAAAAAGTAATAGTGTGGGATGTTTAGAAGTTTAAGAATTAAATTTCATTTAAAATGAGTCCAGGAATATTAATGTTTAATCCATGGCGTACATAATGAATGACCAGCTCCGTAGAAGTTTAAAAATTGACAGTACCGTAAATTGTAATCATGGTGTACGTAATGTATGATCAACTACGTGCGATTTTTTATGTCTTAAATTTTAGTCTTTGAAAAAATCATTTTTCAAATGGTTGTTGTAATTTGTTACTTTTTTTAATATAATTTTTTTCTATAATTATATCATTTATTGATTGTTATTTCCTTTTAAAAATAATGGAAAATATTTTGTTTATCAGTTTATTTTTTTTTTCTCTGCTAAAATGTCCGATTACCTTGTGAGCCCTTTCTTGCAAACCGTAAACCTTTATCATAACTTCTTCCCTTTTTACGAATTTTTAAAGTTGTAATGAAGTTTTGGCTCCATCGGTATAATTAACTTTTAGTTCTTAAAAAAGCCTTAATTTAACTTTAATTTAAATTTATGCTCATAAATTTCGTATGCATCACTTACATGTTTTACAAACTTAACATTTTATTCAAATAAAGATCAAGTGATATTAAAATAGATATAACATTCTTCTAACTGCTATAAAAAATAATGAAGAATAAGGTGAAAAAAGGTAAAAAAACAGAAATGGAAAAATATTTGAACAATGTTTCTCTTGTTTGCCATCACTTGTGTAATTTTTTTCACAAACGGGAAACAGCTGTGTCACTTGTCAAATTAAATAAACAACAATTCTTGGTCAGATATATTGAGTGCAAAGAAAGAAAAACGGTTAAATTGTGTTAGAACAAGAACATAGAAATATATTTTCTAAATGTCAAGCTTAATTTGTAATGTTAAAAAAAATAAAGCAGTAAAAATAATAATAGAACCAAAGGTTTATCAGTTGCTTTTTCTTGCTTTTATAATTTGAGAATATTTATTTTATACGAATTTGTTTGCATGGTAACTTAAATTATGTGTCAAGGAAATTTTCCCGTTCATATATGGTATTTAAGTATTTTTATTAAATGGTTTTGTCAACATTTAGCTGCATACTCAAATAATATATACAGGGTGATTCTAAATTCACGGAACAAATTTTAACGGTTGGTACAGGACACTGTAACAATCATTTATTGTATAGGAATGTACAGGTTTCGCACGCTATTAATCCAAGCCACATTTTGTAAGGACTCTACCACCAGTATTATTATAAAGATCATTTTCTTCACTATTCGTTAGCTAGAAGATGGTTTTATTCGTTCCTGGTGGTAGGGTCCTTACAAAATGGAGCCTATCTTAATAGCGTGCGAACCCAGATGTATTTCCGCAAGTGACGCGTTGAGGTATGAACACGAGGAGGCAATTTGGCCCTATTTTTATTTCAAAATTTCTCATTCATACCAGAAAATTCCTATACTATTCTTTTGTTTATTTAGGAGAGACATTTCTTGATTACATAAAGAAAAAGTTCTTCTTTAAAATTTCAGCTATCAAACCAAAATTTTTGAATAAAAAACCCCCGCAAAACTGGCAAATCTGTCAAATACAGGAAATACACGAAAAGACATGGAAATGGGGTTTTTTGCGTTTTTTTTATTCAAAAATTTCAATTTCATAACAGAAATTTCCAGAGAAGATTTTTTTTTTCTTTATCTAACCGTGAAATGTCTGTTTTAAATAAAAAGAAGAATAGTATAAGAATTTCCTGATATGAAGGAGAAAAAAAAACTTATTTTCTTTAACTTATTTTCTTATTTTCTATGAAGGAGAAAGTTTGAAATAAAAAAACGCCAAATTACTCCGTGGTGTTTGTACCTCAACGCGTCACTTGCGCCCATACACTCCTATACAATAAATGATTGTTATAGTGTCTGTACCAACCCTTAAAATTTGTACCCTGAATTTAGAATGAGCCTGTGATGTCTTTTGTTGAAAGAACATCTCTAGCTGTTCTTCGAAATTACGTAATGGCTCCACTAATGAAAGAAGAGCTGAAGTGGCAAGCTTAGACCCAATAACTGGGCACAAACTTGTAAGCGAATGACTTTAAGGGGATAGTCTTGTGAGTTCTCGAAGGGGAAGTACAATCGAACCCGGTTAAGTCGCTCATGATACGCGATCCCGCATAATACGCGGGGTTCTTAATATCACTTGAAAATCACACATAAGACTATTGTAAAAATATCACGTTTGGTTAGAGGTTATTATACGATACCGCTTATTATGCCATAGATTTTCGGTGTTTTGAGATAAAAAATCAGGCTTGATATGCAAATTCATTGATATAGATTCGAATTCATTCTCTTTTCTCTAGTATTTTTTGTTATTGTTGTTGCTCAAATAAAAACCACTGTTTTCGAATAGTAATATTTATTTCATTGAATAACATATTAATTAAGCCGAACATTACTCAAAGTAAATTGTGATAGATATTTCAATTAAAAAAAAATAAAAAATTTTAATTTTTAAAACTGCAATCCTTCTTTGGTCAACATTCTGTGTCTCTCACTTCGTGTATGTTTAGGTGGTAGTAATTGGAGATAGACGGATGCAGGAAACTGATATATGTAATACAAAATATTATGATTATACCTATTGATAGTGAGGTTTTAAAAATACGTTATATCTTTACTGTGTTTTATAATACAAGTTATAGGCAACGAAAATCGTAAAGATTAAACAGATTATGACCGGTTATATAAATATGTTATGTTTTTAAGTTTTCTTTACTTTTTGCAAGGCTAACATTATTTTTCACACGAAAGCTTAATAAGAAAAGTTTTTTTTCCCTTATATTAAATAGAAGGACATATTATAATTGTACATCACATGTATTAAATGTGATTTTAACAACTGGATTGTGCTCCAAAGATTTATATTTTTTCTCTCTGTTAAAAAAATAATTTAGGAGGAAAATTATTTTTATTATAAAACCTTAAATTTTATTTAGATGATTAGATATTTAAATAAGCCCAATTTCTGCAACATTATACAAATCAGGTTATACTCTATTCTCCTTAGCTACTACCAATCTAGAAATTTTGTTACAAAGTAAGTATTTACGTTCTGATTGAATATTAGACCCTTTTGTTTTTCGAGAACTAACGAGCGTTGTATAAAATCCAATGTAGCTGAGACTAAGATGTCTCTACCCTATAACATATATAAAATAAACAAAATCTGTGATTACCATGGTTGGCCATCTCCTTGTAGGATGTTTTCTGATTTTGCCAGATATGCTGTCAGAGACTTGTTTTCTTATAATTTCATCGACGTGAGTTTTCACTAATGTATTCCGAGAAATATGTTAGCTCCACCAAATGTTTGTCAGTGAATTTTTGACGATAACGTATGTTTTTAAATAAAGGTGCTTTCATACCCCAAAACCAATGATTAATAAAATAAATCAATTAAGTCTGATCATATAGTTCCCTGAGTAATACTGATTTAATTAGTTGTATTTATAAGGGATCATGTGCCAACTTTTACGACTCAGAGTATGCAAAAATGGACCCCCAAGGTGAGATAAACGTGAGCACCTGACTTCTGTTTATAGCAAGTATTTACTTAATTTTACATTCGGGTATAGTTTACTATAATAAGTTTTAAAGATTGGTACTTTGTCATGGTTAAGATTCTCTATATGTGTAACTGTAACTCTAACTAATATGTAACTCTAAAAATATTATGAATTAGTTGAGTGTCAATTTTGTTTAATACTCAAAAGGAGTTACATTTTCTAATTAGACTCAAAGCTTGTGTTAAGAGGAAATTATTTTAAATTAAATAATTATTGTGAGAATTTTACAAATATGAATTGTTAAAAATGAATGTAAAATATTGTAACAAAAATTCTAAATGTAAAAATAATTAATGCTAAAATAGTAGGATGCAATAAAGCTCAAATAAACGTTTTAGTGTTTCCATTATGTTAATGAGTAATTCTTTTGTATATATTTGTGCGTTGTTAATAAATGTAAATATTAATGGTGATTAAGATCGTCTAATTAGTAATGTCTACTTCTTTTTTTATTATAGGATAAAATAATTCTGTAGTATTTCATCTCAGGTAGGAATTCGGTTAATCAATCTAACAGTTCATATGTTGGGACATAAGCGATAAATTATCTACACGATATATTAATTAAATTTTATTATCATTCTTTTATTTTTAATTTATTATTATTACAAGTTTTATAAATTTCAATCAGAGGTATCTATCAGGAATTAGTAAACGTATTTTGCCAAAAAAATATAGTAAAAGCATTTAACACTCCTTTTCGTAGGTATCTTGGAATAGACTTAATTTTCTTAACCAGCTTTAGGTGGCTTTATCTTCAAGCTGTTTCTTTTATTATAAGCAGTAAGATGAGAAAAGTGTTGATCATATGTTACGTTCACTTTTCATACTTTGTACTGTAATAGTTAGATAATAACCTTTTCAAAAGCATTGCTGATACCTTAGTTATATAAATTTTGACTCTTTCTTCGGGTTATTCGCAATACTTTACATCAAGAAATTATTCCGAATTTAGAGCTGAAATTCTAAACAGCATTTTTTGCTTTATTTAAGGCCAAAAATTTCGTGATTACTCAAAGTAAATACACTTCTTTCAGAATTAATGGTGTTAGTTGGGTATTTATAAATAAACACTGGTCTAACTCTGACTTACTTGTATATACTGTAGTATTACATCAAAATTGAAGAAGGTCAAGTAATGGCGATATTTAGATTACTTGACATAGAATGGCTCATATTTTAATTTTGTTTATTTAATCTGAAATTCTTCAATTCCCAGCTCTAGCAAAACAAACCGATTTTCTGGTATTTTACATTAAAAAATAAAAATATATTCACTTTACTATCGTCAAGGATCAAACTAAAGAATAAATTTTGCAAATTTCCGTAATGTGAAAATTACTTATCTTTTATCGGGTAAGATTTACTAGAAAATTAAAAGAAAGAATTCATTATCAATAACGACATAAAAGTTTGAATCAAGTATTTGTTAATAAACTGGTTGTCTTTTTGAATATTTTTTTTCTACTCAGTGAAACCCACAAAGTAAATGTTATGATTTTTTATAGTATTTTTATTTAAAAAATAATTGTAGTTCTAGTTAAAGCACTGAGAAATAAAAATTTTTATAATCAATAAATTGGGAAGTTAGTTTATTTGATATTAAATCTCGCGTGTAAGTTATTACTCTTTATTGAATTAGAAGAAATGGGAACACATGTGAACAAATTGTTGCGCGGTAGACAACTTCCATTTTATCTACTCTGAAAAAAAATGGAAAGTATCGTGAATATATGGGGGTGCCTTTACGCGAAAATTCTGTCTATTAACCTTTTGATTACGGGTTTGGGACACTGTATATCCCAGCGACTTCTTTTAATTGAATTCGTATCATTTTTTGACAAGCAATTTTTGATTCACACATATATTAGGATATTTTTAAGAAGGAAAATCTGTTTATTTCGGGTTGGGACACCGTAGCTTGCAGAGACGATTTTCTAAATTCTATTCTTACCACGTCTTGTAAAATAATTTTTGCCACACATATACTACGATATTTTTAATAGGTAATTTAAGCTTTAGATTTCAATGTTTGAATACAGTAGGTCCCAACTGCTAATTTTATTACTTCTATTCTTAGGTCTTTTCGAAAAATAATTCTTGCCGAACACTTATATTAGAATATTTTTAAGAAATAGGTTAACATTTTCATTACCGGTTGGACACCGTACGTCGCAGCGACGATTATTTTTATATTCATAACACTACTTAAAAAATAATTTTTGCCACACACTTAGACATTTTTAAGAGATATGTTAAACTTTAGATTGCTGGGTTTAGACAAAGTACGTCTCAGCTGCTATTTTTTTATTCTATTCGTACTACTTTTTGAAAAATAATTTTTGACACACGGTTATATTAGGTTACTTTTAAGAGCTAGATTAACATTTTTATTATGTGCCGGGACACTATATGTCGCAGCGACGATTTTTTTCTTGTATTCATATCGTTTCTTGCAAAATAATTTATGCCACACACTTATACTAGGATATTTTTAAAAGGTAGATTAACTTTTAGATTTCGTGGTTTAGACACAGTACGTCCCAGCTGCTATTTTTTTTTTTTTTTTTTTTTACTATTCGAACCACTTTTTGAAAAATAATTTTTGCCACATAAATGTGCTACGACATTTTTAAAAGATAAATATTGCATTTGTGTTCTCGTAAATTTTGTTATGATTAATATAAAAAAAAAAAATAACAACCGGTCAATGCCCGTAATCCAAATATCAACTTAAAATTTCAATTTTGAGTGGAATTCATAAATTTTCCGGAAATAAACTGGAAATTTCCTTTTTATTATTACTTATTGAATTTCAAAAAGTCCTTCCGGCCAGTGCCGGGAGGAAGAGGTAGCTTTCATATTCCTTATTTTAAAAAAGCCAACTTATATTATTCAAACACACGAAGCTCAATTTAGTGGAAACCGAATATAGGAGATTCATTATTAATTTTTATCAATACTAAATCATTATGAATGAGAATTTCGCGAAATTAGTCAGCTTTATCCAAGCTGCTTTTATTTAAAGTAACTTATATTTGGCTGCCTAATTCGTGCCGGCCATTTTAAGACAACATGGTGGATGAGGCTGAACAGTGAACTTGGTCGAGACCTTAGTAATTGCTGTGCACATGCTCACTCACATCGGAATCGATTGATATGTACGAGTGCTTTCGCAGGCAAAAAATCAGATTTTTCAAAATGTCACCCACATTAGATATTGAAATTGCTATATCTGAGCCATTTTTTAAGATAAAGACAAACAAAAAATGCTCCTGAATCCTTATATCAAGGTCAAATATTTAAGAAAGAAACCTTTTTTAATTTCTAATTTTTTTGCACCTCACTTTAAATATAATTTTTTTTTTTTTAATTTAACGGCCGCCATTTTGAAACAAGATGGCTGATGAAGCTGGCCAGCGAACTTGGTCGAGATATTGATGTATACTATCCACATGCCTTCTTCCATCGAAATAGGAGAATACGTGTGTTATCGCGTGACAAATACAAGATCGTTTCAAAATGTTAGCCATGCTAGAAATTCAAAGTGCTATAATTCAACCATTTCTTAAGATATAAACAAAAGAACAAATTTTCAGAAACAAAAACTGCTTCGAAATCTTTGTAGCAAGGCCAAACACATAAAATCATAAAATGAATATGTTTTTCATTTTCCAATTTTTTAATACTTCATTTTAAATTTTAAATTTAATTTTTTTTAAATGGCAACCCTTTCGAAACAAGATGGCGAATGAAGCTGGCCAACGAACTCGGTCGAGACATTGTTATGTACTATGTACAGACCAAGTTACATCCAAATCGGTTCATAAATACGCCCGTTATCACGTGACAAAAATCAGGACGTTTCAAAATGTCAGCCACAATAGAAATTCAAAATGCTATAACTCAGCCATTTTTTTTTATATAGACGAAACAAAAACTGTTCCGGAATCTTTGTATTAAGGTCAAACACATACAGAAAAAATATTTTTTCAATTTTAAATTTTTTGGTACCACATTTCAAATTTAAATTTTTCTTAAAAATTTAAATGGCCGCCATTTTTAAACAAGATGACGGATGAAGCTGGCTAACGAACTCGGACGATACCGTGGTATGTATTATATATAAACGAAGTTACATCCAAATCGGTTCATAAATACGCCTTTTATCGTGTGACAAAATTCAGGACGTTTCAAAATGTCAGCTACGCTAGAAATTCAAAATGCTATAACTCAGCCATTTTTTAAGATATAGACGAAACAAAAGCTGCTCCGGAATCTTTGTATAAAGGTTAAATACATAAGAAAAAAATAATTTTCCATTTTCAGTTTTTTTGGTACCATATTTCAAATTTTAATTTTTTTTTTTTTTTAATTTTAAAGGGCCGCCATTTTGAAACAAAATGGCGGATGAAGCTAGCCAACGAACTCGGTCGAGACATTGGTATGTACTATGTACACACCGAATTACATCCAAGAATTACGGTTTATAATTACGACAGTTACAGTGTGACAAATGTCAGATATATATATATATATATATATATATATATATATATATATATATATATGTCAATTTTGAACGGAGGATGGTTTCGGGGTCTGGGGGTCATGATCGATGAAAATATACCAGAATTTTTTGAAATCGCTTTCCTCCGAATGGCTGCAATAGGTAGCTTTTTGTAATGAAAGCTACCTAAAACGCAAATGTTCCTTCCAAGATCGGAAAACAGAAGTGTTCCTCTTCAGTTGATAGAAAGCGAAAAAGTACCAGTTAAATTTTCGTAATTTATTTTTGTCTTATAATCAAGTCCTTTAAGGTAGCCAGTCGGTGTAGAGGGCAGAGCATTCATTCTCCAATAGCGTGTACCAAAGTTCGAATCTAGAAGAAGACACGATAATAAAAAATGGATTTGATAATATGCAATAGAAATAAATGTAGATTGAAAATGTGCATGTCTATAAAAATATTTAGATATTGTTTAAATATTACGCTATTGCCCAAATATATCTCAAAAAACAAAAAAATCGCATCATGAATAGCGAAAAATGTCCACCTTGAAAACTGTTCCATACAAAAACGGAAAACAGACGGTAACTTGCTGACAGCACATTTTCGAATTTTTCTTTTTCATCTACAGTGCAATTAGCATCAAATAAAAACCTTTTAAATTGTCAATAATTGATATTAATCCTATAAAAAATGTTGTTATCTCATGTTAATTAGATAAAATGGGCAATGTTTACATGTGTCCACATTTCCCTTATCACTTAAAAAATTAACAAGATAAATAACTATGTATTATTGTTTTTAATTAACATACACGTATCACCCGTATCAACATCATAAGTTTACATTTGTTCATATTTCCGTTATCACTTAAAAATTAACAAGATAAATAAATATTTATTATTGTTTTTACTTAACATACACATCTCACACCGTATCAACATCTTAAGTTTAGATGAGTCCACATTTTCCTTATCACTTAAAAATATTAAAAAGATAAATAACTGTTTATTATTGTTTTACTTAACATGTGCGTGTCACACGTGTCAACATCATAAGTTTACATGTGTCCACATTTCCCTTATCCTTAAAAAAATTAACAAGATAAATAAGTATTTATTATTGTTTTTACTTAACCTAAAATTATTAAATTTATAACCATTGTTAATTAAATATATTTATAATAAAACACACACATACTACAATAGATATTAAAACACACCAACATACATAAATAACGCCTGCATTCAACAGTTAAAGGTATTTAAAAATACTATACAGACATACGTACAATAAATACAATAAACACAACTGGAGTGAAAAATTAATATTTATATATACCTTTAACTGCTGAATGCAGGCATTATTTATGTGTGTATACGTGTTTTAATATATGTTGCAGTATGTGTGTTTTATTATATTTATCTTAGATCGATGTAATATTAATATTTATTCATCCTTGTCCGGTCATCCAAGACTGTTGTATAGATGACTGGTGACTTCCCCAACATGGTTTATTAGTGAGAAATTGCAGACCCAGGCATCGGCCGGAGTAGCTCAGTGGTTAGAGCAGCAGTCTTGTATACTGTGGTCCCGGGTTCGATTTCTATCTCTGGCTAATTTTTCATTCCAGTTGGGTTTATTATATTTATTGTATGTATGTCTGTATAATATTTATATATACCTTTAAATATATTTAGTTATACAGAATGTCCATAAAGGAATATCCCAGTTTCAATGGTACATTATAGCCGCTTAATTTAGGCTATTTACAACAAATCATACATCGAACTGAAGGAAAACTAAAATAGTTTTTCTCAGAAATTTTCAATATATGCACCACTAGTTATACGGAAGACATACATGGTAAAGCACAATTATTCCCAAACTTCGATTAACAAGTCCGTACTAATGGATGAAAAAGCCTCTTCAAATCCGTTTCTCAACTGTGGCAAACCATTAGGTAGCGACGAAATATTAAAACTGGATGTTTGTGAACGTGAATAAATTTATATTATTGTCTCATTATTCTAAATACTAGATTGAGTAAAATGTTCTGGAAAATTTGTGAAAGTTGCTTTGTTATACGCAAGTTAACAACAAAAGCAACAACGACTAGTCTTCAAAGTAGAAACCATCATAGTCCACGACTTTCCCCCATCGATCTGCCAGATTCCTGGTTTGCTGGAAGTATCATGGCGGCTCCTTGGAATCGAAAAACGCTTGATATGCTTCTTCAAATTCATTAAAGGTTTCAAATCGACGGACCTTGAAAAAGTGTTACATTGCTCGAAAGAGGCAATAATTGGATGGAGTCGCGTCCTGAACTCCTATAGATACCACTAGTACTCCTATATACAATATAAATTCTGGTTATAGATCTGGTTATATATGATTATTAGATTAAATTATCCCAGAAGTTTTTGCTCAAACTAATAGCATCTGTTTCTAAACAGCCCCACCAGTGCCCGAGACGTTCTGCTCTCAAAGCTGGTAGATGGGAGGTGCTGGGTTCGATCCCGATCGTGCCCGTCGGCCTAATCGTTCGGAGTTTTCGTGGTTTTCTTCGAACCTTGGTACTCCAAGCGTTAATACGGGTTAGGTTCCCTTATAAAGACCTCTACGGAAGGCACTCCCCCCTTAGGGCCTATATCCCACGTGCTGATAATTGGACGACATAAATACAACCAACCAACCAGCTCTTTTCAAACTTTAGGAAGCTCCGTGAAGAAACCATTGCATATATTCTCACTGCGTAAGAAAATCTCTATTGATTCTCGGATAATGGATGGTAATTAAAATCTTGATGGATAAATTATTCTCCTATATTTAAAATTAATTTGTAAAAGTTTTTGTTATATAGTCTGGCTAAAGTTGTAGTTTTCTTGATGTATCTCCATCGTTGCAAAGCCATCCGTAAAATTAAGTAAATATAGTATTAAAAAAATAGACCCAATTGGACCAAATCAATTATCAGGGGTATATGAAATATCTTTCGCCGAAGAAGATGGAACAGTGCAATTTTACATAGGAATGAGAAAGAGAAAGCTCAAAACTAGGATCAAACACTATGTAGCAGACATAAAATACAACAAGAAAACTTCAATTTCAGCCATACTATATAACAAAGAACTTTTACAAATTGATTTTTAACAGTGAGATTATGTGCAATGATTCAGCCACCATGGAGCTTCCTAAAATTTGGAAAGAGGTGCTATACAGAATAATGAAACAATACTATAAAATAATTCATGCTCACAAATATTCATTTTTGATATTGCAGTTAATTTCATTATGCTTGTATTCGCGTGATTTTTGTTTACTAGTTTTTCAGTTCATTTATTTATTTATTTATTTTGCGGAAATATTGAATCATTTTAATTCTTGAGAATATTGCAGTCAAATGCAATTAAACATGCCAAACGTGAATAAATAAATGTATTTTTTTTGCACTTTAAATTCATTTTTATCACTTATAGCAAATATTAAGTACTTTGTATGTTTTGAAGTAATTTTTATATATAGTTTATATATTTTATATATTATATATGTGTTTTTAAATCTTAAATCATAGTAGAAAATTACAAATAAATTACCGTATTTTATGGAAGAAACGCCGCACCCGTCGTAAACGACGCACTCCTCAAATTGGCCTGAATAAGTTTTAAAATAACGTAATCGCCGCACCCGTTGTAAACGCCGCATCCGTCGGAACGCTACTTTTGTCGTCAGCGTTCCATTGACCTAACTTTAAGCAAGGTTTTCTGAGCAATGTAGGATGCCTCGTTTTTAATATCTTAAGATGTCTGTTTATTTAAAATACTTAAATCCGATTTTAAAGATTTTTATGGATTTTTAAATGAAAGAAACTCAGTTGGTATTTAAAAAAAAATGTAAACGCCGCACTTGGAAAAAAATTAACTTTTAAACTCGTAAAAGCCGCGGCGTTTCTTCCATAAAATACGGTACTTTAATTTAAAATTTCAACTTTAGAATCAAACAAACATTTTAAGACAAGTAAATATAGTTTAATAATTGTATTAAAAATACTTCGTTCCGTTAAGTTACATATTATTTAATAAAATGTATGTTTGGTAAGACGATTTTACGCTATATAACAGTAAGTACAGTTTAAAAAGGATTTTAATTTAACTTCTATAATATGTAGCAGCAGTTAAAAATATTATTCTTCCTATATTCTTTCTACTAACTTTATAAAAAATTGGTTTTATATATATGGTTCACCTAACACAAAAATAACATCATAACTTTCTATTAGCAGAAAATTGAAAGTTAAATTCATTTATGAGTGATATTTACTAACTGCAAATATTTTTAAATGTAAACGCAATACGATTTCTTTCATTTGCATTTCTAAAATTTATGAAAGCAATTCTGAAACGGAGGCACATATAATGCATAATTCCTGGTAAACTGTTCATATTCTAAAAAAAGATACATATTATGAAAATTCACATGTGTAGCTCAGATATTTGAAGGAAATGGCTTCCATTTAGATAAATTATTGTAAATTTACATTTCGGGGCATAATTATGCGTATTTGCTTTTCTTATTTTAAATTTAAAGCTATGTATAATAATTTACTTTTTCGTAAAATGAATATAAAATACACACACACACACACATATATATATTCAATAATAAAAATTTTCGCCCTTTTATCTTAATTAAACTATTCCAAATTATTATAATATCTACATTTTTTACTTAGATTTAATATTATCTTAAATATCTTTTATCTTTTCCCATGCTTTAAATGCGTATTCTTTTATTATTCTAAAAACCTTAATCTATTCGTCTAATCTTATAAGCTTGGTGAAAAATCATGCATTTGTTCTTGAGATACAGGCTGTTGCGGAAATCGCGAAAAATTCAGCACAGAAGCGTCACCTGTTGGGTGATTTACACAAAACATTATGCGGCACTAATTTATATCAGCGACTAACTGAATTTGAAGTTTGATGAAAATTTGTGCATTTTTCTTGAGTTAGAGATATTGCGATAATCATGAATAATGCAGCGTACCAGTGCCACCTTTTAAGCGATTTCCTCAAAAAAGTAATCAGCACCTAAGTATATCCTGGACTAACTGAATTTGAAGTTTTATGAAAATCCGTGCACAAGCTCTTGGGATATAGCTATTGCAGAAATCGTGAAAAATGCCGCAAAGCAGCACCGGCTGTTGAGCGATTTTCACCAAAAAAACTAATCAGGACCGGTCTAAAGTTTTGTGAAATTCCGTCCATTAGTTCTTGGGATAGAGCGCCCACAAAGTTTTTGTCACATACAGACTCACAGAGTGACAGATAGAGTTACAAAATGACAGACAGACATTTTCTCAAAACCATTAAATCGTATTTAGGAAATTCTAAAACGTATAAATCCGTCAAAAACCGGAAGTCGAAAATTTTCATGAATCCAATACTTTCCTCTTGTAAAGATAAAAGAAAGTAAAAATATTAATTTTAGAACAAAGGTACAACACCAATGTTGTACCTTGGCTCTAGACATTTTGTACCATGGACCATGCATCATTTTTCTATGAAAAATAAAATTAACGAAATACTTTTATAATGTATTTGAAATAAATTTGAAAGGTATATTTAATAATAGATTTGTCATAGATACCTATTTAAAGTTGTTTAAAATTAACATAAAACAGAAAATGTGTAATTAGAGGGCAGAGAGGGATACACAACCACAAACGCAACCACAATAGATATCAATTGTATTTTAACTGTTTTACTCAACTTTTATAGATTTTTTTCATACATGTTTGTTTTATGACGATGCAAAATGATCAAGCACCAGTTGCATAAAAAACCCATATTATTTTTCAAAAATTGATAAAATATCATGAAATACATAAAGAATAATTTTGTCTCTTTCAATAAGACTAGGTTCTGGCAAAATTTTCGCAACTGATTGAAAAACGTGTTTTCCTCAAGTACGAGTATGAATTTTATTCTAATGTTATTAAAATGTTTTATGGACAGAAGAGTAATTTATTCATCACCATTGTCATTACAAGTGTCATGCAAGTGGTGTATATATAGAAATGAGATTTGGATTTATTTCATTAAAGGTACAAGGACAAACTTTACTGAAATAACATTTTTGTTTGTGGGCTTTTTAATAGAATAATATGTAGTTGTGTTGTACTTTAGACCCGCTCAAGATACAACATTATTACTATGTAAAAGGTACAAAACTTGATGACTTAAAAAATAATGATATCATACCATTTTCTAGTTGCTCTTAACATGATTTGAAACTCATGCTCATAATCTATAAATACACTTTTATGTATAACTTTAAATTTAACGCAAATAATCTATTTATATAATTCATTAGTGACAATTCTGGTGACGATTGCGGGTCACGCCGATCCTCGGGAAAAAAAAAAAAAAAAAAAAAAAAAAAAAAAAAAAAAAAAAAAAAAAAAACATATCGCGATTATGTTAGGCTTAAGCATTCTGATGCCGTATTATAAATCGAACCTTCAAAAACTAAACAATTATAACGTTTTAAATTCTAATTTAAAAATAAGCAGCTACCAACAACATATTAGCTATATAAACAAATGAACCGTTCCCATTCAGAAACACAAGTTCCAAATCAAGAAACAAATGAACGACTCTTTGACGATTCATTAAAAAAAATACGGTTAACATCTGATTCTGCTTTAAATATGTTTTTAAAAGCCTCTAAGTATTTTGAAATGCGTTTTTCATTCTTGTTTACTTCTATAAGCAGTAATTGTATTTACGACTCTTTACATTTACAAGCAGTCAGTTCACGACATACATATGAAAATTTTACGTAATTTATTGAATAAATATTTTAAAAAGTATTATCAACGTTTTCAACAAATATTAATAGTTTTAATGATTATCTTCATTCAATTTAATGATTATTCATCATTATTTATATGAATCATTCATATGAATAATTCCTTTTTATTTCAAACTTTTATTTCAGCTATGAAAATATTTTAAGTTTACGTGCAAATTATAGTTAAAAGCATTTACAAACGTGCCACTTTTCATTGAAAACATGGAATTCCACTTTTTCGGCACAATTTATCATCCCTGCGATTGATGCTAGTCTGTATTGAATTTTTTTGATATTTTTAGGACGAGAAGGGGGTAGCAGAATTTGACGAAATACAACAAAAATGCGAGTACGAACAGCGCCAAATTGAGTTTATTTCTATTCCTTTCGCATTCGACCTTTTCCTTCCCATGACCTACTGTGCATTTAGTCCATGAATAGAAACAAACAGCATGAAAAAAACATAGCCAGGAGCTTGCAATTATCGTCTGTCTGCTTTGCCTGAAGAATTGCGAAAATCATCAAAAGATCGTAGAAGAATGGGGGTTTCGTCAAACGAATGTGAATTTCGTCAAAGGATCGCAGAAAAAAATATCACAAAGGGTCCTTTAGAATGCAAATTTCGTCTAAGGATCATGGAATATGTTAATTTCGCCAAATAATCCTGGAAAAAACATGAATTTCATCAGATGATTGCAGAAAAAACGCATTATTCCATAAGTATCTCGAAAAATGTGAATTTCGTCAAATAATCACGGAAAAAAAATGTGATATTCATTAGAGGATTACAGAGAAAACGAGAATTTCATCGAGAGGTTGCAAAAGTGCAAGTTTCAACATAAGATCCTGAAAAAAATGTAAATTGTGAAATCGGGATATCTTGAAGCTTATTGGTTCATCAGTATCACGTGAACCGTTAGTCTGCAAAATTTTCTAATTTGCCGCATACATTCGGGTGCACCCTTGCTTCTGTCCACGTATTTTGTTTGTAAGGTAAGTCTCGCTTGCTCTGCTGTTTATTTCTTTTTGTTTTTTATTAGGATTTTTGCATTAGCTGTTTTAAATGCACCCTTTATTTATTATATCGATTTTTACATGGTTTACCATTTTAGAGACGGATGATTCAGCCAACAGCTGCCGAAAAAATTCAAGTCTGAAAACATCGAGGGTGTATTACCAAACGTCAATCAAAATTTAAATTTAATTCAATTAGAAGAGAAGAACCATACCTTGACGATGTTTCAGACCCTGACTAGATATCCGTTTTTCTAAACATTAAATTATTGTAATAAACAGACATACTACAATATACATTAAAACACACATTCATACATAAATAACGCCTGCATTCAACAGTTAAAGGTGTATATAAATATTTTACAGACATACATACAATAAGTAAAATAAATCCAACTGGAGTGAAAAATTAGCCAGAGCCAGGAATCGAACCCGGGACCACAGTATACAAGACTGCTGCTCTAACCACTGAGCTACTCCGGCCGATACCTGAGTCTGCAATTTCTCATTAATAAACCATGTTGGGGAAGTCACCAGAGATCTATACGACAGCCTTGGATGACCGTACAGCGATGAATAGATTTTACTATTACATCGATCTACGAAATATAATAATAAACACACGTACTACATGTGTTTAAATGTATATTGTTGTATAATGTATATTATGTGCTCCTCAAAATCTCCCCTCTATATTAACTCCTCAAAAAATTATCGTAGAAAAAAGTTTCTGGTACCGAACGATTGGAAGTAAAGTCTACTTTTAAATTATGTATATAAAATTTGCTTAGGGGGCCATCGACATATTAAAACGAATCCAAACTTCATTTTTTTTCAATGGCAATACACAATTTTAACGAGATATTTCAAAACTTAGGCTCAAACTATACCTAGACATCAAATTTCAAGTTATTTGAATGATAAGTTTTTGAATTATAAACATTCAAAATTTAGTGCTTCTAATGTTAAATTACATTTTCATATTTTTATTTAAAATTCCTGAAATTATGTTCCTAATGTGCTAATATTTTGTGTAGCAATAATACTAATATACCCAAACATAAATACGCTGAATTTGCAATTTTTTGTAATTTTATGATATGAATTATGAAATTAATATTCGAAAAAATTATGAATTGCAACCTACAATTTTTTTGATGGATTTAGATTTATTAAGTCCTGCTTTATGGAAATCCAAAATTTCAGATTTTTCTTCCAAGACTAGTGACACATAATTTAAATTCCATTGTGTAACTATTACAAATAAATTTTTCAGTACACACTGGGTAGCTAATTAAATAGCTGTGACTTGAAATATAAAGCAAACATCATTTTGAAGTTTGTTTTAGAACTTGCTTCAGGCGATATGTAAATTTCACGAAATGTTCATTGAATGAAACTTGTTAAACTTGAATTTTTTAAATTATAAAATACACTGCACTTCCTTAGGTACACACTCTGTCAAAATCACAAGGTTCATTATCTAATCAAATATGCTTAGCGGCAATTATCAGAGATGAGAAATGGGAATATTTATTTTATGTTATCTATTTTGTAATACGTGAATGCAATATTATTCTTTAAATTTTACATTAATCAGTATACTCGTGCAAGGCTTGCGCACTGCAATCTTTAAATTTATTTTTTGATATATTTTTAATATTAATTTACAATTAACTGCAATGTTTTTAAAATTCAAAAAACTTGTATTAACAAAATATGACTGTACTATTTCCAAAAATGTTCAAAAACCTTCCGTATAGCACTCCATTCGTCGTTGTGTGTTTTGTATGTGCATAGTAAAGGGAATATTGACACCTAAAATATTATATACGATGATGCTTAACTTAAAAACATAATGAAAATTCATTATGTTATGTCTGCGGCAAAAAATTTGTATCCAATGATACCTCATTCGTCAATGTACGCTAATTGTCAGTTAAATTCAGAATACGATGTGAGATGTGGCCAAAACATATTATCAAAAAATTCCTTATTCATGGTTGTACGATACATTTAAGTATTGCGCGGCAGCGCAATACTTATTTATTTCCAGTGTCACTTCTCTATGTTAATTTAACATAGAAAAGCCTGTGGAGCTCATAACTTTTTCAATTTTTTCTTCCCACCTTTTTGTCCCTGATGCCACTCATTTTTTTATTCTTTACTAATTCTAATAATGTTATAAATTTAAAGTGAGAAAATCTTTGCCTGACGTGGGGGTCAAAACGGATGATAAAATGTCTTTGCATATGGGTGATTTATAACCTAGAGAGTAACATGGGGTAATTTTTATTTACATTTCTCATATATGTTTCATAATAATTCCAAATTTCTCTTTTTCATTGAGAATAAACGGACATTTTTCCAATAAAATTTAACATTTTTTCTTTCATTGTTGCCAATAATTCAAAAGCTGTAATAATAGTTTGTTTATATTTATTTGAATGATTTTCACGTGAATAATTACTGAAATAGTTTTTTTTTTAATTAAAAAGAACTTGAATATGGCGTCATAGTAGAAATAAAATGACATTTTCAAACAGATGTTTTACGTTCAGATTGGAAGTTTTTGCCCAAAGTACAGAAACTTGCATTACTGCACTGGTGAAACATTTTGAATTATACGTAGGTAAATTGCATCACAAATTGTGATACGATACAGCCTGATGATGGTACCCTCCATTAATTTTGAAATGTGTTCGTCAAAATGCAGTGCAGTAGTTATTAAAAAACTTGACATATTAAACAAAAACCTAATTGGAAGAACAAATTTAAAAAAATAAAATTTATTTCCTACATTGTTTATGTCCGAGAAGGGACAGATATTAAGATATTTCATTCAATTCGTTGTACATTTAATGTTAAGTTAAACCAATTGAACATTAAAAATAAAAATAAAATCCACACAACATGATACTTTAAACACCCTAAAAACTTAGATTCCGTTCAAATAAAATCGAAATAAATCTTAGACTTTTTTAAAGTTTTGTATTTTGCATGTATCTTATCATTTTAGGTACAGTCATCATAAAAATAATACAAAATCTGCAACACAAATCTTTACAACTGAAAAATGGAAAACGTCTAAGATTTATTTCGATTTCATTTGAACGGAATATAAGTTTTTAGGGTGTTTAAAGTATCATGTTGTATGAATTTTCTTTTTATAAATTAATGTGCAATTGGTTTAACTTATTTGTTACAAAAATACGAGTATTTTAATACAGAAAATGTTGTTTTATTTAATTACAACATTTGGGCAATTTAAAAGAAGCAGATTTTTTCTAAGATAATAGTGGTGTGAAAAAGCCGGAGACTTGGCAACTCTGCAACAAATATTAAACAAAAACCTAATTGGAAGAACAATTTAAAAAAAAAAAACAAAATTTACTTCCTACATTGTTTATGATCGAGAAGGGACAGATATTAAGATATTTCATTCTATTCGTTCTACATTTAATGTTAAATTTTTGTAACAAATAAGTTAAATCAATTGAACATTAATTTATAAAAAGAAAATTCATACAACATGATACTTTAAACACCCTAAAAACTTATATTCCGTTCAAATGAAATCGAAATAAATCTTAGACGTTTTCCATTTTTCCGTTGTAAAGATTTGTGTTGCAGATTTTGTATTATTTTTATGATGACTGTACATAAAATTATAAGATACATGCAAAATACAAAACTATAAAAAAGTCTAAGATTTATTTCGATTTTATTTGAACGGAATCTAAGTTTTTAGGGTGTTTAAGGTATCATGTTGTATGGATTTTATTTTTATTTTTAATGTTCAATTGATTTAACTTATTTGTTACAAAAATTTAACATTAAATGTAGAACGAATAGAATGAAATATCTTAATATCTGTCCCTTCTCGGTCATAAACAATGTAGGAAGTAAATTTTGTTTTTTTCTTAATTTGTTCTTCCAATTAGGCTTTTGTTTAATATTTGTTGCAGAGTTGCCAAGTCTCCGGCTTTTTCACACCACTATTATCTTAGAAAAAATCTGCTTCTTTTAAATTGCCCAAATGTTGTAATTAAATAAAACAATATTTTCTGTATTAAAATACTCGTATACAAAAAACAGGAGTCTTGGCAGCTCTGGATAAATGTATGTTGATAAGAGAAATGAATTAAATGATTTTATAATTATGTTGCTTGAATATTATCAAAGAAAAATTTTCATCAACAAAATCGAAAATTGTTATAAAATTTTACTTTACATCAATAGTATAGAGTTTATTATAGTAGAGAAGACGATTCTAACGTCTTAGTTTACTATTTATTAAATATACGATATAAAACAAGGCGTAAATTGTACGTCAAACGTGGCAAATGAGGTCTGCTCATACAGTAAATATTTTTTTACAAATATTCAGATAGTTGTGCAGTAGCTGATGCACTGTTATCAGAGTTAGGAAAAATGCATCGAAAAAAATTTTCGATATAAAATACATTGTTTTTAGAACCTAAAATACAAATTACAGAATACTTTTAAAAATTAAAAAATTCCAAATACAAAATACAAAATGTAAGTACTTTCAAAATACATTTAAAATACAAAATACATTTCGAAATTTCAAAAATGTATTGATGTAAAGTTTTTTTTGGGGAAGGTAATTTTGAAGTTTAAAAGAGAAAGGGAAGCTTTATCATGCTCCTTTAAGAAGGTGCCCCAACGTGCTACCCGACTGGTTGTTAATAAGGCACTGAATTAAAATTAATTAAACATTCAGAACATATTGAATATCTTCATCATTTATATTATAAAACTATATTACACTATTATCATTCACTAATTCATTTAAAAGTAAAATATTAAACGATTTGAAACTCTCTGTACAATGAACATTAATCTCGGTTTTCAAACATTTAATGCGTAAATATCAATGTCAGTTAATAATGAATAAACGTGTTTGATTATTAGTGATGATTTATTTCGTCCCTAGGGCGAAATTAGGAACGCTTTTTCCTGACAATTTTTTTCCTTATGTTTGGATGGCTAATGTTTTTTTTATGTTATTCTTCCACTGATAATTAGAACATTTCTTTGTGCCTTACTTTAGTGTAAATTAAATTACTTACTCATTTAAAAACAAGTTTTGATTTAGTTAGAAGTTAAGCCTTGGCGTATTGGATTTTTTACGGGGACGGAATTAGAACCATTTTTTTTTTTCTTTTGCATTTTTAGATAGTTTTGAAAAAACAATTTTTCTCGTTGTTAAATTTTTTGTAAGATATTTGCGTCTGTTTCTATGTGCGTGGGTAGTGAGCCTATGTAAAATCCAAATTTGGTACGTTTTCACTGAAAATTACAGCATTGATGGTCTAAAAGCGACTGGGATGAACGAAATATAGGAACTTTGCCCTATATTAATTGGTTAAAATTTACGTTTTCGTTTTCTATGGAACTCTAAAACGATTCAAAATACGGTTTTGCGCTGACAAACAGTCTCAGCTAATTTACATCTTCATTGTGTTAATTATTTCACAAACAATCTGTGTTATAAAGCAAAAAAGATGCCATCAGTAGCTCTAATGTCATATCAATAATGACCAATGATCTAAATATATATATATATTTCATAAATTCTGTGACTTCTAAATATCGCATAATTGCAAAATTTTTACATAGTGGAATAGAAAAATAAGTACTTTCATATACGCTATCTCTAAGATCTGTATCTCAGTTTATCCAGCTTTTAGAGAGTTTTAAATTAATTTTCAAGTTTGAAATTTTTTAAATCCATCTCGCAAACATATGTGAGATCCAATTACGAAGATTAATCCCTGCACAAAAAATAACGATGCAATTCAGTATTTGCTTGTTTATGTGTAATATTCCATAACTAATTTGCCAAACGAAATTCAAATCTCACGAATACATAAATAAAACACGAAATTAACAGACATGTAATTCAACTACGCGTTTAAATGCTTAAATAATCGAATTTTGGTATAAATGTTAAAAACCTTTCGCGATTACCTGCTGGTATTTTGCTAATAAGAAAGTCTCAAAAATACTTTTTTCGGTGTCGTTGGTTGGAAATCTGAGAAAATATACTATGTTTAAAAAGAAATATGTATTAGTTTTCAATTAAAAAATTATTTTCACCTATGTTCTATACACTGCGCAGTATATCGGGCATCTTCAATCTGAGCTAGATTGCTGGTCCGTATTATAAAACAAAAACATGCCCATGAAAAAGCTATCTTCATGAGCCGAATTATTATAAGCAAAGGACTAATGACGAGGCCGAAGGAGCGACCTTGATGAGCCGGAACCTTGTCAGCTAAGGACTAACCGTAATGCCAAAGAGTTACCTTCGTCCACAAGAACCCTCTCATTAGGCGGACTAGTTTTAAGAAGCCGAAAATTTTAGAGCAACACCATCTCCTGTTTCTCTTTTATAAAAGTTTACTATTAAAACAAGACTTGTGCTCGGATAGAACAATTTGTGATTAACATTGAAATATGCTGACTATGTTTTGCCACTAGTGATAAAGAAATAAACTCAGATAATTCCTCGTCAGGGAACGACAACTTATGAAATAATGCCCTTAGAATGTCTGCGAATTGTGAGAAACTTTTACTTTCTCTGATATTTTTACTTAAAATGGCTATTTTATTTTTTAAAAAATATTAATTTGCTTATGCTATTGTATTCAAAATTAGTAATGTGTTTAATATAATGTGTACAATCTATAATTTGGCTTATTAGCCCTTTGAGTTATTTTTCATGTGAATCCGTAATTTTACAAATAATGATACACGTTTGGGTCTGAAAATTATAAGAGTATGAGATGAATATAGAAGAAAAATAAGTAATAATAATAATAAATTATGAATGTACTGAATTATGTATAAAACAAAATATTTTTCAATGAGTAATAAGAGGGGAAAGAAATAATATAATCTCAGTATACAAATAAAATATACTAAATGAGAAAATAAGAAAGTTATTTCCATGATATTGTAAAAAAAAGAAAATAAATGAATGATTATTGTGAATAATTTAAGTGTCTTCTTTCTTCTTTTATCCTGTCTCATTTCTTTCCTTTCAGCAAAATCAAGAAAACCAACTATCCAGTAACTAAAAAAAAATTACTTTAACAAAATTTTAGGCAATCTCATAGGTTTTAAACAATTCGAAGTTGGTGTGTGTTCTTGCTTAAAATTTACCTCTACATAATTACTCTTTTTTAGTATTATCAAATTAGACTGCCAACGCGCATCTGGATTATATTTGATTTTACTGTACTACCAATGATTGTTCACGTCTTGTATGTTTGGGTTCCTTTTCGTTCCAGCAACGAATTAGTATTACAGAAACATTAAATATTTCTTTAGTATTTGAAGTTTTGAAATAGCAAAAAGCACTTTCGTAAGTCTAGATATTAGGTTAAATTTACGCCATGTAGTGAAACACTCGGTAACTGACACCTTCGGTATTCTTTTTTGCGCTTTTTTGATTGCCTGAGAAAAGCGGATGCGGTGATGTTGTTTGCGCCCGTGTCTTTATCAGTGTCAACATGTCACGTATGGTCGAATGGGAAGTCCGTAAATTTAAAGTGTTATGGCCAAAATATGAGAATAGGAATAAAATTAGAGAAAATAAAGATACTTAAATTAAGATTAAACATATAGAAAGATTATAAAGAGAGCTTTGAAAAATACCATTATTAAAATAAATTTCGATAAACAAAATACTTTGTAAAATTACTTTATAAGATGTGTTGGAGTCCTCTCCAAGAGAGAAAAAATCAGATCGAAATATAACACAGACATACAGAATTGTTGTCGAAGCATGGGGCGGGAACACAATATCACAAAGCATCATAAATCGATTATTTTCAAAATTTCACTCCAGTGTCACGAAACTCAACACTTTTGCCTGATGGTAAAAGTTCTACACATGGATGTCACATAAATTAATTGAACAACAAGAGCAACCTGGATGAGAAATTCGTAGTTATCTTCTTCTCCGAAAGATAAAGGAGCCGTTTTAAATCGCAATTAATACGCGATAAAAAATGAGTACCAAGTTTGCTTGGTAACTAAATAATGGCTATCCCATATTAGATGTTGATCATAAAACCGGAAAATATAATGTATAGCACGTCAGAACCTACTGAGAAAAACTGTGCACGAAGATCTTTAATGGATTATAGCGCCGCTGACATTTTTTGGACTATGCGTGATAAAATATTTTCATATACAGGTGAGAAAATTTTATTTTAGATAATAGAAAAGTTATTTACTGTTCAAAATATACATCATGCACCGAAAACATTTTTATTTCAATAAGTGACGATATTGAGTAAACAGGAAATGAACATATATGCTGTACGATAATGCGATACCTTGTGTTTCACATATGACCAAAAAAACCCTCTCTACTGTCCAGTTCACTCATCTGACATCGTATCAGCAAATTTCTTTAAGTTTACATACGTGACAAACAATGTATTGGATCAATAAGAGGCAGAAAATGCCTTTCTGATCTTTATTACATCAAGAAAGCTTCATTTAAATCGAACTAGTAATTAAGTATTAGTAACTCGTTAAAGTGGTTTATTTTCCAATTGTGACGTTTTAGAATAAAACATTTTTTCCCTAGTATAATGTGTATTTTATTATTTCCTTATATCTAATTCCACTGTTACTGTAACATGACTGAATTTCCGACCTCGGATTTTCGGGTATTTTATTCTTTTAAATAGCCTACTAGCAGAGAAGACGCGCTACCCTAAGTTAAAATTAGCTTTGTGTACAAGTTGATACGACCCAGCAAAGAGAAAATTGATGGCCAGCAGCAAGATAGGTGCTGGCAATGATGGAGAAGTGCTGGCTAATGGTCTACCACTGCATGACCACTGCTGGACAGCTTCAGTCAACTTTGCTGTTGGAAATCATCAGATAACATTCTGGTGGGCTTCCGTTTTATCTCATTCGCTGGCCCACCATTACATTGAAGTATACGAACTTTTGCAGTATATTGCTGGGAACCCTTACGCTAGGTGGCGTTGCGAATATCGAAGACACTGAGTATTTGAACACAAATCTGAAATGAATATCTTAACACAATATAAGCTGTGAAACTAATTTTCTTTGAAACTGTAAATAATATAGCACCACTGCCACCAAAAAAAAAATAAGTAAATGAATAAATAAATAAATCCTTTATTTCAACGCACTTTTTACAAAGGATTTCGGTTTTCATAATTTACACGGTTCAGAATCAATAAAAAAAGCGTAACAAATAAAGAGTATAAATTATATAGGATTTCTGTACAATATTATAATTAATATACCAGTTTAATGATTGGGAACGTAAATAATAAAAGAAACAAACTTGAAATAGTTTAATTACAGCTTGAAAATTATGAGTGGTCGTAGAATACGCTGAAAGTACTTGTTCATGTCCGATCACGAAAATCAAACAGCACCGAGCGCGATTAGTATTACCGCTGCAAGATCAAACATTTCTATAGACATTTCTATCATAGACACTTTTACAGATATTTCTATAGATCTTGGTGAAACTAGCTTATAGAAAAATGGGCCATAATACTTTGTTTTTTTTATAGAATTCAGTAAGAAATTTTTGTAAGAGAAAGTGCTGGGCCAGCAAATGAATAGCAGTAGGATAGGTGCTAGCACTGCAGAAAAAGTGCCGGATTGAAGATGGTATACCAATGCTTGCCTTCTGTTGGCCATCACTGACGGACCAGCTGAATTCCGCACAGAAACTTTGTACTGGTTTTAGTAATGGCACAATTGCATTTTACCGCTGATGATAGTGCTCGCTGCCATCTTTTTTCCAGCTGATTGCCCACTGCTTCTTTCTTTGCCGTAGACAATCAGTTCTCGCTGTATAAACGCTATAAAGCATTTTATAATACAAAGCATGCGTTGAGAAAGTTTTGTGTGTCCTGATTGGGTGAATTCTATTTTCGAGAACACTCTGTGAGGTTATGATTGTATGAATTCTATTTTCGCGAACACTCTATCGACTCTGATTATTTGAATCATATATTTGTTGTATCATCCTATTGGGAATTTCTAGAACATTTCTTCAGCTTTTGAAAGCCATTTTCTTTAGAGATATTTCGCAGAAATTGGCGACTTCCTTTCAATTGGTTTCAAGCATGTCCTTTGGTAGCGAAAATCTTGAAAGTCAATTTTCACGCCAAATCTCACCAACGTTGCCAACTTTACGGCTTCGTTTACTGCCATCTGTTCAACAATTTAATAACTTTTTCAACTTTCTTTCCCATTGAAATACATTTACCCTGGGTAGTGACTCTAAAATGACTCACTAGCCGAATTTTCTCAAACATGCAATCAAGCAATGATCGTCTCGTAACCTAAAACGTTAGAATACAAAATTTATACAAAAAAGTTAGATTCGTTTTTGTAGATAAAATATGTATACGTAGATACAAGATTTGCTCGTAATCTAATATATGATATACCTTTGGGGCATTTTGACATATTGGGAAATGTAGTACATGATCCTTAATTCACTTTGTCCTTTAGGTCGTACTTTAATTAGATTCATTTATGAATCATTGATAATAACGATAAACTTTGATAGTGAATGTAATTATCTTTTAAATTTTTAATCTTAAGGCATTTTCATATTCACCTGAGATCATTGATAATTCTAAATTTTGCTTTATATATGTCAAAATTCATTAAGCCGCGCATAACAATAGTTTAAAATGTGATTTCTCGATTGTCAAATTTTAAGTATAATAAGAAGTGTAAAAGCAGTTTACGGCATTGTGTATTGTAATATTAATAAGAATACTTTTTAACTTATTGTGGTAATATGATATGGATAATTTCACTATTGATAACTTCAATTATTTGTTTCAATTAATTTCTGAAATTTCTTTAAATAAGATTCTGTTTATGTTTAACTAGCAGACCCGCCCGGCGTTGCCCGGGGTTTGTAAATAATAACCTTAAACAAAACTTAAGTTTGCATGATTTTATATGTTTGGAAATTCTTCTAAATGAACCTAATTAATTTCGGAGGCCCCCATTTCCTTCCGCAGCGTCTAGTGTGTTCCCATCAAACTTATTTTCGAAGGAATCTGTAATCTAGTTCCCCGCTATCTATGGTAGCATTTACCGAAAGTGCTCGCACGTGATGGAGACAATCGAAAACCAAGTTGAGTGAGTCAAACCTCGTAGGAATCAAGCCCATAGAATAATAATAATAAAAGAATGCACAATTAATGCTAGAAAATGTTGGTAACTAAAGTCCAAGATAAAATTTCATAATACAGAAAGTAGCTGAATTGTAATCTAAGTTGACGGAAGCAAATCCCGTTGAAATTGCACCCTTAAACCCGAGGAAATATTGCGCCCCCAAGCGGTGGAAGATGCCTCTCCCCTTGTAAATTTCATGAATTACAGTTAGCATTAAAACATATTTAATAAATGGATGAAATCTCTTATCTAAAGATACCTTTAAAGTAACGCGATTTTTAATTTACGGCTGTAGTGAGTAGACGTAAGTTGATGCTGGAAAAGGAGATTAATGATCGAAAGAGGTGGTAGCTGAGATATAAAGAAAGACCAGGCCCTGGGGGCCAGAGTGTTATCTAGAAAGTAGTTGGGTATGCGAAAATTTAGTAGTGGTTTTAAAGTAACTTGAAGACGCTAAAACTAAGTTAAAGAAAATTGCAATAGAATAGGACAGTTTTTAAAGAAGCTGCCACAAAGGCCCCAAGAAGACGATTAATATTCAAAATTGGTAGTAGCTGAAGTCTGCAAGTTTTTTTTTTTTTTTTTTTTTTTTTTTGTTATTCATGTAGTACCTGGAGAACCTAAGAAGTTGTTAGAAAAAAAAGTTCGTGAATCGGACCATTTTTAACGGAGTTATAACAGGGGGCCCCGAAGGGTCCAACTGATAATTGAGAGTAGGACCCTAAAATGAAAACATGTTTAAATGTTGTACTAATTAGCGTTTTAGATTTTCAATTAGTCAAAATTAATCATAGGGTACAATACCGGATCCCAGAGGGTCAGGAACTTAAGTGTCATGTAGTTTAGTATAAATATACTTTTTAGTAGTTTTTAAAGTAATGAGATGATGCTAGAAAAATGGTAAAGAAAATTGCAAGGCATTCGGATCATTTTTAAAGAAGCTTCACCAAGGGCCCAAGAAGGCGATTAATATTCAAAATTGGTGGTAGCTGAAGTCTGCAATTTTTTTTTTCGTTCGTGTAATAGCTGGAGAACCTAAGATGTTGTTAGAAAAAAAAGCTAGTGAATCGGACTATTTTTAAGGGAGTTATAATAGGGGGGCCCAAAAGGGGCCAACTGATAGTTGAGAACAGGGCCCTAACATGAAAACATGTTAAACCGTTTGAGTACTTAGCGTTTTAGATCTTCAATTTGTCAAAATTAATCATAGGATATTAAATAATCATTAGAATAATATTTATTAAAAATGCGCAATAATGGTGTAAATGCTTAAAAAGGGGCCCTAGATATAGGGGCCTAGCACTGCGATACTGGTGAATTAATATTAAAAAACTCCGTGATAGAGCTTCAAATCAAAAGCAATCGAAACTGCGACAAACAAAACACTTTTTTAAACCCTTGTGATATATGTAAAAGGTACTTAATTTCAAAATTAAAATTCAGGTAATTTATTCTTGTTTCTATTTTGCTATTGCTTTACTTTTCTGAAGCACTTGTTACCATAATAAGAAATTTTGCATATATTTCTCCTTAATCTTAAAATTGAAGCATTCTCGATTATCCGAAAATTTCTATTTCCCGAAAGATGATCGGTCCCAATTACTTCAGATAATCGAGATTCTACTATATGTGCAGATATTTTTAGTTAAAATATTGTACATTTATTACAGTTTATTTTTATAATATTTTCCATGTTGATTTTAACACAGTAAAATATGATTTGCATCCCAGTCTTGACAAAAATTCACTCTTAAAGTACTCAAAAAAAGAAGAAAAAAAAAGGGAAAGAAACACATCAAGAAATTATCCTAAGCGCAAACGTATATTTTTGCGCAATACTTATTTTTTCATTTGATTAATATCGCTTTGAATATTAAAAAGCGTTCAAATGTAAAACTTTCACTGTGAAATACCTCATTTCCTGGTATTTAAATAAGTATTTTATTATCATAATAGAAATACATATGCTTCTATATTATAAATATACAAATTTATCTTTATCAAAAAGTCCTTCCGGCCAGTGCCGGGAGGAAGAGGTAGCTTTCATAATCCTTATTTAAAAAAAGCCAAATTATATCATTCAAACACACGAAGCTCAATTTAGTGGAAACCGAATATAGGAGATTCAATACTAATTTTTATCAATATAATGAATGAGAATTTCGCGAAATTAGTCAGCTTTATCCAAGCTGCTTTTCATTAAAGTAACATATATTTGGCTGCCAAATTCGGCAATTTCTTAAAGTGCCTGTCATTTTAAGACAACATGGTGGATGAGGCTAAGCAGTGAACTTGGTCGAGACCTTAGTAATTGCTGTGCACATGCTCACTCACATCGGAATCGGTTAATATATAGGAGTGCTGTCGCATGCAAAAAATCAGATTTTTCAAAATGTCACCTACAATAGAAATTGAAACTGCTATATCTGAGCCATATTTTAAGGTAAAGACAAACAAAAAATGCTCCTGAATCCTTATATCAAGGTCAAATGCTTAAGAAAGAAAACTTTTTCAATTTCTAATTTTTTTGCACCTCACTTTAAATATAATTTTTTTTTTAATTTAATGGCCGCCATTTTGAAACAAGATGGCTGATGAAGCTGGCCAGCGAACTTGGTCGAGATATTGATGTATACTATCCACATGCCTTCTTACATCGAAATAGGCGAATACATGTGTTATCGCGTGACAAATACAAGATCGTTTCAAAATGTTAGCCATGCTAGAAATTCAAAGTGCTATAAATCAACCATTTTTTTAAGATATAAACAAAAGAACAAATTTTCAAAAACAAAAACTGCTCCGGAATCTTTGTATCAAGGCCAAACACATAAAAAAATCTTTTTTCATTTTCCAATTGTTTAATACCTCATTTTGAATTTTAAATTTAATTTTTTTTAAATGGCAACCCTTTTGAAACAAGATGGCGAATGAAGCTGGCCAACGAACTCGGTCTAGAAATTGGTATGTACTATGTACAGACCAAGTTACATCCAAATAGGTTCATAATTACGCCTGTTATCGCGTGACAAATATCAGGACGTTTCAAAATGTCAGCCACGCTAGAAATTCAAAATGCTATAACTCAGCCATTTTTTAAGATATAGACGAAACAAAAACTTCTCCGGAATCTTTGTATAAAGGTCAAATACATAAGAAAAAAATATTTTTCCATTTTTAATTTTTTGGTACCACATTTCAAGTTTTAAAATTTTTAAAATTTTTTAAATGGCCGCCATTTTGAAACAAAACGGCGGATGAAGCTGGCCAACGAACTCGGTCGAGACATTGGTATGTACTATGTACACACCGAATTACATCGAAATCGGTTCATAATTACGGGAGTTACAGTGTGACATAGGTCAGATATATATATATATATATATATATATATATATCAATTTTGAACGGAGGGTGGTTTCGGGGTCTGGGGGTCATGATCGATGAAAATATACCAAAATTTTTTGAAATCGCTTTCCTCCGAACGGCTGCAATAGGTAGCTTTTTTGTAAAGAAAGCTACCTAAAATATCTTATTTATTATGGGAAAAAAAACTTATAAAACAATTTGGGGAAGGATTCGAACCCATAGCCCCGATTCTCGAGTTCAAAGCGCTATCCATTCAGCCATCTAGCTCACCTCCCATTTCAACAAATTATCTTTATAATTAGTACCTTAATTAATAAAACCGTGATTTGTTCGTTAACGCGCTGAACGTTTATTGCATCCACGATAAAGACCCACTCCATGTTGCTGTCTCCCCAAGCTCGCGCGTGCATCTTGAACACGCCCAAAATCATTGCTATCCCGGTTTATTTAATTTCTTCTGAGAAAATTTTATACAGCCAACCAACCGAAAGCAATCGGATTAAAAAAGCCTAGAAAAAAGCGTATTTTTGATGAAAGTGATTTGCGTTTGTAATTTAATTACTCAGCTATTAATTAGAATATTAAAATTCTGAAAGTCAGGTGCATTAGGAGAGGCCTTGGACTCTCTTCAGAAAAATTTTGAACCTCGTACGTGCCGTAAACTTTGCTAGCCATCGCACACACACACACACAGAGCAATCTGTTCTTTTATTATTATAGATCTGGGAGCACGGCAGTGCGTCCGCCAAGTTCGCACAAGCCGTAAGCTACCTTTTCCTGAACCATTTTGGCATATTTTTCATCCCCTCATAACGTCGTTTTAGGGAGAGATATAGGAATTTTTCTTTTATACACATGTTCATATGGTCAAACTAAACTAAGGTTCCACAATTTCATGTTTCTGTATTTAGTAGTTTTCGAAATATTAAATTCCGAAAAAGCGCTTTTTTGTCACTGACTCACTTCGCATCATCAAATAACTAAGGTACTTCTAAAAGTCGTAGAATCATGAAATTTCACAAGTAAGTCGGGTTTGTAGCACAATTAACCAGAAAAATCTGAAAACACAGAATTTTTGCCTCTAAACCTTTCAAACAGGGGGTGTTCATTTGGTCGTAAACAGTTTCTTAACACATTCAATTGTGCCAATGTTGGTCGCCAAAATTCGATTACAGAGTTTTGAAGGGGTCACGTGATTTCAAGAAGAATAACATTTTATATATATGCTTTTCCAAAGATGTTTGTTAAATAGAAAAAAATGAATATACCTAAAAATTTTAATCAGTATCGGTTATGATATATTTGCGATATTAAAACAATAAAACATTTGACAAAATATAACCGCAATTCGGTACGTTTCCGATATAGTAGCCTTGGCGAAATACAGAAAGTAGCCTTGACGAGAAAAGAAATTTGATAATAACGTATTTTCTGGCAACCTATTTACTGTGTCATATACACAAGCAATTTTTTTCCATATGTATACAATTTATTTAATGTAAGGAACCCGTTTATTTATTTTTATATACCAACATAAACAATTTGTATATAAAAAATAATATTTTATACATGTATAAATAAAATGTTTATATGTATATAAAATAACATAAAAGTTCATTAGGTTTGTTTTCATAGTTGTTTATATCATATGGCAACATATCTCAGTTTCTGAAGTCCGAATTGCGCCAAGATTTTTTTTAAATGCCAAGGTCCTTATAGTGGAAAAATATCCTAATTCCTTATGAAAGTTTAAAAATCTCCTTTTAATTAAATGAAATGTGTAACTAATAAACTGTCTTTAACGATGTGCGACAGATGCGGCGTCCGAAGTCCGTTGCTAATGTTATTATATTGTATTATTAGCCTACTTACTGTTAATTTATTGTTAATTTTAAATCTGTAAAAGAAAGATTATAGTTATAGATAAGATATGTTGGTCGTCAAAACCCGATTACAGAAAATTAGCGTGAGTTATAAAGATGTTACATGATTTCAAGCCGAATGAATTTTTATATGCTTTTACAAAAATCTTAATAAGGCAAATCTTTCTTTTTATCTGTCCATCTTTCAGTCTTTTACTTCCTAAAAAAAAAAAATTATTAAAGACCGGGAGGCGTCTGAACAGATCATCACCTCATCGAGTTCACGGCTGAAATTTTAGGATTAGTTAAATATCGATTAGCGTATTGAAATGTAACTGATCTGTCAAGTCATATCTTTGTGGAAACCACCTACAGACCCGATTTTACGGGTTAATTGGTAGATTTTCCATTGTGTTTTCCTGCACCCATTCCTCCATGTTTCCAAACTTCTGGATGCAGGAAAATACAATAGTAAACCTATCAGTTAACCACTAAAATTAGGTCTTACCAAGATATGACTTAACAGACCAGTTGCATTTTAATATGCTAATCTAGTTTTAACTGATCCTAAAATTTCAGCTGTAAACTCGATGAGGTGAAGGTGTGTGCAGACGCCTCCCGGTCTATTATAAATGTCGGAATTCTAATCTCAATAGCACTCTGCTCAATCTGGCAATTATACCTACTATTTATGGAACACTATTCCTTTAAGTGCGTTTTAGTGATGTTAATGAACTTATGCATACGGATCATACATATTATACATATGCATATAATACGTAATACATTTGCATCATACATATTATAGATATGTGTATAATACATATGTATCATTGTGACGTCAGAATAAACAAAACATTTTCTGTCGCCAAATTTGAGAATTGAGATGATATATTACCAAATTTTGCGAAACTTTGCTAAATGTCGCCAAGTTTGGCGAATATTTGACGCTAATGGCTATTTTTCAATGAGTTAATTATTAATGCGAGCCATCTATTTTTATTTTTCCGCATATCATCTGAATAGTTAAATGATATAACGTACGAATATTTCCAAAGTGCTAATAGTTTCGTCTCTGCTCAAAACCTCTGCTATTTTTATTATATTGTACAGTTATTATACTTACTGTGGCTATGTTCTTAATCTTTATATCGCTAAAACTTCTGCATTATATAAAGAGAATTTGCGAAAACTATTAAAGCATTGAAACTGCCAGTTCTCCTTATGATTATTACAATTCTATAATATGTAACCTGTTAATCGATATGTACGTTAGAATGAATCTTCTATAATCCGGTTCCTCGCATTTTAGTTTTCAGGTTTCGAATAAAATTAGCTAAAATCTTAAAACAATGGCACATTTACCAATTCTTCAACACAACCAGATGAGAAGAATGATAGATTTTCAAGTAAATCATGGCAGTGAACCGGTAGACCCTTTCTATTCTTCCTTAATCGAGTCTATTGAAAAGGTTAACGTGAAACAAAATGATATTAGCATCAATATGGTTTAATGTAAATGCAGATATCGTCAAAGGATTTCATAAGAACCATTTCACTTGTACCCAGTCGTATCAGTTAAATTACAACAATTGGCAGTGAGCCAAATTAGAAAATATTACTTAATATTATTAAAAATTTCCGCATTAGAGAACGAATCGTAACTGCTAAGGAAGCATGCATAAGTGAGTTAAGGTACATTTGTCACGAAAGATGAAATACATAACAACACAAAATATATGATGTGCTTCCATGATCGTAAAGAGTTCTTGATTTCTCTTTCAAAAGCTTCCGACATGGCGAAAGATTGGGCAAGTAAATTAAATTATGAATAACAGTAACATGATGCAACGTTTAACATGGAATTAGTAGAGTAAATACTGCTTGCTAGAGGCGGCTAGTACTTTAATGTAAAAAGGAATAAAGTATAAATTTGTAAAACTCAATAAAATAAATTTAGGTATTGTTATGTTAGCCGGGCGCAAGTGGCAAATCGCCAAATATTGTTCACAACTCCACTGTTCATATTGCATTCATTTCATTTAAAAATATAAACTTTTCAGTCATCTCATTTAAAATAGATGCATTTCTCTCATTTTATTCAGTAGAATATTTAACATAGAAATAAATAAATAAATAAATAAGAAATAATAACATAAACCAAACCATTTTATTTGAAAATCAAAGCATTTTTTCTAATTTACACATGTGAAAAATGAAAACTGCTATTGGCGAAGAAACAAAAGGCTAATGAGGAGATTTGCTCCCGGCTAACATAAAAGTACCGAAATTTAAGTTTTTTCATATTAATATAGTTTAGAATAAGAAACTTGAAAAAAACATACAAAAAGTAGTGATATCCCAACAAAAAGGTTTCGGTAAAAATAAAAAGGAAAAAGCGCCAAGTTCTCCTTAATGTTTCGGCCTGAAAAAGTAGTAATATGTGAAGCTCGCACAAGTTAAAAGCCAAACATCCCAAATCTTTCATTGAAAATGGCTTCCTGCGACTTGGCCGTTAATGCCTTCGAGAGAATTTTTCAAATTTTAAAGTATGTACAAATGAGCTACATGCCAACTAAATTTTTTGATTATTGTAGGCATTTTGTGGCACAAAGTACAGAAATAAAATACACATTTGAAAAAAGCATTTAAACAACTTCAGTCTATTTAAATGCTTAGAAGTTAAAAATAACAAAATACTTGTATTCAGGAGATAATATCCCTAATTGCTAAAACAGAATTAGTATCAGCTTTTAACAGTTTATAAATCGATTACCTCTTAATGTATGCAAACAAACTATAATAAATGTTCAAACGAAAAAAATCTCTTTCGTCAATACACAAGATTTCAATATTATACAATAAAATATAATGTAACATATTGTGAGATACGTTAATGACTTTAGCTTTAGACCGCACAAAATGGCAATTAAACCACAAGTGGACTAAATGATCTGTAATCAAAACTAATGTTTGTTGAAACTGAATGGTAGTTATCAGAAATCTTTTACTTATAATGTTTTTATGTGAATTTCCATCTTTGCATTCTAATATTACTTTTAATATTTAAATAATTCATAAATGCGTAATATTTCCAATCATTAATTTTGAAATGCTGCAGAAGGCATTAACGGCCAAGTCGCAGGAAGCCATTTTCAATGAAAGATTTGGGATGTTTGGCTTTTAACTTGCGCGAACTTCAGATATCACCTTTTTTTCAGGCCGAAACATTAAGGAGAACTTGGCGCTTTTTCTTTTTTTTACCGAAAACTTTTTGTTGGGATAATATATTTTGCATTCATTAGTTAATGTGTATAATTGAATCGACTTTTTCGATTTTCTCATATATAAACACTTTATAAATGGTTTTATTTATAACCTTATTACTTATTCCATAAAAGTGAATAGATTATTTATTTGTTAAATTAATATTTTACTCATTCATAAACTGCATGTATAAAATCTTAATATGTTAATATTGTTAAACAATAATATGATATAATTGGCAGACAGAATGCCTCTTAATTAACGAACTATTTGTTTTAGATTCCTATTTCCGTCTCAATATTTGAGCTTAACTATAAGTACTGAAAGCAAGGATGTCAAAAGTAGTTTATATAAATAATTACCAATAATGGAAATGCAATTTGATTGCTGAAATACCGCCTTTCTAAATTTATAGTCATTAAAAGCATTTTTGCGTTCAACAGTGAACATTAATGTTTCTAAATAAAGCTTTATACTTGTTGACAATTATTAAGATATACGCATAAGTATATATCTTTTCTCGACTCTAAAATCACTTGCATAATATAAAGTGATTACAGGAGTTGCATTGCAATTTTTTTATGAGGAATGGACCTGAGTTTTAAGATTATTACGATAATACGGTAGTTATCATTTCAGAATTGATGAGTCAGTTTTTTTGTTTCAATAAATTTCATCGTGAAATTATATAAGATTATTTTAATATTATGCCATACACTCCTAAATTAATATACATAATTGACTTAAATTCTTTTGGTTTTCTGATATGGAAACACTTTATCAAAACAAAACTTTTACACGTAAATTTAACATTCATTGTAGGAATAGATAAATACTTCTCATACACTGCAAATTCATGAAAAACTTTTGCTAAACTAAGTGAACATAATACTTAACACTTCTAACTAAAATCATTTTCGATTGTGCTGTGTCAAATAAAAAGATTGTGCAAAAAGTGTTGTTAAAAATTACAACAGCAGAATATGTTTTTTCAAAACATTTCAAAACTTTCATTTTCAAATTGCGTTATAAATGTTTAATAAATAGTATGTTTTTAGTGTGTGTGTGTTATTCTAAAGGCACCAGGTAGAAAGTGTTTTGAAAGTGTTTTACATGTGTTTTTTATAGCGTTCTAAATTGTGTAGTGTTTACAATATGTAGTTAATTTGGTGACAAAGTGCTGTTCAGCACAACACTATTGTAAGAAAATAATTTCCTCAACACTATTTACAACACGATTTCAACACAATTACAACACAATTTTTAGAACACATTTTTAGATAGAAACACTTTTGCAAAATATTAAGAACACATTTCTCGATAGCAACACGTTTGCAACATATTAAGAACACAATCACAACACAAAAAATATTTTGTATATGAAGTTATCTAATTCACAACAGATTAAAGTGTTGTTAGTTTTGTGACAAAAAGTGTTATAAAATGTGTTCATCTTTGTTTTTGAGAATTTTCAGTGTATTCAAAATCTGCCTACAGAATTATTTTTTAAATTTACTTGTTAATATTTTTTAATGGTAATAACTTTAAACTAAATCTTAAATATTGATTGCAAAAACTACTTTATTACTAAGCATTCATTTATTGAAATCTATTTTCGTTTAAGTTCTCAAACGTGATCGAATGTATAGAGCACAAACGTTACTTTACATTGTCCCAAAGGATTTCGGAATGAGTTTGTACAGATGGTTATCTGAATAATCATCATTGAAAAGGCACTTTGATCACAGAAATAACACTTTTCTAATCTCATGGTTACAAAAGGCATTTTCATATTCAACTGGGAACATTGATGTTTCTAATGGAAGCTTTATACCTGTTATCATTCATTAAGGAAACGTATCAGTTCTTTCTAAAATTTCTCGATTGTAAAATGAAACGTATAATAATAGATCAAATGTAATTTTCATGGCATATGCATTAAAATTCGGATCTCAGCAGTGTGAGTGAGTTTTATGATTATTACGATAATGTAATTATTATCATTTCACTATTAATAATCATTTGACTGAAATTTAGAGTTGCATTAAACCGAGAGTCGCATAAAATAAATACATTAAATTATATAAAAACAAATATGTTATAAATGTCTTTAATTTTTTTCTCGACATACAATCTTATTTCAAATTTTTAATTATGAAAGGTTTATTTTTAGAACTATTCTTCCGATGTCAAAAATATTTAAATTTCTTATTTTATAATTAGTCATTTATATCAAAAATATATTTACTAAATTTTAATATTTATGCCACACCTGATTTCTCTAAATTATATTTATAAATGCTATAATCTCTACTACCAAATAATTAAATTAAAAAAATCACTTTTTACCACAAATATTTATGATACTTTACATTTCACGAACTCAAAAAAGAAACTAAAAGGGAAAGGCACATTTTTAGTTTCTGAATACTTTGATAATTCGTAAATTACAAAGTATCATTATTCGTTGGATATTTTCAAGTTTTTGTCAGTAAACAATGAGATTTTGTTGTTTTCATTTAGTTGTTAGACCATGGCATGCATTTTTTAAATGTAACTGATAGGAACAGGTGCATCAAGCGAGGTCTGTTCCGTAACGGTTATGATATTTTTTATTTAATGTTTTCAGCCCTGTGGTTCCAAATGCTAGACCTCAATTTTTCCCTCATAGAAGCTAAAATGTTTATTTTATTTTATTTTTTTTTTTTTTTACATTTTTACTTCTATGTAACTGAATGTTTTTTTCATTGAAAACAAATAAATAAATACAATCAACAATGATGCTTATACGTATAAATACGTAAGAATACAACAGTGATGACTACGTATCAGCAATTGTAGAATTATGATTGTAGAATTATGGCTGAAAGTTCTAGAATCGGGGTAACCCAAGTATTATGAACGATTACCCTTTTCAATAAGTCTAATTAACAGATTATGATAAAACTTGCAATGATAATTTTTTATGAACCTTTTAATATATTCCTTAATGTCCTATCGTTCTTTACTGAATCCTACACCATATTATGAACTAAAGAACTTGGTCTTTAACAGCCTACCTTGTATGACTCAATAAAAGATATAATAGCGTAATATCATTCATATTGTTCTCAGAAATTTGATTGGACATTCCAAATAAATGTCCATATTGGTTTAAAACGCACGATCAAATTCACAGATATATTTTGTTTGATTCAAGGTTTCTTTAGAAAAACCGACCGGCGTAGCGGGCGAAGACTGCTAGTTTCTTCATAAAATAAATGTTATTTTTGTTTAAGTTTGAAAAAGTCTTTCAATCCACTGTGTCCGAAAATAAAAGTATTTTTATATTTATTTAACTTAAATCCTTTAGAATAAAACATTTTTGAAGGTGTATAGATCATTCACTTGTTTAAAGACTTCAAATTTCTTATTCCGTGAATTTAGGTTATAGATACATAAATTGACATTTTAATCGGGCTAGTAATGTTATATTCATATTTGTGAACCTATATTATCTGTCCCCTAAAGTATCAATGGCAGAAAAAGATTATGAGTTTTTATGATGTCATTGTGTTTGTGCAAAAGCTATGAATATGTATTATTTTAAATTCATGTCTATGGTATCCCATCTAAAGAGTGTGGCGCAATATATAAAGCAGATACTGACGTATCTTGGAGATACAGTTAAAAGAACACCAGAACGCTCTCTTTTGTATATTTAAGAGATATTTTCAATTTTGTACCCCGTTCTGCCCCGGGTTATTTATATGGCTCATTTGTGATATGGGATAAGACGTCCCATTTATAATTGTATAACAACTTTGATGCGTAAAAATATTTTTTTTTAAACTTAATCTTCAGGATTGTAGTTATATATATATATATATATATAATAAATTTGAAATCACAAATATATGAAGAAATTGATGAAGTTCTAAAGATGATTTAGAAATGAACATATGAAACCAGTATGTAAAATAAGAAGCTATGAATGACTCACAGAATCATCAGAGGAGCTTGTGAGTTCATTCATAGAAAATGCGTTATTTCATCCAATTTTGTCGGCATTAAGCCTAAAATGACAAAATTTAGCTCCTTATAACGCAAACATTACAGAAAATAGATTTGATCTGGATCAATAAATTTGAACTCGATTAATAATAATAATGTTTAGAGTTGCCATCTTAAGTCCAAAAAAAAAAATATATATATATAAAAGGAATGAAAATGATTGAAGAAATCAAGAAAATACTTAGATTAACTTTTAGTTAAACTAGAATGAAAAAATAGGAATAAACTTAATAAGTACTGAGTGAATACAAAATAAAATAAAGAAAGGGAATAAATTAATACAAAATAATAAATAAAGAATAAATAAAGAATAAATAAATAAAGAATTATATAAAAATAAAATAAAAAGGCAATTGATTAAATTAATGTTTTCAAGACAAAAAATTATAATATAAAAAATGTGAATATAAATAACATTTATATATATATATATATATATATATTATCATGGCACTTCGAGGGCATGATTCCGAACAAGTGACGAATTCTCTATTTAAGAGATTCGCTTGTTTCTTTCCAGAAATGTTGCTCAAAAGTTCGCAATTCCTTCACATTTTTATGTGAAAATTACTTAAGTGTTTTGCATTTATAAGTGTGCTCAGAAAATTTTCACACATTCCGAATACTTCCTCTTTTTATATCACAATATATTTAAAAGCACTAAATGGGAATCTAAACATAAAATAGAAATCTAAAATTCCTTATCATTCTCACTGCAAAATTCAGAAAGATTAATACGGGGGCCATATTAAAAATATAATCCCCATGCTTATGCATTTATTTATATAAAATTCTTCTATTGTTGGCCATTTTTCTGATCCCCCCCCCCCCCCGCTCCTTAATTTAAAAACCATTAACTTAACCTTCTGCAGAATATAAAAGAATTATTTCGAATTGTGAAACATAAAAATCTAACGCATTTCATTTGAAAATTTTAAATTTTAAATTAAAATTCATTTGAAAATTTCCTGAATTAGATTTTAAAGTTAGTACATCGAATATAAGAACCAGGTGGGGAGGTAATACCTCTTATATTAGATTAATATTCGTTAGAATTATCCGATTGGCTTCAAATTCTGTATATCGGCCTACTTGGGAAAGGCAATTCCAGAATTAGTTTTAGGAGATTGTGCATCGTATGTAAGAAGGGTAAAGTTCAACATTCTTAGTTTAGATTAACCCATAATTTATGTTAGCCGTCTCAAAGGCCGCTACTTTTTCTCAATGTCTACAGTTTAACTTGCATTTTCCAGTTTAACTACATATACTAGTGCAATTTTGTATTAGTTGATGCCCTTGTCCTATCTTTAAAGAATTTTGAGCAGGTGAAATTTAATTTAAAAAGTTAGTTTACAAAGTAGTAAAAAACTTCGTACGGAAAATTTAGTTCAGAAACAGTATCATGCGAGTTAATTGTTCTGTCTCACAGATCCTCTAATACTGCCGGTGGAAAAAAAGAAAAAGTAGAAAACTGTAAGTAAAAAATAAAAGTTTCTATTTGCTTTTTATTCGTTTACGAATGAGGCATCTATCCTGGTCAATTTGAACCCTGAAATCTGAGTTAAATGGCTAAAACCACTGATTAAGATTTTTGATAAAAATCCTGTTTTATTTGGTCTTTACATTAGAGTAATATTTTTTTATGTTTTCTACATAAAATTTTGAGTAGATAAGTTACGTGTACACTGCAAAAGTCATTGCTACAAAAAAGTATGGGGGAGCGCTCATGTGGGGCAACTATGCACAGTTACGCTACCACTTTTTAAACATTTTATATCAGAAGTTAGAAAAGTATTATTTATAAATAATTAAAAATAGTACAATTTTAGGAGAAGTTTCCAGTGTCTGCTGTTTGTAAAATAAATGGAAGACAACTTAGATTTTCAATGCAAAAATATCGAAACTGCAGATATAACTTAAGTTCTAATTATCATGTTTATTAAACTGGTGAGGATCGATAACCATGCGGCAACCCGGGTAAAGTACATTTTCGGTTCAATTGATCATTTATATGTTAATATGAATTTAATATTATTAGTATTGAAAAAAACATATATTAATATAGCATATACAGTGTGGTTAAAATGTTCATTTCCAGCCGGCACGTGTGGGTGTGTTAGATCATGAGGAGTAAGAATTACATATGAACTGGGGGTCGGAAACGCGAACGTGACAGTGCAGTTGCATCGTGACCGTGATGCAAAGAAAAGATAACAAATCGTGTAGAAATACCTTTATTTTACTAAAAACGCAATCAAAGTACAAAATACAAATGAAAAATGTTACAACTCATAACAAATGCTGAATATGGGCCCCATTATCCGTGATGATTGATTCACATCGAAGCCGCTTGGATTCGCGAACAAGTTCCAATTGATTAGGAACCTCCCGGACACGTGCCGCCGCTTTAGCGATCCGTGCCATCAGGTTCATGGCCGATGGTACGGTTATCTCGTACACCAGAGATAAAAGATATCGTCAGAGGCAGAAATACAGGGAATTTAGGTCCTCTAATCGTGGTGGTAACGTTACAAGTTCGATTGGAACGTATTCGCGATTCCATATGGTGTGGATGCGAAGCACGCATCACGTCTAACCGGGCACATATCTAACACTTCTTATGAGTTGTAACATTTTTCATTTGTATTTTGTGCTTCGATTATTTATTTATTTATTTATTTATTTATTTATTTTTGTAAAATAAAGGCATTTTTACTCCGTTTGTTATATTTCCCCTGCGTTACGGTCACGATGCAATTGGACCGTCACGATAGAGTTTCACACCTTCAATTCCTATGTAATTCTTGCTCCTTATACCTGACACACCCACACGTTCCGTTTGGTTAAACCACCCTGTATACAAATTTTGTTAATGAAAAACGTATTATAATTACGAAAATATGCTAAAATATTTTATGCATTTCATTTCCTTTTTGTTTTAAAAAGGGCATTTTAAAATCTAAAACAGAAAATCAATCATATTTTAATTAAACATTTTTTTTATTAGTAAAATTTAATGACAAAGTATAATTTTGTGCTACTCGTATTTGTTAAAGATTACTCCTTGGGAAAATTTATACATCAATTAAAATAGATATGGTTTTTATGCTCATTGCAACGGTCTATTCTCAAATAAAGTCCTTACACTTACGCATTTATTTCTGAATTTCTGTTTTCTCAAATTTGTTGGTAAAATCCTTTTTAAATGTTGAAAAATAAACTGGAAAAATATTTGTAAAAATTACGATAAAACTTCTTTTTATTTATTCGATAAAATCTAAACTTACTAAATATGGGAAACTGCATAATATTTATAATATTATAATATGCATAATTATATGTTTTGCCTAAATTTATATAAAATAAGCTTTTAAATTGTATCTTATATACTATAATTAGTAGTTTTACGAACTACTAAAAAACTATATTTGTTTTTTTACCGAGACTACTAACATTTTATGTATTATTAATAATAATCTAAGAATAATCATATTTGAGGTTTAAAAGAATTTATTTCATAGTCATCAAGAAAGGGAATATACATAAATAACTGTTCCTTAAATGGCTAATAAATATATGTACCCATTTGTGCATAGCGCCCTATATTTTGTACGTTACAAACATGCATAAAAAATAGGCTTGAACATGAAGTTCGCGATTTAAAAAAAAAAATACCTATTTCAAAAAAGGTATGCAAGCTCCGATTCTGACTTATTTATTTGGATCTTTCATACAAAAAATACAAATAAACTTAGCAAAATAAAAAGGAACTTACAAATAAACTTAAAATTGTGTCATCTTGAAAAAGGAAAAATCTATAAAAGCCGAAGAAAGCTTTCATTTAAGTAAATAAATATCCATCCTATACTGTCATCTCTCGGTAACAGATAAAGACATTTATAATTATTTCAGACAATTTTCCTGTTATAAAGAAGGCGAAAATTATACAAAATTCTTAAAATTCGGTTAGTCCCAAAAATAGGACGCTAGGCATAAATGGATTAAGAAATAAAACGTAAATAAAATAAAATAAATATATTTCTATTCCCTCAATTGTTTGTCACCTCATTTATTACTTTTCTTTTTACTCGCGAAAATCATAATAACGATATTTATTGAATATAGCATATTACAGCTATACAGTAATTCCCCCTACTTACGTCAGCAATAAGTTTCAAGATTAGCGACGTAAGTCGAAAACGAAGTAAGTCGAGGTACACTCGTGGAAAAAAAAAAAAAAAAAGTAAACTCCCCCCAACTAACTCCTCAACACATTATCGTAGAAGAAATTTACTGGTGCCGAACGATTGGAAATAATATCTACTTTTAAATGATATAGATAAAATTTGCTTAGAGGGCTTACATATTAAAACGAACCATAACTTTGTTTTTTTTTCAATAGCAGTACACAATTCTGACAGCATAAATGAACTCTGCATCCTTCAATGAGCCTAAAAACATTTTTTTTTTTTTTTTTTTTTTTTTTTTTTTTTTTTTTGCAATTCGTACCATATGTTTCTGAGAAATTAATTATTTTAAAATGAGCGTATTTTAAGGGCTGTATCCAAATTGAAGTTCGGAAATCGATTATTAACCGAGAGAGCCCCCCCTCTTGATCAAGGCACCTTAAGAATTCAATGAAGCCTGCTAGATTACAGGACAGTAGAAGAAATTTCAAAATATCTAGTCACTTCTATCACAGATGGCCCCTTAAACCATCATTTTGCCGTTTTTTAAGCATCATTTGAAAACTACTTGGAAGGAAAATGTGAAATTTTGGATTTCCATAAAGCCGGACTTAATAAATCTAAATCCATCAAAAAGATTGTAGGTTGCAATTCATAATTTTTTCGAATATTAATTTCATAATTCATATCATAAAATTATAAAAATTGCAAATTCAACGTATTTATGTTTGGGTATATTAGTAATACAGCTACAAAAAAAAAAAAAAAAATTAGCACATTAGGAGCATAATTTCTGGAGATATAAATAAAAATATAAAAATGTAATTTAACATTAGAAGCACTAAATTTTGAATGTTTATAATTCAAAAACTTATCGTTCAAATGACTTGAAATTCGGTGTCTAGGCATACTTTGAACCGAAGATTTGAAATATCTTGTTAAAATTGGCTATTGTTATTGCAAAAAATGAAGTTTGGATTCGTTTTAATATGTAGATAGCCTCCTAAGCAAATTTTATATACATCATTTAAAAGTATACTTTATTTCCAAACGTTCGGTACCAGTAACTTTCTTCTACCATAATTTGTTGAGGAGTTAGTAGGGGGTGTTTACTTTTTTTTTTTTTCCACGACTGGACATTTAGATGAGGGTCATTCCATGGAAAATGAGCAAATCAGCTGTGGCACACATGTCACAGATTTTAATCAAAATCAGTCTATAAGTAGATCATATCTATTTATGAGTAAATGTAAAATAATAGATTTCTGGATTGTTAATTTAAGTATTAAAATTTATATTAAAAGTGAATGTAAAATCGAGGTATTGTCTATGTGCTTAAAATTTCAATTTCGATTATTAGCCTTAGGAATGGAAAGAATATATTAAAAATTATTTATAATTAGGAGTGAATGATAATTAACAGACTTGCATAAGTTAGTAATTGTATTTTTATTTCGTATCGTGAAAATAATTATTTTTGAAAATTTTTGAGGGAAAAAAGCAATATTTCTATTAATCCTTTACACACGAAGGACAGCCTTGATAAGCTGCAAATTGCTACACCTTATAGCTAAAAGTATGTATTTGAAATATCAAAAGTTTTATTCAGGCCTTTTTTATTCCTTAATGAGAAAAAAAATAAATAGTAAAAAATGTTGAGGGTAAAATGCAATATGTCAATCACTTTTTTTTAAGTCAAGGAAAGCTTTATTAAACTTTTGAAATATTTGATATTACAAATAAATGTATATACTTTAAATACAGAAACTTTTATTCTTGCTTTCAGTTTATTTTTGCCTCAAGAGAATTTTAAATTAGAGTAGAAAGACCTGGCTAAGCTAAACGAAAAACAATATATCAATTCTAAATTCAAATAAAACAACTAGATGGCAGCACTAAAAATGTTTTCCCATGAAATCGTGCAATATTTTAAGATACGCGGGCGAATTCAAAGAGGTATAGCGAATGGAATCTAGAAAACATTACTATTTTGAACCCCTTTTTCTTATGTTAGGAATCAAAAGGCAATCTTGAATTTTTTTTAACGTATTATGGAGTTATTAATCTTTATGTCTGTGCGATATTGTTACTGTCGGGCCTGTCCCTTTTTTATTTTTGACTTATACAGAAGAGGAAAAATCATGATTTTGTATTTTTTTTTTAAAGTTTCTAACTTTTTTTGAAGATGAAGGAAATAAATGGCCACTTTAAAACTTGGGGAATTCGATCTACATATGACATACTACATCAGGCATAAATTTCACAGAGGTTTTTTAATTCCTTTGATTTTTATAACGATTCTAATTTTCTCAAAATTCACAAATTTTCAATTTTTGCAACCAATTTATAAATAATCATGGTGTTACTAGATTATTATTACTCAGTAAATAAGAACATAATTTTTCAGAGTTTACAAAATTACAAAAAAAATTCCTTTCTTTTAAACAGCTTTCAAGATACAGAACTTCAAACTTGCAACTTTGGACGATTGCGCACATGCCGTTCTATATCACAAGTTTTTTAAATGTCCAAAACTGCTAAAAAAATTTATTTTTTGTCAAGATATTTTGCAGAGCATTACTTTGAATATGAATTGAACCTGTGCATCGAATTTTATTAAAATTGGTTAATATGTGGCCACGACTTTTTTTAAGTTTTTGCTCATTTTACGTGGAATGACCCATGAGCCAAAAAGGATAAATAATAAAATTTCTCCAAAATGTAATGAACATGTTCTATTGTATTTAGGGATTATGTTATCATTAGTAAAAAATGCGTTTGCAATACAAGAATTTGGAATAAATCAATAAATTGTTAACTTACAATTTATTTTCTTCTAGCTGCCCCTTTCGAGTCTTTGCGCATGTTAAAAAATCTTGCAATGAAGTTTTAACAGACAAATTTTTCTCTTAGAAGCTCTTTGTAACAGCAGAGTTAGTTTTTTAAGCTAGTTGTTACTAAACTTTGCCCATCTGAATCAATATTTTCAAGAACCATCATTCCAGCTTCAATAAGGTTTAGTCCGTCAGTTAATTTTGCAACCGTCATAATCTTTTCCCTTCACCCTAGGCTCAAAATATTTATGTATTTTTTCGACAGTACTTTGTTTAATTCGATAAATTTTTCGATGATTAATTCCGGATCAGGAGAATTTATGTGTTCAACAACATCTTCAGCATCCAGTGTTTAAGTTGAGTTCTCTTCCATTTTCGATGATTTCGTCAATTAAGATAGATACAGAATCACAATTTTAAGATGATTTCTTAGTGTGTGCGAAGGAAAAGGGGCACAGTCTTTTGAATCATCTATCATTGTTTATTGCAGAACTTTACCCCATGAATTCCCTATGACTATGACTGCATCTGAGCTGTTAAATGTCTTCCAAAAATTTTCAAAAAAGTTTTAAGTGCATCTTAATCAGGGATTTTTTATTTACCAGCCGAGACGACGTAAATGCAGGGTGACGTAAGTCGAGGGAACGTAAGTCGGGGTATTACTGTATTATATATGTATATATATATATATATATATATAAGAGTACTGAATATAATTCGAAAAATACGAAAATACGAATGATATTATTTAGATACTTAAACTTTAACTGATGTTAGCGGCACTGATCTCTTAAATTTTCATAGTTTAATCTGTAACTTTAAATTTAACTACAAGCACTGCTGAAATTTTGATTAGTTTGAAATTTCACTACCATTGCCAAAGTCTAGGGGAATATTAATTATAATTGGGCTGTGCAAAATGTTTAGTACAAAGACTTTTTTTTATTATTACATGAAGTATTGATGAATTAAGTTTTGCTTACCCTTAGATGTGCTTCTTACAATACTTTTTTCATTATGGTACAATGAATTGTAATCAATATTTGTTTTTTCTAGAAATAGATGTTTGATAATTTGTGATCGTATCAATGCAATGCAATGCTTCGGTTTTATTCGGATGAAAAACGCCGTGTAACCACAAGAAAGCGCCGTCTGAATAGAATAGAATAGGCGAGTAGACTGAAACGTCTATCTGGAGCTTAAGTGAGTCATTCACAGTGAGTGCGTTTATTTATTCTGATAAAGGATTGAGGTAAATTTTCTCATTTATCTCAATGGGCATTTTAGACACTTTTGTTTTAAGTTTGGCTAAAACATTTCTTACCACATAATTTACGTGTTTATAAGATGGAATATAAAAAATGGACAATTTTCCTAAACCATCGGGATATCCGGAGTTAAAAATCACCCAACGACGTAAAATCCGTTGTTTATTTGCATTACAATCATATACAGAAAATCGTAGCTTTGAAAAACTGACGTGATAAGCGGAGTGACGTGAAAACTGGGTGTCGAGATAACGAGACCCAACTGTATTTCGATCGAGTGGCCTCAAACCGCTTCGCAGTTATGTGACAATTTCTATAACAGCGGTTAAGCGTTAAAACTTGTGCGTAAGTGTGATCAAAGATAGCACAGATGGATTCGTTTAATATTTCTTTTTAAAACACTTTGTCCTTTAATTAATAAATCCAAAACGTTAACTTCAACTTATTAAATCCTAAAACTATATTAGTAAGAACATAGATGGCAGCACCATTTAAATTTAATTTTAAAATCATTACAACTGGAATATATTTTTTTATTCAAATTACAAATATTTAAGAACTGCTTTTCAGACAATTAGCATACGTTTGTATATCTGAACAGCATATTTAATCAATGAAAGTTAAAATTCCAGTGCTATATTCACCTTGAGTTAAATAATTAAAATACATATAAAAGCACAAATAAATTGTACAAAAATTACTTGCAGATGCATAAATATAATATAAAGATATTTAAAATACAAATTAACAAGTAATATAAAAATTTTGTTTTTAAAGTCAATTACTACTTCGGTCATCAAAGAAAAATTAAATATAATCCCTTAAGCTAACATTAGTTTTTGTTGCATTAAAATATTTCAATTGGTTGATTTTATATAAGCAAGTAGGTTTACAATGGAAGTCTACGGGAATTTGGCGAAATATTAGAGATATCGCCAAGTTGGCGTCAATTTTGGCGACTCATTTTGGTCACCAAATTGGCGATATATCGCCAAGTTGGCAACAAACTTGGCGGTATTTGGCGACAGAACAGGGTCCTCCTATGGTAACCCCCCTTATAGATATGAAGATACATTACATGCTTCCATAACCAATGGCCGCCATTTTGTCTCCCATGTAAAACTAAAATTAATTATTTCAAAAATATATATTCTAAAAACACACTCAAAATATATATTAAACATTTAATTGCTAAAAAGGACGTCAAATGTTAATAAAATACATTAAAAGATCTTAATAATTTGACATGTTTCGATTGAATTTACTCAATCATCATCAGAAAAACAAATAAATACTAAGATGGAAAATGACAATAAACTATTACAAATGAAATTTAAAAATAAATAAAAATCACGCGCGTAATATTTTAACATGTTTCACGTTGCCCTATTTTATTTTCAAATTATCTAACAATTCAATCCAAATATTTGGGATTTCAAATGACAAGGAATCATTGCAGACCATTGAGTTTCTGACGTAAATTTCAATAGATTCTCTAATAAAAAGTTGCAAATAAAAATCTGACCTATAAATTTGGCGATTGGGCATATAAAAGCACAAATAAATTGTACAAAAATTACTTGCAGATGCATAAATATAATATAAAGATATTTAAAATACAAATTAACAAGTAATATAAAAATTTTGTTTTTAAAGTCAATTACTATTTCGGTCATCAAAGAAAAATTAAATATAATCCCTTAAGCTGTTGCATTAAAATATCTCAATTGGTTATTTCCTATAAGCAAGTAGGTACAGAATGTGAATTTTAATTAATTAATAAAATTAATTAATTAAAATTGAATGAATGAATTAATGTTTGAAAAAAACTGTATTAGTATCAATTGTCATCCAGTAGTACAAGTTAAAAAAAAATATTTCAACTTGATAGGATGAATAATAAGTATTATTAACGATTGAAAATTTGAACAATATATATATATATATATATATATATATATATATATATATATATATATATAAATAAATATAGGGAGAGTGTGAAATAATAGTAGGAATTAAAAAATAAGGTTACGTGGGGCAACTGAACCATGATTTTACAATGTGACTCTGGAGATACTGGCAATTCAGCTTCAAAAAGTTAATGTTCATTTGGATTAAAGTGTGAACTTTTGTAAATGTGTTCAGTTAGGTTCCCTCTATCAGACAGGAATGCTCAAAATTACATTTAGTATATAAAAATAAAAATATATGCATATTTCATCTTTATTTCCTCAATGCTCCAGTTGCCACATAAAAATGGGGTAAGTGGACCAGGAGGATCTATGTTCCACACGCGTTTATTTTTGTTTTCATATGGGATATCAGGTCCTGTTTGAAAAAGTGTAAACAATTTAAAAAAAATTTAAATCAGGCATATCATGTAAATTATATATCATCTAAAGAAAGTTGTAGTGAAAACGTTTGCTGTCAATGTGTCTAATAAAAAAGAAAAGTGCCCAGCTAAACTGATGGCATTGAGCTCACAGACTATTCACACTAATTGTATATTATACTCTTATTTTAAAGAATAATGCCACTCAAAAAATAAGTGAAGGGGAACTAGCCCCCGTTTCCCCCTTTATACTTAACCAGTAAACCTCCAAATATAATCAGGGAAGCTCCTTATCATAATAAACCGGTATACCAAATTTGAAGCAAATCGAATAATCTTGCAAAAAAAAACATTTATCTAAATTAAGGGGGTGGACTAACCCCCCTTTATCCTTAACCAATTAATCGCCAAAACGAATCAGGGAAGCTCCTTAACATAATAAACCGGTATACCAACTTCGGAGCAAATCGAATCATTCTGCATGAAAAACCCATTTATCTAAATTAAGAGGGGCGGGCTAACCTCCCTTTTCCCCCTTTACCATTAACCAATGAACCCCAAAACTAATCAGGGAAGTTCCTTAACATAATAAACCGGTATACAAAATTCGGAGCAAATCGAATCATTCTGCATGAAAAACACATTTACCTGAATTAAGGGGGGTGGACTAACCCTGTTTTCCCCCCTTTATCCTTAACCAATGAACCCCCAAAACTAATCAGGGAAGTTCCTTAACATAATAAACCGGTATACCTAATTCGGAGCAAATCGAATCATTCTGCATGAAAAACACATTTATCTAAATTAAGAGGGTGGACTAACCCCGTTTTTCCCCCTTTATCCTTAACCAATGAACACCCAAAACTAATCAGGGAAGTTCCTTAACATAATAAACCGGTATACCAAATTCGGAGCAAATCTAATCATTCTGCATGAATAACCCATTTATCTTAATTAAGGGGGGGTGGACTAACCCCGTTTTCCCCCCTTTATCCTTAACCAATGAACTCCCAAAACTAATCAGGGAAGTTCCTTAACATAATAAACCGGTATACCAAATTCGGAGCAAATCGAATTATTCTGCATGAAAAACCCATTTATCTGAATTAAGGGGGTGGACTAACCCCCCTTTTCCCCCTTTATCCTTAACCAATGAACCCCCAAAACTAATCAGGGAAGTTCCTTAACATAATAAACCGGTATACCAAATTCGGAGCAAATTGAATGATTCTGCATGAAAAACCCATTTATCTGATTTAAGGGGGGTGGACTAACCCCGTTTTTCCCCCTTTACCCTTAACCAATGAACCCCCAAAACTAATCAGGGAAGTTCCTTAACATAATAAACCGCTATACCAAATTCGCAGCAAATCGAATCATTCTGCATGAAAAACACATTTATCTGAATTAAGGGGGGTGGACTAACCCCGTTTTTCCCCCTTTATCCTTAACCAATGAACTCCCAAAACTAATCAGGGAAGTTCCTTAACATAATAAACCGGTATATCAAATTCGGAGCAAATCGAATCATTCTGCATGAAAAACCCATTTATCTGAATTAAGGGGGTGGGGTGTGGACTAACCCCGTTTTCCCCCCTTTATCCTTAACCAATGAACTCCAAAAACTAATCAGGGAAGCGCCTTATCACAGTGAACCTAGGAAAAAATTTTGAAGCAAATCGGATGTTTCTATCAAGAGTTATCGCTTTACGTACATACGTACGTACGTACATACATACATACATACATACATACATACATACATACATACAGAACGGGCGGGCACATTAGCTCTCAGGCTTTGATAGCCTGTGAGCTAAAAAAGCATTACAAGTGAAAGTATTAGATTTATTTATACCAAAAACATAAAAATTAAGTATATACTTAAGTACTTTAGTATAGGTAATAAGTACAAAAGTTACATCGATATTTTAAGGAAAACAATAACAAGGTAAATCTATGAAAAAATGAATAGGTATGTACTTAAATACTTCATCTGTATCGTACAATTTCAAGGTTTGGCTATCTCGATTTTACGGGCAAGGTACTGTATTCGTAAAATGTTGAAATAATTTAATGACACCATATTTACAAGAGAACCTATTTGTAAATAAGTAAAAGTTTACTTTCGCGTGCTTAATAAAGGTGAAATTTTCGTTATAAAATTCCGGTGCCAATGTGGCAATTAAGGATTAAAATTATATGTGGCCAATAACGACATCACCTCCTATCAAGGGGTTAAGAAATTTGGCTTGATACTATAATAATAATCAATTATGCCCAATATGCTTTTTAAAAATTTTTATTACATAATCTAATAGGGCATTCTATATTTTTCTTTATTGTGAGCAAAACACAATGGATAAATTTATTTCCCGTAGTAAGAAAAACTCAAAAAAATATTTACAACTGTTGGGGTAACTGTATCCAACATGGTCCAGTTACCCCGGATACATGTCCCAGTTACTCTATTCTTGAAAAATTTATGTGTTAACTGGGACACTGGGCTTTACATTTGAAACATGAAATAAATATTTATAGATACCTAATAATATTAATGTACTTATATGCCTAATCTTTAAAAAAGATTATTTAATAAAAGTATTTTAATTAAAAGCCGAGGAAGTTCAACCATATTGACGTTGTTTAAAAAAAAAAAAAAAAAAAAAAAAAAAAAGAAACGTAAATTTTCGACAACCTATCACAGCAAAGAGAGATTTATGATTGTTGATACACGTTGTTTTTGGAAGTAGAGATTAAGGTGCATTGTTCACAAAATCTAAAACTTAAAAAATCATCAATAGTTTTTAGCTCACAGGCTATCAAAGCCTGAGAGCTAATGTGCCCGCCCGTTCTGTATGTATGTATGTATGTATGTATGTACGTACGTACGTATGTACGTAACGCGATAACTCTTGATAGAAACATCCGATTTGCTTCAAAATTTTTTCCTAGGTTCACTGTGATAAGGCGCTTCCCTGATTAGTTTTTGGAGTTCATTGGTTAAGGATAAAGGGGGGGGGAAACGGGGTTAGTCCCCCCCCCTTAATTCAGATAAATGGGTTTTTCATGCAGAATGATTCGATTTGCTCCGAATTTGATATACCGGTTTATTATGTTAAGGAACTTCCCTGATTAGTTTTGGGGGTTCATTGGTTAAGGGTAAAGGGGGAAAAACGGGGTTAGTCCACCCCCCTTAATTCAGATAAATGGGTTTTTCATGCAGAATCATTCAATTTGCTCCGAATTTGGTATACCGGTTTATTATGTTAAGAAACTTTCCTGATTAGTTTTGGGGGTTCATTGGTTAAGGATAAAGGGGGAAAAGGGGGGTTAGTCCACCCCCTTAATTCAGATAAATGGGTTTTTCATGCAGAATCATTCGATTTGCTCCGAATTTGGTATACCGGTATATTATGTTAAGGAACTTCCCTGATTAGTTTTGGGAGTTTATTGGTTAAGGATAAAGGGGGAAAAACGGGGTTAGTCCACCCCCCCTCCCCTTAATTCAGATAAATGGGTTTTTCATGCAGAATGATTCGATTTGCTCCGAATTTGGTATACCGGTTTATTATGTTAAGGAACTTCCCTGATTAGTTTTGGGAGTTCATTGGTTAAGGATAAAGGGGAAAAACGGGGTTTGTCCACCCCCCTTAATTCAGATAAATGTGTTTTTCATGCAGAATGATTCGATTTGCTCCGAATTTGGTATACCGGTTTATTATGTTAAGGAACTTCCCTGATTAGTTTTGGGGGTTCATTGGTTAAGGATAAAGGAAGAAAAACGGGGTTAGTCCACCCCCCTTAATTCAGATAAATGTGTTTTTCATGCAGAATGATTCGATTTGCTCCGAATTTGGTATACCGGTTTATTATGTTAAGGAACTTCCCTGATTAGTTTTGGGGTTCATTGGTTAAGGATAAAGGGGGAAAAGGGAGGTTAGCCGCCCCTCTTAATTTAGATAAATGGGTTTTTCATGCAGAATGATTCGATTTGCTCCGAAGTTGGTATACCGGTTTATTATGTTAAGGAACTTCCCTGATTCGTTTTGGCGATTAATTGGTTAAGGATAAAGGGGGGTTAGTCCACCCCCTTAATTTAGATAAATGTTTTTTTTTTTTTTTGCAAGATTATTCGATTTGCTCCAAATTTGGTATACCGGTTTATTATGATAAGGAGCTTCCCTGATTAGATTTGGAGGTTCACTGGTTAAGTATAAAGGGGGAAACGAGGGCTAATTCCCCTTCACTTATTTTTTTGAGTGGCATTATTCTTTAAAATAAGAGTATAATATACAATTAGTGTGAATAGTCTGTGAGCTCAATGCCATCAGTTTAGCTGAGCACTTTTCTTTTTTATTTATAAAATAGCCTATGGCGCAGTTACCTCATGGGTACAGTTACCCCTGTGAAACCTATCTTAAAATTTTGAAAAATCTAGAACATTTTGAACCATTACAAAACCGTCATCAGTAGGATTTAAATGTTGACTTTTTTTTCACTTTTTAGAGAATTGTTCAGAAGAAAACATTTTAATTTAATAGTTCTACGTCAGACTAGATGCCAGATTAAGTTATTAAAATTTCCAACAAACGAGCTTTCATTTATAATAATTAGTTTAAATATCTTTATATTATATGCATGCACTTGAAAGTAATTTTTGTAAAATTTATTTGTGCTTTTATAAGCATATTTAATTACATTACTTAATTTTAGATTTTTTTTAAAGTGAAATTAGTTTATAAATTTAAAATTTCTTCTAGAGAAATGCGTTTTAAAAATTTCATTAATTTTAATTTACTTGAATAATTTAATCTAAATTTACGTTTGATTGGTTACACTTATTACTAATTCAATTAATTATGGGAAGATTAAATGCTTCATGAAATTTAATTTAATTATATTTGCTGCTGAAATGCACTTCTTTTATTTAACTTTTTCATTATTTGATTAATATGATATTTCTGCGTTATCAGATAGAATGAAAATTACTTAAGAATGCGTAAAGCATTTTAAAATGAACAACCCACGCGTATACTTTTTGTTTAAGTAAAAATCTAAATTATGTTTTTCAACAGAACAAGCAAAGCAAAATCTATTTTATTTTTGTATAATATAATAAAATGAAGGTTTCAGACATAAAATAAAATTACATTCATTGAGACAGGGAAGAAATTTCCGACTTTTTTCATACCAGTATAATCTTAGCCTGAATGTTGTTCTGTTAAATTGCAAAAATGTGCCTTTTAAATAAAGTAACATTTTTTTTTAAGATTATACTGGTATGCAAAAGGTCAGGAATCTCATCCTTGTTGAGAAAATTTACAAGAATGCTTTGATGTAAAGCTTATTATTCAATCATGTGGAAAGATAACGTATTCCTACACTGCAAAAATATGTTGATTTTACAGTATAATACTGGAGCCTCAGCTGCCAGTATTATACTGTTAAATCAACATTTTTTTTTTTTTTTTGCAGTGTATGTGCAGTGCTACTTAGATGCTGCTCACATTACGTATCTGAGAAAGGGATTTTTAAATAATTTAATTGTCTCGTACTTTTATTGGTCAAAACAGGTGAAATATACGAATAAATCTCCTTATAATTACAAACAATGGCACTCGTAATACAAACACATATCTAAATCCACTCAGACGAAGTCCAAAAAATCCATGACAAGTATCACGTGATCTGATTTAGATCAATAAGCAGCAAATTTTTCGACCGAGCGTCGGTCACTTGATCCACAATAATCTTTGGTCGTTATGATCACGTAGTTGTGCGTTTTGTGATTTCACTTGTTTTGGTAGGTTATTGATTCCCTTTAACATCCTAAAGATTGGCAACGTTTTTATGATTGCATATTTTAATAGCGAATGGAGAGTATATATATAGATCGCTAATGTTAATCCTATGGGACAATTTCTTTTAATAGCTCGTTTGAATTTCAATATTTTTTTTTTTTAATTTGCATTTCGTAAGCTAGATCTTTGTACATTTCGATCTCAGATATACAATGCAAAAGAAAACATATACCTTACCCATGGCCCTAATTTTTCGCGCATTAGTTTATAGATGCTTTTTTGACTATAAAAGTAAAAAATAATTCAAAATATTCTATGTAAATTATTTTAAATGAAAATGAATACATTTCACTATTCCACAGTGATATTTAACAAAATATGATAAATGACACAAATTTTGTGGCCAATGAAATCCATTCCCTCCCAATTTTTTTTTATGTCCCTAATGTTTTGCGCATGTTCAAATGAGACGGAATTAGTAAGTCTTTCCACTTCGTTGGTCCTACTTTGGCAGCTTAAACATATCCCACTCTTCTCGTCATTCCCACTCTTCTTCTGAAACAAACGTTGCCACTCAGAAATTGATTTTTTTTGGCATTTTTCAAGAAGAATTTTTTTCAACTGCTGATTTTCACTGTAGCTGTTTTGTGGTGTCCTTTTTTGAACTTCTTTCTTTATGCATCACCACAAATCCTCGATAGAATTGATGTCCGGGTAATTCGGAACCCAATCTAGCACAGGGTACTATTTTGTTGAAGATAGGCTTTTGTTGTCCTAGCTGAATGCGGTTTGTGTATGTCTTGTTAAAAAAGATAACCGGATTGAAAGCCAAGTTTTTGAATTAAAAGCAACAACTGATTCCTCAAAATGTCTCGATAATGTTGTGCATTGATATTCCCGTCATATGGCGCCATTTGGTCGACGCCACAATACCAAAACCTTCACAAATTTGAACATATGACGGAAACTTGCACGCTCTCGTTTGACGCATTTTGGGTTTAAAGTTTTATTTCTTTTCCGTACGACTCGACAACCGATATTTCCAAACAAAATTGGAATAGAGGATTGATCCGACCTCATACCACTTTGCCATTGCTGATCTGTTTATTTTAATTGGTACATAGCCCACAGAAAACATTTCATTTTTTGAGCTGGAGATAACATCGACTTACGTTTGCCTTTGTACAATTTGAAGCCTATTTTATTGAATCTTTTTGTAGATATTTTACGAGTAATTGATTGCCCTATGCTGTCTTGCCATAGGGATGCGGTTTCTATCATTGTTCCTGGTCTGCTGTTCATTACCACTCGACGCAGAATTCAATCTTCTCGAGTTGTTGCTGTTGATGGGCGACAGGTACTGTTTCTTGGCTGTATATCTCCAGTGGCAACGAAAGTTTTCAAAAGATATCGCACTGTTGATTCAGGAATCATCATATCCCTGCCTATTTGCGTCATTAGACGCAAGTCTATCGATAATCTTCTAACACCCAATTTCTTCTTTTTAATTTATTTCAAAACGCTCTTCTTTTAAAGAACACATGCCATCAATTCCGGATGCAATAATTTGCATAGCTGCCAATCGCAATTGTTGAAAACCTTTTTTATATGCACACGCGCAAAACAATAAGTCTTTATATTTTTAAGAGGGAAAACGTTTTACATACCCAAATTTAAGTGTGCGACTTTTTTTATTTTTTATTCAATGTAATTCATTTTAAACGACTGACATTTGACGAATTTGATAGGTTATTTAGATAAAATTAAGTTTGCGTTTTATTTCTTTGAAAAATTTTACTTTTAAATTGGTGCGCAAACAATTAGGGCTACGGGTAAGGTATGGAAGGGGTTTTATACGTTCTCAACTTTAAAAAATGTATTTCTTATTTTTGACCGAAATTGAAACCTAATAGTGTGAATAATTATGGGCAAAAAGATTTAAAGTTATATCTCAATAATTAAGAACGATATGAACAAAAATGTGAGCGCTCGCAGGACCAAAATATACTATGTCCTGAAATTTTAAACGTGTTTTTCTGGAAACTTCATTTTTGAACATGGGTAGAATGATAACGGAGCCATTTTTAACATTTTTGGATAAACTTTGCGCTTATCTACTCATAATTAAATTGTATAATGGCCTTGAAGCCATTTTTATATTTCTCAAATATCATAAAATAATAGGTCTTTATATTTTTAAGAGGGAAAACGTTTTACATACCCAAATTTAAGTGTGCGAATTTTTTTATTCTTTTATTCAATGTAATTCATTTTAAATGACTGACATTTGACGAATTTGATTGGTTATTTAGATAAAATTAAGTTTGCGTTTTATTTCTTTGAAAAATTTTACTTTTAAATTGGTGCGCAAAGAATTAGGGCCACGGGTAAGGTATGTAAGGGGTTTTATACGTTCTCAATTTTTAAAAATGTATTTCTTATTTTTGACCGAAATTGAATCCTAATAGTGTGAATAATTATGGGCAAAAAGACTTAAAGTTATATCTCAATAATTAAGAACGGTATGAACAAAAATGTGAGCGCTCGCAGGGCCAAAATATAATAAGTCCTGAAATTTTAAACGTGTTTTTCTGGAAACTTCATTTTTGAACATGGGTAGAATGATAACGGAACCATTTTTAACATTTTTGGATAAACTTTGCGCTTATCTACTCATAATTAAATTGTATAATGGCCTTGAAGCCATGTTTATATTTCTCAAATATCATAAAATAATAGGTCTTTATATTTTTAAGAGGGAAAACGTTTTACATACCAAAATTTAAGTGTGCGAATTTTTTTATTCTTTTATTCAATGTAATTCATTTTAAATGACTGACATTTGACGAATTTGATTGGTTATTTAGATAAAATTAAGTTTGCGTTTATTTCTTTGAAAAATTTTACTTTTAAATTGGTGCGCAAAGAATTAGGGCCACGGGTAAGGTATGTAAGGGGTTTTATACGTTCTCAACTTTAAAAAATGTATTTCTTATTTTTGACCGAAATTGAATCCTAATAGTGTGAATAATTATGGGCAAAAAGATTTAAAGTTATATCTCAATAATTAAGAACGATATGAACAAAAATGTGAGCGCTCGCAGGACCAAAATATACCAAGTCCTGAAATTTTAAACGTGTTTTTCTGGAAACATTTTTGAACATGGGTAGAATGATAACGGAACCATTTTTAACATTTTTGGATAAACTTTGAGCTTGTCTACTCATAATTAAATTGTATAATGGCCATGAAGCCATGTTTATATTTCTCAAATATCTTTAAATGTCAAAATTTTAAACGAAAAATGATTTTTTTTCAAAATAACACAATTTTCTTATTTTTTTAAAAATTCAAAAATTTGAGCCGATGGCCTTTAGCTACATCCATATTTTAGAAGAAGAAGATATTTTAATATTTTTTTGTTTCTACAGGAACTTAGGATGCTGCCCATCGAGCCCGGAAATTTTTGGCACATGTTACCGACGTAATTTTAATGAAAAAAAATATACTTTTAAGCGCTAATCTTGATAATCCCGAGTTATCTCGGTTTCGTATATATTAAAAATATATACTATCCCGAGAAAACTCGGGCGTGGCATAATTTGTCACTACGATTTTTTTTTATTACGTTTTACTCGACCTGAAGCTCAAAAAGAAAGAAATATTCCTATATAATATAATAAATTACATATAATGAATTATATATATTATTTGATTGGCAGGTTTCCAAGTTTTGTGATAAGAAATGCAAATGTCGAAATGTAACGATACGATCGCAAAAAAAATTATGATTTTTGCTTTTTTTTTTTTTTTTTCAAACAAATTGGTAATGGAAGCGTTTGAATATCCGATGCAATAAAACAAACTTGAAATTATTAGTTTTAAATGCGTTATTTTTTGCCGACGAGAAAGTAACATAATGGTGCAATTGAGATATTATTAATAATATGTTCTACAGGATTAATATTAGCGAATGAGTGTTTTCGCTTGAATGAAGTAGCCAATTTAGTAGAAAGCATATAAACATTCTAACAATATTTGTTCAATGTAAAACTAGTTGTTTTTTTATTTTTTCTAAAATTAAATGCTCTTACGTATTGACTTAGAATCTTTAAATGTGCTTTGCTGAAAAAAATTAACGTATTTGATCATGTTGTACTGAAATGAAACTTTAAATATAAAAGGGCGCTGTATTTAAAAATTTTAATCGATATATAATCCAATTTATCGTATTTAAATAAGTATACTATTTTATTAATAGAAATGAATCTAACTATGATTGACATCAAAATAAACTTCTATTAAAATGTGGCATGCATTTATCATTAAAAATATGAAGTAACAGATAAAATACTTTGAAAAGCATTTTCTGAAATGTTTCCGTTCTAAATGAAAAAGAATTTTTATCTTTTAAATATAATGTCGTTTTCTCAAGTGGGGGCTTATTTGGAATTTAGATTTTGAATTCTGAATCGTCCATTCGAGTAAGAAAAAACATATTTTAAAGTAAATAAAAAGAACTTTATATAGCATAAAATTTGGACTATCGTTTATAAATGTTAACGATTTTATATGAACGCGATAATGTCAAGCATATATTCGGAGTGCTAATCTCTATATTGTATAAAAATTAAAATAACTCTTCTTCAGCAATTATTGTCCAAGTCAGCAGTTTAGAAGCAAACATCATCTATTTAGGTGACAATTTGGCAAATACTCCAGAAAACTTATCTTGCATTTAAAATGGCAGCCGATGCCATCAAACTTTATCGATGTTTGTAACAATATGGTAGTGGCGTAAAACATAACAAAAGTACTAAAGCAAGTTATCTATCAAGAAATATTAGAATACTTACAGAAAATTTATGAAAATATTTAAACTCACAAACTCAGCTTTGGTAAAATCAATAAATTGTATTTGTTCTAGTCAGTTAAAATGTATTGTACGGTGTTCGGCACCTGCATAGGCCGTTATCTCTAGCTGGATTTAGTACAGAAGGCAAACGGTTAACGCCCCTTCGAGATTATCCTTTATCGTGCAGACGATAAATGACTAATAGCACTGAGAAATCCGATCACGGAAGCTTAAATATAAATGCTTAAACGTATCAAACAAAGTTTTCGGAAATCCAGACCTAGTTGGACGGTTTTCTTGTATTTGAATAAAGCTTATTTCATAAAAACCTTTGAAATTGTTTTCGATTACTACCATCATTTTGAGTAATGAGCTTGTTTTAATCATATAAAAGTAATTTTATTGGAATAAGAGACCAAGCTAGATAGTTTTCTCGTGCACAAATTAATACAGGGTAAAGTTTTGTGAAAGTCATTAGAGGCGTGTTCGATTATTTAGCAGCATTTGCAGTTATGAGGTTGTTTCAATCTGTCAAATGGACCTTTTTTGCATTCAAGACCTTGCTAGTTAATTTTATCGTGCTCGAATTACTAGTATCAAAGAATGTTCTGCGTAAATCACACGAGCTTTTTCCATTTATAGCAAGCAGATTTTTTAGCATTGAGTTAGTTTTAATCTGTCAAAACGAATCTTCTTCATTTAGGGGCATAGCTAGATCGTTTTCTCGTTCTAGATTTAGTACAGTAGACGAGTTTCCTGAAAATCTTTCCAGCCATTTACGATATCATACATTATCTGTAAAATCGCTTGCGCGTTTAATATAGATGATATTCCAACCTCAATTTCATTTATTCAAGAAAAATAAAGGTAGCGTCTTATCTAGTAAGGAGTAAAACTCTTCCCCTATTTTAGTGCTAATGCTCTCGCTACGAAATTGTGTTTTTTAAACGTAAAATGTGTTTTTTACTCGAATCATATAAATATTATTATATTATAGTGAGATATAATATTATAAACGGAACGGTTAAATATTATTGCAAACATTTTAAATGTTTTATATTAGTGAAATCTAACGTATTTAAAAAATATGTAAACTCATTTTTAAATTAACGCGATTATTATGACGGCGTTTAATTGGTTAATTGCATAAAACTTCTTAAAAAAATTAAAATTCTTAAAAGTATCTTTATGTCTTATGTATTATTCTTATAATCATATATAGTACGAAAATAAATATATAAGTATCAAACGTATAAAAAGTACTGAAATTAGTAGCATTATCCTGTTTAAATAATTATTACAGATTTTAATTTCACGCACCGTTGAGTTAATTAAATAAAGATTCAATTGTTTTCCTTTATCTCAAGAAGGCGGAATGGTTTAAAGAAGAAAAACATTTCCTTGGAGAATAAAAGTGACTATATCAAAAACAAGGAAATTTTATGGTTCAGGTTATGCGTTCAGTCTGATTTGCATTATATTAAGCGTTGTAAAACAAATGTTTAAAAAAGTCTGTTTCTGAAAGAATATCTTAATTGTAATCACTATATGCACACAATTGAAGTGATTAGGATTTTATTCTTTTACTGAAGAAAACAAATTGGTTTGGAAAATACATCCCATCAAAGAATAAATAGATTATTTTTAGAAAAAAAAAAAACTTCCTTTACGGGAATGGGAATTTTCAATTTCGGTGCATCAAGGCAGCGTTATCAACATTAAAACTAAAAAATGTGTTTTTTTTTAAAGATAAGATTGCTACAGTCTTTAAAATTACACGTGGATAAACTCGGGCTTCACAGATTACAGGGCATATGTAAAAACCATCATGTATATTATTCTTGGCGTTAACATCCATTTTCTCTTCACATACTAAAAGCACTGCGATGAGAGAGGTATTTTTCTAAAGTTTCCGCAAGCAGTTTTTGACATAGTATACTTATATATATATATATATATATATATATAGATAGATAGATATTTTTAAAATTTATTACTTAATATTTTTTTTTTTTTTTTTTTTTTTTTACATTTGATATATATTTTAGAATTGCCTAGTAAGAATATTAAAAATTACATTTATATGAAAACTAGCAATAATATACAGTTTTTTAAAGTACTAGGGGGCTCTGCCCCCTACGAGCTACGCTCGTCAACCGCCGTTCAGACACAGCAGACTCTAAAAGTACGCTAATTTGATCGGCTTTAAAAAGATTTCGGAAGATTGAATTATAATTTAAAAAACAGTGGCGATCTCCCTATAAACGGATTTCTATTAATTTCTCTTTGAATGGGGAATTTTAAGGCCAAATCCGCTGCGGTACTACTTGATGAACCCGTCGACCAATTTCACCAAATTATATAAATCGCCACAGCACTCGCCAATTATATAAATTGACATAATTTTTATTTTAAATAACGAAAGAACAAATAAATTAGTGCAACATTAATAAAAATACAAATAAAACGTCGAAATAAAAATAACTTGGTGACATGGACACGTGTAACTTGCTTAAAGTCAAGTTAATGTGACATTTACGATCAACCATTATTGGCATTTAATCTTATAGTTTGGCGAATGGTAGAGTTTTGGTCGACGGGATAACTAAGCAGTACCAAAAATACATATGTCAATCGCTGTTTTCGTCTTTGACATAGACACGTGTAACAACATTTCAAAATAAGCTAATATAAAAGGAATTAAGTAAACAGAGTCTTTGTCTCCCGGTATTTTTTAACAAAGCGAAAAGAAAGTTCTTTTAAATAAGACTTTTTAAATTAATCGTTTTTAATCTCACGTAATTTTGACCAAATTATTCTTTCTCTTTTTAATATTCACGTGAAAATGCTTGTTTTAGAAATGAAATATTATTTGCGCTTTCCTAACAAAAATAGTTGAAAAGTATCCGCTCAAAATATCAAATAAATGTCTAGCGCAATGTCTGAATTTAAACCTTTTTGCAATATTATTTTGTATTCATTTTATGTAATAACTGTAATTTGACGTAAATATGACGTAATTTCTCCTATTTAAGACTTCTAACGCATGTTAATAAATTTATTATTTTACAAATTCCTTTCTCTCTTAAAATTCACGTGTAATTATAGTTTTTATGACGTAATTTTTAATAAGTTCCTGCTTTTTGTACATAATTATTTAATTCTAATTCCAAATGTTTTTTTTTCTGTTTATAATAGTCACGTGTAAATAAATTTTTAATTTATTTACAAGTATAATTTTTTTTTTTTTTTGAAGCAAACATTATTATTTCCACTGTTTATACAGTTGGCAACAGTTTAAATTAATATCACTTTCTAAAATCTGTAAAAAATATCTCTAGAAATGCTGAAAATTTGAATTTAAAATAGAAATAAAACCTCAAAAAATTAGTCAAATTAAAAAAAGAAAAACAGTCTGCACACCGGGAACTTCAAACGTATAAAATGATCTAAAAATGATTAAATTCCTATGAATAGTTTTTGCTCCTATAAAACTTTTTTAGTGGAACGATTTTGTCCAACCTTAGCATTAAATATCTCTTTAAATAATTCATCGATTTGAAAACTGTCTGCCTCAACGTGTTTATCAAACATTTCTGTAATCATACTACCGATTTTCATATTTTTGTACGCAATATTTTTCTTAATATTAACGAAGAAAGACCTCCTGTCACAAAAAATTCAAAACCGGCGGCGGTGACAGCGGTAGTTACTTTTTTTTTTAGAATAGAGAGATTAAAAGTGATATTTTCATTTTGATCTCACGTCAGGAGTCAACAGCCGAAGAAATCTTCAAAGATCGCTATGTATAATCAACATTTTTGGTTCTGTTAATTTCAGCGGATTAGCGCAAAACACGATTAAGTGTATCAGATTTGCGTTTTATGTCTCAAAAATGGCCGATGAATTTAAAATTCAATAAATTGCAAACGGTGACAGATATTAAAAAAAGTATTGTAATATGTATGTAATTTGTAATATGTATCTCTTAAAATATGTATGACATTTTAAATACATTTTGAAATAATAGTCACTTGCAACGGCTTTCTTTCATATGTTGGTATGATGTAATCATATATTAGACGTAATTTAATAATTTAAAGGTATTGAAACGTATTTAATTCCCCTCTCTTTTAATGTTTCTTTCCTTCAATATTTTTATTTAAAACGAATACACTCTTTTGCTTTGTCAAAATTCAATATATTTTACTCTATTTTATTCCAGTTAAAAAGACCATTTTTTCAGGCAGCTGTGTTAATTTAATTCAATTTGGAAAATCAATTTGATAGATTCATGGGTTTTGCAATCATAAAAGAAAATTACATTCTAGATTAACTTCAGTTTCACTCATAATGCCTGCGTAACCTACTATGGTTATCATAACAACAAAAATAATAAATAAAGTTATTATGACAAATCTGCGATGTTTTAAACTGCTTTAATTTAGGTCTGCTTTTCACTACGCAATATGTTGGTTAAAAATGACGGCGCCAATTCTGGTTGATCCTTGGCAGTTTTTGTTTTAAATTTTAGAATGGATTTTTTGGTAACGAAAATTTAGGTTGGCGCACCATGACTCGATTTGGAAAATGTTTTTAGTTTTTGTAAGCGTCACTATTCTTTTTTGTTACATCTGTGAGGTTCTACGATAGCAATACTGGCCGGGCCTACCTCATGTTACTCATATATGATACTAAAATAAACTCTTTCTATGGAACTGGGAACTCTAATTATATTGTAATTGATTTCCAGCATATTCTCTTTCAAGATGGGAACCTGTGCCGTTTTAACGCAAAAATAGGAGACTATATCATAGATATAAAATGTCAGAGCTTTGTACGATAACTCATCCTTATCAAATTAAATAATTTACAACACCATAGTTGGATTGGTTAGAAATGAAAGAGCTGATTATCTGGCCAAGTTGCCTTTACTGGTCATGTCCAAGGTTGCCTTTACTGGTCATGTAGATCCTACTGATAATTAGTCATTGAATGAACTATGCTCCAGTAGCAAAATCCTTACTGAAAACATCTGGCTTGATCCATATTCTCACATATGGAACTGTGGAAAATACTTTTCCCAATTTTTTTTCAGTTGATGTTGACAGTTGATATTTATCTCTCAAAATGTATATTTATTTTCCTTTTGCAAACTTTTGTCATTAAATCAAATACTATTTAGTTCTAAAGCGAGTTTTTTATCTTTTATTTTTAAAAATACGTGTTTAAAAATGCTAGTTCGTCTAGCTCGTGTTGACTATTTGGAATTAATATCACCGCAAATAACAACAAGAAGTATTTATTATTTATTTTATTACGCGGTTGTAATTAAAATTTTCCGTTTAGATGTTTAAATTCATCGCGTACAGATGTACAATATAATCTTAAATAAAATAAATTCCTAATGTAATATTTGTAGATATTAATTTTCAGCTGATTGGATTCTATGAACGTTATTAACGCTTCTTATGAAAATTAGTTTAATTAGTTTCAGAGAAATGGTTTAAATATTTTCTTCTGATATAAAAACAATGATTCATTTTAATATTATGCTTTTGTGACACTCTTTAAATACAAATATTCAAATAAATGTTTAGAATTGAGATTTGTGATTTTGGAAATCAATATTTAGCTTGAAAGATAAAATATTTTGCATTTTATTAAGAGATTGTAATAGACTTTCAAGTTTTTTTTTTTTTAATAAAACACACAATACATAAATTCAATTTAATACAAAACACGTAATCTGTTCTCTCAGGTTTCCACACGAAGCAAAACGTCGCCAAAATCGCCATTTTGGCACTAAAGAGGTACCACGTTGCCTCTGAATCATCTGTACCAGCATTAAATAATTATTTTATAAAACCGCTCATCGTACAAGAAAAATAACTAACATTCTACATCCAGATATGAAATCAAGGTTGGCGTCAAGCAAAAGTAAGGCTAGCAAGAATATTGTCTTAAATTTATGAGAGTTAGAAAATAATGATAATTAATGCTCCAATTGGCTTTGGCCCCGATTACGAAAGTTTGTGATTTTGGAAATGAATATTTAGATTGAAAGATAAAACATTTTGCACTTTATTAAGAAATTGTAATATACTCTCAAGTTTTTTTTTTTATTTTATAAAACACACAATACATATATTCAATTTAATACAAACCACGTAATATATTCTACCAGGTTTCCATACGAAGTAAAACAACGCCGAAATCGTCATTTTGGCACCAAAGAGGCATCACGTTACGTCTGAACATCTGTACCAGAATTAAATAATTACGTTATAATTAGGGATTTAAAGAGAAAAATGAAGTCATTTTTTGAAATAGTTATCCATACCTCTCGGACATTTATTCAAACGATAATTTATGACATTTTTTTTACCTTCTCTGCTTCCATTGTAAATAGTTTTCATGTATAATCATTAATTAAAATTTTAATTATCATTATTTTTATTATTATTGGTATTATATTTATTACAATTAGTGTTTTTGTTACTAAGATTTTGTATTTATTATAAATCATATTTTGAACAAGGCAGCTATATTGAGAATCTTACAATTTTCTTGATTTAAAAAAGCATAAATATAAACATTGACCAATCTTTTTAAAAACTCCTGTGAAAACGATAGACTAATGGGTTTCATCCGTCCGTAGGAAATACTCCATCAGGCTTACAGCTTGGAGATACGGTAAGGATTTCCCTTCCAACCCCTCCCCCTCTTCCTCCCTTACCATGTTGAAATGATATTTTTTTTTTTACAGCATAGACCTAGACTATTTGCTGGGTCGTAGCATAACAGAGTGGTGTTGTGCTAAATTTAATTTTTTCTAAATCTCTATTCGAATTAAATCTAGTAGCTGCCATTACTGCTCATTTTGAAATAAGCTATCCTCAGGGTGCGTACGCATCACAGAATTCAAGTGATTTTATGTGTTTTAGTATCAGAAATTGCTTAAATTCGGTATATCTGAAGATAGAATTTTTTTTTCATTAAATAAGGCAAATATTACTTTAGAAAAATTCTGGTTAAAGGTTCTTGAAAGTCCTTGAAGCGTACGAAACCTGTATCCTACATTTGTTTTTTATTATACCCGTAAAACAAATCTATATACAATCATAAACGCATGAGAACATTTCATCACATGAATGGTGATAAGCCAGTTATGAAAATTAGTCCTGAACTTAAATGACACAATGACGTACTAATTCTGCTTTCTAAGGAAATTATACTGGATATACTGGAAAATGAGTAACCTTGAACGAAATCTTAACTAGCAATATAAAGGCATACAATCCAAAGTTATAAAATACTTAAGTTATTAAATCTACCCTATATATATAAAATACTAATGAAACGAATTTATGAAACGGATATATGAATCGCCTGATTAAACAACTGATTATGTTTCAAGTGATTTCTCCTAAAATATGGAATACTTTGCGATGAAATTAACACCAAAAATCAGCATTGATCCACAGATCTTAAAACTGGTATTAGAATTTTTAAATTCGAATTAGTTTTCGAAATATTAATTTTTTTCTAATTTTATATACATTTTTCTATTGATGGCAACTCAAATTTTAATCAAACAGATTTTTTTTTTCATATTTCAGAAAAAGGTTGACATGGTAACCCCGCTATTGTTGTTTATTTGATAATAAATGTTTATTTACTTTTATTTCTTTTTATAAATTATATAAATATTTTATTCTATAATTATTAATTATTTTTTTTTATATTTTCTTTAGAAAATAATAGAAAATAATTAAAAAATACGGTACTACTTATTTATTCCGTCGACCAATTTCGCCAATTAATTAATCGCCAAAACACTCGCCAAATTATACAAATTGACTTAATTTTAATTTTAAATAACGAAAGAACAAGTAAATTAGTATAAAATTAATAAATATACAAATAAAAAGTCGATATAAAAATCACTTGATGACGTAAACACGTGTAACTTGCTTAAAGTCATGTGAATGTGACATTTACGATCAACCATTATTGGCATTTAATCTTATAGTTTGGCGAAAGATTTTTGGTCGTCGGGATAACTAAGTAATACCAAAAATGCATATTTAACTGGTATTTGAAAACGAGATTTTTGCCAAATTTTCTTTAAAAAAAAAAAAAAAAAAAAAAAAAAAAAAAAAAAAATCACGCCAAACTTTCTGTGTGTATATGACATTTGGGCAAATATTACCAATTCAGAAAAAAAAAAATGCTAACTGTCGAGTTGAAAAAAAGCTATTGGCAAGATTTGCATCCGGCTAGCATAACAGTACCAAGAATGACAAGAATTCTTTGCAACCATGGCAAATTTTATGTAATTTTTTTCAAAAAAAAGTTTTTTTGATTTTTTAATAAAAAAGGAAAATTTACGGTTCCATATTGGCGCGATTTTTTTCTGACGCCAATGTCATATACGGAACGAGCACTTAACTGGCACCAAAGTATCGTTATTTTGCTTGATATGGTAAGCCGGATGTTATTGTTTATGCTGTTGATGCGTTCCCCAAATTGGCGTCGTTAAAATATCGCGCCAATATGGGACGCCAAACTTTCATATGAACGGCGAATGGAACAGATCGTATTTGTTTATGGCAGTTGATGACTTGAACTATTGTAATATAGATGAGATGATGGCGATAGAATAATATTTGGCGACTTATCACTTGTGCCTGGCAAACATTAAAATACCAAAATGGCACCTAGAGTATAAAAAGCGAAGTTGTCCGCCTGGAACTGTTGATGATAGTCACATGACTTAGGCTATTGTTATAGAGATTGTTTTAAAATTCCGGGAGACAAAGACTCTTACAATTAATTTATTTTATTTTAGCTTCTTTTCAAATGTTTAACTGATGTTCTTTAATCAAAAACGAAAACAATCATTGCATTTCTTAACAGAAACTGATTCGCCCTTACATTTTTGCAATCAAAGGGAATTGAATGGAAACCCGTTTACAGGGAGATCTGCACAGCTTTTTTCAGTATAATTCAATCTTCTCTAATATTTTTTAAACCCATCAGATTAGCGAGTTTTTATATTCTGCGGTGTCTGAATGGTAGTTGGCGAGCGTATCTTGCAGGGGGCAGTGCCCCCTAGTAAGTATATAGAATTAAAATGTAAGCGTGTTGTGTAACTTGATTTTTTCTAAGTTGGTAATAATTATGGTTAATGAATGTTAAAAGTAAAATAGATTACTGTTTTCGTTAGTTTAAATTTTAGAAAGAAATATTGCTTATTTTCAAGCGTACGTCGTTCATTCTTTCATCCTTTTTCTTTATTTAAATAATTATTTTATTTACAATTAATGCTGGCAGGATAATAAATATTGTTTTAATTTGTTAAAATGAAAATAGGCGCGTTTGTAATGATTTCTTCTATATAATATTTAAAATTATAAAAATATTCAAGCTATTCATAAAATAATTTTTTGCAATAAGCAAAAGTAAGCGTTAGATACTCCAATAAAAAATCGAACAAATACATTTAAAAAATTTCTAAAGAAAGAAACATAAAATTGTTTCGTTACATTCATGTTTTATTTGATAGTTTGAAGCGCACCCTATGGAAACATTACATAGTAAATTCCATAAATTTCCATCTCATGAAATGCGTAGAACGGAATATATCCTCTTTGATTACATAATATATCTACTGGGTTATAAGATTTCAGAACTTTCTTCTAGGAATATGCTTTACCATTCTGTAAATATATATATAAAAAAATTACCAATTTTATTATACACAAGGGTTAGAAAATCTTTTATTTGAAATTTTAGAATTAGGGGCTTTTATAATGTTTCTTTTGAGAACTGTTAAATTACTTTATCAGATATAATTATTTATTTGCATGTAATATTGAATTGTAAATACAAGAATATCAACGAAAAATACTTTAAAACACTATGAATTGTATAAATATATGCATAGTACACTGTAAAATAAAATACTGCTAGTTTTCTGGTAGGAATCGGAAAAAGGGTTGCCCTTATCGTGCCGGAATAATTTCCGATCCAGCTCGGAATAAAATTCGTTAAAATAAGGAAATAGTCAGTGAAACGGTATTTTATGGATTTTATTCCGAGCTGTGTTGGAAATTATTCCGGTATGATAAGGTCAACTATTTTTCCGATTCCTACCGGAAAACTGGCATTATTTTTTTTACAGTGTAGTAACTGTATCAAAAATATGTATTTTATAAAAGGATGAACCAGCTATTTTTGTAAGTACTTTGATTCAAGAAAAAAAAAAGCAAAAAATGACTATAATTTTCATACGCTATGTTCCCCGTAAGCATGAGGCGCTGATATAAACAATCTAGATAAATTACATTGAACTAAATAAATTGCAGGGTTTTGAGAAACACACAAAATCCTATTCTATGTTACTGTAAATTAAACGTTTTGCGCAGATTTAATGAGGCTCTAATTTAAGCGAGATTTAGAAACACGCTAACAGTAATATTTAAAAACAAATGTACTTTGACTTTGATATATCAATTCGAAATTTCTCTTTTTATATTTCGCATAGAAAGGACGTTACGAATGGTGTAATAAAATATTTCCTTCTATATATATAATAAAAAGTAACCATTTTTAAAATGGGCGAGAATATTTGGAAATAGACCAATGTAAATCTGCGTAGATACCACGAAACGCATTTGATTGGTCAGAGCTTTCTGTCTTTTCTTAGAGGGAATTGTACTTGGCGAAAAACGTTAAATAAAAGTAGAGAATTTAGATATGATGGGTGGGGGAAAGAGAAGAATCTCCTACATTTCAATAGACTTCTGGGGGTTGGATGGCAAACGTGATTTTTACAAAAAGAAGATAACTTCCATTAACTAATGAGAAATTGGGGGAGGGGGGGGGGTCATCTGCGTTTTGTAATCTAAACATTTAATGCATGGAAAATAAGGCATCGCGAAGCCATCCAGAATGGAAACGTAGGACAATTCTGTATGGGGTTGTGTAGAAAATAGGGATTGCTTCCCGATACCGAATGGAGTCGGGAAGCGATTACTCGGGGGGGGGGGGGGAGATGAGCGCAGCGATCAGGGGGCAGAGTCTGCCTAGTATACGTAAAAAATAATAAATTTGTAAGTAATGACAATTGAAATAATAAAGAACACTGTAAAAAAAAAAAAATAAATAATGCCAGTTTTTCGGTAGGAATCGGAAAAATAGTTGCCCTTATCGTACTGGAATAATTTCCAGCCCAGCTCGGAATAAAATCCGTAAAATCGGAATAAAATCCGTAAAATACAGTTTTACTGACTATTTTCTTATTTTACGGATTTTATTCCGAGGTGGCTCGGAAATTATTCCAGTACGATAAAGGCAACTATTTTTCCATTTCCTACCGGAAAACTGGCAGTATTTGTTTTGCAGTGCACTTAATTATATTCGTATATATAGTACTTTACTTTTGGTTTTATAATTTCAATATTGTTTTAAAATTTAACACTCTGTCATTTGCCACGATACATAGTTTGAATTCAAAGGTTTATGCAATAAAATTTGAAAATTCGTGTTAATTTTTATAAGTGTAAAAAACAAATAAGTACGTCAAACATTCAAATAGAAAATCCGATACTGGTGGGGGTTTTTTCAGCGACATACAAAGAAGGAGGTTCTATTTTTTAGCCCTTATGTTTGAAAGTATGTATGTATACATTTATGCGAAACAGCATTTTTATTAGCAACTACTCAAAGAAATTGAGTAAATTCAGTGGGCTGATAGGGGGGGGGGCATCAAAGGGAGGAAAAATTCCTATAAAACATAGGATCACAAACCGCTTATTTAGTCACAAACACAGGTTGTTTCACTCTAATTGAAGTCGGGTAGATAGAAATAATTTTACGAAAAATAGCAAGTTGGAAATTGCACTTCAAACTGGCAAATGATACTATAACTAGTTTTATGAATATTTTTTGCACAGCATATTACACTGAGTGTATATTTTAGTGCACTTCTTATTGCATATCAATTTCATTCTGTTCGAAATGATGTAAATTCATTAAAATGCACTCGCAATAATTTTTCTCATTGGCCGTAATGTAACTGAAACATTTTGACAGTCCCTGTAATTAAACTACCCATCCGATTTTAATAAAATTTGAAATGACTCGACAAAATTTTGTGTATAATTTCAGACCATTCGGTTGGGTAGTTTTTGCTCTGTTATATGCGGACAGACGGACTGAACGACGACTGTAGGTGCTACGTATTTATATAATTACGAAAGCACCTAAAAATACTGCAATAAAATGCAGTTTCCTTGTTTTGTATGAAACGTGATAAAATCACAAAAATTTCTGGAAAGACAATGTGCTAACGTAATCCCGTAAGAACTAATAATTGAAGTCCACAATGCAGAGCATCAAGTGCATGTTGCAGCCGGGCATAACGGAATCTTCTACTATTTTTTTTTTGTTGTTGTTGTTATCATATTTGCAACAAAGATGAGCGTGTCTATTAAAAGATTCATTATATTATACTTCAGGTTTTTGAAAATTATTTCCGTCACCCAAAGCTGGATTAGGGTAGAATACCCCGTCTTTTCGATTAAATGGGTAGTTTGCCATCCCATATTCCATGGTAATTTTTCATCCGCTTGATGCCTGCTGTCGCCTCTCTAAATTTGTCGGTCGAATCCGGCAACACCCTGTATATGTATTTACTGAGTTCCAAATGCGCACGATGCAGTAACTAGAGTGCCTTTATAATTCAGAGACTAACATAAGAGCAATAAAATATTATTTCTCGAGAGCATTTCGGACAAATCTAGGTGAGCCTACCATTATTACTAATGCATTGCCAATAGCGTATTTTCAAATTTTTGAAATTGATATATTATGGTTTGGACAAAATTTTCAAGTCTTACGATGCGCTATATTTAATGCGCATGCCACCCCTCTGTTGCTTATATTGCAGTTTAATGACAATAAAGTGGATTAAACTTATTGTGGAAAAAAAATATTTGTCACAAATACGCTTTTCAATAACCCTTCAAGATAAATAGCGCCAACTGGTGCGCAGTAAATGTGCATTAGGTGATAATGCAAGTTCACAATGTGTGCACGTTTGACATCAAATAATGTTTTAACACATAGTCATTTGATACATGGTCATTCGTTATTTTGTTTGAAAATTACATGTTAGCTTGTAAATGGTCAAATTATGCATGCAAAATCACTATCACATGTTTACCCGATTATTACATATTTCAAAAGGATTTTGTTTTCAAACATTCTTTAATACTTTCGTAAAAGTATTATTTTTTATGTACAGCTTTAAAATACAACATATATATTTATCAAAAAATGCTTAAATTTGCTTATATACATATTTTTAAAGGATGCACTTTGAAAGAAAAATTTTGTGACTTAATGATGCATGGCATTCGAAATTGAACTTCAAAAAATGAAGATTTATAACACTTATTAACATTTTTTTCGCAGAAGGGTTACTTTGAAGGAACTGCTTAAACTTTTACCTGTCTTTGAAGACGCGATAAATCCCTTTTAACGCTAATATCTTGAAAGATTGATTTGTTTCTGATGTTAGAATAAAACTGCTGTGTAAAAATTTTGATTTTAAAACAAAATTTTAAATATGAAATAATATGTGTGATATTAGTATTTAGAAATCTTAATTAATCCTAAGTCAACAGTTCAAAAAAAAATAATAATTAGAAATTGAAAAAAGTCCTTCCGGCCAGTGCCGGGAGGAAGAGGTAGCTTTCATATTCCTTATTTTAAAAAAGCCAACTTATATCATTCAAACACACGAAGCTCAATTTAGTGGAAACCGAATATAGGAGATTCAATACTAATTTTTATCAATATAATGAATGAGAATTTCGCAAAATTAGTCAGCTTTATCCAAGCTGCTTTTCTTTAAAGTAACTTATATTTGACTGCCAAATTCGGCGATTTTTTAAAGTGCCTGTCATTTTAAGACAACATGGTGGATGAGGCTAACCAGTGAACTTGGTCGAGACCATAGTAATTGCTGTGCACATGCTCACTCACATCGGAATCGGTTGATATATACGAGTGCTGTCGCATGCAAAAAATCAGATTTTTCAAAATGTCACCCACAATACAAATTGAAACTGCTATATCTGAGCCATTTTTTAAGGTAAAGACAAACAAAAAAATGCTCCTGAATCCTTATATCAAGGTCAAATACTTAAGAAAGAAACCTTTTTCAATTTCTAATTTTTTTGCACCTCACTTTAAATATATATATATTTTTTTAATTTAATGGTTGCCATTTTGAAACAAGATGGCTGATGAATCAGGCCAGCGAACTTGGTCGAGGTATTGATGTATACTATCCACATGCCTTCTTACATCGAAATAGGCGAATACGTGTGTTATCGCGTGACAAATACAAGATCGTTTCAAAATGTTAGCCATGCTAGAAATTCAAAGTGCTATAATTCAAGCATTTTTTAAGATATAAACAAAAGAACAAATTTTCAGAAACAAAAACTGCTCCGGAATCTTTGTATCAAGGCCAAACACATAAAAAAAAATCTTTTTCATTTTCCAATTTTTTAATACCTCATTTTAAATTTTAAATTTAATTTATTTTTAAATGGCAACCCTTTTGAAACAAGATGGCGAATGAAGCTGGCCAACGAACTCGGTTGAGACATTGGTATGTACTATGTACAGACCAAGTTACATCCAAATCAGTTCATAAATACGCCTGTTATCGCGGGACAAAAATCAGGTCGTTTTAAAATGTCAGCCACAATAGAAATTCAAAATGCTATTACTCAGCCATTTTTTTAGATATAGACGAAATAAAAACTGTTCCGGAATCTTTGTATTAAGGTCAAACACATACGAAAAAAATCTTTTTCATTTTCCAACTTTTTGGTATCTCATTTTAATTTTTTAATTTTTTAAATTTTTTTAATTGGCCGCCATTTTGGAAACAAGATGGCGGATGAAGCTGGCCAACGAACTCGGTTGAGATAGTTGTATGTACTATGTACACACCAAGGTACATCCAAATCGGTTCATAAATACGTCTGTTATTACGGGACAAAAATCAGGACGTTTCAAAATGTCAGCCATGCTAGAAATTCAAAATGCTATAACTCAGCCATTTCTTAAGATATAGACGAAACAAAAACTGCTCTCGAATCTTTTTATCAAGGTCAAACACATAAGAAGAAAATATTTTTTCAATTTTCAATTTTTTTGTACCACATTTCAAATTTAAATTTTTCTTAAAATTTTAAATGGCCGCCATTTTTAAACAAGATGGCGGATGAAGCTGGCCAACGAACCCGGTCGAGACTTTGGTATTTACTATGTATAAACGAAGTTACATCCAAATCGGTTCATAAATACGCCTTTTATCGCATGACAAAATTCAGGACGTTTCAAAATGGCAGCCTCGCTAGAAATTCAAAATGCTGCAACTCAGCCATTTTGTAAGATATAGACGAAAAAAAAAAACTGCTCCGGAATCTTTGTATAAAGGTTAATACATAAGAAAAAAATATTTTTCCATTTTTAATTTTTTTTGTACCACATTTCAAATTTTAAATTTTTTTAAAAATTTTAAATGGCCGTCATTTTGAAACAAAACGACGGATGAACCTGGCCAACGAACTCGGTCGAGACATTGGTATGTACTATATACACACCGAATTACATCGAAATCGGTTCATAATCACGAGAGTTAGAGTGTGACATAGGTCATATATATATATATGTAATATATGCGGTGACCCGTCATCGGGGAATGCTCTGACTCGGGGGGTGACTACGGGCACTTTCGAGCATCACGGCCCGCTCCGGACGACCGGTACTGTGCAGGGGCGAACCGTGGCTGTTTCGTCGAACGGCATGGTTTTCTGGTAGTCGTGGCCATTTCCTGGTGAGTAAATATGAGTCCAAGTAAAGGAGATTGAGTTCGTTTGGACCTGGTTTTTATTGGGCCTTATTTCAGTTACATATGATCCTTCAAATCCCAGGTCCAGATGACTTGAGAGTTGACGCGGCCCGATTTCCCCCAAGTGCGCTACCGGGGGCGGCAGTTATTTTAGCACTTCATTTTAGTAAAAAAGCCACGGGCTTTTCGTTGTCCCGTCTTAAATATGTAATATTTCCGCTAGAGTGCGGTACTACAGAAATAGGAGGTGATCTAATTTAATAGGCTAAAAGTTATACAGGCATTATGACGTTTTATGGGTTTGGCAAATCTGGGCTCAAACTCTGCTCGCGGGAAGCCGATGGAATTTACAATTGCGTTTACTCAGCAATTCTTATTCTTAAAGATGGATCAATTTTGAAGCCTGAAAGTAATAAATGTTGAGTTGGAAAACCAAGTTAACAGGGACAAATGACTACGGCCTTTCAAAAGTTAAATAAAATTTGGGAGTTTTAAATTTTGAACTTTTACTTTTAAACTTTTAGTTTTAAAAAGGTTTAAGCTTTAAAAAAGGTTTAAGCTTTATCCTTTCATATCCCCTCCCCCCCCCCCCCCCCCCACTAAAACAAAGAGCCACAGGGCTCGCCTGCAAGACAGGGCTCGCCGCCTTGTGGTTCTTTACCCATTTAGCTATGTTAACCCAATTTTTTAATTAAACGAGCGGGTTTTTTTTTTCAATTTTTTGCCTTTCAATCCAACTGGACCCATTTACAGAAATTATATTACACAGGTGATTATCTGTAGATCTGGAAAAGTCACAAATATATAACATCAAAAACAAATACTTACTAAAATAATAAAGAATTTACTAAATAATACATATGCTGCTTTCTTGATGCAAATGCTAATTGTTAAGTAACACATACTGGACAATCTCGAGACACATTATTAATAGAAATAAAGACGGCACACAATATGAAAAAATGTTCGAAGAAAGTAAAATGTCCGGTGGTTGTTTACTAAAGTTCATTTCACAACCACTCTTTAAGTTCTTGCTCATATTGTAGCCTGTAAACATTTTTTTATCATATTTAACTTAATAATTATTAAAATATATAGCATATAAAAGTGCAAGATATGAAACACAAACTGCATAACGGGCAAAATATTCAAAAGTAAAATATTTAAAAATACACATTATTCAAATACACTAAATCTTCAAAAAAATGTTAATAAAAATATGAATTTTAATAAATGCAGCATTTTCAAAAATTGTTATTGAGATAAATTCAATGTAAAATACTGTATAATAATAACAACAAACACAGAAGCTTTCGTATTTATTTGGCTTTTCTATTTTGGCAGGGCTTAGCTGCTTATGTGGTGCAGCCTTATGGTTATACTCATGATAAAACGAATCTAAATTGTATAAAAAAGAAAACTACAGCAAAGGTTCTGAATTTGTGTGGTGTACAAAAATAATTGGGGAAAATACAGATATACCAGGACAAGCGAGCAGGTAAGTTGCTGTGTGCAGACTGAAGATGAACTTCTTCAGTGGCGTCAACAACCCACGGTGGCTCTCCCTAGTTCTATCTGCATCCTTGCCTTTTTTGACCCAGTTTACTGAGAAAACTGTTGCAAGCCAAACGATTTTATTATCTGAGACATGAAACAAGGCAACAACTCCTTTTTTTTCTATAGCTAGCTTTTTATTTTATATGTCCGGACCTCTAAAAATTCGTCATTGGTTCAATCATCACAAAAAAAAAAAAAAAAAAAAAAAAAAATGCTACCGGTTTATCTATCCCTATTTTGGCCTGAATCTGACTGAGCATGTCTTTTTGTATGCTTATCTGGACTGTTATGCATGACACTTTATTACGCTAAAAACTTCATTATACATTCTGACTTGGTTCATGAAAATATTCCAATATTCCGAAAATGCACTATAACTGGTGAAAATCTACGGTATGTGTAAATGGTTTGACGTTATCCTTGTACCTTCAAAATATTAAAGTATACTTCCTCATAATAACAGTGTAACGATATAATGAATAATAATAGTAGTGATAATTAAACACATATACAAAAAAATATAGATTATTATAACTCTAGCAAAATTGTTGAGTCGCTGACAAAAACAATTCTCAAGAGATTCCTTAAAGCTTAAAAGGAGGAACAAACACTAAAATATACAATTTTTTGCATGATTCCTGATTTTCCAGGAGGTTCCTACTTACCTGGATTATTATATTTAAAATATAAAATTTCTTTGTATATTTACAACGTGGGTTTTTCACTTCGATTTGTGCTATGGGGGAAAAAACGGTACGCGACCCTCTCATATTCAACTGAACCTGACTCTTTTTGGTGAAAACACAGACATATTTAGACAAGAGCAGGTAATCTATCTTTGGCAAACTGAAAACTCTTTGCATATTTTCAGTGGCTCCAACAAATTTCAGTTCGTACTTTGTCAAATACACTTATAGATGATCGTTTTCTGGATCATAAACCTTACAATATCAGGAATATATAAAAATATGAATATGCTTTGAAAAATCCGAAATATAGTATAAAACATCAAAAACATTTAAATTATAGTTACTTAAATCGTAATTCTAGACATAACATAAAAAACACAATATATAAAATTCAAAATTGTTAAGAAGGTCTATATCTTTTTATAACAAAAATACACATTTGTAAAAAAAAATAAAATAAAAAAGAATACTGTAAATAATAACTTTCATGCAACCCAAAATTCAAACTAGTTTTAAAACTGTGGATTATGTTCAAAAACGGAATTAACCAAACAAAAATACATTTTTTTTAAATTAATTAAAAAGTGCCTTTAAAAATAAACGAACTTTAAAATAAAAAGTTCAAAATTCAAAAGCCTGACATATTCCCAATTTTTTAGCAAAGTATTCTTTTTCATCACTAAAATATAAAATAAAACCTTAAATAACACATTTTTTACTCTATTCTTATTATTAAAATAATCCACCAACTAAAAATACATATATATATTTTTTTTTTTTTACGTAATTTTTCAAAGACAAACATCGGTCTCCCAATAAAAATAAAATAAAAAGAAGCTTCAAATTTGTAAGTTAGCTTATCCAAACAAAAACATGTAAATAAATTTATATACAAAATACACTTAATCACCAAAATAACGACACGCAATTTATCACCACTTTACACGAAAAATTAAAGGAGTTCATCTGTCCAGTGATTCAAACGTGAATCATTTTTACTATCATTAATGTCTTTCGCCTGGTTTTGAAAACACAGCTGTGCATTGACCCACATTTCTAGTCCGTTTTTCTCTCGCTGAGAATGTCTAAAAGTTAGCCTATGTGCAGAAAGAGATAGGAACAAAGTTCTTTTCGTGAGCAGCAATGCCATAAGGGTATTTCTTTTACATCACTTACGAAAAATAAATGTTTCTTTTTAAATCAAGTAGAAAAGGGGACGGTTGGTTTTCCGATCTCCAAACTTAAAGGCACGCTTGTTATTTCCTTGCTAAACGTCTCTTAACAGTTTAGTCGGTTATCTTGGCAAGAAAAAAAAAAGTTTCTTTTCTTTCTCACTCGACGGGCATGTAAAAATTTCTCCATGAGTCAAAACTTTAGCCTTTGAAACCACAGACAGTTCATGCGTCGATGTAAGTTGATGTACTGTTATTGTGGGACTCGTCGCGTCCCGTTCGATTTTCTGGGCATTTAGTACGACGCTGAGTTCAAAGGCGTGGGCTTCCAAGCAAACGACGATCCTCGGCGCGTTTTTTGTCGGATTTCAAAGACAGGTGAGACGTAGTTAATGATTTAAAAAGTCTTTCGCTGGGGATTTCTCCGTAATATCCAAACTCTTTTTTGCCTTGTGAAAATGTTCGTGGCCGATCGCAGATCTCGGGAATCTTCCTTTTCGTTTTAATAGTTTATTCACGGTGTTTTTCTAGCACGATGGAAAGTTTTCAGACATATTTCACTTAGGCTTGGGATTCCGACTTCCTGTAATATATGCGGTGACCCGTCATCGGGGAATGTTCTGATTCGGGGGTGACTACGGGCACTTCGAGCATCGCGGCCCGCTCCGGACGGCCGGTACTGTGCAGGGGCGAACCGTGGCTGGTTCGTCGAACGGCATGGTTTTCTGGTAGTCGTGGCCATTTCCTGGTGAGTAAATATGAGTCCAAGTAAAAGAGATTGAGTTCGTTTGGACCTGGTTTTTATTGGGCCTTATTTCAGTTACATATGATCATTCAAAGCCCAGGTCCAGATGACTTGAGAGTTGACGCGGCCCGATTTCCCCCAAGTGCGCTACAGGGGGGCGGCAGTTATTTTAGCACTTCATTTTAGTAAAAAAGCCACGGGTTTTTCGTTGTCCCGTCTTAAATATGAAATATTCCCGCTAGAGTGCAGTACTACAGAAATAGGAGGTGATCGAATTTAATAGGCTAAAAGTTATCCAGGCATTATGACGTTTTATGGGTTTGGCAAATCTGGGCTCAAACTCTACTCGCGGGAAGCCGATGGAATTTACAATTGCGTTTACTCAGCATTTCTTATTCTTAAAGATGGATCAATTTTGAAGCCTGAAAGTAATAAATGTTGAGTTGGAAAACCAAGTTAACAGGGGCAAATGACTACGGCCTTTCAAAAGTTAAATAAAATTTGAAAGTTTTAAATTTTGAACTTTTACTTTTAAACTTTAAGTTTTAAAAAGGTTTAAGCTTTAAAAAAGGTTTAATCTTTATCCTTTCATATATATATATATATATATATATAAATTTTGAACGGAGGGTGGTTTCGGTGTCTGGGTGTCATGATCGATGAAAATATACCAAAACTTTTTGAAATCGCTTTCCTCCGAACGGCTGCAATAGGTAGCTTTTTGTAATGAAAGCTACCTAATAAAAGTTGTAGCTAATTTTTGAAAAATATAAAATGTTTGTTTGAACAACTATACACGTCTTACTTGTATAGTTATTTTGTTCTAATTAAGGGACTAAATGCATGTTCGTTTTTTTTCTTGCTTTTTTATTGAATACTTTGATCAAAATGACAACTTAATCTGAGTTTAATGAGAAGTATAGATCTCAAAATAATTTGTAACAATAAAAAAAAGACAAGAAATTGAGAAGAATTAATTAGGACTTTCGTTTTTAGGTGTGAAAGTTATCTATGTGACCACATTCTGTGACGTTTAATATATTTCTAGAGAGGAAGTGATATATTTTGACATTTGTGAGAAGGGAGGTGGATAGTGCTTTTCATTTACATTGATTTTTACGAAAATAAATACAGCGATCAAAAGATTATGCAAATGAGAGATTAATCAGAGGTTAATGAAAAAGAAAGTTGTGAAAAATCTTTGAAACCAAAAATAAAACAGGTAACATTTATCATTTAAATAAGTTTTCAACTTTCAATTGTATCTGTTTCGGCCTTACGTACTACACTGCATCCGGTGAAATTTTTACACCCCATACAAAATAATGCAAGAATAGTATAAGAGAAGACATTTAACCAGTTCCGACTAATTTGAAAAATTTTAAGTAAATTAAGTGCAAAAGTAGGATTAAAAAATGTTGTATATGTAAACCAAACTACCTTGTAAAATATTGAGGATTTTAATTGATACTAGGGGATCGTACCCGGGCTCCCCGGGTTATATAATATACCTGAAATCATTTTTTTTTAATTGAAAACTAATATTTTTTACATGAAATATGTTCTTTAGATTGCCCACTAACAATAAAAAAGCATTTTTCATATGAAAAATATGAATTATACAATCGAATAAATTTTTAAATTTCCAGTAGCGAAAATTTCAAAACCGAAATTTGATCGTAAAGTGTTGCCATTCGCAAAATGACGTTAGCGTTACGCACAGATACGTTTGTCCTTCATAATACATATAGATATATACGTAATCAGTAAAATATAATAAAGATCAGTTATTATGATGAAGTTATCGATTGAGGCTCTTTTTCTTGGTATTCAACAGACAGCAAAATTTATTCCACTTTGACACGAATATAGAATTTTTCCCCACGAAATCGAAACCCGAAATCATTTTCACTTTCTCAAAATTTACATACGCACTTCTCATGTCCGTTGTCACTCTTTTTATAAAAAAAGATATTTTTATTTGACCATTTTAAAATCATTTTAACTCAAAACTTGAAGTCACGATTGTCAGCAACTTCTTTGCATGTGAACAGTTGCACTCCTAACTTGAGATTATAATCTCAGTACGGGTAATCTCAGTATAAAGACACTTTATATTTTTGTAAATCATTGCATTTTATTAGTGTGTGACTTCGGTTACATTACTTTGAAAAGTGAAGCTTTTCATCTGTGAACAATTTCAAAGAAGCTAAGGTGGAAAATGGCGCACTTCTATAAAACATATTTCTGTTTTAAGAATTAAATACACGCTTTTTTTATATCAAATCACGTCATTTGCATCCGCTAAAGCACCCAAATCACGATCCAGTCTTAAACAACCTCTGTAGAAAAATATGCATATGACGTCATTATCGGGAAATAATATACAAACCCAGAAAAAAGCAATAATAGCCCCATGTTTTGTCAGAAATCATTCATGTACATTTTTCCAAAATTCGGAAAATGTTATTATACACGGAATAATAAAATTGCATTCATTCCGCTTTGTATCGTTTGTAAAGTAAGTTTTCAATAAACTACAATTTATTAAATTGATAAATAAAAAAGAAATAAGACCATAATTCACCTGATTACTTAACAGACGATATTCTTTACATAGCGCGTATTTTCATTTAATTTTTTTCTGTTTTTATGAGAAAATGACACCAAAAAAGATACAGTAGTCTCCTATTTTCACTTTCAATATAAATAGAGTATTTCTTCCATTTTGTAATCAGTTGCCACGATTACAAAACTTGTATTTAAAGCTACAAAACAATTAATATCTCAAACATAAATTGAGATACAGCTTTCAAGCAAATTGCATTTAAAAGCACATTTTTTTCCCTGTACGATGGTGTAAAAATTGAAAATGTACGTTGTATAGAAGTTTAAAAGCTTGCAGTAGCGAAAATTGCTAAACCGAAATTTCATTTCAAATTTCAAAGTGTTACCATTCGCAAAATGACGTATGCGTTACGCACAGATATGTTTGTTCTTTATAATATAGATAGAGTGATGTTGAAAATTCTTGAAAATTCTTGAAAACGCTTAAAATATTAAGGAAAATTCCTCATTTTCCTCCAAAGATTTTTTGTTTTCTTGTGTGATAAATATAGGCCATAATTCGTATAGTGTGCCCCTGAATAGTATTTAAGGTGAAATTTAAACAAAATAAAACTAGTATGTTGTGGCCATCACAAAACTTTCTTCTTTATAAATAACATCAATTAAATCATTTAAATAGTACAAGAAATAACAACCAACGATTTAGCACCAATTCATATCAAAGTATATCTGAATTTGAAGTTGGATGAAAATTCGTGCATTAGTTCTTGAGATAGTGCTATAGCGGAAATTCTGAAAAATGTAGCATAGCAGCGCCACCTGTTGAGCAATTTACACCAAAAATAAGCAGCAATAAATGATATCAAGGTATACCTGAATCTGATGTTTGTTGAAATTCCAACCATTAGTTCTTGAGATAAAGCTATTGCGGAAATCGCAAAAAATGCAGCATAGCAGCGCCACCTGATGAGCGATTTACACCAAAAATTAAACAGCACTAATTTATACATCAGTTCATGTCAAGGACTAACAAAATCTGAAGTTTGATGAAAATCCGTGCAATAGTTTTTGAGATACAGCTCTTGCGGGAATAGTGAAAAATACAGCACAGCAGCGTCACCTGTTGGGCGATTTACACCAAAAATTAAACAGCACTAATTTATACATCAATTCATGTCAAGGACTAACTAAATCTGAAGTTTGATGAAAATCCGTGCAATAGTTCTTGAGATACACCTCTTGTGGAAATCGTGAAAAATGCAGCACAGCAGCGTCACCTGTTGGGCGATTTGCACCAAAAATTAAGCAGCACTAATTTATATCAGGGACTAACTGAATCTGAAGTTTGGTGAAAATTCGTGCATTTTTTCTTGAGTTAGATCTATTGCGATAATCATGAACAATGCAGCATACCAGCGCCACCTGTTGAGCGATTTTCACAAAAAAGTAATCAGCACCAAAGTATATCCTGGACTAACTGAATCTGAAGTTTTATGAAAATCCGTGCAGTAGTTCTTGAGATACAGCTATTGCAGAAATCGTTAAAAATGCCACATAGAGCGCCACCTGTTGGGCGATTTTCACCAAAAACTAATCAGTTCCAGTTTATATCAAGGTCTAACTAAATATGAAGTTTTGTGAAATTTCGTGCATTAGTTCTTGAGATAGAGCGCCCACAAAATTTGTGTCACATACAGACAGACGGACAGACAGACGGACAGACAGACAGACAGACTCACAGACAGACATTTTATAAAACCATGTTTTTTGGAATCTCTGACTCATAAAACGTGTAAATCCGTCGAAAACTGGAATTCGAAAATTTTCATGAAACCAATACTTTCTTCTTGTAAAGATAGAAGAAAGTAAAAAGGTAGTTTGAAAAATGATAATTTTTCAACCATATCTAAATAAAAAGAGCAAAAATTATATATATTTAAGAAATTTAGTAGCTTCGGCTTTCTACCAAGCATTAATAAAACGGTGAGTATATTATAATTGAGTTAATGCAGATTAAAGCACTGTAACGGAAATGTCTGGTAAAAACATGAATTGCAGGCACAAATTTATGCTTGATGTTTACGATATATAAAATATGTTCTAATATATAAAAATGAAAATCTGTCTGTCTGTAATTTTATACAAATCCACAGTTTGGAAGTCAGAATTGTGAAATGTTATGTACATGTGTATTAAAACATGGCCGAGGCAACTAAAGTAAATCGAGATAAATTATAGTTAATTTTTAATTAATTAAAAAAAAAACGAATTTAACTGCAATTTCCTATCACATTTAAAGGTTTTTCTTTCTAGCAGTTGCCAATCATTAAAAATCCAAAATAAAATTCTTACCGCAACAATTACTTTTCTATTGTAAGATTTACACATGAAAAATGAAAATGAAATAAATAGAATAAATTTTAAGAAAGTGAATATTACGTCATATTGGAAATATAATGGACTTCAGCTGGTGAACATATAATGTCATATGAGTTTTTAAAAACTTATTGAGACACGAAAAAAACCCGATTATTGAAATCCTGCCATATTTTAGCAATTTGACGTTACCTGAATTTGTTTTTGCCATTTTAAAATCTATTCCTTATATAAATACATGAGTCTATGCGGGAAAATTAGATTTTTCACAATGGTTTCGGTCCCTATAGCTCATTATTAGTGAAGAACTGAAATAAAGATTTCATTTTTTTTTTTTCTTAATTCGTAGATTTTTTCTGCTTGCCCTTTTTTTTTTTTATCATGAAAAAAAAATTAGATAAAAAAAATACGCTGATACAACTTTATGAACTTGACTGAAAATAAGCTCATTAGTATTCTTTTAGGTCTGTTATATAAATTTATAATTTTTACATTGTGTTTTCATTTGATTAATGTGTACAACACTTCGACTGTTTTTTTTTATGTTTGTTTGTTTGTTTGTTTTATACTGTATGTTTAATTTTGAAACTGATTTTTCAAAACAAAGATTGTTAAAATTCGGGGTAACGCCGGGTACTTTAGCTAGTTATTTATTAAAAAAAGTATATTTTTAAATGTATTTAAATTTTTATGCTTATTTTACAATTAAGTACTCATTTAGCCGAGTCCAGAAAGCAGAATAACTGTTTTAAAGTATAATAATAAATTAAAATTACTATAAAATTTATAATATAAATTATAATAATTTAAATACATTTATGTAACTTTTCTCGTGTATGCCGTTTTGAAAATCATTCAAAAACCATCAGCTCGAGAATTTGAATTTGAATGACCTTTGTGTATATGACCATTGGTCACTGCAATAAATACTTCAGCTGTAATTTTGTATCTAATTTTACGAAACCAGTCATCAATACATTATCATTACTGTACAGTTTAAGTATTGACAGTTGGATTTTAAATTATCAACAAATCAGTTTATAATACTTTTCTTATATATTTATGAGAATATTCACCAAATATCAAAATTCGCGTATTACATTGCGACGTCGTATACACTGCAAAATACGGTAATTAAATTTAAAATTTTGCATTCCTAATTAATTTTTTTATCACATTTAACTTTATTTTTACCGTAATAATAAATCAAGTAGAACTAAAGGGGAAAATATGTAGGAAAATATAAAAATTCAAATTATAATTACAGTTAACTGATTTTATTTTATAATCAAAGAAATGTAGAAATCAATGTAGAAGTTTTTTTAAATGAAGATAATTATCCTTTCACCAATGGATTAAATTTTACTATTCTAGAAATATGTAAGAGAATTATATATATTTCAGGTGGGAAACTCAAATTAAAAAAAAATGAAGTGAATTTAATGGCCTAGTCGACTGTGAAAACTATCTTAAAATCTAATTTTACGCTTGATTGACTTCATTGAAAAGAGTTTCTACATTTTTCTTAGTTCTATAAAAACTGAAAAAACTTTAAAGTTTTCTTGTAAAAGCTGACATGTAAAAATACTTTTAGAGAAAGGGCTGAAGTGGTAAATTTAATAAAATTCCGCACATTTTCAGAATAATTTAATATGAGAAAATAATACAGTTATGTTATCCGTTATTATTTTATTCAGACAAAAACTTTATGAAGTTATATTGCTTGCAATTCAAGCATGACCAAAGTAACTTATGGTCATTTTGAATAAACTTGAGATTGAAAGTACATATTTTCAATGTTTTATTGAAAAAAAAATAGTAGAAACTGTTAAATTCAGCATTTTCCATGTCATATTTGTGAAAATTCTGATATATTATTACACAATTTTTTGGAATTATTAATTGTACTCTCACGTATAATCTCACGTTAATATCTCACGTATTCTTAGGTGATTTCAGAAGGGACGTTAGTAATGAAGCATTGTTATTAAGATAATGAATTTAAGAATATTTTATAAAACACATTTTATATAAAGTTTTATAATGACATTTTGGCATAAGGCAACGGAGGATGAAGAAAATGAATTGCTTTAATTTTCTGTGTTATTTTTTCTTTCTTTTTTGTTTTCAGTAGTGCAAATGAATTTTCTACAATAATGTTTTGTGTGTACTTTATTTCAAATCAGCATGATAAAAGCAATTCCGTCTTTACAAGGCTCATTATTGCTACAATTATTGTTTATTCGAAATAATTTGAGTTGCAGCATTTTGATACATCATAGAATTTCTGCGGGAATTGTCTTAGATTTTTTCTCTTTACGAAAATTGTATACGAAGGAAAGTCAAAAACTGAGGGATCTTCCACAAAGCAGTCAATCCGTTTATAATGAAGAGAATTTAGGTTTTGCAGTATGATAAGTCATTACTTAGGCGAAAAATACTGCGTATTCTTAGTATTTTCTTACCCAAATTTTAAGAAAAATACGTCTAAGTACCTTGTACATTACATATAGTCATTAAAGTTTAATCCCACTTTACACTTATGAAAGTATCCATCCTAACACTGTAACAAAAGATGAGATCCCCATGTCACATTTGCACTGTTGCCCAAATACAACCCTTTTTGTCAGCATTATACTCTTGAAACGGGAATGATGAATCAATATGTAACTTCCCATAAAAATTTTCCCCTACCTCTATGATGATACCCTCTATTAATTTTGAAATGAGTTCGTCTGAGTGCAAACAAAACATAATTTGACAAAAACATAATTTGAAGAACAAATTAAAAAAAACAAAATTTCTTTCCTACATTGTGTAAGCCAAAGAAGGGACAGATATTGAGATATTTCATTCAGTTAGTTCTACATTTAATGTTAATATTTTGTAACAAATTAATTAAGCCAATTGAAAATTTAAAAAAAAAATAAAATAAAATTCATACAATATGATACTTAAAACACCCTAAAAAATTAGATTGCGTTCAAGTGAAATGAAAATAAATCTTAGAATTTTTTTTTTACGTTTTGTATTTTGCATGCATCTTATCAGTTTATGTGCAATTGTCATAAACATAATACAGAATCGGCAATACAAATATATTTAATTAAAAATGGAAAAAGTCTAAGATTTATTTCGATTTAATTTGTATGGAATCTAATTTTTAGGGTGTTTTAAGTATCATATTGTATGAATTAGGTAGATTTCATATGAAATACTACCTATTGGGATCGTTCCTATGTTGGAATTTCTGAAAAATTTTTGCAGATCTACACCGATCATGACCCCTAGAACCCAAAACCACCCCCAGTAAAAAACTTTATCTATCTATCTATCTATCTATCTATCTATCTATCTATCTATATATATATATATATCACTTTCTTCTGGACACGATAACTTTCGTAATTCTGCACCAATCTCTTCCAAACTGATACATAAAATCAATGGGCATAAATTCTCGGTCAAGTTCGTTAATGGGCAAAATCGGACCAAGGGGAGGGAAATAGGGAGGGGTTTTGTGAAAACAGAAAACCCCCCATAACTTCTTAATTTTTGTACATATCAAATCAGTTTAAAGTTTTTATTACTTCTAAAAATAGGGCCAAAAATTTATGTATCACAGATTTTTGATAAAGTTAAAAATGGGCTCAAGGGGCGCAAAAAATAGGGTTTTTGGGAGAAAAAAATTCATAACTTCGTCAATTCTCAAGATATCAAATTCAATTAATTTTATTATAAATCTCCTTTACATTAGCTAAAACTTTTATATTCACAAGTTTTTGATAGGAGCAATTCGTACCGCAAAAAAAAATTAAAAACGAAAACAAAAAGGGCGTTTGAAGAAGAAAAAAATCCATAACTTCGTCAATTCAAGAGATATAAAATCCCCATGAAATTATCATATATCTTCTTAATATTGTCTACAACATCTATACAGACAAGTTTTGGATAGGACCAATTCTTAGAGCAAAAACAAATTAAAAATACATACCGGTTGAAGTAAAAAATGATCTTAGTAAGGGTGTATTCAAATCCAAACTGCTTATTTTCTTACTCATTTTACAATTCATTTTTGCTCTCAAAGTCTTCCAATTGGTACGTTTTCTTACTCAGAAACTATATAATGTACCGTAATGGTCGATTTTATGTTAGGGGCAGAATATATTTTTTTAAATGCTGTTAAAAAGGGCATTTTGAACCGAATTTACCGAAGCGGATTGTGTTGGAAAAATCATATTGTATTAAGGATGCGCTTAAATCCAAACTACTTATTTTCTGACTGGTTTTTAAATTCATTTTTGCTCTCAAACGCATTTAATTGGTAGATTCGCTTATTCAGAAACTATATAATGTACCGTAATAATCGATTTTTTGATAGAGGGAGAATATATTTCAAAAAATGATGTCAAAGTGGGCATTTTGAACGGAATTTCCCGAAGCGATTGTGTTAGAAACGAAAAATATTGTCCTTCTGAGAAAATAATTGTTTATATATCAAGTTTTAATTAATTGAACAAAAAATAAAAACACAGGTCGCTTATAAATCTCTTCAAAAATCACGTCAGCAAGTTTCATATTTTTTTTTAATTAAAAATGAATCTGGAATTATGCCAGAAAATTTCGAGTTGTTGAGCATGGAAAAGTATTTTTTTGAATACCGCCCTAACATGATTCTGATAAAACCAGCTATTATATGAAAATGAAATAAAAACTCGTCAAGAGCGGCCAGATAAAATTGTTAAAGTGGATTTATCTATAATCATGATTTAGTTTTTGTTTGTGAAATTAGTATATTTGACTTCGAAATCTACCTCTGCCTGTAGGCCGGGCCGGCAGGGATTTTTTTTTTTTTTTTTATTTTTTAATCTTCAATCGCTTAACTAATTTGTTACAAAAATTTAACACTAAATGTAGAGCTAATTGAATGAAATATCTTAATATCTGTCACTTCTCGGGCTTAAACAATGTAGGAAATATATTTTTTTTATTTGTTCTTCAAATTATTTTTTGTTTAATTTAATTGCTATTGTCTCGAAGTTATCTCCCTTTTCGAATCATCATATAACGTCAATGTCTTAAACTTTAACACGACAGGATTTCCAGTATTTTCGCAATAAGTATATAAATTTAGGTTGGATTCATTACATACTGACAGTGATTTGTGAAATATTTTTAAGGAAAATCCTCTTGAGAAACACATAGTTTTATTAATAAGGATAAGAAATATTTATTACTATTTTTTTTAATTAATATAATTTTTGTCACTTATTTAAGTATGCTTCCTTAATAATAAATTTGAGTGTAGGTTCTACTTCTTTGGTTAAAAATTCAGGTGAATTCTATTTTTGGTTACAAACAAATGAGACATCGGTTTCGGACTTAAAGTGTCTATAAAAATACAGACGCATTTTAATTTTTAATAATTCATAAAATAATTAGAATATAAACAAACCTATTACATTTATCCATAGAACAACTCATATATTTTATTTTATAGTGTGAGCATTTCCATAGACAATCTCCTTTTCTTGTTTGAATATATTTTCTTTTGTAAATATCGTCTGCGCGTGTTATTAATTGTATGTTTTTCCCTTTGCTTTTGGCAACGATTGGAAAGCAAAGTTATGCTTACTTTAAATGTGTTTTTTCGATATTTCATTCTAAGTGTTGTTTTATTCGAGAAGATATTGAGGAGAATGACAATAGCACAAGAGAAAGCACAGACTTAATGGATGTTATGGACAAGAAATCAGTAACGTAAATGCAGAGAAGTTACTTGATATTCAATCTTTTTATTTATACATCAATAATACATACATTTTATAGACACCCTGTATTTATTGGCAGTTAACGCATATATTTACAAATATATTGCAATTTTTGGTGTATAAAAATGAATAATATAAACTGTGTGATGAATATGTCAGTACGAATTCTTACATTTTTTTTAAACCTTTCATTCTACTTTCCATGCCACATTTTCTCTAACTAAAACTTTTTATTACTATATCTTGGTAGACATATATTATGAAAAATATGTATGATAATCACTTTATAACCACTCAAAATAAGCTAAAAATTGCTAATATTGAAAATAGTGATAAAGATTTAAATAAAGGTATTATGCCGTTTTAAGTAGGGGAGATGGGGGCACATGTGAACATCGCAATTTTTCGATAGTTATTATAAGTTTTTTTATTTGAAAAAAATTACTAAAGATGATAGCACCTGTAGACATATGGTAAAAATTGTTTGAAGCTCTATGACAGTTTGTTTGTCCTCTGTAGCCAAAACACTGTTTTTAGATCTCAAAAGTAAAATTTTTGTTCCAAGTTCATAAGTGAATAACTTTATTTATTTATTCATTTATTTCAATTTGAGTGTTTTAACATATACTATGAATACTAATAAACATTTTTGATACAGTTCTTTTTCTTCTAAAATTGAGAAATGTTAATGATTTATCAATTTAACAGAAGCAGCAATGTGGGGCACTTGTGAACAGACTAGTTGGGGCAGATATGAACAGTTCATAAGTGCCCCAGTACTGATTCTGTGATTCTGTTTATTTCAGTTAACTTAATCAGAAATAATGTAAGTTCCATTATCTAAAATTTCCCTGAAATAGAAGATATTTTCCTCACACAAAGTTTATTAGGTAGCTTTCATTACAAAAAGCTACCTATTGCAGCCGTTCGGAGAAAAGCAATTTCAAAAAATTTTGGTATATTTTCATCGATCATGACCCCCAGACCCCGAAACCACCCTCCGTTCAAAAGTTTATATATATATATATATATATATATATATATATATATATATATATATATATATATATATATATATCCATATATATATATATATATATATATATATATATATCCATATATATATATATATATATCTGACGTTTGTCATACTGTAACTCTCGAATTTATGAACCGATTTAGATGTAATTTGGTATGTAGATAGTACATACCAATGTCTAGACCGAGTTCGTTGGCCAGCTTCATCCGCCATTTTGTTTCAAAATGGCGGCCATTTAAAATTTTCTTAAAAATTTTAAATTTGAAATGTGGTACCAAAGAATTAAAAATGGAAAAATATTTTTTTCTTATGTATTTGACCTTTATACAAAGATTCCGGAGCAGTTTTTGTTTCGTCTATATCTTAAAAAATGGCCGCGTTATAGCATTTTGAATTTCTAGCGTGGCTGACATTTTGAAACGTCCTGAATTTTGTCACGCGATAAAAGGCGTATTTATGAACCGATTTGGATGTAATTTGGTATGTAGATAGTACATACCAATGTCTCGACCGAGTTCGTTGGCCAGCTTCATCCACCATTTTGTTTCAAAATGGCGGCCATTTAAAATTTTCTTAAAAATTTTAAATTTGAAATGTGGTACCAAAGAATTGAAAATGGAAAAATATTTTTTTCTTATGTATTTGACCTTTATACAAAGATTCCGGAGCAGTTTTTGTTTCGTCTATATCTTAAAAAATGGCCGCGTTATAGCATTTTGAATTTCTAGCGTGGCTGACTTTTTGAAACGTCCTGATATTTGTCACGTGATAACAGGTGTATTTATGAACCGATTTGGATGTACTTTGGTGTGTACATAGTACATACAAATATCTCGACCGAGTTCGTTGGCCAACTTCATCCGCCATCTTGTTTCAAAATGGCGGCCATTTAAAAAAATTTAAAAAATTTAAAATTTAAAATGAGATACCAAAATATTGGAAAATGAAAAAGGTTTTTTTTGTATGTGTTTGACCTTAATACAAAGATCCGCAACAGTTTTTGTTTCGTCTATATCTAAAAAAATGGCTGAGTTATAGCGTTTTGAATTTCTATTGTGGCTGACATTTTAAAACGACCTGATTTTTGTCACGCGATAACAAGCGTATTTATGAACCGATTTGGATGTTACTTGGTCTGTACATAGCACATACCAATGTCTCGACCGAATTCGTTGGCCAGCTTCATTCGCCATCTTGTTTCAAAAGGGTTGCCATTTAAAAAAAATTTAAATTTAAATTTAAAATGAGGTATTAAAAAAATTGGAAAATGAAAAAGATTTTTTTATGTGTTTGGCCTTGATACAAAGATTCCTGAGCAGATTTTGTTTCTGAAAATTTGTTCTTTTGTTTATATCTTAAAAAATGGTTGAATTATAGCACTTTGAATTTCTAGTATGGCTAACATTTTGAAACGATCTTGTATTTGTCACGAGATAACACACGTATTCGCCTATTTCCATGTGAGAAAGCATGTGGATAGTATACATCAACATCTCAGCCAAATATAAGTTACTTTAAATAAAAGCAGCTTGGATAAAGCTGACTAATTTCGTGAAATTCTGATTCATAATGATTTAGTATTGATAAAAATTAGTATTGAATCTCCTATATTCGGTTTCCACTAAATTGAGCTTCGTGTGTTTGAATAGTAGTTTGAAGTTGGCTATTTTAAAATATGGTATTTGAAAGCTACCTCTTCCTCCCGGCACTGGCCGGAAGGACTTTTTTGTATTGAAACTTCCACAAACACATCTTTCAGCAAATACATAAAGAGCAACAAGCTCGTTTACGTTCAATTGTACTTTAAATAAATTTAATGTTTTCTAAAATGCAATGTTATATATTATTTTACTAAACGGTTTACAACAATATTTTTTATGCATTGTTAATGCGAAAGTATTACCTTGAACAACTTTGCAAATTTTTCTGTTACATTTGTTCTAACCCTGCAATGATGGCTTACTTCCATCTCTAAAACAGTTATGTATATGATGCTTTGAATGGAGCTATCCATTCAAAATACCATATCCATAAATACCAGTAATATTTTAAGAAAGTAAAATTTTTAAACTGATGACTACCGTAAAATACCGACTGTAGCCCCCCCCCCCCTCTTTCAAAAGCAAAAGAAGCTGGGAGATGGGGGTTATAATCGAGATTTTTTTAATCATTAAAAAACTAGTATGTTGTGGCCATCGCAAAACTTTCTTCTATAAAAATCACGTTAATTAAATCCTTTAAATAGTACAAGAAATAACAACGATTTCGCACCAATTAATATAAAGTATATCTGAATTTGAAGTCTGTTCAAAATCCAAGCATTAGTTCTTGAGATAAAGCTGTTGCAGAAATCGCAAAAAATACAGCATAGCAGCGCCACCTGTTGAGCGATTTTTACCGAAAATTAAACAGCACTAATTTATACGTCAATTCATGTCAAGGACTAACTAAATCTGAAGTTTGATGAAAATCTGTGCAATAGTTCTTGAGATACAGCTCTTGTAGAAATCGTGAAAAATGCAGCACAGCAGCGCCACCTGTTGGGAGATTTACACCAAAAATTAAACAGCCCTAATTTATATCAGGGACTAACTGAATCTGAAGTTTGATGAAAATTCGTGCATTCTTTCTTGAGTTAGAGCTATTGCGATAATCATGAACAATGCAGCATACCAGCGCCACCTGTTGGACGATTTTCACAAAAAAGTAATCAGCACCAAACTATATCTTGGACTAACTTAATCTGAAGTTTTATGAAAATCCGTGCAGTAGTTCTTGAGATATAGCTATTACAGAAATCGTGAAAAATGCCGCATAACAGCGCCACCTGTTGGGCGATTTTCACCAAAAACTAATCAGGTCCAGTTTATATCAAGGTCTAACTAAATATGAAATTTTATGAAATTCCGTGCATTAGTTCTTGAGATAGAGCGCCCACAAAATTTTTGTCACATACAGACTCACAGACAGAGTGACAGAGTGACAGAGTGACGGAGTGACAGAGTGACAGAGTGACAGACAGACTCACAGACAGACATTTTCTAAAAATCATCAAATCGTGTCCTGGGCATTCTAAAACGTATAAATCCGTCGAAAACCGGAAGTCGAAAATTTTCACGAATCCAATACTTTCTTCTTGTAAAGATAGAAGAAAGTAAAAATCCTTCTTTATCTATAATTTACAAGTAAATAAGGCAAATACAGGAGTGAGAATCTATCGTATTTCGGCAGATTTCCGATAAATAGTATGTAAAGGCCCCCTCCCTAAAATTTCCGCCAAACAAAAACCCTTAGCGAAATTTAAAAGTTTTAATTTCTTTTTTAAAGTTGCTTCTTTATTTTTTTATTTTATTGCAACAATATTTAATGAATCATCTAAGCCTCTCCCCTCCAAATCTACTTATTTTCATTTTATAATCTTTTGCTTAAGAATATCACCCAGAAACTATATATATATATATATATATATATATATTCTTTATGGTGAATTTAAAAGGTAATATAACTAATGATTACGATGACAAATGAATAACAGAAGAAAAAGCATGTTAAAGGATATTTTTTCCTTGTGTTCACATGTGCCCCACGTGTGTTCACAACTACCCCGCTGATGGTGCACATGTGAAAAATTTTTTGAATTTATAAAACTATTAAAAAATGTAAGAAAACTATACAGGTGATTTAAAAATTTACCATGTGTAAAAGAAAGTTTTGTTTACTATATTGAGTAGTTTTTGTTTATAGAAATTAAACCAGTTATGAGAAAAAGATGTATTTATGCGAACTCTTCACATGTGCCCCCCTCTCCCCTATCTTTTTTTATCGCTATTAGCAATTTTTTAGCTTAGTTTGAGACATATATTAGTTAAATTCTTTTGGGGATTTTATCTAGTTATACTTTAAACAGGTGGGAAAAGTGCTCCATGCAGACGGAGGCAGTGGGACAAATTCCGAAACCTGACCAACTCATGCCACAAAAGCAAGTGAGGCCCTGAAATGTTATAAAAGTTCGAAGTGGAATCACAAATTCTAGGTTTATTTGACCAGGACACCAAGTGTCCGAAACCAGTTAGTGTCTACGATGCCGAACACATATATGTTTCTGTATATAACGCTAGACGCATTTTTGGAAAATATCCGTTTAAAAATAGCAATTCACAATAATCCGAAACGATTACTTGGCGCCGGAAACGTCCAATCGGTTGACAGTTATTATCCAGTCAGAAAACATTGGTAACTAATTTTGTCTCCAGATAATGAAATAGCATTCAATATGCTTGAACTTCTGCCACCATTTAGTTTTAAAGGTTCTGACAAAATGACAGTTATATGAAGAAAGAAGTTATGCGAGTTATGAGCGGTTAAAATTAGCTTTGTATTCAACTCGATATAACGATACAGAATCTATTAATATCAATAATATGCACATATTTTTAAATTTTATTATAATCAATCTATACATATTCAATCAGAGTTTCAAGATTCACTCTAACTTCATCGATCTAAGAACTTCGTTATACAGGTGAGGCATTAATTGCGAGATAGATCAATGTACCCTGATTAGTTGAACTCTGTTTTAGAGAACATTCTATGTACTCTGATTGGTTCAATCATGTGTCTCGGCTTCTGTTGGGATGTTCTAGAAAATACGGGGACGCTTATATCTACCCCCTGTATATCTGCCCCCATACGTCATTTTGACGTCACAGATAGAAGGGGGCACATATCCAGTGCTGCAGAATTTCACTGTCGTCGAAGGATGTATATCCGACCCCTGTATATATGTCCCCATAGCAGATGGGGGCACATATCCAATACAGAGCATTTTATTTTCGTCGACAGCTGTATATCCACCCCCTGTATATTTGCCCCCATACGACGTCACAGCTGAAGGGGACACATATCCAGTCCTAGAGAATTTTCCTTTCGTCGAAGGGTGTATATCCAACCCCTGTATATATGCCCCCATACGTAATTTTGACGTCACAGCAGAAGGGGACACATATCAAGGGGGCAGATATCCAATGCTAGGACTTTTACTTTTGGAGAGAGATTTGGATATCCGACCCCTGTATATCTGCCCCAATACGTCATTCTGACGTCAGAGCAAAGGGGATACATATCAAGGGGTCAGATATCCAATGCTAAGGCTTTTACTTTTGGTGAGAGAGTTGTATATCCGACCCCTGTATATATGCCCCCAAACGTCATGTTGATGTCACAGCAGAGGGGTCACATATTCGATGCTATAAGAATATTTTTAGGTTCGTCAACAGCTGATTATCCGACACCTGTATATGTGTCTCCCCCCCTTTTTTTACGTGCATATTTTGATGTAGCTAGTATACGGCCTTGAAGAAATATGTAGGAAAGATTTAGTGTGTAATATAAAAAATAATATCTCACTTATTTTGCATACTCGGCTTTCAAGGACATACTATGCCGAAACAGGACCGTAGACAGAGACAGACGGCCCCGTTAATAATTCGAATGCCACCACAAGTATGATAAAGAAATATCTGCCAAGACGAAAACTTAATTTATCAGTAAAGAATTCCGCTTTACACAGGTTTTTTACGTCTGAAGTGGTATAATTGCATGGTATTTTTTGGCAAGGACATGATTTTTCCCGTTTAAAGTGAGATTCCGTTACAGACAGGCTTTACTCTATTAGAAAATAAATTTGTGGGAAAGTTTTTTTCTAACGTCTATAAATTTGCTTACAATTATTATTATTATTATTATTATTATTATTATTATTATTATTATTATTTACAGCGTTACTGTTTATTATAACACTTTCCATCTAGAGATTTTAAATAGAAATATAAAATATTAAAATATAGGCAAACCATTTTCGATTTTCTTGTAGCAGCTCACTGTAGAAGGGATGTAAATCCCTTCTTTTCCCCTTCGGTAATCTATTATTTATATGATTAATCCAATTATCATGAAATTCAAATGTATTATTTGTGAGATACAGATATTTGTTGTTGTCAAATAAAAATTGCAAGCAATATAATTTTTTTTCGGAAACGTTATTGTGTTAGCTCTGCTTCTGAATAATAATAATAATGTATTATTATTATTATTATTTAAATTAAAAAAATGTGATTCTTATATTGTTTATTTATGTGAGCTGGAAACATTCTATTGTGAACAAACTATTGTAATGCAGCCAAGACCTTCTAGGGATAAATTTTGGTTAATGGTATGGGTTTAAACGTCAAAGAATTTGAGATTTGAGTATCAGCAAGGAAGTAAAGAAAAAAATCTTGATTATAATTCCGAAAGAAAAAAAAATGAGATTGCGTAATGCATCTTAAAATTTCATTCAGGAGGTTATACAGTTGTCAGGTTTTTTTCCTAAACATGTGTCATAATCTATGTTTTTATGCTTTAATTAATAAAACTATTATTAGTACTAAAAGATTAAATCACCAAATTAGTTATTTTATCAGTTAGTAATACCATTATGTATGTTGAAATTTTGTAATAATTATGTAAACCTATATTAAATACTGCAGACATTTATATTTTTTAAAATTATTAATAACTTAATTTAATATAAAATTGTTAATACTATTTAAATTAATAGTTATTAAACAATAATTTCTCTAGTTAGAACATTACACATTTTACGTTTTGATTAATAAAATTATAATTAATATAATTACAGAAATAAATAAAACTTCACATAAGTAATTTCATCAGTTAACACAAATAACAATTCAAACAAATATCATGGCAAGAATTTTTGCATTTCAACTTATAAAAATTACTGTTAACACCATAAATGAAAACTTACACGCAGGTATATGCTTACTAATCAAAACAAATTATGAAAATGGGTCGAAACCATTAAATTATGCACACAAAGTAAATATGAGAATGACCAATTTTATATCTGAAGTTATATTTGAAATCCACAAAATAGCAGCATTAGATTTAAATATCTTTTTTTAAATTGGATGATTTTTACGCCAGATAAGAACTTGCTTTTCACAAACTTATCATATTTAATTTTTTATAAACATAATCATTTAAGCTAAAACATGTATTTAAAGCATTTTTCGGTTATTCATTAAGGCAAAATATCCATAGAAACTTTACAAATTAGGTTCACTTGATGTTTCAATGCTTTTTTATACCGTTTTAAAAATCTTTAATTTTTAAACACGATTTAATCATTAATTTTAGTTGTCTGATTAAAATCGTTGACATTCTTATTAAAAGTATTAAAATCAAATTTGGAGTTTATTTTATTTTTTTAGTTGTACTGGTTGCTTTTCCAGTATGAAAAAATACTTTTTTTTTCTATTTGAGGGTTTTTTTTTTTTTTTCAGATATAAAAAATTAATCTAGTATGAAAGTATTATAAAAATATAAGTATTTTATAAATTAAAAATTTATTAAATTTAATAATATTTTAATACGAGTTTATATATATTTTATTATTTATAATATTTTGTCTTTGAATGTTGCACTCTGAGTTAAATACAAAAAAATATCTTTCAAATATTTTACATAATGAATACTTTTATCTTTCAAAGCATCCCGAAAAATCTGTGTTTTTTATTTTCATGAATTTATTTAATTTGTGTATATATAGTCGGTTTCCCCTACAAATTTCAAAAGGTAATATTTATGAACTCTTTATCGCCTTATTTAATTGCAAAGTTTCTGCTGTTAAATAAGACAATTTTTAGATATTGAATTAGTGGTAATGCGTCGGCTCACGGTCTTCAGATTAACCCCTTAACTGTCGCATTAAATTACAGCTTAAAAATTCAAATTGCTTATTGGCACCTTTTTTTTTTTTTTTTTTTTTTTTTTTTTTGAAAAAGAAATATTCACCTTATTTAATATCAGGTGAAATGATACCATAATAAAACCAATTACACTGTTTTATAAAACTGGTGGGGATTAAACAAACTGAATAAAAGGCAACGCCCGTGAATATCACGGGCGCGAGAATTAAGAGGTTAAAGACACCTTAGGAGCTACTAAATCTTATATATTTAGCAAAATTTTCGTCTCAAAATGTCCATAATGGACAGAACTTTAGCACATTAAGATTCACAGAAAGCATATTGTTTACATAAGTATTGTACTGATTGATGAGTTTAGACATTAAATTTTTACGTAATTAATGAAAATGTGCATCAACAAATTTTTCAGAAGGACATGTTTTAAAAAAATGGAACATATAAGTTAAAGTTTTTTAAAAATTATTTTAATTAATTTGCCTTTTAAAGTTTTGTATGTAACGGTTTGCACAAAATAAAATCTAAAACTGAATACAGTAAAGCGCCGATTATCTGAACAAGTTGGGACCGACCCTGGTTCGGATAAGCAAAAGTTCGGATAAATGGACAGATAATTTAAGGAATGTTTCTGACTTTACTAAAACCTTCATACCTTATCTAAGCTTAAGTCTGGCAGCACAAGTTACTGCTGGCAAGTTTATTTATTTTTATTTTTTTTTTATATGTTTACCATTAAATTTTTTTTCTTTCCATATCATTTTCTCAACTCCAGAGATTAGCAAAAAAGCTTTTGATTGTTGCTTACTTAAACGAAGAAATTCTTTTCAATGCTGCCCTATTTCTAATTCTTCTTAAATACATTAGTGGAATACGATCAACGTTCTTCTGCCGTTCGAGCCATTTCATAGCTATTTCCAAATATTCAAATGCTTCATTATATGATGGACCTTGGTTATTTCCAGAGCATTCGTTTTCATTATCTACAATTTCTTTTTCATCATGAATCTCATCCACAATCTCATCATCTTTTAAAATCTGATATCCAGGGTTATGTACTACTTCACTATCTAACCACTCGTTAATTTCATTTTCTTCATACCTTCTTCCCATCTCCTTTATTGTTTTACATTCCTCATTTCCTGATCCACTATCAGCTTTTTCTTCATTTAAAATTTTATTTCAAGCCAATGGATAAGTGGGAGTTCGGTTACAAATTTTTTGGGGGAGAAATAGGCTGTTCGGATGACTGTAAGTTCGGTTAAAAACATTTTTGAGAGAAATAGTCTGTTCGGATAGTTGGAAGTTTGGTTGATTGGAGTTCCGATAATCGGCGCTCTTCTGTACATGGATTAAAATCAACAGATTATAACCATATATATATTGTTTCCCGTGAAAATTCACTAGACTATTTAAAAAAAGAGTTGTATATTGTAGAGATCATATTACCTTAAAATGAGTAGATTCATATTTCAAAAAGATTGATATATATGTATATGTAATTTAAATATTTCTGATTATAAAAGAAAAATAAGCATTTTTTTGTTAGCAACAAAATCTTATTATCTTGAAATTTTAAGAGACTAGAGCTGTTTAATCACCAAAATATTGATTTTTCAAAAAATTATATATGAAAGAACATTATAGTAGTTTGTTGCATTTTAAAACATTTTGCATAGAAATATTTCTAGTTTTACGTAAGTTATGACTAAAAAAATGCGTCCACCATTTTACTGCAAACAATGATTTAAAAGACACTTTTAAAGATATTTTTCTCAGAAAGATAAAAACCATTTTTTTTTTGTTAATTGTGCACAAAAGATGTATTTTAGATTAGTTAATATTTTTGCATGCAATCTTTACGAATTTAGATATTATATCTACAACTTAAGATTGGATTTTAATTTGTACATAATTTAGTAAAATTTCTATTTAAAAATTATTGTTGAAAATATTGTACCCATTAAGATTATCTGTTTTTGTGCCTAGAATTACAAACGAACTTTGTTTCAGTTTTAATATAATTCTTGCGTTGCAGTTTTTATAGCGAGAACATAGCCAATAGTATTTATTTAGATTTTTTTTTTATCTTGCTGAAATTTAGAACTGAACATTGGCATTATGCGACTACTATATCATCCTTTACATTTCCCACTCTAAATGATTTTCGGGCTCAGGTTCTTTCCTAACGGAAGTGCTTGATTGAGTACTTGATTGATGAGTTTTTCGGAGAATCCGGAAAGTACGGTTTTGATTATCGCTTTCTTTTCGGTATACATAATTAATTTTCCATTTCCTCACACTGGTTTGATGGAACGTTTATTGATCTATTGGTTATTGATCAGTAAAGGCTTAGCAAAGATTATAGCAAAAACCAAGGTTGCCAACAATTATTCTTTGATGTCTTTTAACTATCGCTCGGTTTTTATTGCGCATAGAAAAAGATAATATAATCTGGACAACATGGAGATTCAAAAAAGAGGTAAAAAGAGACATAGAGAGCTACAAGATAAAATGTCTGTAATCTAGCGCCGGTAATTCATATATATATATATATATAAAGCAGTATAAGATTATATTTAGCCTGAACCACCGCACCCCCCCCCCCTCACAGAACAAGAAGAACAAGAAAAATAACTATGTAAACATTAAAACTTTAACAAAAACTAGGAAAAGATAGGCTGCGGCCTCATCGGCAGTGGGTTATGTTTCAAAAGCAGCCGAGCATTCGATAAAATATACATTAGTGGCAGTGGGTTTCGGCCAGAACAGTGATAGCAAAATCAAATGTTAAAACATTCGATGGCTATTATCACATGCTCCCCCACCGGACCCTACGCCAACAATATTAAATGAATGCCTCACCTGGAACACAGTAAAAGATGCTAAAAATATGTTCGTTGAAAAAACCACACTCAACCAACTTAGCCACATTGCCACAACCCAAATATAAAACATAAAACAAACTAAACAGAGCAGAATCCAACATCCAATCAACCAATCCTAATTCTTTCCAGGTCTGTTGCCAATCGACGCAGCACATCATCATAAAACCGTCCTTGAAAAGGCTTTAGGAAATATGAGTCATTCACTGACGTCGAAAAGCAATCGATCAGTAATGAAGAAAATCTGCAAAATCTGAATATTTTTTTGTAAAAATTAAAGGTATACTGTTTTTGTAATATAGATTACTTTTAAAATTAAACAATTCCCTCTTAAACAGATGTTTATCTGTACAAATTCTAAAAAATCGAAATATTTGACTAATAATTATATTAATATAAATGCGTTTGTAAATATTGGAGGACCAGTGAACAAGTTGATTAACCTGAAATTGAAAACTATTACGTTTATTGTAAATTGAAATATGTACTTTGTTACTTTCTAAAATTATTTTTAAATCAAGGTAATCAGCCTCTAAACCATTATTGTTAGTTTTCTTTAGTGTCAGGGAATCAGGATAAATTTCTTGAGAAATTTCATTAAAATCATTATTGAAGTTTAAGACGATCAAGTCGTCTATGTATCTGTAAGCCAGGAACTGGAGATCAGCTTTATTAATACTGTACTGAAACTCATAAAAAAATAAAAATAAGTTAGCAGCTGTGGATGAGTAACTAGTACCCATACCAATTCCATTGATCTGTAAGTATACTTTAGAACCTGTATAACCTTTAGAACCTGTTTTTTGTTGGTGATTACTGTGCTTTACGTTTATATATATATATATAAATAATTCAGAGACATAAAACTCAAAAGAGAAGAAAAGTTAGAAAAAAAAAATTTTTTTTTCAAAAAAGGGCTACAAACTTTGTAATATTTTCTTAAAATAAAAAATCTTCATGAAAAAGACTAAATTCAGGGGATCGCCACATTTTCAGAAGATATGCCTAAACAAATCCTAAAAAAAAAAAAAAAAAAAAAAACTTATTTAAGATTATTTATTTCACTTAAATTATGATTTTGACATTTTTTAAACAATATTATTCTTCGTATTATTGTTGTTTATTAACTTTATTTTAATTTAATGTCAAATCATTTAAATCTAAAAGTTAGGCGTATCTGAAGTTTTTTAAGGTTTTCATATAAAAATATATATCGGTAAATAAGTTATATTTTAATCAGAGAAAGAAAAGTTAAGAAGAAAAATTACTAAAAAGACAAAGAATTTATAGGGGAAATGAAGCTTGATTAACTTTGTCAAGTTAACTTATGTTATTTTTTATGTAATAAAAGAAAATTTAGAAATAATTCCATTAAGAGAAAAAGTGCAAAATGCAATGAATTTTATATATATAAAAAAAATTGAAATTACTTTGTTATTTTTTTCAAATTCTGGATTAATCTTTATAATAAATGTACAATCGTAAAAAAAAAAAAAAAAAAAAAAAAAAAAAAAAAAATTAAACAGCCCCCACAAATTAAGCAATAAATTATCATAGCAGAAAGTTGTTGGTGCCAAACTATCGGAAATAAAGTCTACTGTTAAATAATGTATATAAATTTTGCTTAGGGGGCTATACGTATGTATATGAAAACAAACTCAATCTTTTTTTTTTTTTTTTTTTTTTTTAAAGCAAGTCACAATTTTGACACCATAAATAAATTCTACACCACTTAATTAGTCTAAAACGAATTTTCATGGAATTCGCACTATAGTTTCACGGAAATTATTTATTTTAAAATGGGCATATTTGGAAGGCTGTATAAAAATTTTAAATTACACATAATACAAGAGTAATAATAATAATAATAATAACACACGTATACAAAAATGAAATTTTTAATATGAACACCCAAAATTGACATTATATTTGTATTAATTAAAATACTGCCCTAGAATACCAAACACAAAGTCAATGTTAAATTCATTTTTAACACTTTCCAACAAAGTTGAAAAGTGTTTATGCATTCGGTTTGTCTGGTCGTCTGTCCGTCTGTACGCGCTCTAACTCCCGTAAATATACTCGGATCGTTCTGAAATTTTTGTATGTTAGTGACCTCTACCATAGCACGAACCCTATTTCAAGTGAAGTGTGTAGCATGTTTAGTTCATTTACAGGGACAGTCAAAAGTTCTCCGTTACATTACGGCCTATGGGATAAAATCGTTTAAAATGATTTTCAATGATGTTACATGCTTTCAAACATATTAAAATTGATATGCATTTATCAAATGCACTAAAATATGCATTCCTCAGAATATGCGGTGCAAAGAATAATTATAACAATAATTTACAGGGCCACACAAAATATCTCCTTTACATAATGATATACGGGTGGAGGGAACTTTTTCTGGCATATTTTAATTATGTTAAATTATTTCATGTGTAATGAAATTGATATACGACGCTGAAGTTTACTACTATTTATTTCATGTATAATAATAAGTGCATAGCACTTACAGGGACGCAAAATGATTTCAGATACGATATTGTATTCGAAGTACTGTACGGTAGCAATGATTGCTGGAAATGCATTTTTAATTATGTTATGTGCTTTTATGTTTCACTATATTTATGCATTGTATATGGTGTGTATAAATGCTGCAATTCATATACAGGGCTACACAAAAGATTTTGTAATGGTTACTGAGTATGATTGTAAATTGCTTAAAGGTGGTTTTTAAATGGGTTATGCATTTTTACGCTGAACTGCATTTTGTTTACTAAGAAATGTTTGTAGAACATAGATAAAATTATATACAGGGTCACGCAAAGAATTGGATACATGACCGTCTATAAATGATAATTTCTGGAAATGTGATTCCAGTAGTTTTAAGAGTGTTTTACTTCGAATTAAACTTTAGCTAAATAGTGGAGTGTAATAAAGGTACTAGGTTAACTATAGGGTTGTACAAAAGTATACAAGTATGTTTCCATCTATTAGTATAAATTGCTGAAAGAGAAATTTCAACCTGTTATTCGTTTTCTTGCTAAACTAAATTTCCCCATTATATAGCATATATATCAACCTGCAAATCAAATACAGAGCTGTTCAAAAGAATTGGAATACATATTTGCTATGGATGGTAACTGCTGAAATCAGTTTTTCAAATGTTTTTTGCGTTTTCTAAAATGTTTACTTAGTCCTCTTATATACCTTATTTCCCTAAATAATGAAGTTTTGTTAAAGCATTCAGGAAGTGTTGGAAAGTGTTTCATAATCTATGCTTAACGCATGATTTTTCTTACTTGTTATAGTTGTAAACAAAACTGCAATTCCTGTAGTTTCTTTTAATTTTAACTCGAAAACCACTTAATGGAATGAGCTGCAATTTTGGATTCGGATATTTGAAGCTTCTAATAAACTTTTTCTCTTAATTTTTTCAAATGTTACATAGTATAATATTTTTTATCATATTTTTAAAAATATTTTATGTATTCCGTAATTAATATTCGAAAAAAATATATGTACCATAACGTATAAAATTAGATGGATTTGTAATTTTTTTGTTGGTCTATTACAGCAGGCTGCTATACTTAGTATTAACATTTATTTCTATTTACCTCTAAAATTGTTCAACTAAGTGAAAAAGACAAAATATTGAAAAATTTAATTTTTAATTTTAATTTTTATAATTTTCAGACAAGCACTCTATTAATTTAAAAATAAAAAATCTATTATGTATTTAATTTAAAAAAACCTCATACAATTTATAATTAAAAAGTGGAAGCTTTTTTTTCTTTTTTTTTTTCATGTTTTTTATAATCATTGGGGAATGATTTAAAAATGTATATGAATGTGTATACACGTGGTGTTGCAACCAGAACTGTGGAGTCGGTGCGAAAAATGGACGACTCCGACTCCGGGATATTTTATGGACTCCGACTCCGATTCCTATTCCGACTCCGGGATGACTGCACTAGTACTCGGGCTGGGGTACTAATGTTGCCTGTTGATTTAAATAATGATAGAATATAAGAAAAATAAAGCTCAAATCTCACTATTTCGGCATTGATTATCTTTTTTAGAGGCCTGCACGGGTCGTAATTTCCGAGCCTGGCACGGTTCATTTATATTTTCACAGTTCATGACCCGTTCATGTCAAAGTTCATGTCACAGTTCATGATCAAAATCAGTGAAATCAGGCCCGGACGGGGCCGTGGAAAAATCAATTAAATGACTCAATTTCTACAAAAAAAATCTAGGTTTTTCTAAACATACAATTAAAATACTTTTAAAGAATCTGAATGCATACTGCATGCACATTTATGGGATAATTTTACAGTATATTTTAAAATTAGTATGTATTCGCAAGACAGTTAATACAGAGTAGCAACATTAATGATTACTTATAGAGTATTAGATGTTTCAACATTTAAATAAGGATTCATTAAAAAAATAATGTAGTTCAGAATAAATGGAAAAATGGTGGGTTAAAAACATGATAACTTTTGAATCTGTATAACAAAAAGCAGATTTCTAAAAATATTTCTTTGTCATTTAATAAGGCTTTTCTCAAATACCAAAGGAGCTTTTTTCTGATACATTTCTGAATTCATTTCTTTTCTGAAACGCATAAGATTGGTGCCGGTGTTCTTATTCAGAAACTTTACGTTATTACGTTATCCATTTTTTTGATAAAGGCAACATATCTTTGAGAAAATACTGTCAAATTTAAAGTTTTTAATCGAATTTTCAGAAGCGATAGCACGGGAAAGGATAAAAACCTGCAGTCTCGTGACAAGAATCTCTTATATTTTATTAATTTGTTTAAAAAAAATGGAAAACACTGTTCGATTCCAAATCTCTTCAATAGTCATTAAAATAACATTTTAACAGTCATTAATGGTCAACATAAATTGTCTTATTTCTACTTACACGGTCTGTTTGAAAAATTTCCTTCATTTTCCGGTCTTTGGGTCCTTCCTGACCTTTGTACCTCTGGTTCTATCCGCAAACCCCAAAAATATGAGGGAAGTACTTATTTATATACTACTAGGGGGCTCTGCCCCCTACGAGCTACGCTCGCCAGCCCCCGTTCAGGCACACCAAAATCCAAAAAGCACGCTAATTTGATCGGCTTTAAAAATATTGAATTAAAAAAAAAAAAAAAAAAAAAAAAAAAAAAACAGTAGCGATCTCTCTGTAAACAGGTTTCCATTCATTTTCCTTGGATTGGGACTTTTAAGACCAAATCTGCTGCTGTTAAGAGACACAATAGCTATTTTCGTATTTAATTAAAAAAAAAATCGTTAAACATTGGAAAGTAAGCTAATGTAAAATGAATTAAGTAAACAATGTCATTGTCTCCCGGTATTTTTTAACTGCGCTACAAGATAGTTCTTTTAAATAATTCATTTTAAATGTATCGTTTCAAATCTGACGTAATTTACACCAAAGTTTTATTTCTCTTATTAATATTCACGTGAAAATACTTTTGTTGTTAGAAGGAAATATTATTTGCGCTGTCTTCGAATTCACGATAATAGTTGAAAAGATTATCTCAAAATATCTCACGCAAATATATTTTTCAATTTAAACTGTTTTGCCATCTTTTTGGGGCATTTTAAATATGACGTAATTTCCTCCATTTACAAGTTTTAATGCATAATAATGATTTTTTTATTTTAAGATTTTGTTTCTCAAATTCAAGTCTAAATATGGTTCTTATGACGTAATTTTCCTTCTATTAACATGTAATCATTTAATTCTAATTTTAAAGTTTTTTTTCTGTTTGTAATAGTCACGTGTAAATAAATTTTTAATTTGAAGTAAACATTATTGTTTGCGCTTTTTATACAATTGGCAACAGTTTAAATTAATAACATTTTCTAAATTTTGTAAAAAATATCTCTCGAAATGCTGAAAATTTGAATTTAAAATAGAAATAAAACCTCAAAAAATGGGTCTAATAAGAAAAATAAATGCAATATGCACACCGAGAACTTATAACGTATAAAATGATCTAAAAATGATTAAATTCTCATGTATAGCTTTTGCTCCAATAAAACATTTTTAATAGAACGATTTTGTACCACTTTAGCATTAAATATCTTAAAATAATTCTTCGATTTGAAAACTGTCTTCATCAGCGTGTTTATCAAGCATTTCTCTATAATACCGCCGATTTTCATATTTTTGTATGCAACAGTTTTTTTAATATTAACGATGAAAGGCCATGCTTAAGCATTCAAATTGGATGCCGATCTACCCGGAATATCTACGCAGATTTTCATTGGTCCATTTCCAAATCAAAACTTTTTTATAAATATAGAAGGAAATGTAAAATATCTACTACAGTTATGAAATAAACGGTTTTCATCTACTCTGTATATGGGCAATACCTACCTACCCTTGTATCTACTTTGTACACTGCAGTAAATCGGTCATCTGTAACTTCGAGTAGCCTGATATAGTCCACAAATAACAATAACAATTCATTTTATAGATTTCAAATTGCATACAATTAGTTTAATTAGGATTTCGTTCATCTGACGAAACCCTATTCGTCTCGCTCATCTGTCTGTCCGCATGTCTGTCTGTCCGTCACAGAGCCCGTTCTCAGAAACTATAGATATTGGAGACATGAAATTTTGGGTACTTATAGCTGAACACCTCACATCATACGACAAATCATAAAATTTTGAAAATGTCGTACGTTTAACCCTTTGGGGTCCCACATGTGTATTTTAAACAATTCTTTCTAAGTGAGCCCCTAATTATGTTGGAGGCGTGAAATTTTGCATACTTATAGCTCAACAATTCAGATCACACGTCAAATAATAAATTTTGAAAAAGTTTTATGTTTAACCCTTTCAACTCCAGCTTGTGTATTTTAAGCAATTCTTTCTAATTGAGACCCTAATTAAATTGGAGATTTGAAATTTTGCATACTTATTGCAGAACACCTGAGGCCAGGCGACATATCATGAAATCTTGAAAAAGTCTTACGTTTAACCCTTTGAGCTACCACATATGTATTTTAAGCAATTCTTTCTAAGAGAGCCCCTAATTAAGTTGGAGACATGAATTTTTGCATACGTATAGCTGAATGCCTCAGACCACACGGCAAATCATAAAATTTTCAAAAAGTCTTATGTTATTTACTCCTCCGGGACTTGGGTATTTTAAGCATTTTTTCTAACCTCCGCCCTTTTCACCCGGGGAGTACTTTTCCAACTTTTGCCGACACCCCTTTGACCCCTTTTTCTTTCATATTATGCACCATAGCCTTACATATTTTAGTCCCACTTTTTACCGCCAGGGCGCCTTCTTATCTCGGCTGCTATCGGCCCAATCCCCTTGACTAATATATCTGCGGATAGTATGTAAAACGTATTTTCGTTCAGATAGAGGTTTGTTTAGAATCAAGTGCGCCCCCTGGTTGTGAAATGTGGAACTAACAGATTTTTCAAAAGGATAAAGTGTTTTGAAAGAATATTAAACGAAACCCTCTGTACGATCTGTGATCACACTTACCCACTTGTTTCATTTTTAAGATGTCTAACAAAAAAATCTAGTGTTGGAGTCGGCTTGTTTTTTAGCGATTCCGACTCCGACTCTTTTTCTCAAAAATTGGTCCGACTCCGCAGCCCTGGTTGCAACTCAATCATTTTGGGGAAGAGAATAATCCCTATTGGAGATTTCGGACTGCCATCGTCCCGTCCCGAAGGAAAAACTTCAGCTCATTTTCCATTTTATGCTTTTGTAGCAGTTTTAGTTTGATTAAACTTTGGCAATTGTAACCAAGAGTTGAAGTCCTTCTAATATACGGCTTTATCTTTCGGGTGCTTTATTTTACGTTGATTTATTTTCCAGAGTTTTATATTCGGGTTGTTTATTTAATTGTGCTTCTTTTTTTGCGGTGTTACATAATTTAATAATCAACTCTATGGAGCAATTTATTATAAATATCCAGTCAAATATCGTAAAAATTCCGAAAGATATCGGCGTTAGAGTGAGCTAATTTTTAGTTGTTCTCTAAAAGCAGCTGAATGATAAGGGATTTTCCTCAAATTGTCATTTTTTATTAACTGACTTTTAGAAAAAAAAGTTAGTATTTAGTGACTATCAACGAGTAGATTTGGAAAAAATGCTTCGATTTTGATACTTCTTTTGACCGAATCTAGGAAAAAAGTGAACGGAAAAAACGTGACAGGAAAAAAAGAGACAGAAAAACAAGAGCGGAAAAAAGATGACAAGGAAAAAACGTGACCGGAAAAAACGTGACAAGGAAAAAAAGTGACCCGAAAAAACATGACACGGAATTTATAAATATTCAACTTATTCATAAACAATTACTAAAATCTAACAAAGTAACAAATGTCTGATATTTTCAATACAATGTTGCATCTTATAAATTTGTTTTCATAAGTTACTTTACCATTATGCATTAGGAAATCAACAGAGATTTGCTTACTAGGGCGTGCTGAAATAAATATTTTGTTTTAAAAAAAAAATAGATCCCCCCCCCCCCCCATCCCTGTGCTCTTTCTTTTTATAATTGTTGCTTGCAACTTTTTTTAAGTCTTCCCACCCTTGAAGAACAGTTTTGTGAGCAAATTTTATTAAAATTAGACCTATTTCTTTTAATAAAACGATTATTTTTAATTTTATGCGATAATGTTATTAATACCTTAATAAATAATTTTTTAACTGACAAAACTAAGCTTTTTTGCATTTGTTTTTTATTATTTTCTTTTAATTACCTTTTTCCTCCATCTTTCCCAGAAAGTAAGTTTAATAACTTTTTTATCTTAGTTTTATTATTAATTATATTAATAGATTTAAATCTCAGTAACTTTAAATATAAAATAAAAAAGCAGATAAAGGATAAATTTCAGCTTATAGCTAATATTAAATATAATGATAAACTGAATATATAATTTGTATTGAGTTTATTTTAAAGTAGAAATTTGTAATTTATATTAACGTTAATAATTTAATAAATTAAGAATAAATTGAATTAAAATATATATTTAATAAAACATTAATTTAATTTTTATATTAAAATTACTAACTATTTTAATAATTAATTAATAGCAATTATTCATCAATTAAAGTTTTTATTCAAAAGTTTTTATTTATTATCCCCCCCCCCCCCTTCCCCAAAAAATGAAAAATCAGTCAAAAATTTATGTCTAAGTAATTGTTTTGTTGACTGATAGTATTATTATTAATTAATAATAATAATAATGTAATATTGTACAAAAAAGTAAAAATATTTTTTAATTGATGTTAGGTGATGTTATTGCCCAGATGTAGAATTAGATTTTTATTTTTTTAGCACAGTTATAGTTTGAAATAAAAAAAACTAGATATTATTAATTAATTATATTTAAATAGCAAGAAAATATTATAAACTAAATAATAAATAAATAAACAACATATTTATCCTCAAAATCATTATCATTTTTATATAATCTAATGACATTATAGTAAACGAAAATTAAAAAATATATATATATTTGCATTACCCTGTAATTATTATATAGCTCATGTAATATTTTTTAAACAAGTAATTGATAAATTAATTATATAAACAATTAATAATTGAAATAATTTTGATTTGTTACTAATAAATACGTCAATAAAAACAATTTAATTTTTGAGATTTTGTTATTAACAATATAGCTGCGTCCAACAACAACTGCAAGGGACCGAAATGGCTAGGAATCGAAATGGCATCAGGACCAAAACGGCGGGACTAAAATATCCTGTTTCCTAATTTACATATATCAAAAATCAAGTAGTGATGTAAATATGCATTGTCATATGCGAATATGCGGGACTTTTCTCAATATTTGCATTCTTAAACATCGACGGAAAATATTCGTATTCCCGTTCGCGATTGTCAAAAATCAAGTAGAGCTGTAAACAAGCATTCTAGTATGCAAATATTCCACTCCATTTTTCAAAATTCTCATTTGTAGACATTGACTTAAAATATTTGTATTATTTATAACGGTTCCATACCGGACAAAGTACAGGCAGCACCAAACGGTCCCGTTTTTTCAGTATCCCGTTTTTTCCTTGTCCCCTTTTTTCCGGTCAGGTATTTTCCTTGTCACGTTTTTTCCGCTGTTGTTTATTTTGTCCCCTTTTTTCCTGTCACGTTTTTTCCAATCACTTTTTTTCCGGTTACCCTTTTGATCATGGTATAGGCTCTTTCTGGTGGTTATCCAAGAAGAACTAAAGCATCAATAAAAAATGAAATTAAAAAAATTAATTAAAATTGACAATTTGTGGGCAATTCCTTATCATTCAGCTAGTCTAATCTAACTTGCTATCCAATCTAATTTGCTATATCAAAAAATGGATGAAACAGAAAATTTCATTTTAAATTATTTTAGTACAAAATAAATTTTAGCACAAAGAAAGTAGTTATAAGGATATTATCAATTGGATATAGACAAACAAAGCTAGAAAATCCTACTTTTCATTTGTTAAAAAAATTTAGATACTATAAGCAAAAGAGCATGTCATATTCTTTATTGCTTCTCAGTTTCTTTGATAATTTATCCTCCGTGTTATCTGTCTTAGTTAATATATATTTTTGAGAAAAATCTAGAATTAAGTTTAACAACCTTAAAGAAATTAAAACGTGTGCATCTAAAATTGTAGGTTTAAGTGTATATTTAAATATACTTTTAATAAATTGCATTACTTTTTTATGATGAATTTAAATGGGCATTTTCAGATACTTTCATTCGTTACGGAATAAATAATACTAAAAGTAATGAAAAAAAGTTTGAAATAAAAGAGACAACATGATATACGAGCGGCTATATTTTGAATGAGTACTGTTAATCGTTATTAAATCATATATTGTACCCTTTCATAATAATATAATGTTAAATTTGTTTGTTTGTTTCGGAGAAACGTAGTAAGATTTATTTCAATGTATGTAAATGAAATTATCAAATCACGTATATATAAATTTTATTTATTTATTTATTTATTTATATTTTTATTTGACGACTTGTTAAACCATTTATTAAGTTTTCTACTAAAGGTCTTGAATTGGTAGCTCTAACTAACGCGGCCTATGATTAATAATAAAGTGTCTACCATTTTCGGCATCTTGTGCCAGGCTATTACTTCTCTTGTGTTTGTGTTTCGATAAAATAAATTAATTCAGTAAAATTATTCGTTAAAAGAGATTTTGCAAAAATTAAGTAATAATTTATTAATTGTTGAATAGCCCGAACACAATTATATGTAGTTCTATAAATAAAATTCACAAACCTATTTTACTAATTATTTTATTTTACTAAAAACGAGGATTCACGAAACTAACATTTTGCTTACATTTTATTTATTTTTATTTGAAACATTTTGTAAAATTCACCTATATTTATTGAGATAACTTAATTATAAACGTTAGTGTGTAATTCCAGAGGTTATCATATAAAAAAAGCATGGTAATAGAAATTTACAATCGAAATTTTGAACTTTTTTGTCTCTTTCAAAGGAAATGTGCCTGAAATTAGTATTCGTAAAACTCTGTATTATTTATTTTATATTATTTTTCTTATTTTGTTATGCGATGTAAGCATTATTCTAAGCCCTAAATTTTAAGGGACACATTTGATGAAATATTGCGTTTTTCTATCGTTCAAGTGAAAATATTCTCTAATTGTATATAAACCACAGTTTAGTTGCTCTTGTATATTCTTGTGAATTATAATGTATAATTTATAAAGATATAATAATGTTTTTTGTTTATAAAAATGAATATTTTTTAATGTTTTTTATATACTTTAAAAATTTAGTTTGAAACAAAATTTTAGGAACTTAACCACTAATTTAAAACTTAAAACAAATAATTACAATTTAAATATCTTATATAAAGTTTTTATTTTGAATAATATACATTTTGAAATTTAACAAAGAGTTTATAAATTTATATTCACTGCAAAACTATTTTAGCTCATATCTTTCCATATGTGTGTACGAATTGTTCAAACAATAAAAAAGTATTACATTAAAATTAATATTGTTATTTCTCTTTTGAAATTTCACTTTTAAAATAGATATGCATGAAAAATTCACATAAAAATATTAAACTTGAAAATGCTTTAAGTAAATTTTGATGAAATTCAATGCTGTACACAGTTAAACTTACTCGAATTTAAACTAAATTCTTAAGTTTTTAAATTTTGAATTTTTTATTACACTCATTTCAAGTATTTAGGATTTACAGTTATTATTATTATTATTTATTATTTAATAAAGATTAAACATAATTCGGTATTTTTATGAAAGTATTCATTTTGACTACACTATTGAAGCTTTCTATTCCACTAACTCAAATCAATAACATATTCATCATGAAAAAAATACAATTTGAATATCCATCAAGTATGCTTTGACACTTTGAAATGATAATTATTATTTTTCAAACAGCATATGATTTCTTCGGATTTCATTCGGGGGAAAAGGGGGGGGGGTTGTATTCACCAAGAAGGGAAGACAGATTCAGGAAACCACAAACAGGTATGCTAATGACATATACCAATAGACCACCCGCGTTAATCACCTTTACTGAAAAGGGGGTGAGGGTGCATACTTTTTAAACTTCTGGTAACTAAGCAACAAATTAAAGTAAACGGGTTATAAATGAGCCAGGAACTGTGTCAGAAAATTTCGCGAGCAGGTCATTTAAGAATCACCTTAAGAAGCTACTTCAGTCAAATGAAAAGACCCGTTCGCTAATTCTAATCCTATGGAAGAAATTTATAACGATATCTCGGTTACATTTCAATATTTTTAAATGATTTTTTTGCATTGGATAGCTGAGATCGATCTGTATGCGGTCCGTTTTTTACTTGTTCGATTTTTATTACAGATTTTTATTATGAGCATGCTTTCAGTTTCGAAACCGGTTCCGAAAGTGAAAGCGTCCTCGTTAAAAATATCTGTAAACAAAATCGAAAAATTAAAAAACGGCCTTTGTACAGATCGATCTCAGCTATCCAATGCAAAAAAATCATTTAAAAATATCGAAATGTAACGGAGATATCGTTATAAATTTCTTCCACAGGATTAGCATTAGCGAACGAGTCTTTTCACTTGACTGAAGTAGCCTCTTAACATCAGTTTTAACTTTTTTTATTATTATTAATTTCAAGAAAATTAGCAACATAGCTCAGTTGGCTTATGTCTCCAGAAACAATTATCTTTCGTTAAGTACATGTCGTAACACATGTTCTCAATATGGGAGGTAAAAAGGACCGATTCGTTAGTTCTAACGTGGCATTAGTCTTATTTCCAATTACTTATTTCGACAATTAATTCACTTAACGATGTTTTCATGAATTGAGGGTGATCGGTGTGCCATGGGTTTAGGATTTTTTAAAGTTCACACGAGTGTCTCTTTTCTATATGATTTCTTTACGCCTTCTAGCTATGGGGAGTTCTTTTCACTGTACGTGACACCTCCTAAAATAATTAGTCAGCCAAATTTGGAAGTCGTATTCGTGTATTTCTTTTTTGCAAACACTTATCAAGAACACATTTACATTTGTTAGCCTTTAAAGGAAGGAGTGACTTTTTGTTCAAGTTCAGATTTTATAGTTACTAAAGCTTCTTATAATTCTAATTTTAAAACGGAAAAAACAGTTTTCGAAGTGCCTGGCGCTAAAAATGGATGATTATTTTCCAATGGTGATGGATTTTTTTTTATTAATTTCAAGAAAATTAGCAACATAGCTCAATTGGCTTATGTCTCCAGAAACAATTATCTTTCGTTAAGTACATGTAACACATGTTCTCAATATGGGAGTTAAAAAGGACAGATTCGTTAGTTCTAACGTGGCATTAGTCTTATTTCCAATTACTTATTTCGACAATTAATTCACTTAACGATGTTTTCATGAATTGAAGGTGATCGATGTGCCATGGGTTTAGGATTTTTTAAAGTTCACACGAGTGTCTCTTTTCTATATGATTTCTTTACGCCTTCTAGCTATGGGGAGTTCTTTTCACTGTACGTGACACCTCCTAAAATAATTAGTCAGCCAAATGTGGAAGTCGTATTCGTGTATTTCTTTTTTGCAAACACTTATCAAGAACACACTTACATTTGTTAGCCTTTAAAGGAAGGAGTGACTTTTTGTTCAAGTTCAGATTTTATAGTTACTAAAGCTTCTTATAATTGTCTGAGCGAAGCGAAGGCTAATACTCAGCGAAATATTACTGGCCGGACACTTTACTACTGCGATGGATATTAACGCCATGTCCTACTAAAAAAAAAAAGCCTAATAAAAACCTTTCGTCAAGCATAACTCAAAAAATATCTGTCGGATTTCGTTTCTGATTGCACCAGAAGGTACCTATGAGGGTCGCCTACTGAATGCACCTACTATGAAAAATAAGTTCCAAACCGTTTAAAAATTATATAGAAAAAACTCTTAAAAAAGCACAGTTTATCTGCATACGTCACTGAAATTTGGTGTGCGTCACTTTCACCGGTTGATGTTTTCGTAGACAACTGGTTTGAACACATGGAGCAAATAAAAAAAAAATACGCACGCAGTAATATTGAATAGATCAGTTTCAACCACGTGATCACAAACCTTGCAACAACCCGCGGCAACCAGTTTTGGTGGGCAAACAAATAATAATACAGTATTCCGTACCACGGTGACCGTTTTTAGCCTGTTGTATAAAATCTGGCATGTTGTATGACATACAATTGTGGATGATTAAAACAAAAGACATGAGTGTTTATTGATCCGGAAGGTTATCTTTCTCTGGATGTCTGTCTGTCTATCATACAGCATGCAATTTTCTTGTAAAGGATGATATTATTATGCAGTAAAACCTCCATAACGGACACTCCCGATTAGTGGACACCTCTATTTAGCGGGCATTTTTTCGATTACCAACCCTTAAATAACTGTACATTTTTTACTCTCAGTAGCGGACACCTCCAAATAGAGGACAAATTCTGCCTTCCCGAGGTGTTCGCTATTCAGAAGTTTTACTGGTAAAACCTCCATAGCGGACACACCCGATTAGCGGATACCTCTATTTAGCGGACATTTTTTTCGATTACCAACCCTTAAATAACTGTACATTTTTTACTCTCAGTAGCGGACACCTCCAAATAGAGGACAAATTCTGCCCTCCCGAGGTGTTCGCTATTCAGAAGTTTTACTGGTAAAACCTCCATAGCGGACACACCCGATTAGCGGATAGCTCTATTTAGCGGACATTTTTTTTCGATTACCAACTCTTAAATAACTGTACATGTTTTACTCTCAGTAGCGGTCACCTCTAAATAGAGGACAAATTCTGCCTTCTCAGGGTGTCCCCTATTCAGAGGTTTTACTGTATATAATATTGATAATTATTTTACAGGGCCGCACAAAAGAATAAGAATATATGAAACGAATATAAACTAAATTAGGGATTGGTAGATCGCTGATGGTAATGTAATTTTAGGATGTTGTTACAGTCATCCGCAGCATGTTTTTAGAGTTTCGTTCATCTAACGAAACCTACCTGTCTCACTCCTTTGTCTGTGTGTTTGTCCGTCTGTCAGAGAGCCCGTTCTCAAAAACTATATATGTCGGAGACTTGAAAATTTGCATACTTATAGCTGAACACCACACATCAAACGACAAGTAATAAAATTTTGAAAAAGTCTAATATTTAACCCTTTGGGCTCTAACTTGTGTATTTAAAGCAATTTTTCTAACTCAGCCCCTAATTAAGTTGGAGACATGAAAGTTTGCATACTTATAGCTGAACACTTGCGATAATACGATAAATCATAAAATTTTGAAAAAGTCATATTTAACCCTCCGGTCTCTAACTTCTGTATTTTAAGCAATTTTTCTAACTCAGCCCCTAATTAAGTTGGAGACATGACATTTTGCCATTTTGAATACTTATAGCTGAACACCTCACACCAAACGACAAATAATAAAATTTTGAAAAAGTCTAATATTTAATCCTCTGGGCTCTAACTTATGTATTTTAAACAATTTTTCTAACTCAGCCCCTAATTAAGTTTGAGACATGACATTTTGCCATTTTGAATACTTATAGCTGAACACCTCACATCAAACGACAAATAAATTAATTTTTCTAACTCAGCCCCTAATTAAGTTGGAGACATGAAATTTCGCATACTTATAGCTGAAATCCTCACATCAAACGACAAATAATAAAATTTTGAAAAATGTCTGATATTTAACCCTCTGGGCTCTAACTTATGTATTTTAAGCAATTTTTCTAACTCATCCCCTAACTAAGTTGGAGACTTGAAAGTTTGCATACTTATAGCTGAACACTTGCGATAACACGATAAATCATAAAATTTTGAAAAAGTCATATTTAACACTCCAGTCTCTAACTTCTGTATTTTAAGCAATTTTTCTCAGCCCCTAATTAAGTTGGAAACATGAAATTTTGCATACTTATAGCTGAACACCTCACATCAAACGACAAATAATAAAACTTTGAAAAAGGTCTAATATTTAACCCTCTAGGTTCTAACTTGTGTATTTTAAGCATTTTTTCTAACTCAGTCGCTAATTAAGTTGGAGACATGACATTTTGCCATTTTGCATACTTATAGCTGAACACCTCACATCAAACGACAAATAATAAAATTTTGAAAAAGTCTATTATTTAACCCTCTGGGCTCTAACTTGTGTATTTTAAGCAATTTTTCTAACTCAGCCCCTAATTAAGTTGGAGACGTGAAATTTTTGCATACTTATAGCTGAACACCTCACATCAAACAGCAAATAATAAAATTTTGAAAAATAATATTTAAGCCTCTGAGCTCTAACTTGTGTATTTAAAGCAATTTTTCTAACTCAGCCCCTAATTATGTTGGAAACAAAAATTTGCATACTTATAGCTGAAAACCTCGCATCAAACGACAAATAATAAAATTTTGAAAAAATCTAATATTTAACCTCTAATATTTTGTCTCGCGCAATTTTTAAATTTAAACTGTTTTGCAATACTATTTTTTGTTCATTTTGCATAATAAGTGTAATGTGACGTAATTTGTTCTATTTCAGATTTCTAACGCATGTTAATGAATTTATTTTACAATATATTTTCTCTTTTAAAATTCACATGTAAATATAGTTTTTATGGAGTAATTTCCAATAAGTGCCTGCTTTTTATACCTAATTATTTCATTCCAATTTGAAGGGTTTTTTTCTGTTTATAATAGTAACGTGTAAATATTTTTTTTTATTTGAAGCAAACATTATTGTTTGCGCTGTTTATACAGTTGGCAACAGTTTAAATTAATACCATTTTCTAAAATATGTAAAAAATATCTGTCAAAATGCTGAATATTTGAATTTAAAATAGAAATAAAACCTCAAAAAATGAGTCAAATTAAAAAAATTAATGAAATGTGCAGACCGGGATCTTCTATTGAATAAAATGATCTAAAAATGATTAAATTCCCATGTATAGCTTTTGCTCTTATAATTTTTTTTAATGGAACGATTTTGTTCAACTTTAGCATTAAATATCTCTTAAAATAATTCTTCGATTTAAAAACTGTATGCATTAGTGTGTTGATCAAACATTTCGCTGTAATACCACCGATTTTCATGTATTTGTATGCAATAGTTTTCTTAATATTAACGAAGAAAGACCTCCGGTCACAAAAAATTCAAAACCGGCGGCGGCGGTGACAGCGGTAGTTACTTTTTATAGAATAGAGAGATATATAAAAATGAAAACTTGTCTATCTGTCTGTTTGTAATTCTATAAAAAATCCACAATTTGGAAGCCAAAATTGTGAAGAGATACGTACATGTGTATTAAAACATGGCCGAGACAACTAAAGTAATCCGGAATCGAAATAACTTATAGTTAATTTTTAATTAATAAAAAACCACCAATTTAACAGCAATTTCTTATCAAATTTAAACATTTTTCCTTATAGCAGTAGCCAACAATTAAAAAACACAATAAAATTATTACTACAACAATTAATTTTCTACTGCAAGATTTCCACTTGAAAAATGAAAATGAAATAAATAGTTTGCCGAATTTAAAAAAAAAGGTGAATATTACGTCATAACTTTTCTATTGCAAGATATTCAAACGAAATATGAAAATGAAATAAATGGTTTGACGAATTTAAATGAAAGTGAATATAACTTCATAACTTTTCTATTTCAAGGTTTCCACGTGAAAGAGGAAAATATTACGTCATATTGGAAATATAAAGGGCATGGTGGATATAGTATAGCGTCATATGAGTGTGAAAAATGTATTGAAGCATGATAAAAACCCGATTAGGGAAATATTGGCATATTTTAACATTATTGCTCCAATTATAAATTGAAATAAGTTCATTTATAGCTGTATTCTTTTGCGTCTGTTATATACATTTATACATTTTTATATAGAGTTTTCATATGATTCATTCAACAACATTTCGACTGCTTTTTTTAATGTTTGTTTTGTGTTGTATGTTAAATTTTGAAACTGATTTTTCAGAACAAACATCTTTCAAATTCTGGGCAACGCCGGCACTTTAGTTTGTAACAGATAAATGGCTTTTGTATCTGCACATCTAATGCTAATATTATAAAGCGTTATAATATTATAAAGTATATATTATTATTAATGCTTGTACGTTTGTGAGGTGTTATCTCTGAAACTACATAGCCAACTTAAAAAAATGTTGGTGGCCATCTCTGCTCTGAAACAAAGACTATTTTATGTCAGTGCAAGAACCTACATCGCTGCAGGAGCAAAAAAGTTCTAAAATTGTGATTTCTGCGATATTGATTGGGTTAGAAACTTTAAATTTGGTGCGGTAGTTACTTTTAAGATGTGAATACTCGTAATGAACGCTCTCTAAAAGGTTCAATTTGACGGATGAACGTAAAAAATTCTAGAAAGGTTCCAAACTATGATTTATTTGGAATACTGAAATTTTTGGGATACTGTTGGGGTTAGAAACTAGAATTTTGGCATGGTAGTAATTAATAAGATGTAAATGCTCTTTGTAGAACGAATTCTAAAAAATAGAAAGACTAAACAAAGCGGAAAAAGATCTAAAGATGATCTAAGTAACGAAGAACATGGAACTGTTAGGAATATAAACATGAAAATTGTAATGGCTGTATTTATCATGACGTAAATTCTCGCAATAGAACAATTTCTAAAAATGTCGCTATATAAAACAGTGCAGAAACAAAAAACTTTCAAAAATTTTCTATTTCTCTGTTACTGCTGAGCCCGAAATCTTGAAATTTTGCTTCGGGTTAGTTTTAAAATACACAATTGTCTCTATGAATGGTTTCTAAAAAATTTAAAATTTAAAAAGATGAAATTAACGGAAAGCGATCTCAATTACCATTAATTTGGAATTATTAGGTACAGCAACTTTAAATATTTCATAATGCTGCATTTCCTCCGCAAAACATGCGATTTAAATACAACAAAACTGATAGATACCCACCTAGCATTAAATAAATTGTGTAAATATTGAATAAAGACCTGTATGAAACTGTGAGTAGGTTGCCCGAAAGTACTTGTTAAAGTGTTCCTTTTCTAGGCTTTTCTCTCTCGCGCCAAGGCCACTAACAGAGGGAAGTGCCGTTTTAAATGTGATATGAATTTTTTATCCGATTCATTTTTCTAGACATTTTATCATAAGGTCATATTCTCAATTATCATTAGTAGATTTTTTATATATTAACTTATTCTGGTGAAATTTTGTAATCGGGTTCATATTGGCGAATGTTAGCTTGCATGATTTGCTGAATAAATATGTATGGATTTGTAAATTACTTCAAATGACACTTTGACAGCTCAAAAGTTATGCAGACGATATATTCAGATCTTGTGTCATACTTTATGTTGTAATCATTGCCGATTTCTTTTATTTAATACATGCTAAATACAGCTCAACTTGTGCAGAATATGTTTGAAAACAAAACAATACAGCGTATGTAGTGGCCAGCATACACTCATCATTTAAATCCGATCGAGCATATCTAAAACACACTCTAACGAAGCATTGCATGCCACTTTTGATGTATACGGTACTTTGATACTATATTAGATTTTGAGAAGAGAATTCCTTAAATGTTATCGACAACCTCATTGCATCCGTGGAAAACAGATATTGTATAATATTAACTATTCCGGGGGAGCACACACCATATAAAGTATAGTCAATTCTTTTTAAACATCATATATTTGTCATTTAAAGTTACTCAAATTGGTGCGGAGCGTCTGATTATGCTCTTGACATCATTTTATACAGTTAAAATTCCGTTATAAGTAAATTAGTGTTTCATTTTCTATCTTACTTTTAATATATTGCGTACTTTCAATTTTATATCCATGCATGGCTGTCTTGAATGGTTTGATTTCCCATTTTTTTAAACAGTGTATACGAATTTATATATAAGATTTTGTAATTCTACAATTCATTTATTTTCATCATTTCAATTTTTCGCAGTATATGGCCAATTAAAGATAACATCTCATTTTCTTTGCTGCCACATGTTATTATTAAATCTATGTTCTCAGTAATATCGCTCAGACTAATCCCTCTGAGGGAAGTCCTAGTTCTAATTTTAAAACGGAAAAAACAGTTTTCGAAGTGCCTGGCGCTAAAAATGGATGATTATTTTCCAATGGTGATGGATTTTTTTTATAGAATTAAAGACAAGCCCAGTGCCGGTAGATGGAAACTAACATGCAAAGATATTAAATGTCGGGGAAGAGCAGTCTTGCTGAATCCAGGGGGGTAGAAAAAAATTGAAGAAAAATCCGCACACACATGCAAACCAGATTTCCTTTATAAAGAAAAAATCAATCTTCGTGAAGATATTCTTCATAGATGTAAAACGGAGCTTACACCGAACAGCGAAATTTTCCGAGAAGAGTGTGCGAAAAGGTAAGTGAGTTAATTTTTACAAAAGTATAATAACATTTCAATTTATTTAAACCTCTGAAAACGAAGCGAAAGGGACCAAGAAAAAAAAATATGTTTATTAAAAGTTTCCGTCTTAGCAAGTATAATTGTTTGTTTTCTTTCCGTCGAGACCAGGGCTTTACAAATTCGGTCGCCACTGCTCGAGCACACTTAAAATTTCAATAATACCGTAATAATTCTATTCTACTTAAAGTTTAATTGCTTTATTTTGTTTTGATTAATTTATGTATCTCGATATAATAATCATCCTTCTAAAAGAAAACAAAATAGTTATTATAAATAGTTAATTATTGAATACGATAATAAAAAATAATTTTGACTCATATTACCCATAATCTTTTTCATTGGTATATTTCGTGTTTATATGAAGAATTATTGTGTGATATATGTGATATATTATTATATGTGAGGACTGTTCAGTGAGTTTGAATAAACATAATAAAATAATAGACGAATTCTAGTGTTTCACGTTTCTTGACAAATAAACTATTAATCTATATAAATAAATGCTGAACTATAAAACAAGCAACGCGTTTTGATGGAATAAATCCTTCTTCAGGCATGCATAATTACTACCAAGTGTTTGGACTAAAGTGGCACTTAATGCTTTTTAATTCTGGTGTGTTAAAATTTTCTCAAATTAAAATTTAGGAAACATTTTTAAGCGCAGTTTCATAACATTCGGCTTTTTAAAGATCTTCTGAAATTACAAGTAACTTTTATATGTCTTTTGAATAACAGAATAGACTGTATTTTCCATTTAACCTCTATAATAATTAGTTATTTAATTACATTTAATGCTACTTAAATAGTAAGGAAAATTATTCATTTGCGTCTAACACATGATCGATATAATCTTACTGAAATTCAGTTTTCTTTAAAACAATTTAAATATCACGCTTGTTCTTTCTATTTTTTTTTGTTGTCTAAATCCCCCCCCCCTTTCCGAAATCTTGCTTTCCTCCCCTTTTCATCCCTCTCATACACTACCCAAAGATTAAAATCATTAAATTTATAATTTATATCTGTAAAACTCTTTTGTGTGTTTCTTTATTGAAACGAAAAAATAACCGACTATCTAAATTTTTACTTTCTGCCATCCCCCCCCCCCTATTCCAAGTATGCAAAAGTTTTAAAAAAGTTAAAGCTTATTATTATTTAATTATTTTCCTGTCCTATTTTTAAGCATATAGTAATGATAAATAAGTATTTATTTAATCAAACTCTTTCCCCGCCAGAAGAAGAAGAAGAAGAAAAAAAGTCTTTTCTCCATTACCCCGCCTATCATCTCAAGAAGTTATATATTTTTTCAACTCTTTATTTTATTTTTATTTTGTTGCTTTTTGTAATATTAAATAAATAGCTCTCTAAATCAACGCTCCCCCTTATGAAATTTATATTTTAGTTACAGGGACACACAAAAGAATTCAGTCACATTGCAGCGTGTGGGAAAAATCGCACGAGGGTCATTTTTCTGCGGTTACTAGATATTAAACATAATTAAATTGATAAATTACTGAAGTTCGGTACAAGATAATTTCTGTACATTATTGGATGCATAACATTTATTAGTCATTTACGGGGACACGCAAAATAATAAAGTTACAGTACTGTCTATGAGCACTAATTAGTAAAAATACTTTTTCCGTTCTATTATGCTTTTTTCACACAATTTTTGCATAATACGAGATGTGTATAGTTCTACATCTGCATAAAATAGAGCTAGATAAAACAATTTGTAAGCGTTATTGTTAAGGATGTAAATTGTTCAATAAAGGTTTTTCAGTTTGTTATGCATATATTAATATACTGTATGATGTTTGTAGAATATAGATAAATTACTGTACAGGCTTACGCAAAGAACAAGATACATTGCTGTCTATGATTAGTAATTGCTAGAAGTTTGTTTTTAGTTGTGTTAAACATTTTTTACTTGGATTATTTAAATTTTAGCTTAATCCGGGGTGTCCATAAAAATCTGTAGATAATATGCAGACAGTATAAGGGAATACGAGTACATTTCCGTTTAATGACAGAAAATTCTGAAGATGATTTTTCACATGTTTTATGAATTAGAACTAACTGAAATGAATTTTAAAATACCTGTAATATATATTGCCGACTCAAAGCAATAGTAAAATATATCAATAAATAATAGAAAATTAGTTGTCTGGCTTACTGGTATGAAAAATTGTATCTGCATCTAATGGAGCAGTAGGAAATGTTTATTTGAACACATCTGAGTTATATTAAACACAACTCTGTGTTTTAGAAGTGTTCAACGATATACGAATCTGTAAATCATAGCCAGCATAAAAATAAATCGACTATATTTCCAACTTTGGACGGAAATTGCTAAAATTAGATTTTTAATATGTTATGAATTTTCTAAATTGTTTCATTAGTTATTATTTTTTTTTGCTTCACTGTGAAGTTTCGTGACAATTTTCTGGAATTGTTAAAAGTAGTTTATAATTATCACTGTAAAGAATATGTAACGTTACTCCATAAACATTTTTTTTTTCAATTATTCTGCCTGCATTTTATTGGGTACCGATATAACTGATGTTGCGTTACACAGGGGCGTAGCTACAAATTTATTTTCGGGGCGGGGGGTGGGGGGTGAAGGGGAAAGTTCAAAATTTTTCCAACTTATATTTCAAAAATTTCACAATGTGAAACAAATTGCTCTATTTTCCAACTAAAATGATATGTTCAATGCGTCTTTAATAATAATAATAATACTTATACAAAAAAAAAAAAAAAAAAAAAAAAAAATTCTTTCCAAAGAAAAAGGCTGAAACTAAAAACAAAAAAATTATAATTATTGGTTCTTTTAATGAAAGTTTTTGTCTTCAATTGTGTAAGAGTCATAATCGTACTTCATACGAAAATAGCCTCATACTTTTAGATTTTTGAGAAAGGAACAAAGTTTTGTAAGAAATGTATTGGAGACACTGTTGATGGATAACAGTAGAGAAATTCAGGTCTGGTAGAAGTATGATATTTTCGTAGCACAGAGAAACATAATGAGAAATTGAGCCTGGCTGCTTTTTGTATTTCTTTTGAAAGTTTAACTATTCTGCTATTACAGAACTCAGAAAGGTAGTCGACAAAACAATAAAAATTTTTTTTTTTTTTTTTTTTTTTTTTTGTACTTAAAAAAAATCTATAATTTCCAATAAGTAATAATAATTTCCAATCTAGAATTTTAAAAATCTATAATTTCCCAACTCTAAGCTCAAATTTCCGAAGTTCACATATGTTGGGGGGGAACCCCCATAGAACCTCTTCACTGATGTGTAATATTACGCCAATTATATCAGGTCAAATTACACTATTATATAAGTTAAATTACTCCATAAAATTGGAGGTAGCATGTTGCCACTAATTTTATGGAGTAACGTTATATAATTTTTTTTTTACAATGATGCTTGGTACATGATTTCCCTCTCTCTTTTATTATTATTATTATTATTATTATTATTATTATTATTATTAAACCTTTTTCAGAAATCTTCGTTTTTCTATTCTTTTCTACTCTTTTCTTACTCTTTTTAAATAACTTTAAATTTCATTTTTTCTTTGGTGGTGCTTATTTTGAAATAACTATGATTAAAAATCTTCTAATTTTCTACTGCTAGATACCAAAATCTATGCTTGATACAAAATTTCTCTATTTTTTTTTTAATTATTATTCCACCTACATTGCCCCTTTTTATGAAATTTCCGTTTTTCTTTTCCTTGCTTTTCTCTTAACAAATATATTTAATCCTGAGCTCTTTTAATTTTTGAAATTTATCCGCCTTATCTGATACTTTGCTGTGATAATAACGGGCCAGCTTTACTTCAGTAGTTTTGAAAACGGCCCAGATTTACTTTACTTTGTTGCTTAGTTACGGAAAGTTACAAATGCATGAATCCGACTTTTAAGTAAGGCATCGAATAGACTACGTTTCTTTTCGTCTTAAAGTTTGATATGGTCAGGCGCTCTCTTTCATGTTTGTTGACTTCTGCGGAATTCTAGATGACATAGAACTTCACAGGCCGTCGTTGACGTGTCTCCACTTCTTTCTTTTGTTGAGATTCTCCTTTCTTTGCTTGATGACCACAGAACCATTGGAAAAGAAAGTGCAGGTATTAAGCAAGGGAAGGGGGGGGGCACTGACGGGTCTGCAACCCGCTCGCAATTTAAAGAAAATATAAAGTTTAATTCCAGTAGTATATGTGAAATTTACTTGAAGTAGTTTAGAAGAATCTAATGAAACCTACTAAGACGGAAACAAAAAATCGAAACGTATTCTGTATTAGACAGATTTATATCTGTGAAAGTGCATCATTTACCAGAAATCATAAAAGTTCCATTACCACCAGGTATCCGTTTACATATATTTCATTTACGCACGTTTTATTATATTTTACATAAATGTATATGAATGTGTATAAATAATAAAATGTATATAATTACTTTACATAATAACACATATCATGTTTTATTATATAAAACATGATATATGGAAATTCAAATTGCATATTTTTTTTTCTTTAGGCAAAAACACTAATAATATGTTTACTCTTGCTGTTTTTCCATTTCTTTTAATTTATTTTAATGGTTGGTACGTTACAGGCTTGTTATTCAGCTTGTTGCAACTTGCGCTATCATGTTTTTTTTGTTTTGTTTTTTTAATAACATTTCAAAATTTTACAGAATTTTTTTTTTTTAATGTTTATGTAACTTTTTGCTAAAAATCAGCTTTATTTTATTTTAAAAACCTTAGAAGTATAACTGCATATTATAAATCGCAAACACACAAAAAATGTCCTTATCAACAACAATTTATGATTAAAAAGTATTCAGAAAATGCTACCAAATTTGACAGTTAAAGCCAACTTTCGTGAAGTGATCGTCTTGGAAAAGTCATCATCAAGGTGTGATTAACAGCAATTCCAAACGTATCCTATTTATGAAAAATGAAAAACGTTATTCAATTCTTAAGAGTACTGCGAATGGCATTCATGTATACTTCAAAATGAGTCCGAAAATGTACGCAAGAGGGAGATAATTTTAAATATAATTTAAACGCACATATCTTATTTTCGGGTAACCAGATTTTAATCCGACCATACTTGTGTTTCTATTTGATGCTTTTTCTTTTCGTTGTGGACCAGGTTAACTTTCAATGATTCATGATCATATTGAGTTTTGATTTTTTCGAGTTTTGTTCAGACTCAACCAGTTTTTCAAAAATATTTTCAATTAAAAACTATATGTTTGAAAATTAATTAGATGTGTTCATTTTAATACATAAAAAGATACAATTGATGACATAACTATTGACTACTTTTCAATAATTCTATTAAAATATGAATTAATTCTTCTTTCATTCCTGGTTCGCGATCGATTCGATTCGTGTTGATGTGTGTCAGATTTCAAGTTGACTTGAAGCAGAAGTTTTGGTTCTGTTCTGGTACAATCCTACTTGCGCAGGACTCAAATGTAGACCTTACAAACAAACATTCTGTTATATTCTATTATTGTGCTCTATCTTTTATTCATTATAATTGCTTTTCAGTAATTTACTATATTGTCACTAATGTTAAGTCATTTTCTTAAATAATTGCATCTATGAATTTTGAAAATTATTATTTTATTTTTTTTTTTCGACTGAAAATTTCCATTCTTTTATAAATATTTTTATATTATTATTTATAACAGCAACATAAAAACTGCAAAAAAAAAAAAAAAAAAAAAAAAGGCTTAGAAAATCGACAGAAATGTATATTTTATTTAATTTTTATTTTGAATATGTGTATAATATTTATTTGCACCAGATTACGTGTTTCCAGAGATGATACAATGATGATTTTATGATAAATTTTCCATAGGCATAAAAATTTGAAAGTTAATGTGCTAATTCATTTTTTCATAGAGTGTCTCTGAAGTCTAGAATTTCTAAAAGCTTTAATAATTTTAAATACTAACTGAAAAAAGTTTTTTAAAAGGTATTTCGCACTTTTTTCTTTAAACGCATAATTTTATGCGGATATTTTTACATATTCTGTGATACAAAAGGAGGGGCAGCCACTATGAGAAATGTGGCAGATGCAATGTATTTGACGCCTGCTCTTATAGGGTCCGCACCTATAACGTGATCTAAATACCTTTGTTTATCTTTAATAATAAAAAAAATTCTTGCACTTTTTAAAATGGGGCCAGCACTGTACAAAAGTGTTCAAAAGTAGGTTATATGCTTAAGCTTGTTTAGAAAAGGAGGAAAATTTCCCACTCGATAACGAGAAACATTCGTGAACTAATTTTTAAATAAATAAATAAATAAAAGAAAGAAAGAAAGAAAGAAAGAAAAATAAATAGCAGACATCAGCTGTAAAAAATTTTTGCAAAAATTTGGAATCAAATAACGTTTTCAGTTTTCGATAAATGAATTGCATCTTATGAGATTAATTTATCATGGTAACGTGGTGACATTAACATTTCTCATTGCATCTTATGTGATTTATTTTTCATTTTACTTTTCTCTGTAAGAGCTTCTGAAAATTTGTTTCAAAATATCATCTTTTCGTATTTAAAACAAAAATATTCTTTGCATTTATCGAAATATAGAAATCTCTACTCAATTTCCCATTTTTTGAATAAGAGTGCTTGCCAAGTTCGTGTATCTAAGATTAAATTTGACTTCTTGAGTGTGTGAGAAAGTTCTCACTATGAAATGATACTGATTTGAGGTAGTTGAATAGAACGCTGATTAGTGTAACAAATACTTTCATCTATGTATCCAATTATTTTTAATTTGTATTAAATTAAATAAAAAAAATAATAATTGTAAATTTTAAAAACAAGAAATGGGAAAAAAATCCATTTTCTTTATTTGCATGTTCTTTTAAATTTAGGAATTTTTCAGTGTAATTTGAAATTTGAATAAGTTTAAAGAAACCGTCTATATTGCGCGCATTGAATTTCACTCAATTTCCTTAAAACAATTATGAATCCAATATTTTTGTGTGTGCTCTTTATGGATATAATTTTTTTAAATGAAATACGAAATATTAATTTTATTGAGAATACATTTTTATTGTTTGAACAATTCACGAGCACATATTGAAAGAAATTATAAAAATATTTTTACTCTGATTATAAGTGTATAAGATCCTCGATAAACTTCTATATGTATGTTTTTTTAAAATCGAACCTTCATAATTAATAGTTCAAGTTCTAGTTATCAGTTTTCCATTTTCTATTAGTTCTTGAGTTCCTTACTCTCTGTTTTGAATTGAAATTTTAAAGTATATAACAAGACATATAAAAATATATTTTTTATGAGCATACAATTTTATAAATCTACATTTTGGTAAGCAGATGAAGTTTTTATTTCATTATAAATGATGCTATTTATTTTATAAGAATATACCAACAATTAAATTGCATATATATGCAATTAGAGAAGCAAAAATCTGATATCCGCAGCAGATTTTCTAAAAAGGTTACAGCAAAGAGGGAAAATCCCCTACATGCGTTAATCATGCATTTTTTCATGACCTTTTGATGAAATTCGTATATTTCTGCGACCCTTTCACAAAATTCAAGTTTTTTTCGCGATACTTTGTCGAAATTCGCTTTTTTTTCTTCTTGTGAAGAAATTCAGGTTTTTTGTGATGTTTTGATGTAATTCGCGTTTTTTTCGCGATCCTTTGACGAAATTTGTGGGATTTTTTGCGATCCTTTAACGAAATTAGTTTTTTTTGCGATGCTTTGATGAAATTAGTTTCTTCTTTCGGGATTTTTTGACAAAATCCGCGTTCTTTCCCCTGATCCCTAGGCGAAATTGGTGAAATTTATATTTTTTCCGCGATTCCTTGACGAAATTTGCATTTACTTGCAATATTTTTGCTACATTCATATTTTTCCCCGATCCTTTGACCAAATTGACAATTTTTTCTGCGAACGATTGAAGAAATTGAGTTTTTGGTGACCGTTTGTCGAAATTGGCGATATTGTTGCGTTACATTTTTAATGTCAGAGTTTTGAGATCCGAAAGCCTTAAATTTTCGAAAAATTGGGAATAGAATCACCTCTATAATTAGACGGTGATAAGATTTTATTTTTTTTTTAAATAATTTTTCTTGTGTGTTCTTGAAAAAAAAAAAGGTTTAAACTGTATTTTGTTTCTTATAATGCAAAATTTATCAAAATATCACACATTCACAATTTTTTATATGTACAAATTTGTGACAAATTGAAAAAAAGAAATACTGCTTTTCTAATATTCCCCACTACCATGATTGCTTACTTTATACATATTTTTTGTAACATGTATCCTGCTCAGATTAATCTTCTGACCCTACATAGTTCAATATTAATGTTACACTTAATTTATATCCACGTTAAAAGAATTATGTGATTACAGTACACAATTTTGATGTAATTTGTATGTATTTTGTTGTACATGTGTATATATTAAGTAAATTATTTTTCACTTTGTATTCCTGAATTTTTTTCACACATAAACGTTATTACTTTTATGCGTTTCTTTCGCAGTTTAGCAACTGGAATTTTCAGATTAAGGCGACAGTGGACGTTCAAAATCATTTTCTACAGTTTTTGCTCAATCGTTTTGAAATTTAATACACATATAATTTGTGCAATAATTAAGAAAATTTCTTAATTTCATTAAAAAATATTAATATGCAAATGAGTAATTAATTAATAATATGCTAATTAGTGATACAGATTAAAAATGCTCCATGCGCATTAAATTTTGTTTCAGAAACTTCTATTTTTTTTTTTTTTTTTTTTTTTTTTTTTGTGATAACTTTATGATATTACATCAAAAATTGGTATACATTTTAAAATTATACTAAGTAATTTGGCAGAAAATAATTATAAACATATAATATTGTTCATTTCGGATAAAATTCAATGATAAAATATTACTTTTTTTTACACATATTAATAGCAAGTTTTGTAATAAAGTATATCAGCAGCAAATTAACAAGTATTATAAAAATTAGTATAAAATTAAGACGAATGGAGCATTTTGAACTTACTCAGTCTGCGAAAATTCTCATTTTGAGAAAACTGTATTTAAAGTTTTATTTTAAGTGCAGATTAACGATTGTTTATGTTAGAAAAACAGCTGTATCTCTGCAAAAAAATTATCAGATTTGAATTTTTTTTTTTATTTGAAAGTAGAAGATTGCCGGAACATTTTTTCGAAAAAACAAAAAATGATTTTTTTAATGTTTTTTGCGATTTTGAACGTCCACTGTCGCTTTAAGAAGCCACTTACTCCTTAAAAATCTCTGAAATCGACACCTATTCTAATATCCAAATAACATAATGTACTTACATCTAAACCAAAAACACCTTAATTTGATGGATAAAGACTTATGGAAATGAAAACATGCGTCATCTAATTTAGAAATATAATTTCCCCACTTTTTGTTTCCGAAAAAAGTTTTTATTACCAAATTAAAAAAAAAAAAAATTAGAAATAAAAAGGATGAAAAGTTTTATGTATAAAAAAATACATTCTTATGAAATAGTAATTTAATTTTAATTAATTTACGATTATGCGTTGAGAAATAAAATTTTAAATTCTAAAATAAGAAATTAAATAATGTTTATTTTTTTTCTTTCTAGTTGCCTTATCTTAAAAAAGTGACAAAAAAATATGTATTTTGGAAAAAAATTCGTTTGTTTGCACTTTTTACGAAGTGTAAAAAATCTGTACATTTTTGATAATCGAATTCGATGTCAAATTAATACGGAAATTTTTGGGAAAAACATGAAATACATTAAAAGAATAGGCGCAATTTTCAAGATGAACATTTTATGCTTATAAAAGAAAGTAAAGAAAAACTATTTTTAATTTCTAGTTATAAATGTTATAAATTGAGGATGAATAAAATATATAATGTGAACTTAAAAAAGCCCACAGTCTTACTTAAAAGGCGACTAAACTGATGAAAAAGTTTTTACAAGTTTAAAATATACATTTTATTTAAAACTTCTTAGTACTTTCAAGCTTTCCAAGCTCATCATCAGATAATATCTTAATAACTAAATGTTGTTTATTTATACAAATACTTCACTTTGTTTTGAAGATGAGAGAACCAATAATTACCAGAGTTGAAAGTAGAAGTAGCAGCAGCAAAGGAAGTATATATTATTATTAATTACAGTTCATTTATTTTATGACATCACTCTGTTCTCATACGTCACTTTTCATGGGTAGAAGAAAATATTTAACTGCCGTACTTTAAATTTTAATACGTAACTTTGCTCCAGTTTTCAGTATTTATTTTCAGGATATTGAAGCATAAACTGGGGATATTGTACGATAGGGCGTCGTTATATACTTGATTGTTTTTACACAGGTTTTCTATGGATTCTCTTATAGTGGATGCGTAATAATTGGATGTTGGGAAAATGATTTTTGCATGATCAAAATCTATTGTGATATTCTGATAGAAACTTAAACGAGAGTGAGTTGTGGGTTGACGACAAAATTTTATCTCTGCTTTATGTTCTTTTATTCTTTCTTTGATTTTTCTTTTGTGTCATTCCGTCAATCGTTTAAGTTTCAATCAGAATATCGCAATAGATTTTGATCATACAAAAATCATATTCCCAACATCCAGTTATTACGCATGCACTATAAGAGAATCTATAGAAATCCTGTGTAAAAACAATCAAGCATGTAACGACGCCCGATCGTACAACATCCCCAGTTTATGGTTCAATATCCTGAAAATAAATCTTGAAAACTTGAGAAAGTGACTATTAAAATTTAAAGTACGGCAGTTAAATATTTTTAGTTATATAAATAAAAAGTAATAAAATTGTTTTTATGTGTATGTATATAATATAAAATTATTTAAAATACCTTAAAAATCAAATTAGAATTCCAAAATGTTTTAGACCAAATTCAGACGATCATCGGAAGTGTTCATTTCATCGTCAGCGTAGAAATAAACTTTTATATTTTAATGTTTGCGCTTGTACTAAATCTTAAAATTAGTCTTTTTTTTCTGAAAATTTCGTCGCTATCCATTTTTTCTTGAATGTGCACAAAATGTTTCCTCTGAATGCTTTGAAATGTTCTATAGCTGTTTGCTATTATGCTTGAATTTTTAAAACTAAATACAGATCAAAAGTTAAAGGTAGTTAATTGCAGCAATATGAGCGAAAATTCTGAGAATTTCATAAAATTTAGAAAGATTTTTTTCTTACTTTTATATTCAGATATATAAAATTCGAGGCAGCGTTTTATTTGTATATATAAAGCAAACTTGAATAAAAATATTGGGGATTTTGAATTGATCTGGAATGCTTATGTTATATTTTGAAAAGTTCTTCTAACACTTAAAACATCCCGGAAAATTCCTTATTTTTCTTAAAAAAAAAAAAAAAAAATGTATTTAGTATTTCTTGTGTGATAAATATATACCATAATGCATATAGTGTGCCCTTGATTAGTATTTAAAGTGAAAAAAAAAAGTAAAATAAAAAAATGAGTTGTATGTTCCTTGTCGCCTTAAGTGATTAAATTAAAAAAAAAAAAAATCCGCGTAAATTTAATTTCAAATGGCATGTTTCACAAAGAAACAAAAGGGTAGAAAAGAGAACGTAAAAAAGCTATAACTGCTTATCAAAATGGCTTTCTCAAAAACGAGAAACTTTCTGACACATTATCTGGCTCATTTATAAACGCAGAGGCAAAACTGGAAAGACTAGCTATTGAAGCAATTTGGAATCGAAATGAGTTTACTATTTTTTGACAAATAAATTACTTATCGAGCTATAAGCGATTTTTGCCTAGTGATAAAAAGTCTTTACCATTTCTCGCGCTTCCGCGTCGGTAATTTGGTTTAAAAGCCGGCATTGAGAGAATTTTTAAGAAAGGTCTTTTGCTTTTAACAAAAAACGGAAAAGTCTTCCGGTTACACAGGTTCTGAATAAGAACACAGGGTAATTTCATGGTTTTCTGAACATAAATGAATTAAGAAATGTGTCAGAAAGTACCTTCCTTTTATGCGAGAGCAGTGTTCAGCTATACTGCAGAATGTTTCTCAGAGAAAAGAGGGTGTATCTAACAATTATAGTTGTTATAGGGGGCAAACAAAAGAATTGGGATATATTAGAGTCTATAGCAGAAATTTATTTGAAGTGCATTTTGATGGTGTTTTTTTCGGACAAATTCAACGAAATTTATGTAATGTTAAGCATTGCATGAAAGTACAGAGTATTTCGAAAAACTGAAGTTGGATAAATGTAAATTATAAAAGTAGTTGGGAAGTGTTTAATAATCTATACAACCGGCATGATTTATCTTTATCATTTTGGTCACATGTGCTACTGCAGGAATGAACCCCAGATGGAAAACCAGCAATAATATTTCTTTCTAACTATATATAGTTTCTAACATAGTTTCTTACTATATCGTAGTAAGAAACAATGTTAGTAACTATATCGTAGTTTCTGACTATAACATTTATTCGAACCATAACTGTCTATAACATTTTAAAATGGAAGCAAAATGATTAATTTTTTTTTTAACTTTATAAATTTTCAATATATATTTTTTTATGTATATATGAAGACGTGAGTTTCAAACCTCGCCCTGTCCAGATAATCTAATTTTGGGAAATCGCGTAAAACCCGTTGGTTTTCATTGTAAACCAATATTTTACAATGACAGACATACACGTTAAAACTAGGGTTTTTTTTCAGATTATAGTGTTTTTTTATGCAGGTTCACCTATAGAATAGATTGATAAAAAACACTCTATATTTTAAAGTTTGGATAAGGTGAGTTATGAAACTGCCGTCCTCGTATATAATTACATAATTCTTGAGTTACATTTTAAATGTTTTTCACAGATTTCTAGATAAATAAGGCCTTCGCGGCAACAATAAAATCTATACGTAGAAGGGGACATATATGCAAAATATCCAACTCTCGATGAGCGTAAAAATGTTCTAGCAATGTATATGTGTCCCCTCGACTGTGACATCAAAATGACGTATGGGGGCATATATACAGGGGTCGGATATACAACCCGCTCGCCAAAAGTAAAAGTCCTAGCATTGGATATCTGCCCCCTTGATATGTGTCCCTTTCTGCTGTGACGTTAAAATGACGTATGGAGGCATATATACAGGGGTCGGTTGTCCAACTCTCTCGCCAAAAGTAAAAGTCCTAGCATTGGATATCTGCCCCCTTGATAAGTGTCCTCTTTGCTATGACGTCAAAATGACGTATGGGGGCATATATACAGTGGTCGGATATACACCCTTCGACGAAAGGAAAATTCTGTAGGACTGGATATGTGTCCCCTTCAGCTGTGACGTCAAAATGACGTATGGGGGCATATATACAGGGGGTGGATATACAGGTCTTGAGAAAAATAAAATGCTCTGTATTGGATATGTGCCCCCTTCTGATATGGGGGCATATATACAGGGGTCGGATATACAATTCTCGAATAAAGTGAAATGGTGTAGCACTGGATATGTGTCCCCTGCTACTGTGACGTCAAAATGACGTATGGGGGCAGATATACAAGGGGTAGATAACAGGCACCTCGAAAATACATTCAGAACATACATTGTAAAGGGCAGTATTTTGCAAAATGTCGCAAAATACCACCATATTTGGCGAAATTCTTCCATTTGGCGCCAAGCAGGTGTTTTGGAATGATAATCTTGAGAGTAGATTTTCCCGCGAAAATATCGGAACTTTCGCCACTATTTCGCAAGATATAGCCACATTTGTCAATATTTTGCCAGCTTTGCCACTTCGTTTACTGCCAACTGTTCAACAAATTAATAACTGTGTCAACCTTCATTCCTATTCAAAGGCATTGACCTGTAGTGACCCCAAAATGACAGACTAATGGAATTTTCCAGAACATGTGAACTAGCGCAATGGACTTATTGTATCCCAAAACGATAGGATACAAAATTTAGTCAAAATCGTTCGAGCTGTTTTTAGATAAAATTCACACACACACACATACACATAGACACACAACAAATTTTTTGGTATTATAATATATGATGAATTTTATTTTGTTACATTTGTAGGTATAATTTAAATTACGCAGCTTTGATTTTTAATTGAGAATTGACAGGATACTAAATACCGATATTCCGGGTTAAAAGAACTGATTATTACACTATTAAATCCACTAATAAAATAATTCCGAAAATCAGTGGCAGGACAAGAAACATTTTTTTTATAAAAGATTTATTAAATATTGAAAAAGTATTTCTTGGGAGCTTTCTAAGGATAAAGAACTCTGTTCGGAATCGTGGGTAACTCGAAAGTGGTTATTGTGCATTTTTGTTCGTGATTATAGCATAATTTGGGCAGCGGTGGACCAGTTGGCAGGGAATCGAACTTGTAGACAAAAGATCGAGTGTTCGACGCTCGGCGCCAGCTAAAAATCCGCAATGTATACTAATGGCGCCCGATGCATGTATAATACGTCGTGGGTGCAAAGTTCTGAGAGTTCCTTATGAATTATACCTCTGGAGATGCTTAGTCAGGTGACGAGATCGTCACCTGATCGAGATTCTACATTACAACGTGAACTCGAGTAGCGTTGGCCGCCCTTCAGGTGCTACTAAACAAATGGACATCACTTCCGGGCTAGTTGCCTAGTGCCCACCGTAGGAAAATTAATAATAATAATTTTGTTGATTATGAAACATTTTTCGTTTTTTCAATACAATGTGGGTATATTTATAAGAATATTGGTATAAAAGATATTTACATGCAATTCGCACGTAAATAGCACCCGAATGTATTTTACACCATAATAATTCATTTAAGTGTGTCAAGAAATGCCTTGTTTTGTTAGTCACATTCGAGAAAATGTGACTTATAACAATGTGCATTTAAATGTCTCAAATGCAAACAACAATTTGATGCGCTGTAATAAACAAATAGAAAAGATTCATAGCTGAAAAGTTTAATAGCCTTTATTTGCACGTTAAAGACAAATATCATTCTTTTATTTTGAAAAGATGAAAATGGACAGATTATTTTGATGGATAACTTTATCCAAATACATATATTACAACAATACTAACTTTTAAATGTAAGCATTACCATTTAAATATGAGCTTTCTGCATCTTTTTGTATTTATTTATTAATAAGGCTTTTGACATTAGAGATATTTAAAACCGTTTTATAGCTATGGTGCGTGAAAATATTATTATAATAGACTTGAAATAAAAATTGTAACGCACGTTTTAGTGTCATGTCATGATGCCTGAGAACTTTATAAATTAAAACGATTATGAATATCAATTTTTTATTGCAATATATTTAAACAAATATATTTTATTATTTAAAAAGTATCGATTAATAGAACACAAAACTCTTGTTTAATAGAGAAATTTCGAAATAGAAAAATAACATGAATTATTAGTCTAGGCAATAGGGTATTTTACCTAGCAAAATTAATGGTAGTTCTGGAAATCGGCTTACTTTATGTTTTTTGGGTCGCTTAATCCGAATTTGTAACTTCCCACCAAAACTTCCCCCCGTAACTCCCCCCCCCCCCAAATTTGGTAAAAAGCCCCCCAAAAAGGTTTTTATTTAAAAAATCAATTTTTCTTATTTTTTTAGGAGAAAAGTATCTAGAAATTCAGAAAGTAGACAAAATTTGCACAAATTAGATATATGACATTACGACTTAGGATGAAGGGGAAGGGAGGATCTGCCTCGGAATATGCGCACGGTGCTGCGTGGACTAAGTTGCGCAATTCCACTTAACCACTCACACGTTTACATTCGCCCTCCCATCTCCCCTCCGAACTTTCCTTATAAGGTTTACTTTAAGTTTTTTGGGTTGATGAATTCGAATTTTTAACTTACCTCCAAAATCCCCCCAACCCCCCCCCCCCCAAAAAAAAAATAGTTGTTATTAACTGAAATTTCTTATTGTTTTAGGGGAAAAGCATTACGAAATTCAGAAACTAGACTAAATTTGCAACAAATAGGATATATGACATTATGACGTAGGATAAACGGGGAGAGAGGGGGCTGCCTCGGAACATTCCCCACGCGGTTTTCTCAAAAAGCACATTTTTTCAAAAAATCAATTTTTTTGGTGGGTTGACGGGTGAAATTTTGGTGGGAAGTTACAAATTCGGATTCAGCGACCCAAAAAACATAAAGTGAGTCGAAATCCAGAACTAGTATTAATTTTTCCAGGTAAAATCCCCTATTGCCTGGACTTCATAACTTAGTGCACATAGCACCGCAGTGCATGTTCAGAGACAGCCCTCCCCCTCCCCGTTCATCCTACGACATAATGTCATCTATCGTATTTGTTGAAAATTTTGTACAGTTTCTGAATTTCGTAATGCTTTTCCCCTAAAACAATAAGATATTTCAGTTAAAAACAACTATTTGGGGGGGGGGGGGTTCGGAGGGGAGATGGGAGGGCGAATGTAAACGTGTGAGTGGTTAAATGGAATTGCGCAACTTAGTTCACGCAGCACCGCCGCATGTTCCAAGGCAGATCCCTCCTTCTCCTTCATCCTAAGTCATAATGTCATATATCTAATTTGTTGCAAATTTTGTCTACTTTCTGAATTTCTAGATACTTTTTCCCTAAAAGAATAAAAAAATTGATTTTTTTAATAAAAACCTTTTTGGGGGGCATTTTACCAAAATTCGGGGGTGTTGCCGGGGGAAATTTTGGTGGGAAGTTAAAAATTCCGATTTAGTGACCCAAAAAACATCTAGTAAGCCTTTTTCCAGAACTACCATGAATTTTGCTAGGTAGAGTCCCTATACGGTCGCTATTGCCTGGACTATATAGAACATAAAAGTTTCTACAATGTTTCGCTTCTGTTTAAATATTTATTAGAGAATTGCTTTTTTGTTTCAAGAACATTCCTCTAGATGGCAGCACTACACAATTCTCGTTGTTGTTTTACTGGAACAGAGACTCAGCACAGTTAGCGTTCCTCCACCCACACAGCACACTTGGTTACAGCAATGTCTCGGAGACATCGCAACGTCCCTTTATTGTCACGTCTCAGTGCGATGTAACTAGAGCGTCTCCGAGATGACAAGAAAGACTGTCGCTGAGATCGTCCCTTGCGACATAATGGAGACACAAGCTGCCGTTTTCGCCCATGCGCAAATACCTCCAAGTTACTGGCGCATGCGTGAACTTAATGGCGTCAAAGATAATTTGTAGAGAAGTATGTGCGCGTGCCATGTGATTGCTCCGTGTTTAGATTTGATTGTGTATTGTTTTTACTATTTCTAAAGTGGTGCTTGGATCATTTTAGACAACATCCTGTCTCTCAAAGCTCCAAAGTGGTGCTTCTTCAGTTTGGAAATTTTTAATTAACTATCTGGAAAAAGTATAGTGTTTTGTTGTTTGTTTGTGTTTATGTGTGTGTGTAGATAATAAAATTATAAGAGCCTCCTGACATTTATATTTTTACAATAAAGCTTATGAATATATTATCTATCTGTGTCATAAATACAGATTTTTTTTTTTTTTTTTTTTTTTTTTTTTTTTTTTTTTTAATGAAGGGCAATTATAAGAATACACTTAGAATAAAAACTAATACATCATTTCGTCTCATACTATTATATAAATAGTATTGCTGATAAAACATGTATTGTAATTTTTTTTCTGTTATTTGATTGAATTGATATAATAGAAATATTTATCCAACAATACTTATTAAAGTTTATCATTTACTGCTTTAAAAGTATATATTTGATTTTTTTTTTTTTTTTTGACTAAAGGATAAATTTTTAGAGGGGGGGGGGGGGGAGTATATATAGCTTAATAAGTTCTCTAAAAAATACTAAAGAAATTATAATGTGTACATTTCGATTGCAAAAATAAGCTTGCAAATATTGTAATCTATAAAAATTAGCATTTTATGGAGATCTACTTTTAAATGATTAACAATTGATCTTCATCAAGTATAAAATGCTTGCATTCATAAAGATGAGTTTTTTAATTAAGTTTGAATCAATACAATTCATAGAGTGAAATAATGAAATATATATATACAAGCAACTCAAGAGCAATTGATTGAAAAAAAAAGTTGTTTTACAGTTTGTTTAAAATGGTTGAGAAAAAAATGTAAACAAGCTTAGAATAAACACTAATACATCTCTTCGTCTTATACTATTATATAAATAGTATTGTATGAGTTTTCTTTTTGCTGTTATTTGGTTGAATTGATATAACAGAAATATTTATTAAACAATAGTTATTAAAGTTTATCATTTGCTGCTTTAAAAGTATATATTTGATTTTTTTTTTTTTTTTTTTAAGCTAAAGGATATACAGTAGAAGATTTTTATAACGCAATTCTATATAATGCAATTCTCCATATAACGCACAACTTCTGAGATGTAAACAATGATTTTTGCAGTTAAAAAGTACCTGGATTTTCACATTATAAAATATTGCTAGAGGACTAAATTTGATACATTACTTCAACTTTATCTTCTAATTTAAGACCTGTATATTGAAAAAATGCTATTATTACAGTAAACATTTTTGAAAAAATCTAATATAAGGGATGGTTGTGTTGGATCATGTTTATAAAGTAAATTTAACAATGTCTGACCTATATTATGCAAAAATTTATAATTTGGAAAAATCTTGGTAACAAGGAATGCAGTATAAAGATATTCTGATGTGTTTTGATATGTTTCAGACATATCTGGCCATGTTTACAAGGTGAATTTAATGATGTGATCCATATAATGCAAAATTCTATGTAACGCACAACCTTGCGTTTTTAGGTTTGCGTTATAAAGATCTTCTACTGTATTTAAATTTTTATTTGTTTATTTTTTGAAAATCTACCCCTATACAGATTAAAGAAAACACACAATGCAAAAAAGCTGACTGAAATTACTACATAATTTGAGAGTACATCATATTGAAACTTATTTAGTTTAGTATTGTTGTTTATGTGTGGATGGGATAATAGAATTATAAGTGTCTCCAGACATTTATATTTTTGCAATAAAGTTTACATTTTTTCCCCTGTATCTGGGCCAAAAATATTGAATTTTTTTGTTTTTATGAAGAGTAATTATCAAATTTCTTATTAAATGTAATTAAATACGAGGGTTGGGGGGGGGGGGGTGTATGGCTTTCACAGAACTCTATTTTTTGAATCGGTAAACTGCTATTTGCTAGGATAATAAAATTGTATTAGTCATTGATATTTTTGCATAATAAGTAGTACTTATGAAAATATTGTGATTATATACATATGTCAGGCTTTATTTATCATTTAAAAAGTCTGTGTATAAAATAAGCAGGAATATTTTAATTTCAACCTACTGGTATTAATAAGGTTTGTTTTTGTTTATATTCAAAAGCTTATGTTTAATTTATGAAAAAATAAATTACAAAAAAATATATATATTAAAAGTTACAAAATATTTAGCATCTGCATGAGGAATAATAAATGAATAATTATTTGCTAGAAACATATTGTTTTTTCTATCTGATAAATTTCTTTAATTCTAATACAGCGTTTCTTTAATTCGTTGATTTATAATTACTGAAGATAATTGTTAAACTTTGCAAATTCGAAGTAGATAAAAAAAAAAAAATCCATTGTAATTAACATCAGGTTATTTGTAAATAATTGCAATAAAAATAGTTATTACAAATAATTAAATTATTATTATAATATCTATATTAGAGTATGTAAAACTTCTGTATATATGCAAAAAGATTTATCAATATCATGTTTATGACTGAGCTAAACAAATTTTGAAACTTATTTAGCTGAATTATTTTAATCTGTAGATATGTGGAGTTTTATCATTAATCAAGTATTTGTTTATTTTTAACATAATATCATAGTACAACAAACGCAAACTTTAACCCTTTTCACTTCAAAGACTCTGTTGGAAAAAAAAAAGGGGGAGGGGCAATATATTGCTTAATAAGTTTCCTTAATAATACTTAAGAAATTAATGTGTAAATTTGAATTATAAAAATAAGCTTGCAAATATTGTAACATATAAAAATTAGTATTTTATGGCGATCTACTTTTAATGATGTTTAATAATGTATCTCCATCAGATATAAAATGCTTGCATTCATAAATATTATTCTTTTAAATAATTAAGTTTGAATCAATGCAATTCATAGATTGAAATAGTGAAATATGTATGATGTAAAACAAGCAGCTCGGGAGCATTTGATAGAAAAAAAAATTCTGTTTAAAATTGATGAGCAGAATTGTAAACAAACATAGAATAAACACAAAACACCTCTTCATTTGATGCTATTATTTAATAGTATTGCTCATCATAAATCATGTATTATATAAGTTTTCTTTTCTTTTTTTCTGTTTGGTTGAATTGATATAATAGAAATATTTATTCAACAATAGTTATTAAAGTTTATCATTTGCTGCTTTAAAAAAAATTTCAATTTTTTTACCTAAAGATTATATTTAAATAAAATCATAAAACGAAATGCAATATTTCACCTTGATTCAGTCACAAAATAACAATATGAACTTTAAAATGCTCACTGTTTTACTTAAAAGGCAGCAAAAAAAAATAAATAAAGAATAAATAAATAATAATAATAATAACAATATAGATGTTACAATTTAACAAATTACAAATGTACAGATTTTACAAATTTAAAATAAATTATACATTTTTTAACTTGTAACATGCATATTATTATTATTTTTGTTAGCCATTTAAGTAAAACAGTGAACTTTGTAAAGTTTATATTGTATATTTTTTTATATATTTAAATTTTTACCTGTTTATATTTTGTAAATCTGCACCTATAGAGAATAAGGAAAACTCATACTACAAAAAAAAGCTCGATGAAATTCTGCATAATCTGAGAGACATCATACTGAAACTTATTTCTGTGTGGAGGAGATAACAGAATTATAAGTGTCTCCAGACATTTATTACAAGGGAATTTATATTTTTTGTAAACAAACATAGAATAAACACCAATTCGTTTCATACTACTGTATGAATATATATCATATTATTAATATAATATATTATACAAAAGTATAGCTCATCATAGAGGTTTCTTAAGAAAGTTATCACAATCATAATACAATAAAATAATTGAATTTCTGTGCAAGAATAAGTGGATTTCGTTGCAAGATTTTATTAAATACAAGAAAATTTAAAAATCAGCTAAAAAATATTTAACATTTACTTGGGCTAGCTTCAGTTAAGTGCAGCCCTAAAGGAAAAACAACAACAACAACTGTAGAGCAAAATACAGCAACAAAAGGGTGATGGAGGGGGGGGGGGGTGAGCCTGCATGTCAGTAGACCAATTTTCACCACTATTTCTGTTTAGTGATCTCCTCCTTGTTTAATGAAAGAAATTCTGTTATTAAATAAGGTATGTTAGGAGAAAGAAAGGCAGTATCACATCCAGATTGCTATTCAGGAATAGTGGCAGTAATTAGCATGTGAGTTTGCCAATATTGTGTACCATCATTGTCTGAGAGTAAGGGAGGAGTAGACTCAAACTGTATGTATTAGAAAAGATTCGGGAAACATTTAGTAGCATATTACCTATACAGTATTTTTTTAAAACTGATCAGGGTTTGTTGATATATATCTTGATGTATTTTGATGTATATTTATTTTTAAAATATCAAGATTTTTGGTATTTTCGTAAACTTGATGTTTATTTTCAAAATATCAAGATATTTGATGTTTTGTATATTTGATATTTATTTTCAAAATATCACTGAGCAAGATAATTTTGACATTTTCAATTAAAAGAAGTGTAAATGAAATTTTCAATTGTTATTAACTGTATCATTCTGCAGATAAAAAACTTTGTTTCTGGCTCTGGCAGTGGCTTTTTTATCCAAAGGAAACAAATATTTTCCCCAAGTTTTATGTTTGAAGCTTTTATTTTTAAATGTAGAACTAATAATTAGGCGAGATAATTAATTCAAAACAGCCATTGAAAGATATACTGTCTAATTTAGATAATCAATTATATAGCTTCATTAGAAAATAATCTTTTCCTATATTGGTTCAGTTTAGTATAAACTATAGGTAATACATGTTAGGAAATAAAAAATAAGACAAGCTTACATTTATATTAAAATTCTTTAATTTAAAAACTATTTTGTTTTCAAAATTTCTGATTTCTTGATATTTGACACTGAATACTATAATATATATATATATATATTAATAACTGCATAAATAAAATTATATATGTTTTCAGTTAGGTAATCTTCAATTTTGTTCTAAGTAGAAAAAAGAAAGAAGGAAAAGAAAAGCAATGCATTTTTAGAATATTGTTTAAGTAAATTTTCATGTTAAGTGCAATATGTTTTAGTTTCTAATTTATATTATGCTTGAAAATATTTATTGTCAGCTAACTATTACATAATTTGTCATTTAACTATTAAATAATTTATCAGCAAACTAGTTAACTATTTTGAAAATATCGGATATTTTTGATATTTTCGAAAATACCATGATATTTACGAACCCTGGAACTGATCATATCAATTATAAATTTTACTTTTTGAACACTATTCTAATAATTTAAGTACTACTCAGAATACTGATGATAAAAGCCCATGAAAACTGATTTTCAGAATAGACAAAGATTTAGGATGGTAGAGTCTTGCAATTAAATACGATAGTAAAGCCACTTAGACTGTGGATTATATTTAGAAAGAATATGGTACTGCATTAAGTACTTTTTCAGCAAATATTCAGCCTTAGATCACATTTTTCTGGATGCCTCAGATTTTATAGAAATTGCACAAACTTCCAATACCATAAAAAATATTGTATTTCTGTAAATGCAAGAAAATTTAGGAATTGGAGAAAAAAAAATTGACATTTACTTGAGCTAGCTTGAGTTAAATGAGGTCCTGAATGGTTAAAACCAAGTATATTTTTTTACGTAAAGTACAGCAACTAAAGTGTCATAGGGCAAGGGTTGTGAGTCTTGATGCCAGTAGTTCGATTGTTACCACTATTTCTGTACAATAATCTTTGTCATAAATTCTGTTTTTAAAAAGAAAAAGATTGTTATTCGGAAGCAGTGGTGACAATTGGTGTTTGAGTTTGCCAATATCGTGTGTCACCACATTTAGAAGGCCTCTAATTCAACTGAATTGTTATCCTGGGCTCACACATATGGATGATCTGCCTGAATACCATAACCCATACTCTTTGTCTGATACTTTTATATAATTATACGTAATAAATTTCTTCATGAATTATTTAGTAGCGATGTAATCTACTTATACAATATTTTTTTTAAAGTGACTATTAAAAATTTTAGTATTCAAACACAATTCCAATAATTTGAATACCTGGAATATAAAGTGGTACAAGTCCATAAAAACTGATTTTTAGAAATTTAGAGTAGGATAAAATATTTGCGATAAAGTAGAGGAAAAATACAGTACGCCATTAAGAAGCTACTCCGTCCGGTGAAAACACCCGTTCGCTAATGTTAATCCAATGAAAGAAATTTTGTAAGATATCTCGTCTGAATTTCAGAATTTTTTTTTTTTTTTTTTTTTTTTTTTTTTTTTTTTTTTTTTTGCATTGGAAAGCTCTACATCTGCCTTGTCTTACTTTTTTTATTTTATTTTCAGGTATTTTTAATCGGGACACTTTCACTTTCGAAACCGGTTTCGAAAGGACAAGCATACTCATAAAAGAAATTTTTGAACAAAATCGAAAAAGTAAAAAACGGCCTTTGTACAAACCGACCTCAACTATCCAATGCAAAAAAAAAAAAAAAAAAAAAAAAATCATTTAAAAATATTGAAATGCAAACAAGATATCGTTAAAAATTTCTTCCATAGGATTAGAATTAGCAAGTGGGTCTTTTCGCGCGACTGAAGTAGTCCCACAAGCATTTTTTTAAGAGTTCTATAACGTGTATTATGCATGCTAAAAAATCATGTATACTAAATTTGCATTTCTATTTTATTAGAGGATACAAGAAGATTTAAGATTCGAAAAGAAAATTTTTGATGTACTACATAAATGTCACTAGTACTATATTTCTATTATTTTCTAATTCAAAATATCCTGAATGAAAAATAATAGAAATATGAAATTGAGTTATTCTGTGATGCATTTGAAGGGCACACTGGGGCAGCCACAGATTAGGACCCCACTTGTAAGTGGGGACGTGAACGATAATTTGTTTTAATTAAAGCAAAATAATAGTAACAGAAATGTCATAGGGTGAACCTGCATGTCAGCAGGCCAATTATCACCAGTGTTTCCGAATAGTAATATTTGCCTTATTTAATGACAGAAATTTATCAAATTAGGTGAATATTGCTATTCAGATGTAGTGGAGACAATTGGCATCTAGGTTTTCTTACTATAGTCCACTCATTACAGAACAGTACTAGCAGAGAAAGATCGCATAGTTGTCACAATGTGATATCTCATAGATGTGTTGTGCGATGCACTGAAGACGTTGCAACGCAACGTCACATAGATGTCACAATGAGCTATCTCGTAGATGCTACAGTGCGACGTCGCATAGATGTTGCAGTGCGATGTACTATAGACGTTACAACGCGACGTCGCTGGTCACGGACATTTTGCGGTTGCCAGAACATCTGTGAGACGATCAGTGCGACATCGCAATGTCGCAGTGCGACGCACCTGCGACGTTTCAGAGATGTAAGTGTGCTGTGTGGGCATGACTCATAGCAGTGAGCAGCAAAATGCTGCTGTATTAAAAATCCACTTACATTCCAAAATAATAATAATAATACATTAAAAACTGCAACAAACTGATATTTAATGCATAATTCTAAGTTGTTTCTACATTTGTGTTTGTAAATAGTCTCAAGAATATACATCTGTTTTGTATATTGTGAAGTGTTATAAGTATTGTGTGAAGCATATTATTCTAGTGTATCTTTTTTCAAATAAAGGTTTTCGTTAATTCTAAGAAGAATATATTTCTACTGAATAATACATCAAAACATAAATGTAAAACTTTTAACTTTTTTTATTATTTACTATTTAGGAATTTCTTATTCATGCCTTCATGTGGAATAACATTCCAACAATATCTTACTTGAATAGCCATACATATATTTTTTAATATTACATTTTGGAAATTTACTGTACGAACTCTTTTTGTATGTGTTTTGATACACGAAATTAAGCAGAATTAGATTATTATAATATCGTTTGAACATTTCTCATGTTTGGTATAAAAATTTCAAAATATAAAATATTTTTCAAAAATATTTGTTTCTGAGTCAAGTATATAGTTTTTAATACACGTAATTATGCAGATATTGTTTTAAATTTAATAATTTATGAACCAATAACCGTGAAAAATTGAAAGATTCACCAAAAAAATCTTTAAAAATAGACATTTAAAAAAACACTCATATTAGTGTACTAAAAATTGGAATATAACCTTTTAATCAAATAACTGTACTCCATCGTAAAAATCATAAAAGCGCTGATAAATGTTTTTGCAGTATTTTAATTTCGGAAGATCCAATACGCCGTGAAAATAATTTAAGCATACACTTACATAATGAATTAAGATAGTGTTTGTTAACGAAATGAGGGGGGGGGGGGTCGTCACCAGCAGGTCAATAGACATGCAAGAAGGAGAGTCAACAGCTGGGTCGACAGTTTGGCCTCTAATTTCAATTTAAAAACTTCGAATTCACATCAGAAATTCTGAAAGAAGAATTTTACTGTAAGTAATCAAGAAACGTCTGTTATTAAATAAAGAAAACAATACTTTACAGAATTTCTGGCGTGAATGTAAAATTTCAGAATTTAAAAAAGGCCAAATCTGGCAACCCTGGTCAACAGCAGAGTGCGTAATCCAAATTTACCTCGTATGAGACTGAGTTATTACAGTATCGCCAATAGATTCGCCAACCAGATTACAATTTGGCGGAATACATTTTTCTGAGAGAGAGAGATTTGTGTTGAATACTTTGGCGGGTGTATTGCCTCAGCCTTGAATTGATTTAAAGAAAACTTTGGGAATTTAGAACTTTAAGCCTTGACTAAAGCATATGGGGGTAGTGAAAAATGCTCGCTTGCACCGACAACTGTATATTTCTCATTAGGTCAGTCACATTACACAAGAACGAAAAGAGTTTATGGGTCAAGTTTGTTGCAGTTTAAGGTATGTACCTATCTTCGGGCACTTTTTTTTGAAAAATGAGAAATTTTTATCAAATACATGTGGTTTTAGTTAAAACAGGGGATAAAACTATGAATTCATATAAATTTTTAATGGGATTTTAATTAACTTTTCAAAATTTAGCAATATTTAGTCAAATTTTTGTAAAGAATTACGTTTTAATTAATTTTTTTTTCAACTACATTTCAGCAGTGAAATTACGCTTGAAATTATTCAAGCGTAATTTCACTGCTGAAATGTAGTTGAAAAAAAAATTAATTAAAATTGTATATTCACCGATGCTGGGTTTATTTGCGTCTCATGTTACACCACTAGAATGTGTGCTCATGAAGACTTCTCTATCTTGTGCTGCAGTAGCAGCCTTACCGACTTATATAAGTGAGAAATGCCAAGCTGGACATCGACCTTTTGGTTTAGTGGTAGAGCACTGGAGATCTATTCCAGGGACCCGGGTTCGATTCCCGGCTTGGACATTTTTCACTAAGTTGGTTTATGCTTTGTAGCAATGTGATAATTCACATCATTAATATTCAAGAATTACGTTTATGCAAAATTTTCAATACCGAAATCTATCCAATATATTTCACTTTTTTTCCAACAGTATAATAGCAAACCTTCATTACCTGTGTTATGAAGCAAACGATTTGCAATACCATTAAAATTTACTAACATACACTAAATTTTGGGTACTTCTTAGTTATCCCGTCGGCCAAATTACTGTCGCCAAATTGTAAGATTAAATGCCAATAATGGTTGGCATTAATTAATTAATTGTAAGATTAAATGCCAATACTGGCCAATAAAACCATTATTTTGACGTTTTATTTATATTTTATTAATGTTTTACTAATTTATTTGTTCTTTCGTTATCTATCTATATTATAAAGGACAAACATATCTGTGCGTAACACATACGTCATTTTGCGAATGGCAACACTTTCAAATTTGAAATAAAATTTTGGTTTTGCAATTTTCTCTACTGCAAATTTTTAAACTTCTAAACATCGCACATTTAAAATTTTTGCACCATCGTATAAGGAAAAAAATGCTCTTTTAAATACAATTTGTTTGAAAGCTGTATCTCAATTTATTTTTGAGATATTAATTTTTTTTGTAGTTTTTAATACCAGTTTTCTTATCGTGGCAACAAAAGTACCTCATTTTTATTGAGTCATTGAAAGAAAACGGAAAATAGACAAAAATATGAGATACTGTATCTTTTTGTTGCCATTTTCTCATAAAACCTCAAAAAAAAAGTTGAAATTAAAATTATGGGCTATGTTAAGAATATTGTCTGTTATTCCGTGATAATGACGTCATATGCACACTTTTCTATAGACGAAGTTTAACAATGGATTGTAAAAGTGGATTGCTTTAGCGGATGCAAATGACGTCATTTTATAAAAAAGCGTGCATTTTAATTCTTAAACCTGAATTATGTTTTGTAGAAGTGCGTCATTTTCACAGACCAACTGCTTTGAAATTCTTCACAGGTGAAAATGCTTCACTTTTAAAAATAATGTAATCGAAATCACACATTAATAAAACGCAATGTTTTACAAAAATTTAGAATTTCTTTATAAAAGAGAGGTGACATGCAAATAATAGAGATTTATATTACAGAAATTGATGATTCTCGCCGGATGTATTTGCTTCGCCGAATTAGACAAGCAAACAAATAATTCGTGGTTTAAAATAATATCGTGTTCCTGAAGTTTTCGTCGAGAATACTCTCAAATAATAAAATTTTAATGCTATTCTTTACGACATTATACTATAATTTTTTCAAAATAACGTAATTTTCTTAATTTATTTTTTCTAATTTTATATAATCCATATATTTAAAACAAAAATATGTTTTTTAGTCATCTGCCCTGATCTTTCTGCTGAACCAGTTTTACTAATATTTTTTTCTTTTAACTGAAAGCTCTTCCTTTGTAGATGTGATCGCACTATCTGTTTTTTTTTTTTTTTTAATATACCCACTTTTATATTTTAATTTTAAAAGCATTTTATAAAATTTCTTCAAAATAATGAAAATTAGATAGCTTTCATTATTGCAGACAAGAGAGAAATAATAAGGTATTTTTAACCTTATTCATGCTATTTTCTGATAAAAATTCAAAATTGTTGATAAAAATTGTTGTATAGGGTTTGGTGGCGCAAAATCCCATTAGGAGCAGAATATTATATTAGGGGCATAATAACAGAAAATGACATACTGCTTTCGAAAACAGGCATATTTCCTCATAAATTTTCTATATTGTTTTTCCTTTAGCATGTGCACTGATGCTAAGTTTCAGACACTAGGCGAAATGCTTATTTAAGGGAAAATGAAGTCACATTTAAAAGAAAACGATCATTTTCATAGATAAAACTAAACATTTTAACACAAATGCGTCTAAACAATGAATTATGGAAATTTTTACTCTCCAGAATTGAGATTAGAATCTCAAGTAAAGAGTGCGCCTGTTCACATAAAAGATGTTGCCAACAATTGTGACTTCAAGTTTTGAGTTAAAATGATTTTTAAATGATCAAGCAAAATACAATTTTTTTAAAAATGATGAATATGGATATGAGAAGTGCGTATGCAAATTTTGAGAAGGTGAATATTGCTGTGTTCATTCCGGAAATTTAAGCTTAAGAGCCTCAATTGATAACCACATCCTAATAACTGATCTTTATTATATTTTACAGATTAAGTATCTATATTATAAAGAACAAACGTATCTGTGCGTAACGCTGACATCATTTTGCGAATGGCAACACTTCACGATCAAATTTCGGTCTTGGAATTTTCGCTACTGCAATTTTTTAACCTTCTGGCCATCGTACATTTTCAATTTCCGTTGCATAGTGAAAAAAAATTACTTTCAAATGCAATTAGTTTAAAAACTTTATTCATTGACTGATATATTATATTTTCTAAATTAATTTTTAAGCATGATTTTTTTTTTTTTTTTAGTTTATCTTATCACGTGCCGGTTTCAATACATAATAATAATAAACATTTTGCACATAAAGCAACAAACATTTTTCAGCATTTGTTTCTGACTATTTTTGCATAACGAAATTAATACTTCCTTTATAAACAAATAAAATAATAGTATTAAAAAACCATCAATCTAACATATTTGTGAAAGACAGATTAACAAAATTAATACTTCTTTTATAAACAAATAAAAGAATAATATTGAAAAAACACAAATCTAACATATTTGTGATCGTACAATTTAAATTTTTAGATCACCAAATAGGATTTTTTTTTTTTTTTTTAATGGGATTTGTTTGCAAAGTTTATCTCAATTTATTGATTGTCTATGGTTTTAAAAACAATTTTAAAGCATGAAATATTTTTAAATTTATCTATATCGTGAGGAGCTCGATTACGAAAGATTAATCCGTTTGCCCTTAAAACAACATAAAGCGTTCATCATTTTCTTACGGCTAATATCCATTAAAAAATCTTCCCTATGAATAAATAAATAAAATAATATAAATAAAACACAAATTTTCCAGACATGTATAAGCTCTGAAATTATCAGAATATAAAAGGATGCCATAAGTAGCAAAATCTTGGCAAATAACTCTTAGCATGCGGTAATAAGAAAACGTTCGCTTTTGATAATTTTCAAGAATTTATTTCATTGTATAATTCGTATTTTCCATATGAAAAATGCTTTTTTAATGTAAGTGGCAAATCTAAAAAATTATTGCATATAAAAAAAAAAATTAGTTTTAAATTTACAAAAACTGTTTTCACCTATAATCTTTAGCCCGGGTACGATCTCCTAGTATATATAAAAGCCGTTCTCTGTGTGTATGTCCTTTATACAAATCTTTAATTTTTGACCGATTTGCACGAAACTCGATGTACATACGTTTTAGAACGTGGAAAAGATCACTGTCTACTTTACAAAATTATCAGACCACTATTTATCCCTTTTTTCTACCACTTCCATAATTTAACATTATAGAAATATCTCTTTTTAAATCATTTTTAATTCAAGCGTTTCTTTCCTGTTGCCAAACTCTAAAAAATGACACAATATAATGTGAAAAAATAAGGATAACGTGTGTATTTTGTTTCTATTTGCCAATAAAAATTCAGATTTTCTTGCTATATTTTTGCGTGTTTGATATTGACGTCATTCTAAACAGAAAATTTACATTTTTTTGTATATAAAATAAAAACTTTAACTATAAGATCGGGAAAATAACGTAGCACCTCAAATTGAATGTTTTTTTAAAAATTAAAACATCTATTTTAATACAAACAGTCAAATTTCATGAAAACAATTTAACAAAAAGGAAAAAAAAGCTAAATATGACGTCACATTCTATCAAATCTTTTCAACGCGTAATCAAACTCATTGTAAACATATGGCTCCTATATTTTGATTACTACTTCGATTGTATACTACAGCCATATCTTATAGCCATACGTTATCGCTAAGTGTTGTATTGGTTTAGATTCAGTGATAACATTTTCTGTGATTTATAGCAAAAAGAGAGCGGTTATTTACATTTTCAAAAAAAATCTTGACAGATGTCTTGATTTAAAATTTATGGACAATGACATCATTTCATCTAATCATTGTAGATTTAATTTCAATAAAATTTCAAATTGTCCAAGTAAAATTTTAGTAACTACTACATCATTTGTATGTATTTTTTTACATTTTCCCCCGTATTGTGACGATATTGTATACTTTTATTACGCTCGCCAAAGAAAACATATATTTTAATTTTAAAAGTTAAAAAAATTACCACAATGTGTCAAAAGAACATCCCTTTTCTAACTTTAAATTTCGCAAGTTCCAAAATTAAAACTAAAAATGTGAGTTTTTTCATAAACTTCAAGTTAAGGCTGTTCATAAAGTTAAGGCTGTTCTCAAATCCAAAGGAGCTATTTTCTGACATATTTTTTAATTAATTTTTGTTCGGATACGCATGAAATTGACAGGAGTTCTTATTTATAAACTATGTAATCGAAAGATAGTTTCCATTTGTTGGTAAAGGTACAAGATCTTTCAGTTGGTGTTTTGAACTGAATTTCTGACGCAACAGTGCAATAAAGGAAAAACCGGCCGTCACGCAAACACAATTGCTCATAACTCGATAAGTAATTTATTTATGAAAAAAGGAAAAAGTCATTTCAATTCCAAATCGCTTTAATAGTCAGGCCTACAAATTTTAAGCGTTTACGTTTAATGAGTCAGAAAATGTGTCAGAAAGTTTCGCGTTGTTGAGCAGGGAACTGGAGAAGCACCTTAAGCATTTGCAGGTTAGTATTTTGTAATCAAGTTGCATGCCAGATAGTCGCTTAAAACATAAGTCATTCTATATTGTTTTAAACAATGGTGCATGCCATAATAGGTGTCAGGCGCACTCATTAAAATAAGAATACCCTAGCGCACAGTCCCATTATCGAAGATAAACCCGTCAATATACTTAGAGATAAAAATAGTTCTGCATTTTTCATTCAGCTAATAAGACTAATCCTTCATAATTGGGTTCACATGATTATATAACTTTCCCCTATAATTCTATGACTAAGCAACGGAAAACAATATGCTACGCACTAAAATCTTCCCTAAAAAACTAATAGTGCAAGTCGCATGGAAATCCGTTCTGAAGAATTCAAGTTATATGCTCCCGGAACGAAATTCCCATTTGAATTTTACATACTTATCAGGTTATTTTGAGTAGTTTGATTTGATATCTGTTAAATTCGTGTTTTATTTTATTTTATTTTTGGCATTTTAATGTCGTTTTCCAATTTAGTTATTGAATATTACGCGAAAGCAAACAAATTCTGAATTATTTACAATGTTTTTGAACAATTGAGTTAATCTTTTGTATTTGGGTTGCAAGCATATTTAAAATATATGGATGCTTAAAAATTATTTTAAATCCCATAAAAAATTCATAAATTGAGATAAACAATACAAACAAATATCACTGAAAGTACTTTTGTTTTCTATAATACGTTGGAACAATTGAATGTACAATGTTTAGACGTTAAACTGCAATGAAAGGGAAATTTGTTGTGTTAGGTTGTTGCCACCTAAAATATGATACCAGCGTTACTCATAGACATGTCTTTTTATACTATTGCATTAGGTGTAAACAGGTTCATCTTTCGTAATCGGATTGCACTCAACTTTTAAAATATCCATGCTTAAAAATTACTTTAAAATCCATTAAAATCAGAAAACTGAGGTACAATTTTCAAACAAATTTCATTTGAGAGAACTTTTTTCTAATCGACATTGTAAAAAATGAAATTGTGTGATGTTTAAAAGTTAGAAAAATTGCAGTAAAGGCACATTTTATGGGTTACAATTTATGGGGCACAATTTATGGGCACTGACATAGTGTTTTTACTTTATAATGTAGATAATACCATACAAACGAGAATTTCACTAAGCGCTGTGCGATTTGGAGGAATTTCTTTTTTTCTTATTGTCAGGAAAATCACATATTTTTCTCTTATACCCGCCAAAGAAAACGTACATTCTGTTATTAAAGCTCAGGGATTTTGCTATGGTTACAAGCTAATAACGCCATGTTTTTTGATTGTCTTTATAACGATTTGTGTATGGGAATGCACAAATTTCAGTTATTGTGATTGGCGTATTATTTCGTTTTAATTTATTTTACCTGGAAGGCTTCTTATAATTGACACTGGCGAAGCCGGGTAGTTCTGCTAGTTTAAAATAAAATTTATGTCAATGTGTATAATTTGACGAGTGGTTTGGCGATTTATATAATTTGGCGAAATTGGTCGACGGGATAACAAAGAAGTACCAAATTTTGTATGCAAAACATGATTAAAAAATACATATTTTTCAATAAAAATAGCTCTTAAATTATTCTATGCAAACTTTAAAGCTATATTTTGCTTCATAATATACCAAGAGAGGAGCAGAACGTTATGACAATTTATGTCAATATCGTAAAAACTTTTTAACAGATGATGTTTTTCGTAAATGTACGCAAAGGAAAACCCCGTTTTCCGGAAAACGCAAATTAAGATTTTGATACAGCACAAAAAATTATGTATAAAGTTTACAACTTTAAAATCTACCATATTTGTAGGTGCTTATATATTGGTGTATACATTATATATTATACATTTGTGCATTAAAACGTATTTTTTACTTTTTCTGTGACTCTTTAAAACGGTCTCTTCCAGTTTCAGAAAGATCATTTCCGGTTTATATTTTGGGCTATAACTTTACTTCTAATTATCGCTGAACCAAAAGTAAGGCATTTTTGGAATCCTAAATGTTTGAACTTTAATTTAAAATAAGAAAAAAAATCGAAATTTGATCAAAAACAGCGATTTGAGAGAAAAATAACAGAAAAATATTTATGGTATTAATTTTGATGGTTTCAGAAAGAAAGTAATTTAAGTTCTAGGAGCGAATAAGGATGATGTATTTATTGCAAGGCGAAAACGTAGCGAAGGTGTATTAAATAAATGCTGTTATCTTATAGGTTTATTGGGATAGAATTACATGATTTGCATATAATTACAAATTTAACTTACATGGAAAGGGGGCATTTTAGGATGCAAAATAAAAGGAAAGAGGAAATTTTATTAATATATGACTTTGATATCATAATAGTCTAAATAAATTAAAAATAAATAAAATTGCGCTAATTTAGAGGTTTTATTGTATAACCCAGATTTAGTAGCGCGCTACTAGTAATGTTTTTATATATAAAAGAATACCCATATATAGGCGAAGTAGTCAAGTAAAAAAAGTAGGCAATGTTAGTAATATGAGTACATAATGGTTGTACATTTGCTATTAAGTCATAAATTAAGAAACAGTGAGATGAAGTTGTTTCGATTTTTAATTTCATAATTATGTGGTAGTTCATAAATGGGAAAAAAAAGACGTGCAGAAAGCACTATAGCGTGGTTAGAGGGTTATTACACATAAAAAATATTATTGGCTTCCAAGCTTTCTTTGATACTTTCGTAAACGCCTCATTCTTCGGGTAATTCCGTCACCATCGAAATACTCAAAGCTTGAGGACACGAGTTGTGACGTCATCACTAATGGACCGACTTCTCACTAGTTCTCACACCGGAAATTTTTGAATAGCAATTTCCTTTTCTTTTATTTGTGGAATATCTACCATCTTATAAAACAATACCAACTATTTAAACTTACTGGTGTGAGAATTTGGAAACCTAAATAAAAATTCAGCTAGATGCGGAATGTCACCGTGTTGCCTCATCTGACTGATTTGTTATTGAGGGATTCCAAATTCTCACCAGTAAGTTTAAATAGTTAGTATTGTTTTATAAGATGATACATATTCCATAAATAAAATAAAAGAAAATTGCTATTCAAAATTTTCCGGTGAGAATTCCAACAGTAGTGAGAATTCGGTCGATTAGTGATAACGTCACAACTCGTGTCCTCAGGCATTGAGTATTTCGATGGCAACGGTAATTCTCCTTAAAAGCTACAAAATAGCAATAAAAAATATTTTACAAATGTATGTAAAAAATGTTTAAAATTGCATGAATGTTTTTATTTATGATTAATAAATAAACTTATGTTACCTTTAAATTTTTCTATTTTATTTTTCACATTTTCACAAATGATTACAGTGCTATAAGGAGGCATGGGCAGGGAAATTTAGATTTCAAAAATTTAAATGAAGATCTAATTGAGTAATTAATGAGCGTAGTTGGGATTTTTTTTTAAATAAATAATCTGTTAAGGCGACAGTGAAAATTCAAAATCACGAAATTTGACAAAGAAATAGAATTTTACTATTTTCGAGAATTATGAAACTAGACTCTCAGATTTATCTGATACAAACAGAATTATTCAATTCTGACGCTCCTTTGTAGCCGTATAAGTATTTTGTATTTGTAAAAACTGTACATATTTATGCAGTTTGTTTTGCTTAAAACGCTGTTTTCTCAAAGTTGAAAATTTCGCACATTTCTAACATTTGAAACGTTCCATGCGCATTTCTAATTATCAGATTTTTTAAACATTTACAATTTATATCCTCTGTACAATAATAAATGAATCTTAGCATAAAAAGATGGATTTCAGAAATATTTTAATGTTGATATTTATGTGAATATGAAAATATACAGCTACTTTTTATGAAAAAAGAAGCATAATTATGAAAATATTTTTTACTTTCTTCTATCTTTACAATAAGAAAGTATTGGTTTCGTGAAAATTTTCGAATTCCAGTTTTCGACGGATTTACACGTTTTAGGGGTCAGAGATTCCAAAAAACATGATTTACAAAATGTCTGTCTGTGAGTCTGTCTGTCTGTCTGTCTGTCTGTCTGTCTGTCCGTCTGTCTGTCTGTCCGTCTGTCTGTCTGTATGTGACACAAATTTTGTGGGCGCTCTATCTCAAGAACTAATGCACGGAATTTAATAAAAAATGATATTCAGTTAGAACCTGATTTAATTGGTGCTGATTAGTTTTTGGTGTAAATCGCTCAACAGGTGGCGCTGCTATCCAGCATTTTTCACGATTTCTGCAATAGCTCAATCACCAGAACTAATGCACGGATTTTCATCAAACATCAGATTCTGTTAGTCCTTGACATGAATTAAAGTTTTATGCATTTTGGTGTAAATCGCTCAATAGGTGGTGCTGTTGTGCAGCATTTTCCACGATTTCTCAACTAACTCAATCTCCAGAACTGATGCACGGATTTTCATCAAACTTCAGATTCAGTTAGTCCTTGACATGAGTTGAAGTTTTATGCATTTTGGTGTAAATCGCTCAATAGGTGGTGCTGCTGTGCAGCATTTTTCAAGATTTCTGCAATAGTTCAATCTCCAGAACTAATGCACGGATTTTAATCAAACTTCAGATTCTGTTAGTCCTTGACATGAATTGAAGTTTTATGTATTTTGGTGTGAATCGCTCAATAGGTGGCGCTGCTGTGCAGCATTTTTCAAGATTTCTGCAATAGTTCAATCTCCAGAACTAATGCACGGATTTTAAACAAACTTCAGATTCTGTTAGTCCTTGACATGAATTGAAGTTTTATGCATTTTGGTGTAAATCGCTCAATAGGTGGCGCTGTTGTGCAGCATTTTCCACGATTTCTCAAATAGCTCAATCTCCAGAACTAATGCACGGATTTTAATCAAACTTCAGATTCTGTTAGTCCTTGACATGAATTGAAGTTTTATACATTTTGGTGCAAATCGCTCAACAGGTGGCGCTGCTATGCTGTATTTTTACTTTCTTCTATCTTGACAAGAAGAAAGTATTGGTTTCATGAAAATTTTCGAATTCCAGTTTTCGACGGAGTTACACGTTTTATGGGTCAGAGATTCCAAAAAACATGTTTTTACAAAATGTCTGTCTGTGAATCTGTCTGTCTGTCTGTATGTCTGTCTGTCCGTCTGTCTGGTCCGTCTGTCTGTCTGTATGTGACACAAATTTTGTTTGCGCTCTATCTCAAGAACTAATGCACGGAATTTAATAAAAATTTATATTGAGGTAGTCCTGATATAGATTGGTGCTGATTAGTTTTTGGTGTAAATCGCCCTGCAGGTGGCGCTGCTATGTAGCATTTTGCAGGATTTCCGCAAAAGCTCCATCTCAAGAACTAATCAACGGATTTTTATAAAATTTCAGATTCCGTTAATCCTTGATATGAATTGGTGCTGGTAACGTTTTGGTGCAAATCGCTCAACAGATGGCGCTGCTATGCTGCATTTTGAAGCATTTACACGATTTTCGTAATTGCTCAATCTTAAGAAATAATGCACGGATTTTCATCAAACTTCAGATTCAGTTAGTGCTTGACATGAATTGACGTTTTGCCCCTTGTGGTGTAAATCGCTCAACAGGTGGCGCTGCTATGCTGCATTATTTGAGATTTCCCCAATAGCTCTATCTCAAGAACTAATACTTGGGTTTTCAACAAACTTCAGATTCATGTATCCCGGGATATGAATTAGTGCTATTTATGTTTTGGTGTAAATCGCTCAACAGGTGGCGCTGCTATGCAGCATTTTTCACGATTTCCACAATAGCTCAATGTCCAGAACTAATGCACGGATTTTCATCAAACTTCAGATTCAGTTAGTCCTTGACATGAAATGATGTTTTGTACCTTTTCGTGTAAATCGTTCAACAGGTGGCGCTGCTGTGCTGCATTTTTGTGATTTCCACAATAGCTCTAGCTCTAGAACTAATGCACCGATTTTCATCAAACTTCAGATTCCGGTATACCTTAATATGAATTAGTGCTGTTTGTGTTTTGGTGTAAATCTCTCAACAGGTGGCGCTGCTATGCTGCATTTTTCAGAATTTCCCCTACAGTTTTATCTCAATAACTAATGCACGAATTTTCATGAAACTTCAAATTCAGGTATACTTTGATACGAATTGGTTCTAAATTGATGTAAGTCTATTTAAATGATTTAATTGACGTGATTTATATAGAAGAAAATTTTGTGATGGCCACAACATACTAGTTTCTACTTGTATACTCAGCGAACATTTACAATCCAAACCAATTTCCATTGTAATATATAAAAAATATCTCATGAATAAAGGTTATCGTATTTTATTCAAAATAAATGCGCATGGAATATTTTAAAATTTGACCAATATTCGTTATTTTAAAAATTTAAAAATTGAATAATTTTACTTTTATTTTTTTATTAACTTTTACTTATTTTAAACTTTTTATTATTTTATCACCAAATTTTTAATATAACTATTTGAGCTTGTCATTAACAAGTCTGTTAATTTTGAAATCAATCCATTGAAAAAAGAAAGTTTCGGTTTTTATTGCCCACTGTCACCTTAAGGATCATTTACAAAGAAAGGGATAAATTGGCTAAAAAATTATTTTACGAGTAAACTTTTGATTTTATAGAACGTAATTGTCTGAAGAACAATGCGCATCAGGATTTCATTACTTTGCAAAGTTTTCTTTGCATATGAGACATCATCATACTACACAATATTTGATAAATGTCTGATAAGTTAGACAATATGAGTAAAAATGGGTAATCCAAGACTACATATGTGGACGTTCATGGAGGTGACAGAAATTAACCTAGAGATAAGAATTTTGAACTAGTTTGCTTTTCAGGTAGCTAAAATGGTGCATTTCTTTTTTTTATTAAACTAGGGGGCTCGGCCCCCAACGAACTACGCTCGTCAACCCCCGTTCAGACACTGCAGTCTCTAAAAGCAGGCTAAATTGATCGGCTTTAAACAGATTTTTTAAGATTGAATTAGAATTTAAAAAACAGTGGCGATCTCCCTATAAACGGGTTTCTATTCATTTCTCTTTGATTGGGGAATTTTAAGGAAAAATCAGCAGCTGTTAAAAGATACAATGGCTGTTTTCGTCTTTGATTAAATAAAATCAATTAAACATTTCAAAATAAGCTAATATAATAAGAAAATCTGCATCAAAATGCAAATATATTTCACAAATACCAATGCCTTCTTTTGACGGAAACGACACAGAAGGTTAACGAATCTTAACTGAACCATTTAAACAATTTCTTTATTTTCTGCTTCACAGATTTTTCTCTTTCGAATCATATTTTTTGTCGACGACACTTCATTTTCAGCTTGTAATCTTTTTTATTTTTATTAAATTACTAAATAGTCGCTCGAAAGCAGTCTAAACGCGTTCAATAAAATTAATATTAATCTTATTAATATAATCTCAAAATATCAAAATAATGTCTCGCGCAATTTTTAAATTTAAACTGGTTTGCAATATTACTTTTTGTTCATTTTACATAATAAGTGTAATGTGACGTAATTTCTCCTATTTAAGACCTCTAACGCATGGTAATGAATTTATTATTTTACAAATATCCTTTCTCTTTTAAAATTCGCGTGTAAGTATAGTTTTTGTGAAGTATTTTCAATAAGTTCCTGTTTTTCATACGGAATTATTTAATCCTAATTGAAAGTTTTTTTTTTTCTGTTAATAATAGTCACGTGTAAAATAAATTTTTAATTTGAAGCAAACATTATTATTATTTGCGCTGTTTATTATTAATTATTATTTGCGCTGGTTATACAGTTGGCAACAGTTTAAATTAATACCAATTTCTAAAATAAGTAAAAAACATCTCTCGAAATACTGAGAATTTGAATTTAAAATAGAAATAAATCCTCAAAAAATGAGTCAAATTAAAAAAGTGAATGCAGTCTGCACACCGGGAAATTCTAACGTATAAAATGATCTAAAAATGAATTAATTCCCATATATAGTTTTTGCTCCTATAAAACTTTTTTTAATGGAACGATATTGTCCAACTTTAGCATTAAATATCTCTTAAAATAATTATTCGATTTGAAAACTGTCTGCACCAGCGTGTTTATCAAACTTTTCTCTATAATACCGCTGATTTTCATATTTTTGTATGCAGTATTTTTTTTTAATATTAACGGAGAAAGACCTCTGGTCACAAAAAATTCAAAACCGGCGGCGGCGGCGGCGGCGGCGGCGGCGGCGGCGGTGACAGCGTAAGTTACTTTTTTTTTTTTTTTTTTTTTTTTTTTTAAGAATAGAGAGATGCAATGTTAAAGCTGTCTAAAATTTTATTATAATTATAAATTAGATTTTTAACACTTTCCAAAACATTTGAAAAGTTTTTATGAATTGGGTTTTTCTGTCCGTCTGCCTGTCTGCCTGTCCGCGCTCTAACTCACCGAAATATCGTACGATTACCATGAAATTGATATATATGTTATTATGGTTTACTATGGTATGTTCGGTATTGAAAATGAAATGTGTAGCATTTACGACTCATTTACAGGGACATTAAATATAATTATATTACATTAAGTACTGAAGGGGAAAATCATTTTCGGTGTATTTTAACCCTTTATCTACTGATGGTACTTATAAGTACCACTAAAATAACGTGATATAAAATTCATTTAATACAACAATTAGAAGTAATACAGCTTAGAATGAGTTATAGATGCATGACTTTATCTTTTTCCAAAAGCATTATCGGTTACACAAAACAAAAATATTTTTAAAAGGATAATTTCTTTTTCCTTTGACTCTTTTCAACTTTCTTGACGTTTGGGGGGGAGGGGGGGATGTTTCAATTCGGAAATATTTCTATATTTTTATTGTACGAACATTATATTTGTACATTTTATAATTCTAAATTCTACAAAATACAATGAAAAATATTTAAAATGAAGGATTTGATTTGGGCAATACATATTGCACAAAATCGCTATCAATTCAAATTTAATGGATCCTTCTAAATCCTTCAATCCTTTTAAAATCCTTCTAAAATTTATTAAATGATTAAGTAAATCTTCTAATATAGTTTCAAAAATTCACGAGAAATGCTTTAGAAGATAAAATTTTCATGATTCAGTACATAAAGGGTTAAAGTTGTTACACAATTTTAAACATATTGAAAAATGTATATATTACTGAGGTTGTAATACAAGCGCTTACTGTAGAATCTGGAGTGCTTGTAATTTATCATTCCTTTACAGGCACACACAAAAGTATTTTTCAACAGTGCTGCCTGTGAAGAATAATGTTATCAGTGCTTTTCAGTTGTGGTACGCGTTTTGAATTTAAACCTTTTTTTGTATATTACTTCATGTGTATAAATTTTTTAGATTATATACTGGGATACACCGTGTATGATTATGATTGTACATTTGCGTTTATTGACGGAAATGGCTGAACTGAAATTTTAAACTGTGCTATGCGTTTCATTAAACTAACTTTTAGAGTATGCAATGTAGTGTAAATACCAATTTATAGATCATATAAACGAATGAACAAAAAAAGATGTTTTTCCAACTACAGTAGAGCGCAGATTTTCCGAACAAGTCGGGAACGACCCTAGTTCGGATAAGCAAAAGTTCGGATAAATGGACAGACAATTTAACAGATGTACCAGACTATACTAAAATCTTCACACTTTATCCACCCATTAGACTGACAGCACCAGTTAATTCTGTCATGTTTAAAAATTATTTTTTTTTCTGAACGCCAAAGATTATAATTTAAGCAAAAAAGCTTTCGATTGTTGCTTGCTTCAAAGATGACATTCTTTTCCATGCTGCCATATCTCGAATTCTTCTTAAATACGTTAGTTGAATAGGATCAGCATTCTTCTGCCGTTCGATCCATTTCGTAGCTGTTTCCAAACATTCAAAGGCTTCGTTATGCGATGGACCTTGAGCACTTTCACAGCATTCGTTTTCAATTTCTGTTTCGTCTTGAATATCATCCACAATCTCATCATCATTTAGAATCTGATATCCAGGTCTAATAGGGTGTTTAGATAATTGGAAGTTCATTTAAAAAAAAAAAAAATTGGTGAGAAATAGCCTGTTCGGATAATTCGAAGTTCGGTTAAAAAATATTTTTTGAAAGAAATTGGCTGTTCGGATAATTGGAAGTTCGGTTAATTGAACTTCGGATAATAGGCGCTCTACTGTATTGATATACTGTATTCTGAATGTGTTCCAAAGTGTTTCTTAATTTATGCTTTGAGCATGGTTTTCCGTTCTTACTTTAAACTCCAAATAATATACTTTTAATTAATAAATTGCAAAAGATTCAATATTTTCAAAACAGAAAAAAGAGTCATATCTGACAAACAAAAAGGTTTATTTTTACTTAATGATCATTTTACAAGTACTGTCATATATGGCACGCTTTTATAAAACAATTCATTTTCACGGGCTGAATCTATTTCCGCCATAGACAAAATTTTTAAGTTTATTCATTAGTAAAACTAAAACCATTAAAAAAATATTAAGTTAGAACTTAAAGACTTCTTTTAATTTTTAATTATTAAAAAAAAAAAAGTCCACGGGGGAGACTTTCGACTTTTTTCATTAAAAAATTAAACATTAAAGCTATTTTGACAGAATTGTATTTAATAGTTTTATTCAAACTTGAATATATGAATTAAAATATTAGGAAAATTATTACACTTCCTAATATTTATCCATACCGAACCGCAAAATGTACCTTTTGCTTCTTAATTTTTACAACTTTAAACTACTTAAAAGATACCCAGAAGAGAAGAAGAGAATGCTTTAAATCGCATTTATACATAATATTTAAAAGGTTTAACTTGTGAAATAAAATTAGTCACTTGGTGATGTAACACATACAGAAAATAAGCCTCAGCTAACTAAGCTTTATACCACACATTAACACATCTTCTCTGAAGAGTTACTTAGAAGGAATTAATTCAACTTTTGCCTTTTCTTGAATACGCGATAAATCTCTTTTAATGTTACGTACGCGTTAAGTACGTGTCAAGTTGTTTTGATTCTGACGTTAGAATACAACTTAACACATGGAGAAGCTTTTAATTTTGAAATAAAATAATAAACATGTAATCAAACTTTTGTAGTACCTTATTTAGAAATTTCAATTACGTTAATAAAGAGTTTTATGTTAACAGTATAAGAATAATTAATTTGTAATGTTATCTGCATGTTCAAGTTTCTTATCTATTTAAGATTTCGAAAGAAATTGTTCATTGTTTTGTAAAAAAGTTTATGCTAGACCGATGCTTGATGAAATCTAATTTTTTACATCTATATAGCTCTTATTCTAGCTATTGCACAATTCAATACAGCCAGGGATATTCCTCTTCGTATCATTTAAATTTGGTATAAGCCATAATAAAGGCAGCAAGTTTTACAATGAAGAAGATCATCTTTTATACGTATTGTTACGTCTGCTTAGAATATAATCTTATGACTTCGATTTTGAAAATCATTGTGTTTAAGAATCGATAATTGATTTTAAGTTTAAAAATAAGTAAGTTTTAATAATATATGCAAGTTCGGATCGATTAAATCAGTATTAAGTCTGTAAACAATGAAAACACCCAGCCTCCACGCAGTAAACTGATCACCTGCATGGGAAAAAGGCTATATACACTGTTAAAAATATCGTGAAAAATTACCTCTGTTTTTAAAGGCTATCTGTTTTCTGACCAATGAGATTGCTCCACAGGCTTTTATGTAGTATTCTAATTGGTCAGAAAATAGATAGCCTTTAAAAACAGAGGTAATTTTTTACGATATTTTTAACAGTGTAGCCCCGGGCCTATGGTCAAGAAAACATGACTACACTGTTAAAAATATCGTAAAAAATTACCTCATTTTATAAAGGCTATCTATTTTCTGACCAATGAGAACGCTACATAAATGCCTATGGATCGTTCTCATTGGTCAGAAAATAGATAGCCTTTAAAAACAGAGGTAATTTTTCACGATATTTTTAACAGTGTAGGCACTGTAGGTCAGGATACTTGTTGGATTGTAATGTCGAAGATTTTCTTAGTTTATAATTCTAACTTCGCTATTGAAGCGTATAAGCTATCTATTACCATATTAATAGGTTCGTCCATTTCGAAGAGAGGGAGAGGCAAACATCGAGTCTGAGATAGACCGGGAGGCAGCAGCACACACAATCACCTCATCGAGTTCACGGCTGAAATTACAGAATTAGTTAAAACTCGATACGCATATTAAAACGTAATCGGTCTTCCAAGTCCTATCTTGGTGGAAAACACCTGAAAATCCGATTTTAGCGGTAGACTCGTTGGTTTACCATACTGTTTTCCTGCACTCAAAGGTATGAAAACATGGAGGACTGGGAGCAGGAAAACACAATGATAAACCTACGAGTCAACCGCGAAAATCGGGTTTTCAGGTGTTTTCCACCAAGGTAAGACTTGCAGACCGATTACATTTTAATATGGTAATGAAGCTTTACCTCATTCTGAAATTTTAGCCGTGAACTCGATTGGGTGGTTGTCTGTGCTGCCACCTCCCAGTCTAAGAGTATTCTTAACAAATAATATAAAAATTTTGTTTTTAATGTCAGTTCCTACTTAGGCCACCAAAGAAAAATTTAATATAATCCCGTAAGCTAATATTAGTTTTTGTTGCATTAAAATATCTCAATTTGTTGATTTTCTATAAGCAAGTAGGTTTACAATGGAACTCTATGGGAATTTGGCAAAATATTAGAGATATCGCCAAGTTGGCGTCACTTTTGGCGATTCATTTTGGCCGCCAAATTGGGCGATATATCGACAAGTTGGCGACAGAACAGGGTCCCCCTATGGTAACCCCTTATTGAAAATATTTTCATTGATCTTCAATAGATGGCTCCAATGGCCGCCATTTTGTTTCCCATGCAAAACTAAAATTAATTAATTAAAATTTCATTAATTAATTAATATTTGAAAAAACTGTATTAACATCCATTGTCATCCAGTACAAGTTCAAAAAAAATTATTTCAACTTGATAGGATGAATAATGAGTATTTTATTAACGATTAAAAATTTGAACAAGATAAATATATAAATAAATAAATATAGGGAGAGTGTGAGCTAATAGTAGGAATTGAATGAATGAATAAGCAAGGTAGAAAATGCCATTATTTTACAAAGAATTTTACTAACATAAGAACAAGGATGATGGGGATGATGGAAATTATGAAAATGGGAATTTAATTAGAATTAACTCAAAATGCCAGTTTTTTTAACTCTTTTTTTGAAAAAAAGAAATTTCAAAAAAGGTGATTTTCAACACTTTATAAAAATCTTGAAAAGTGCTTATGAATTCTACGTATGTTTGTCTCTTCATGCTCTGACTCGCGTGAATATACTAGGATTGCCATTCAATCAATATATGATACTAAGGATTACTATGGCATCCTCTGTTTAGAAAATGAAGTATGTAGCATCTTTACTTTGTTTACAGTGCACTTACGGTCTGTGCGCAAAATCGTTTCCGCTGTATTTTAATGATATTACACGATTCAAGACGAATTAAAATTTATATAATCACTTATATAATCACAGTGCATGACAAAAAAATTACTATAGTAATATGGTGTGCTTAGCATTAATCGATAATTTCCAGGCTACCCAAATTATTCTGTTAAAGTACTGTCTATTAACAATATCGGATTAAAGTACGTCTTCAATTGTAGTACTTTTTTTTAGTTTTTACTAACGATTTACCTATTCCTTCTTGTGTATAAATGCCATAGATCATATACAAAGCAGAACAAAAGCGATGGAGTACGATGTCGGTTGTTAACAGGAATTGCTTTATTGCAATTTTAAACTGTGCTATGATTTTTTCTAAATTGTCCAATTATTAGCATACAACATAGAATACAAGCAAATCTCTGAATCATATATAGGTCTGCATAAAAAAGTCGGATCTATTACCCAGTATTGATGATAATTCCTGAAATTGTATTTTCAAAACAATTTGCTTAAACAGTATATTTCTCCTTATTCAAAGTTTAGTAAACTTTTGTTAAAGTATTCTAAGAGTGTTGGAAAGTGCGCCTACTATAAAGTGCCTGAGGCAGCGGGAACACAAGTTGAAGTTTTGTTAGGGAGGTGGTTAGTTTAGAACAGAGTGCTCCCCTGGGGATGAAAGGTGGAACTAAAAGATTTTGCAACACGTGCGAAGAACGCTTTCTATACGGTGACGCAGACAGCGGGGACCTGTGTCGGAGAATCATTTAAAATATAATGTGTCCACTGGCGGTGAAAGGGGAAATATAAGACTTTATGTCTAGTGCGCAGCACTTGTGGTATGCTGTGCCGAAGGTAGTTTGCACTCGAGCCGCAGGTTTGTTTGGTTCGTGGCTCGTTTTTAAAACATTTCATATGAAGAATAAGCCCTAGGAAATTACATACAAATTTAAGGTCCAGTTTAACATTATAATCAAGGGTCCTCGCAACGCCGGGCGGGTCAGAAACCTTTAACTGTATTATTAAAAAAAATAAACTAATGTCACTATTTAAAATAAATCTATATTGAGTTTATAATTTAAATATTTTATGGAGAAAATGCAAAGTTTTCTGTTTAATGTATTCTATTACCACATTCTTTTATGTTGTCTTGTGACTTCATGCATCGGCTATTTTTATAATATTTATGTTACAGGTTAATTTATTGTTGCTAAAACGCCTTGGAATAATAAAAAGAATGCTAAATATACAATATCATTACACGACATTTTTATAATATAAATTATAAATTATATTTTTTATGGAATGTTCCACAAAATACCATTTTAAAAATTAGGAGTGAAATTTTACTCGATGGGGCGGCATATACAAAAATGCGATTTAATTTACCTTTTATCATACATTTTACTTTAACTGTATAACATGTTTAAATTTAGTTTTACTGCAATGATAAAAAAAAAGTTACAGCTAGATGAAAACATGCAGTCGAAAGTTCATTTTTTTTCAATTCCTACCATTAGATCACACTCTCCCTATATTAATTTATTTATTTATTTATATATCTTATTCAAATTTTCAATCATTAATAAAATACTTATTATTCATCCTATCAAGTTAAAATAAATTTTTTAAAACTTGTGCTGGATTACAATTGAGTTTAATACAGTTTTTTCAAATATTAATTAATTAATGAAATTTTAATTAATTAATTGCCGAAACGTCAGTGAAGGCTTACTGTGGAGACCCGAAAAGTTTTTGGTTTCTGTCTGTTAGTCTGTCGGTCCCACGATAACTGTCGTAAAAAGCATCCGATTAGCTTGAAATTAAGGAGGCATGTTGGTGAGGTCACCGGATTTAGCTGTATAGTTTTTGGTTAAATTTGGTTCATTCGTTCGGAATATATAGAACATTTTATTTTCCGCCTTAATGCTTTCCTGTAGCAATTCAGACGATTTTTCCATTTCTATTTGTTGAAAAGAAATGGCTCATATGATTGAAAGATTTAAATGATAAATTATGGATGATGGAATTTCCTAATTAGAACCATACATTATTCATAATAGTTTGAAATTTTGTGTATACATTTGTCAGAGTTTTCAAATTCGGTGTATATGTTATGGAGGGATTTTATATATGTATTCCAATAATATAAAATACTTTCTTTTTTTTATTTACTTTTTTTCAATCACATATTTCATTGTCTTAATTTTATTTTAACTGTTTCCTAGCAACGGAAAGGTGAATTTGATCTCATATATAAAAAATAAAACGAATACGCTTTGTGGTTGAAATAAAAGGGACTTGTGTTATGATATTAATTCTTATTATTAAAAAAAAAACGTTACTAATATCTCACGGTTTATCGTCTGGACGCAGCTAACAGAAATATTTAATTTTTAATCGAAAATTTCAATGAGAAAAAAAAACTTTTTAAAAGCAAATTGATAGTAAATGTCAAAATTATGCATCGCAAAATTATCGCTGTCGAAAAGGACGTCATTGTATCGGGAAATAAATATTTTCATTCTTAAAAACAAACATTAACTAGATTGCTTGAAAAAATATTTTTTGACTAGTGTTAGTTCTTAATGCCGCCTCATTTCAGAAAATATGAAAGAAAATCTTTTTAACTTTAAAAGGAAATTACATTTTCGTTCGTAAAACCTAAACTTTTAATATAATTGCGTCAATGTAAATCCTTTTCTGCCCACCAGTATTGAAGAATAAAGCTCGAAAGTGTAAAAAGATTTACCATAATCAGCGCAATCAATAAAAAGTTACATATATAAATTAATGAGACCACGGGGGGTTCAGGGGGGCTCCGCCCCCCTGAATACTGTATTATTTACAAAAAATACCAGAATTAGTAGCTCATGAAAATTCAAAATATCCTTCCATAACAACGTTTTTAATTTAACGCTTCTAATGTCTGAAAACTTCGTATTTTTTATTCTTATAAATAATTACGTAATTTGAAAACTTTAAATTGCGGTTTGCAGGAAATTGAATATTACTAGAGTGTATCTAAAAACAATGAATTGCAGATCTGACGTTGAGGCTCATGATCTGCAGATTTACTAGTTTTAGTTTTACAGGGGAGACAAAATGGCAGCCATTGGTTATTGAAGCATTTAATGCATCTTCATATCTATAGGGGAGGGGGGGTTACCATAAGGGGGACCCTGTTCTGTCGCCAAATATCGCCAAATTTGGCGACCAAAATGAGTCACCAAAAGTGACACCAACTTGGCGATATCTCTAATATTTCGCCAAATTCCCATAGAGTTCCATTGTCAACCTACTTGCTTATAGAAAATAAGCAAATATAAATAAGTGCGAGTAGTAAGTCAAAATTACGTCCATTTCTAATCATATCATAATATTAAAATATTTATTTGCTTAATATTTATTATTGTATTTATTTATACTTTCCGATGCATGCACCCCATTGCCTTACAAATTATCCAAATTCAGGTTCCTAATCAATCGTGCTTTCAAGATTTCTTCTGCTATAAATCTGGGGGATGAATTAGAGAAAATTAAACATATTGCTAGTGATAATGGATATCAAATAAAATTAATTAACAAATTGGTTCAGAGCTCCTTTCATACTTCTAAAAATAAAAATAAAACTATTAATGAAGTTACTATGAAAATGATTGTAGCAAACTATTTCCCGGGTTTCTTTGAACATATAAAAAATCATTTAAGAAATGTTGGCTTTTGTTTGATCGCGAAGCCGCCTCCGAAATTAAAGATGCTTTTAAATACTAAAATTAATCCGATTAATAGAGATGACCTCTCAGGAGTTTATATGATTCCATTTAATAGGGAGGGAGCAATCAAAAATCATTATATAGGTATAACCCAACGAAAATTCAATATCAGATGTAAAGAACATATAGCGGACATAAAATACAATAGAGGTAATACTGCTTTATCCCGGCTAAATCAAATAGAGAACATTAATATACTTTTTAACGAGAGTATAATCATCTACAGGTCTAATTTTTATTTACAATTATTCATAAGAGAGTCCATTGAAATTTATTTAACAGGTTCAGGAGTTTGTAACGATATATTATCTTTTTGTATCCCGAATTCATGGGTTGAATGGTTGGATAAATTACGGCATCGCGACATAGAGGGAACACGAGCAATCGCGAAAATATAGGGCGCGTTACATGATTACTTGATTATTTTAGATAATTGTTTTCCATTTTTCATTATGCATTTGTAATTTTCTATTGTACATTCTGACGACGACTCAGAAAATGAGTTGAAACATGTAAATAAAGAGTTTTTAATTTACTTTTAATGTGTTTTTATAACGTCTTTTAAGCAAATAAATATTTTAATATTATGATATGAAAATCAACAAATTGAGATATTTTAATGCAACAAAAACTAATATTAGCTTAAGGGATTATATTAATTTTTTCTTTGATGACCTAAATAGGATTTGACTTTAAAAACAAAATTTTTACATTGCTTGTTAATAGTGTAAAACAAACTATCCACTATATTCAAAATATTATAATAAGCAGGTTTAATTAAGGTTAATTAGTCTTTTTATAAACGAATCAAGGTAAAGATAAAGTTGGTGGATCTTGATAGAATATAATTACTTTTCTCTAGTGATTTAATTTTTAACATTTTAGAAAAATGTAATTCAATTCTTTTAGTTTTAAGATAAAAATTTAAGTTTAAAAAATGAAATCAATTTGATGGCCTATGCAACTGAAAAAGGTATCTTAAAATCTAATTTTACGCTTGATTGACTTTATTGGAAGAAGTTTTTACTTTTTTCCTCGTTCTGTAAAAGCTGAAGAAAATATAAATTGATTTCGTAAAAGCCGAGATATAAAAACAGAATTTATCGAATGTGCTGAGCTGGTAAATTTAATAAAATTCTGCACCTTTTCAGAATAAATTAATATAAGCATGCGAAACAAATATATTATGCGAAACAAATTGAATTTTATTTTACGTTATTATTTTATCCAAACTAAAAGTTTAAAAGATTATTTTGCACGTATTTCAAGTATGAGCAAAGAAACTTACGGCTCTTTTGAACAAACTTTCTAAAATTAGAGGTAAACATTTTTAGAGATTAATCAAAAAAATATTTTTATAGCAGAAAGCATTAAATTGTGTTTTTTAAGGGGTTTTTTTGTGTTTTACTAAGTTTTATGATTTATCCACACATTTCTTTTTTTTTTAAGTTTTTGATTATAAGAATCTATTATGTTATCAAATAATATAGGTTTATAATTATATTGGGGAAGAGTTCCATATCATGTTCTGTTTCTTTTTTTTTTTTTTTTTCGATAAATCTTTCGATGTGGTTGATGTAATCTTCAGCATTTGAGGTTGATTTTTTTATTACTTGAATGTTACTGATGGATAAGTAATAATATTGTATACGTATTCTTTTATAATTAGTTTTTTTAGATTTATAATTTTAAGGGTTTTTTTTAACTATATTTTTCTGTAGATGCAATATGTAAATATTTTTTGTACATTTTTATATGTTTTAAGGTGTATATAATACCAACCTTTGTTATATAATGTTATTTTTTAATTTCACATGTATAAAAAATATATTAAATACATATTAATAGTATATATATGTATATCATTTAGTATAATTTATTTACATGAGTATATAATATGTATTTATATATGTATATCTATGTATATGTATTTATATACACAATATATATATAATAAAGATAAAATCGCAAATATATGAAAAAATCCTAAAATTCTAAAGATGAAGAAGATATTAACATAGGAAACCAGTATGTAAAATAAGAAACTATGTATAACCCATATAATCATCAGAGGAGCTCGTAGGATAATTCATACTGAAGATTATGTCTGCATTAAGCGTAAACTGACAAAATTTAGCTCCTAATAGTGCATCGGAAAAGAAAATAAATGATAAAAAACAGGACATCTAAAGAATGATACACCTCACACAGGATATTGCTAATTATTAGAGCACAATACCTCAATTACACACTAGAATTGAAAATTTCAGAAAGTTGACTCACTATATAAAAACATGATAGGATGCAAACATTTTTAGGAGTATTAAAACATATGGACAGCAGTTGCTGAAAACCAAAACATTGCTGCCAACGGGAGTGAAAAAGGAAAATTATATTGCAATTACGTTTTTAACAAAAATGTTTAGTGCTGCCATCTATACCCATAAAAAAGAAATGAAATTAATTGAAAAATCAAGAAATTACTTAGATTAACTTTTATTTAAAGTAGAATAAAAAAATATGAATAAACTTAATAAGTACTGAGTAAATATAAAATAAAATAAATAAATACATAAAAATAAATAAATAAAAGAGCATTAATTATATTAACTAATTTAAAAAATATATTATAAAATAAAAAAATGAGTATATAAATGACATTTAAAAAACAGTAAGGATTATTTTGAGATTGTAAAATATAGCCTTGTATTGTGTACCAATATGTGAAAATTTATGAAACATTTATTATGTTAAATGAATGATATTCTTTTTTTTTGTAATATACACACATACATACACGTATATATGCTCACATACAAATAAACATATAAGGTTTTTAAACGTTTTTTAGCATTCCCGACCTCAACCCTCCATAATGGTATTTTTTTTTTTTTTTATAATAGTGCATAATGTATGTAAAACATACACGCACTATAAATTTTTGTGTATGTTTTTATAATTTTTTTTCAGCAATCCACATCCCATCCTGCATAATAGTGTTTTCGATTTTTTATTTTTTTTTAACATGTTATATGCCTATACTGGTAAAAAGTAATAGAATGAATATTAAAATTTGATCCATGCAGAAATACAACAGACGATATAATTATAAGACAATGCTAATTGCTTTAATTTAAAAATGTTAAGCTGTAAGAATTGGGAGGAACATAGACTTTTGGTACGAAGACTATGATTAAGTAGAATATTTCTTGTAATGAAATACGTAATCAGGAATTGAAGTTGGTAAAATTAATTACATTAAATGAAAAGTCATTACGTTTATCATAAATATTGAATGTTAGGGGGTTATTAGGGAGAATATTAACTTTAACATCCATAATATTCATATTAGAATTATTTGAATAAGAAGTGCTAAGTTCTAGATTGGAAGGGTACTTTACAGGGAGATATATAGAATTATTATCTTTAACAGAAAGCATAACTATATCATCTATGTATCAAATGTAAATAAGTGCGAGTAGTAAGTCAAAATTACGTCCATTACTAATCATATCACAATATTAAAATATTTATTTGCTTAAAAGACATTATAAAAACACATTAAAAGTGAATTAAAAATCTATATTTACATGTTTCAACTCATTTTCTGATCTATCTTCTTTTGAGTTTTCTTGACATCTTCTTTCATTTCATCCATGTATTTGTAGAGCAATATATTATTGTTAATAAATTTTCTTTCGTAAAAGTAAATATATAAATCTGATAACATGCTTGATGAAGCAGCTCCTTGAGTTATGCCCTGAATTTGAATAAAAAAAGTATTGTCTTGGAAGATAAAATTGTGAAATATGGAAAATTTAGTCAAAGATTTGAAGTAGTCAATATCAATATTATCAGGTAAATTTAATAAAGGGAAATATTCTATAAATAATGCATTAATAGTAGATTGCGAGTCTTTTAGAACTATATTATTAAACACGTCTTTGAAATCTAAAGTAATAATATTGTTGACGTTTGTTAATGGCTTTATTTTATCCACCAATTCAAAACTGTTTTTAATATAATGAGTGCTTTCTTTTTTAACTGATAACTCATAAATTTGTGTAAAAAACATTTAAAAATAATGTATTACCACGAGAATTATACGTATTACAACCTACAGTGATTGTGCGGAATTTAAGAGGATTTTTGTGAAAGTTTGGAATCATGACTACATAAGGATAATTTCGGTTGTTATTTTTTATGCCGAGTAATTTATGATAGATTACTATATGATTGTTATTTTCCTTTGACGTAGCATGATGAAGTTTATAAATATCATTAGATGTAACTGCTTTAGTTAGAAGGTGATGATAGTAATATTTGCAGATGATAGCATAGTTGTTAGCAGCCTTATCTACATATGTATTTTAATGAAATTGTTTGGAAGTTCTTGGATATGTGGTTAAGGGTAGAGAAAGAGACTGAATTTTTGGCAATATGCAATTTTAGTAATTGTTGTTTCTAAAGAAAGATGACATAATGCATCAAATCTACAAAATATTCAGTACGTTTATTATAGTTGATAGCTATTTTGGAAATGGCCTTCATTGTTTACCGTCAGGTCAGAATTTTTTGCATTTTTTTTTTTACTTTTTAACTTTGAAATTTACGATTTGCGAAAATTTCTTACGTAATGTTTAAAAATGAAGGTTATTTTCAAATTTTTCGGATTTACTGCTAAAAAGTACATAAAAATCAATCATCAAAATTAAAAAAAACCACAACCGTCACATCTATTTTATAGTATCAGAATTTTGCTATTTTTTGACTTTGAAATTTACAATTTGCAAAAATTCCTGACTTGATGGTTAAAAATGAATGTCATTTTCGAATTCAGCGTTAAAAAATATGTAAAAATCAGTTATCAATTTATACTACTTATTTATTATACTTATTTATTTAATTTATGGTTGTGTTAAGAAACACAGCCAGTTCTTGTATCTTTCAGTATACTATGTTCTCTACTTTTTTTTTTTTTTTTTTTTTTTTTTTTTTTTACTTTTTGCCATTGAAATTTAGGATTTGCAAAAAATCCTGACGTGGTGGTAAAAAATTAAGGTCATTTTCGGATTAACCACTAAAAAGTACATAAAAATCAATTATCAAAAGTTAAACAACACAACCATCGCAGGCTTGTGATAATTATTAAACTTTTTATTTCTTTTCAGACGTCACGTCTCCTGGATTAGGGTAATCTGTGCTTTTACACTATGGTGAAATTAGATACGGATATTTTCTGTTTTATAAAATAACTTAAAGTTGTTCTAAATTGTCCCTCTTCATACCATCGGTTATAATATGTATATGTACAGGGTTCATACGCCTTAAATTTTGCAGACTAGATCATTTTTCGGCTCCAGTATTTTCTTATAGAAAATCTCTCCTTAAGAGAAACCGAGATTTCGGGCGTTTAACCTATATTTATTTTTCTATAAAAAAAATTGGTAACTCTCCTGGAAAAATTCGCTGCCCCGTACTAACCCTGATGTTCAAAAACATTGTAGCTACTACGAATATTGAATATTGATAGAAAACCTGGAGTGTCTATCTATTACAACGGCTCAAGTATATTTTATAGTAATTAATTAAATCAAGTGATTTATTTAAAATGCATATTCAATCCTACTTGTGTACTGTTAATACTCTCATGATAAAAGGGTTACCATATTTAATCAAATGGTAGTCAGTATCATACTCAAAAGAATAAATGTTACATTTGTATTTATTATAAAACAAAACTAAACATTAATTGGAAATGTGTAATTATTGTTCATATCATAATTGAATTGATAATTGAAAATGATCAATTATTGAATATTGAAAATTTAAATGATAATTAAACTGAATTTTCTTTCAGAATGTCGAAAAAGCGCAGCAAAATACAAAAAATCTCTAATGATTCAAAAATCGTAGAAGACACAATTTACCACATTACGCTAAAAGTTTAAAACCAAATTTCCTTTCACGAATCTCAAAACATCGCAACGGAACGCGAAAACCGCAAGAAAAGACTTTAAAAATCCCTGAAAAATCAAAAATCGCCAATAAAAAAATTTTACTGATGTGTACAAAAAAATTGTAACCGTAATTCTTTCACGTATTTAAAAAAAACCGCAATGAAAAGTTAAAAACCGTTAAAAATCACAATAACAATCTCCAAAATTAGGAAAATCGAGGATAATAAAATTTACTAACACAAAACGTTTGAAACCACATTCAGTTTTACTAAGTTTGAAAAATTGCCGTCAAACGGTAAAAAACCCTAAACATTGCATTAAAAATATTGTGGAAAATTCAAAATTTTGAAGAGCATTGAAGAGCGGTTGCTGTGGTGGTCTAAAAACAATTGTAATCGGAATTCTTACATCGTTACAAATTGTATAACTCCTAAGTAAAATCTCAATGGATTCACGGATTATTGAAGAGTAATGGTAATTTTGAAATGATCATTTCAGTTTTTTCGAAGTTTATCTTAGTATTTTCTTTTACATGCAATTTGGATAAAGCTGTACATGATATCAGATAAGTGTTCTTTTAGCCTTTCTTTAAATTTTCGAGATGTCATACCAATATAGAATAAACTTTCTTGATGTTCTGTGCTGAGTGAGATGATGTAAACTCCTGCTTTTTCATAATCTGGAATTGAATCAATTGTACTGTGAATCAATTGTACTGTGAATCAATTCTTACAATTTTCTTGAAGGTTTAGCTATTAAATTAATATTATATTTTAGTAATGCATATCTCATTCTCTCATAAAGCTGTGAGATATATTCAAACGTGCAATAAATAAACATGCTCGAACTTAATTCATTCATCTGTCTTGGTAGTTTTGCTTGATTAACTAATCTATTAATGTATTGATTTGGGAAACAATTTGCAATAGCAATCTGTTTAATTAAACTAATCTCCTTTTCTACGTATTTATCCGTATAAACTTCGTATGCACGCTTAACGTAAATCTTATAGGAGGCAATTTTATATGAAAATGGTGAATTACAATCAAAAGGAAAGGTGCTGTTAGATCTGCATTGTTTTTTATAAATAGTATGTTCCAATTAATTTTTATAATTGTTTTTCATTAATGTAATATCAAAAAAGGTTAAAATACCCTTTTTCTCAATCTCGAACGTAAATATCTTTGAATCCAACTCATTAAATTTCAGCAGAAAGTTATTTAAATACTGCAAATCATGATCCCAAATTATGAAAATGTCATCTACATATCTAATCCAAATTGATGGCTTCATTTCAAAATTTTCCATAATGTCTGTTTCTAAGGGTTTAAGTTTTAATTCGGCAAAATGTCCTGAAATCCCACAGGAGCACTATTTTGTTGTCTGTAATATTTAACCTTAAAAGCGAAAGCTTTATTTTGTATAATTATGTTAATTGCTGATTTTAACGTTGTACGAATATCATGATGAACATTTGGGTTTCTGTCAATAGATGTTTCAATTATCTGAAGAATTTGATTAATATCTATAGAAGGATAAATAGAGATAATGTCCAGGATGGCAAGAATGCTATTATGGTTAACTGAGATCTCTTTTATCCTCTTAAAATACCTAATAAAAAAATGCAAAATCATGTTTAGAGATGCAAAGCTAAATACATAGTGTCACCTTCTTACCCAAATTTAGAACACATCTCTTAGTCTCTTCAGAACACATTTGACCCACACTCGATCATACACGCACAAACTTCTTTCCTTATTATTATAGATATTTCCGAAGGGGAATTTTCAACTGTGTTTACTAACTAAACTAAATTTTATCCCGTAATGCAGTGTATATAAAAGTATATAAATCTATTGGTATCATACCAGTCTGCACAAAACAATCCAGTATTTTTCGACTATAGGTGGTAATTGATGAAATTAAGTTTTAAAATGTTTTATGCGTTTTCCAACGTTCTTTATATTAATTAGTTTACATAACCAGCAATTAATTGCACCTTATTAAATGATAAAATTTTATTACAGTACTCTGAATACAGTGGAAATTATTTATATATTTTACATATCTAGGAAGGAAATACGTAAAATGTTAATTTATTGAATTACTTGAATTACTAGACGTTGTAATAACAACACATGAACTTTAAAATAATCTTATAAAGATAATTTTACAACTCTTCGTTGGTAGCTTCAAATATATTACATTTCTCACTTAAAACATATAATACACTTTCTTTGGAACAGCCCGATTAGGGTTAACAGTGTCCTTATTGGCATTTCATATGTCGACGTTTCATGAATAAGAAAAATTAATACACTGCCTCTTTTCTAATTTTGAAGATCTTCTAACCTTACGCTCGTGATCCTGAATTTTTATAACTCATGCTTTCAAATCATGGATAAAAAAAAAAAAAAATACCAGACCGTCAGTTATTTTGATTGTTAGGCACATCAAAAATAAAAATAAAGTATGTTTACGTTCAAATCCTACATATATATATATATATTAGATTTTTTACATGTCATAAAAGAAAATTTTTTAACAAAATGATTTTCACACAAAACATGTACTAAACTGCACTGTAAAAAAAAAAAAAAAAAAAAAAAAAAAAAAAAAAAAAAAAAAAAAAAAATCCAGCACATTGTGCTGTTAATTTTACGCAACTACTGTATTTTCCATTTTAATATAGTCGGGAAACCAAAGAAAGATACAGCACATTCACTGTGATCGAGTTTGTTCTGGCAAATCTACAGTGGTTTTTTTACAGTGTGGCTAAATTTAGAAAAAATAGAAACGTATTAAGAACTCTTCTACTGTTAAAAGCATTTCCCTTTTTGAAAAATTCGTTAATTTATTTAAAAAAAAATCATTCTCTATACCAGAATTGAAAGAAATATCGTTAGAATGGAGGATGTGAGTTTCAAAACTCGTCTTATTTAACATTTAAAGAAAATCGAGTTTTCTCTTTCAACAATTCTATTGGTGAACCTGCATCGAAAAAAAAAAGCTTTTATCTTCTATTTCTAGAATTGTAAAATCTTGGTTTACAAGGAAAACCAATGGTTGCAGCCAGAAGTTTTTGGCGAATTCCCAAAATTTGATTTTTTGGATAAAGCTAGTTTTGAAACTCACGTTCTCAATTATATTTTAAAATATACATTTCACTTCAAAATCTATCCCGCTTTACACTGAACACTTTTTTTCCGCATTCAACTGTTGAAGTTGGAGTATTTTATAGGAAGCAAATTAAAAAGAAAAAAAAAAAAAAAAAAAAAAAAAAAAAAAAAAAAAAACAGACACATACATACACAAACTAAAAAAAATAAATAAATAATTCCAACTCTGATACGTTTAAAGGGAAATCTCTAGAAAAAGCCCTATTTGACACATTTAAAGGATTTTATGTTAATTTATTTTTCCCAGAATATACTTAGGACGATTGAATACATTTTAAGCAAATAATTTTAAAAATCATATTATCTTTATTTTCCCTTGTCTTAAGTGATCGTTTAGACAAGAATTGGCTATATTCAACAATAAATATAATTTTCGAATTAGATAAATTGAGTTCCAATTATAAAACGAGTAAAAATATTTAATTATTAATATAATTAGTCAGTCTTAGTTATTAGTTAGTAATTAGTTATTAGTTAGTAATTAATTTCTAGTATTGGGACTTTGCAAAGAATGAGAAATGACCTTCGAGAGAAGGAAATTGGCGACTTACTTTCTAGCGATTTGTTCACTGTTTCATATACACAGCATTGTTTTTTTTCAATATTTACCAATATTTACAATAAATATACAAACGTAAATAAATTGTATATAAAAAACAATAATAATACATACATAAATGAATAAAATGCTTATGTATGTGCATAAATGCACACGCAGTATATAAATATATATGTAATATTTTTCTGAAGCTTTAATTACATCAAGCTATTAAAAAAATCCAAGACCCCGATAATGGATCCTATTAGTATCAATTGCTTACATATAAGTGAAACTTTCTCATATTAATAATAATAATATTATTATTAATATTAATTATACCAATTTATATATGTCATAAAAGTAGAGCTATAATAATTTGGTGCAACATATGATTTTTTTTTTTTCTCAAACAACTTTGAGACAAAATCTACAAAACATTTTTATTAGTGAGATGTAAACTATAAGGGAAATAAATATTGGAGTTTCCTGCACGTAACGGTCATTTTAAAACTCAATATTTTACAAAGTATATAAATCAGAAAATGCGTTTTAGTAAGATTAATCCGACATTGAATTGTGTATCTAACATTATAATAGTTTACAATGCATCATTTATAATAATAATGGATATAGCATATGTATTTTATGAATATTACAGAAACTTATCTTGGAGATAAACCGAACAAAATGGACCATTCCATAAGAAGCAATTACATCATTTTTATATCAAATGTCGTTTAGTAATAATAAGAGACGTCTGTTTTTTTTTTAAAAATGTGATAGGTAAGGTTGGGAAGTTTCATCGTAGGCTACTAAACCTGTATTTAAATTAGATTATTACATCTTTTACATTTTTTATTCGTGTTTTATAGAAATGCAAAATATCTTTTTAAGTGTAATGAAAAAAAAAAATCATAAAATTGCTTATTATTGTACAAATATCGTCATCTTGTAAAACTAGTTTTTCCACAGTTTTCCAGGTTCGATAGTTTGAAATCATTATTTCTTGCTTAGATTTCATATTAAGTTTGTATTTAGATTATAGCTAAAACAAAAGTAAAAATTTCAACAATAAAAAAAACATATTTCATTAAAATTGATTGTGTTTTGTTATAATTTGAAAAAATACTTTTTTTCAAGTATATTTTGTATATAATTTAATTTTGTTAAAGAAAGAAATATGTAAATGCATTAACTTGGTGAAAATAATTGAGGCAAATCCGTTGGAGACCTAATTAATCCCGTAATGACCGTAATAACCATGCTTACCCCTCCGTCGGTCGCAATAGGCCTGATAGGCACAGGAAAAATATTTCCATTCTCATCACCGCCACAAGAGTGCGCAGAGTTACTTTCTTTAAGTGTATAAAAAACAATTTTTTTTTCTTTCAAATTTGGTATATATTCTCTTTGTACATTATAATAAAGACCACATAAATTTAAGAGCGTTAGAATTACGTAAATTATTACTAATAACGATTTTCTAACAGACGCATGTCCGGCGCATTGTGCTTGAACTCTTGCTTCCCAGACTCCGACCGACGCATGGTTAAAACTTTGACTTCCGAGATAACTCCGTTCAGAGCGTGCCGACTGTTAACACCAGCGTGTCTGTTATTTGTAAAATTATCTTATCTAAATAACTGTACAGCTTTTTAAAATTTCAACTATTATAAAATAATAGTAATAATATTATTATTATTAAATAATTCTTTCATTATTTAAAGCATTTCTGGTACTCTTAATGATATAACATACGAATAAAAAAATAAATGCTATGTGAAGTATCTGTTTTAAGTGAAGCATTAATAAATTAAAATTAGCAGAAATTTAAACTTCCACAAACAGTTTTTTCTTGCGTTATTAAACTAATTTTTTTTATATGCAAAAACGAAATTTGCTCCTTTATCAAAATATTTTCGTAATATTTCTGGTGGTTCCATTTGAAAGAAATACGCGATCTGTATCTTTCATACACATATTCATCATTTTAAAGACCAATATATCATTAAAGACATTCTATAAATCATAAAACGCATTTAAGAAAGATAAATCGAAAAGTGTTTTATATAATTACCATTGTAATCGTTTTAGATAAGTCATTTATCTTAAAAATGGTTTATGTGTGTATATTTTATAAATATTATTTAAACCATTCTTAAAACTAAAACGATGTGCGTGAATAAATATTAAAAAAATATTTATATCTTTTTACAAATAGGACCACTTCTTTGGATAAAAATCCACGTGATTTTTTAGGATTTACAAAGAAGAGATACAGTACATTAAAATTTTTCCATTATATTTATTGACTGTTTAAAATTTGGCCGGTAGTTTAGGAGATATTTGACCAAATCTGAAAATTCCCTTAATTTTGAACGAGTATACATTTCAGTTTTAGTTTTATTCATAACATGTAACACAATATGTCAGCCAAAAATATCAATTTATATAATAATACTAGCTGGCTGAGCCCGCTGCGCTGGTCCATTTTTCAAATAAACCTTCAATCAAACGATATGGAAAATTCGACCCTGTGTTTTAAATTATTATGGACGTTCACCTGGAAAGAACTTCCGCATTTTCTGAATACGATGCGAAAGCCATTGCGCTATTATATTATCTGATCCGTTAGACAAAATTCGGGCAATTCAGAAGTAACTTTTTTATAGTACATCAGTTTGGGAGGGAAATACGGCCATTATGATAATCAAAAATTAAAATGTTCTCTAATCAGCACACTACTAAAAAAGAGAGAATTACGAAGATTGCAGAGAAGAGATTGACAATTTAATTTAAAGAATGTTCTGGTTATTCACTTTCGTTTGTTAGCTCTTTTACTTCGGACTTCTCAGCTTGGTGCCATATGTGGATCTGGTAATATAAATACAATCTCTCTCTACGTTACATTACATTTAGTAATATACAGCTTCTTTTGGCAGGTTTCTTATCTTCGAATTTCAGCAGAGTAAATACAGTCAAAACAGCATTTAACTTTCACATTTTAAAATATGTGAATAATATAAAAGTAGATTTTTAAAGCTGGATTGTTTCAATAAAATTAAAATAATGTCATTTTAACTGCCGTTTCCTTTTATATACCAGTTTCAATCATGCAACTATTAACCTAAAAAGAACCCCGATAACGGATTCTTATAGAAAACTAAACCTCTACTTTTCATCTAATAAAATCCTCCCAATCATCCGTAATCGGATCCACAACCAAGTTTGACGTCAACCGTTAGAAAATTTGTAACGATATGGGACATATGTACCAGAGTTAGCTACAAAACAGAGTTAATTTTGCGTAAGTAATTAAAGACAAAAAATAGAACAAGTTATATATACTTAATTCTTTTTAATGTATTTTATTTATTTTTGTATAGTGAATAACACTAAAAGAAAGATTCATGTCATACTGATAATTGTATATTATTTACAATTTCAAAAAAAAAAAAAAAAAAAAAAAAATTAGTGCAAAATCCAGTTTTTACATACCTACTCTATCATTAATAACACATACTGGACAATTGCAACATAAAATATAATAAATAAAGACACAATGGTGCGTAATGGTACACAAAACACGAAATTTAATAAGCTAAAAGTTAACTTCTACGTTTCGAGCTGTTTCTATAGCCGTCTTCAGGAAAATATGATGGTAAAAAGGCTCAAATTTCAGAGACGAAAGCTTCCTGTCCAAGAGATAATTAGTCGAAACTTTACCATTGATTTGAATACAAAAATGCAGTGTTTCCATCTAGTGAAAATAAATAATTATTGATGAACTGAGATCTAATGAATCAAAAAGATCGATTTAAGAAACCACGAGTGCCGCCATTTACACATGAGGGACAAAACCATGTTCAACTGAATTTTCATTCAAGTTTTGGCAACATAGTACAAGTTTAAGCTGAAATATTGTAATTAGATTTAGAATTATGATTTTATGATATTATACCAGATTTTTGGGATATTATAGGATAAATTACCGTTATAAGGTTTATCTTCACGTGCAATGACTTTAACTGAATCTCTAATTTTACTTTCAAAGGTGTTATTGCACGGAACTATAATTTTAGCTTCAGAAAAATTAATATAGCTGACTTCATTAGCTAAGTAGAACCTAGAAAGAGCTGTACTCTGTTTACGATGTCTAATGTCTGTGCGATGCTCCATAATCCTTACTGATAACTTACGTTTTGTCATACCGATGTAGACTTTTTCAATATTATTACAACATTTTTGTATTAAAATCAATGGTTAAGTTTTGACTAATTATCTCACGCACAGGAAGTATTCTTCCTGAACTTTGATCCTTTTTTACCATCATATTTTTCTAAAGACGGCTGTAGAAAAAGCTCGAAACGTAGAAGTTATCTTTTAGCTTATTAAAGTTCGTGTTTTGTACTGATATAATAATAATAATAATAAACCATTATGCCATATAATAATACCATATAATAATAAACCATTATGCAAGATTGTGTCTTTATTTATTTACTCTATTATTCTTTTTACTTTTTTAAATTATTATTATAGATACTAGTAAAATACATTAACAGAAAATTAATATTATAATATATTTTTTAATTATTAAAAACTACACATATGTAAATTATGTATGTGTATATTGACGCAATAATGTTGTTAGGAATGAAACTTCGCTATTATTTAGCTAGTAAAATTTATACTAGGATAACTATCGGAATCAAAATTTAAACAATTAATGTAAAAATTTTGTTTTTAAAGTCAATTCCTACTTAGGTCATAGTTTTTTTTGCATTAAAATATCTCAATTTGTTGATTTTCTATAAGCAAGTAGGTTTACAATGGAACTCTATGGGTAGGCGAAATATTAGACATATTGTCAAGTTGGCGTCACTTTTGGCGACTCATTTTGGCCGCCAAATTTGGCGATATATCGCCAAGTTGGCGACAAAATTGTCGGTATTTGGCGACAGAACAGGTTCCACCCCTATGGTAACCCCTTATTGAAAATACTTTCATTGATCTTCAATAACCAATGGCCGCCATTTTGTTTCTCATGCAAAACTAAAATTAATTAATTAAAATTTAATTAATTAATTAATATTTGAAAAACTGTATTAACATCAATTGTCATCCAGTACAAGTTCAAAAAACTTTATTTCAACTTGATAGGATGAATAATGAGTGTTTTATTAACGATTGAAAATTTGAACAAGATAAATATATAAATAAATGAATATAGAGAGAGTGTGAACTAATAGTAGGAATTGAATAAGCCGGAAATCTATCCGCTTAGAAATTATTTCTTTTGTCCCGCCCAGAAGATAGGAAATTCATTGTCAATTGTTTAAAAAAAAGGAATCTCTGTAACGCGGAAACTGAAATTGAGTTCTGGTCTATCTGGACGATATTATCGCCATGGTGGCCACTTTTGAGCAGTGTTAAACGTTACTAAAAGACGTCTTTACCTTATTAATTAATGTTGGTTTCACAATGTATTCGAATTTTTTTTTAAATTGGAGCAATGCAAGTTTTAAAATAGCTATGTGTCAAAATTATCCATGGCAGAATTCAAACCTGTTTTGAAACGACGGCTTATTGCTTCCAATCCACTTATACAATAAAAAATATAATTATGTCTTACAAGTACAACAATAATGAAGATATTTGAGCAAAATTTTCCCAACTTTTATTTTCTTTTTGTGAAATGAGATTAAATAAATAAAAAAAAAAATATGTACTATAAAAAGCCATCGTCTAAATTCACACAAAATTTAGTTAGAGATCGCTAGAATCTGGGACGTAGAAGACAAATGCATACGTTATCACTTGCCTAATTACAGTCCAAATATACATTCCCTTCATATGATTTCACGATATTTCCCGCAAAGCCAAATTAGTCATTTCAAGATTTCACTAAAATATTTGCATTATTTTTACAGTTAAAACAAAAATGTGGGTTTAGATTGGTATAAGGCATCTTGTATTTTTAAGTGGATTGGGACACCGAAAAAAATTATTGTTCGGACATCTAACATCACTCTTTGCAGTTTTGTCCATAATTTCAGATACACATTTATTTTTTTTTAGGAAACCTTTATATTATTTTAAAGCACTTAGAACCATATAAGTCATTTATTAGTTACCGATATGCTATTTAATTCAAACAGCAATTAAAATGTCGTCACTAAAACTAACGTTGTGTTACATAAGCCAGCCTTTAAACGAAGCAGATGTAGCATTTTAGTAATAAATGATAATAAACTCTACTGCAATATTTTAAATTTCTAAGCATCACCTATTTTCTCTTTTTACACCTTCATGTAGGAAAAAATGTACTTTTAAGTGCAGTTTGTTTAAAAACTGTATCTCAATTTATTTTGGAGATATAGGATAAAGTGGGGACAGACGCCGCTGTGGGACAGATGCCGCAGAAATTTTGTGAACAACACTAGCGCTCTGTAGACCAATTTAAGAAGTTCGTAGTGTTCATCTGTGCTGTGTTGTATGCGTTTCCACTGCTTAGTTATCAGTAGTTATATATTTATGCCAGTTTTTATGTTTCGAACATGCCTGGTAAATTGCTAAAGATTTATTATATAATTTAAGCCAAATAAGCAGAGATTTCATCCCAAAAACGATTGTAACGGTAGGTTAGATCCTCGTAGAATACAGACATGTTCTTGCCTTTCTGTATGTCGTTCACATGATCACAATGGCAGCTCGGCATCTTACCTGTCACTATAGGACAGATGCCGCATAATATATTTTTGTTTTTCGGCTCAGTATATTCGTTACTGCGATTTAAGTAGAACTGACTTTTAAATAAACGTATATTAGAGCAATCTGCTACATATCAAAATATTCTGAGCAAGAACGTTGGTTCGCCGTGTGTGAATAAGGAAAACGTAGGACATTTACAATTCTCTCCATCTAAGCTGCTAAACAAAATATCTCATATTACAGTGGTCAAAATACCTATTACAGCCAAGTAAGAGAAAGAAAAGGGATCCAAATATTACAAGCACAGAGTTTATAAACAAGTGAAAAGAAGAAGGAAATAAAAGGCAAACTAAACTAGAAGCGTCAAAGAATGACAGCTTAGTGGAAGTAAAATATGCAAAAAACGGAAGAGAAAGACCAACTTGGAAAAACTTCACTTGAGGAAGAAACGGAAATGTGAGTCATCATCCGACAATAAGGAAATTTTTTCTCTTATGGATTCTGATGGCAGTATTCGATTGGAATTTGATGACTTTGTATGTGATGAGTGTCTGGAGTCCTATCAAGAAACAAAGACTAAAGCGAACAGGATTCAGTGCAAAAAATTCAATCGGTTGCTGCATGAAAAATGCTCACTTTACTTTTGCAACGGGAAGTGTGGTGTGATTGTGGGTGAATGGAAATAAAAAATCAAAGAATTTGAAGATAGGCAAAAAATTAAAAGACTAGAGTCTAAATAGAATAGAACTAATACTTAAATTAAGAGCAAACTACAATGTTCGCCTGGATGCAAAAAAGTGATTTATGTCTTTTTGAAATTGTGCTGTCTATTGTTTACAGTAATTATGCTATCCAGTCATGTAAATTGAAATGTTTTTCTTTTCATTTTCATTTTTTGATTAAGTTTTCTTTTTTGAGCTTACACTTTTGCATTTTCGTTAAACTTTTCATAATTTAGTGATATGGACAGCATTATTTGATATTTTTGCAACTGTTATTACTGTTACTGTTATTTATTTACAGTTATTACTGTTTACTGTTATTTATTTTCATTATAAGTAGTTAGATAAAATAAAAATGTGATTTGCTTGGAAAAAAAAATAAATAGCCTAGCTTTTTTCTCCACAACCTATGCGGCATCTGACCCACCACATAAGAAAGGATGTTAAAGAATGACGTTTGGGAAAATAACTATGCCTGCTTTATTAAAAGATTTTTAACTTGTTTAACATAGAAATAAGATTCTGAAGAGTTTGATTAAAGACTTCAGGTACTTAGTTTGTAGCTTTTTGCTTTAATGTGCATTTTACAAGAAGAAAAGTAATACTGCGGCATCTGTCCCCCCTTTACCCTAATATTTTTGGAGTTACTCCATTTTTGTAGAAAGTAAAGGAAAAATAGTTGGAAAACAGTACATTACTATATCTTTGCCATTTTGTCATAACAGCTGAAGAAAATGTAATTAAAATACGTGATATATTAATATAAATGAATGATTTCTGATAAAACATGGAGCTATAATAAAATATATTTAATTTTAAATATCCATATTCATGTCACAGACATATAAAGGCGTATGAATAATTAAATAGCCGATTTTTTTGTAGAGTTTACGACATCGCTTTTTGCTGGTTTTGCGTATTATTCTGCGACAGTGACGTCCTATGCATGCTTCTCTGTAGATGTTGTTTAAGACTAAATCTCAAATGTGGAAATCTTTAGCGGTTGAAAATTACGTAATTTTTTGTAGTATAATAAAATGGTGTGTTTTAAGTCTTAAAATGAAATATGTTTTGTAGAAGTGCATTCTTTTCAAACCAACATCTTTGAAATTCTTCCCAGGTGGAAATGTTTCACTTTTACGTTAATAATAATATTTAAAATAAAATAGAAATGTCTGTTTACGAGACTAGGGAAGCTCCGCCCCCCTGCTCGCTACACTCACCAACCGTAAACGCTTCGCGATTCCATTCGGTATCACGAAGAAATCCTTATTTTCTAGCCAACCCCAGACGTAATTGTTTCGCGTTTTCATTCTGGATCTAAATAAATAATCATATAAATCTCTTCTTCTCTGAAATGTTCACTTCGCCGCCTTTTCTCCGCCAACATACATGTGTAAAATTATATATATAGTGTTACGAATATTGCAAATAGTTAGTGTTTGTGCTTAAAAATAATGTAAATAGTTCGATTAAGCTCTATTCATAAGCTAATATGAGTTTTTGTTGAATTGAAATATCTCAATTTGTTGATTATCTGCAAGCAAGTAAACCCTATTGTATTTCAATGGGAGTCTATGGAAATTTGGCGAAATACCAGAAATAGTGCCAAATTGGCGTTACTTTTGGCGACTAATTTTGGTAGCCAAATTTGGCGATATATCGCCCAGCTGGCGACAAACTTGCCTTCCCCCCTTCGTAACCCCTCTTATAGCGTCAAAAAGTTCTGGCCAATCGGATGCTTTTCTCGGTATCTATGGCGATTTTCATTGGTCCATTTCCAAATCGTTACTATTTTTTATACATAAAAGGATTTATGTGGCTTTTATTAAATATTGTAGTGTGTGTGTGTTTTATTAAATTTAATCTAACAAAGCACGAACTTATAATTCGTTAACAACTGCTAAGTTCGTTCCATATTTTCTTCTGTATGATGCTTATAGTACGTCTGGATAAAAGACAAATATCGGATTATGAACTTATAAAACATGAGAATAAATTAGTACTTTTTAAAAGGAAAATACAATGATGAATTTCATATATTATAGGGAAGGTATTTTGCACAATTATATATAACATTTTTCGTTAAATTTTTATACTTTAAGAATTATGGTCAGTAAGCGATTTTTAAGTTCACTAAGGAAATAAAAAATTACACAAATTCACATACAATTATTTATAGAGCACAACATCCCGCTATCTCGTACATTAAAAAAAAAGATAGATATTTCCGACTCTATATTTCGACATATATCTTAAGAATTATGGTCAGTAAACGACTTTTGAATTTTGATTTGATTTGTCGAGATTTTTCGAAATGTAATACAGGTTCATTAAAAATTGATTATGTTTAGCCTACATTACTGAACAATCTTTATGCCTTGTATAAAAGACCAATATTTCTGCTTTACTTAAAACCTACATACTTTAATTTCTACGATATATTTTATCTGAGAAAATGTTATAAATTGTTTCTACAAAATACACTTTTTTAAGCTGAAAACTCTTCGCAATTTATTTTTTCACACCTTTTTCAATTATCTTCATGTAACAAATACAATTGTTTGAACATTTCAGTAGCTTTGGTTGCCACCTATTTGGCAAAGCTCTGATATTCTTTCAAATATGAAAAATTGAAGGGTGGGTCATGCCTCCCCTATGGCCAATCCTCCCCTATAGTCAACCCTCCCCAGTCTCACCTGTCAGGAAACTATAAATGTTTGTTAAAATAAAAATATATTTTCCAAGAAGAAAACATTTTTTCCTCTTGTGACATTATACATGTTCTACGATATTTAATTAAACTTTTACCACAGAAAATAACTTAGAGTCAGGCAGCAGAATATTATGAAACAGAGTACTTTTTTTTATAATTAACACCTAAATATTTATGAACAAGGAAAATATTTTGTAAAAAAACATAAAAAATATATGCGTGCATTATTAATGAAATTCTTCTAAAATTAGCCTGTATTTATGATAGGTTTTTTATGTTATCTTGTTATTAATTATGTGATATGTGGGTAAAAGTATTTTTGTACAAAATTCTAATAAAACTAATAGAAATTTTTGTTTATATTTTCCTAAAACATTTATTTTTATTTACGACAGACATTTATTTATGCTGCAGTAGAAATATTAAATATATATATATATATATTTTAATAATGCATGAACGAAAGTGTTTTATTTATTCTGAATGTAAATTTCGTTTTATAAATATCTGAAAAAAAAAATAATTAAATTAAAAGATAGTTTTAAACTCTTCTTTACCAATAATCTTTTAATGAAAATGGGTTTTTTTTTTTTCGAAAACATTTATATCGATATGTGTTTCTTAAAACCCTTATATCTAATTTATATAATAATCCATAATAAATAAACTGTACATTTTCAAAAAAAAAAATATTGTAATTACAACAAATTAAAACGTCATTTATTTTTAGGTTTATAACTTTCAAAAATCCTTTGAACAAAATATTTTGAAAATAGTAAATTTTAAAGCATAATTTCCTGGAGGAAACGAAAACAATAGTTCTAAAACTAAATATATATATATTATAAAATATGCTTAATTAATAATTTGCGGAAATTTTTAGGGCACCGTTTTTCAATATGTTGTCATGATTAAATTGTGAGGAACATTGTTTTAGTTCAGCATTATTTTTCATCAGCCTCGCATAATATGCAATAACTATTGAAAATCATTCAACGTAACTCATTTTATGTATTCTGTCAACTGAATTTGTCTCATTTATGTCATCTGAATATCTTGATTGTGAATGCTTTCCTTGAATTTTTATAAATGATCAACATCTACTAATGATTCCTAACTATATAATATCTTTAAATCTCATTAACAATTAAATGTTGATTATAGAGGTTATTTTAAAAAATGCGCATAAACTTATGAAAAAAATTACAGTTTATAGGTGTGTTTGTTGAAGATCTTTTCAAATAAAAAAATTTACGCTTTAATTATTTAAAAAATTATCAATAAATATTTTACTGAGCTTTTAATGTCTATTTTGTTTTGAAGCAGCATCGGAATTTCCAGGCAACGAAGATTTATCGCAAAATAATGATGAATACATGACATTCTGATTATATATGACGCATATAATCTTTTTGTGGCTCATATGTGCCAATTATTGTCACACATCACATATGTATATGACACATGTATAAGATATGTATGACGCATATATGGAATGTTAAACGTAAATATTATATATATAATGACGTATATGATACTTATATGAGAATTTGATTATATATGCATGACAATATATAATGCATATGCAAGGTTTGTAATGATCTTGATTAAATTGTAACTACAATCTTGACATAATCATAATTGTGGGGGGCGCTTTAGAAAAGAAGTATCTTTTTTTCCCTTTCAAATGAAAACAAATATATAATTAACTATATCTTGGCGATAACTATACATATCATATTAAATACTAAGTTCTAAGAAAGTTTTTACAAAAGGATGATATAGTTTAAACAAACAACCCCCCCCCCCCCCCACACACACACGCACAACAAATAACTTCAAACTTTATAGGTGTTTTTTATTAAGCTACTCCTAGCATAAAAAATACCGTCAACTAGTGTAACTTAGAGCCAAATTTATTTGTTTCATGGCATGTTCAACATCTCCATTTATTGATTTTATTTAAAAAATTTATATTATGTTAATTTTTTGTTTACTAAAAACATATGGAACCACACAATTATTATAAATTTGTCCACATTAAATTTTTTTTAAACCAAAAAGTGTTTTTGAAAGGTTTGGGCCAGTGTTACCTTGAATTGGGGTAGCATTAAACCATGTGCTAAAACGAATGTTATAGGGCCTACAACATGATGTGGACCAACGTTACCCTATTGAAAAAGTCGGGGGAGATAGGGTAAGAAGCGTAAAAATGTAAAACACAGTAAATTAGCATATATTTTAATAAAATAAAAATATTTCACAACTCATAAATATTGCTTAACGTGGATTGTCCAGGTCTGGGATTTAATACTAGTTTCTCTCAGACAGAAATTTAGGTGGACTAATTTTCGCAACAATATCTTTCCAATCATACACCATAGAGTCATGTCGCTGTGGCCAACGCCAAAATTTTAACTTTTTTCCCATACAGTCAACAGCACAACCCCTCCTAATATTCTGGATGAATGTCAGCAAAATTATTACTTGTATAAGTACAAATGTCTATTTTCGTAAGAATACAAAAATAAAACACCTATGTTTAAATTTTACAAAATTGGAAAAAAGTCTCCTTCAAATAAAATATTTTTTTATGCATTGACAGGTAGTACATACAAAAAGTTAAGAGATAATTGGTGGGCCAATGTTAACCCGGCTTATAAAAACGCTTTTCTTTTTTATCTCATGAAAGACGACGTATAATCCTACATTAGGCCTTGATCTACACTAATGAGGTTATAATAACACGTACTTACCATTAATTTACAGCTTGGCAGACAAAAGTTGCAAGAGATGAATTCTCACCGTCTTCACACTTTTTTTTGGACTATTGCTGGAACGTGGAAACTTGGCGAATTACTTACAATGAGCTGCCAGCCTCAAGCGAATGCTACCATCTATATTACGAGACCAAAACTTAGTCTCAAGCGATGTTGAAAATATAGCAGATTTAATCTTTGTTCTCGCTTGGAACAGAGCTACACTTACGGGGACCAAAGAAAGAAAGGTTAACAAATTTTGTAAAAACATTTTATTGCATTAAAAAAAAATTCTGTTTTTTTTTTTTTTTTTTTTTTTTTTTTTTTTTTTTTTAATTCTGCTTAAAATGAATTTTAAATCATGTTTCTATCTTAATTGGAATAGTAAATGTTAATTTTTTCGTTTTGGTTTGTTTTTAAAATATAGCTTTCAAGCAATGGTTGTCGTGGACACGATTTCTTATGGGTATGCGTTTTCCTTCATGATTGGTATTTTTCCCTTTTTCTCGTATTAAAATTGTTATAAGTCAAGAACCGTTAGAGATAAAAGATTCAAACTTGGAACATGTCTTTTTTCAATTATTTTACTTTAATTTTCATTCAGCAAATTTGAAAAAAAAATATTTACTTTTGAAAATATGATTTTTTTTTTTTTTTTAAGTTACATCTTTTTTTTTTTTTTTTTTTTTTTTTTTTTTTTTTTTTTTTTTTACTTTAAATATTTTCAATTTTTATTTAAAATAATAGTTTTAAAAATGCTGAATCAAAATTAAAACGTATATATTTCTGTTTATTTAAAAGAAAAAAAATTGAAATTCTACAAATAATATTTTGAGCTATAACGATTTTAAATTAACCAACTTTTCTAATAAATTTTTATTTTTATTTTTTTTTAATATGAGAAGTTTTATCATGCAATATTGTTTACAAATAATATGGTTAACCATCACAAAAAATTTCAAAATTGTAACTCAATAAATAAAAATTATTTTAAAATGTGTCCCAGACCCCCTTAATGGGTCAAAGTTACCCTAGTTGACGATACGAATTTATCACTTTGTTTGCTACTTTTTGCGCTGTAAAAGGCCAAAGACGCATATTTTGACCCAAATACCTTATATACCGTATTAATTTAAAACTTAGAAGCGTTTTTTCCTCACAAAAATTATTCTGATTAATTCAATTACCGTTAAACTTTAGACTGTAGGTCTATGTTTTTTTTCAAGTCGTATGCCAACGCGAATTACGAAAGGTGATAATCGCTTTATTTAACCCTTTGAAGAACAAGGTAAAATGCTAAACTGAGTTAATGAACCCCAGAATTTACATTTTTTTTTTCGAAATTAGCGATTTTGTTCTCGTACTTAATAAAATAAAAAATCCATTCCAATATTCTGGTGCCAATGTGGCATTCAGGAATTAAAATTAGGTGGTCCAAAAATGGACCACCGTCATTGAAAGGGTTAATTCTTAAATTTCTCTCATTAAATAAGAATTCTTTTTAATTCTAAAATAGTGGTGGTAGCTTGGTAGCTAATTTTTACATAGGCATTTATTTTTATCATTGCGAGACTCAAAACCAGCAGGTAAACGGTTTGTTGTTTGCGTGTTGTAATCTGACAGAACTTGTGATACAGTAAAAAAATATGTATGTTTGTTGTATATAAGGAAAGATTATTTTTCCTTCAATACCCCATACGCGTGTAGTGTAAGGACATACACGATGTATGAAATATAATGGAGGAAGCTGAAAATACATATATTTTCACACAATCAAACAATGCAGCGACATACGAAAACAGTGGTGAACTTTCATCCGTTGAAATACCTGATGTGCGGAGATATGCCTATGAATATGAAGATATGTCTCTGAAGAAGGAATTCTAATTTCAATAGATGTGGATAATAATTAAAATTAGAATAAAACCATATTTCACTCTTCAATAAAATAATATTCCATCCTTCCTGGAAGATTATTTTTCCTTCGTTAAAATAATCTTCCATCTTAAATCTCATGATTCCCGGCAGTTCGCGTTGGAGGAATTTATTTTCATTAGCGGTCGGGTTAACTTAAATGTTTCTGTTTCTGGTCGGTTACACGTTAAATTTTTATTCTTGTGGGTTGAATTCAGATTGACATGATTTTGTAAAATAAAGTCCTGAATATTTTTCAAATGAATAATATATATTTGAAGATGAATGAGTGTACTTGATATCTATATACTATACTACTGTTTCTACTATATGTTATGTAACGATTTGGAAATGGGCCAAAAGATTAGGAAATGGACCAATGAAAATCTGCGTATATACCGCGAAACGCATGTGATTGGTCAGAACATTCTGTCTTTTTTAGCCGGAATTGTGCTTGCCTAAAACCATTAAAGTTGAGAATTTAGATAGGATGGGCGGAGAAAGGAAAGAATCATATTTGATATACTTTTGTTTTTTTTTGGTTTTTTAGGGGGTGATGGCAAAAGTGATTTTTACAGAAAGAAGATAACTTCTATTAACTAATGAGAAAGGGGAGGGAGGTCATCTGCTTTTGCAATCTAAAAATTGCACGCAGAGAAAATAAGGGATCACGAAGCGATCCAGAATGGAAACGCTAAACAATTACGTCTGGAGTTGACTAGAAAATAGGGATTGCTCCGAGATACCGAACGGAAACGTGAAACGATTACGCGGGGTGTTGATGAGCGTAGCGATCAGGGAGGCAGAGCCCCCTAGTTGATACAAAATAAACGGTCAAGTGCGAGTATTACTCGGGCTCAGAGAGTTCCGTACAATAAATGTATGAATTATTAACTGTATCATTATACTAGTTGGATGTGCCAATCCCAAAACTTTCTTCTATCTTATACATCTTAATATTTCAAAAAGTAGTTACACACGTAAATACTTCAATATTATTAGTTCAATACTATACCAACTTTCCTATTCTTCTTAAATTTCTGCCTGTGTCAATTAAATGGACTAAAAACGAATTAATCTACATCATGATATATGCTAAAATTAATAGTTTTTCTTTATTGTGTTGTTATCAGGTGTTTGCGAATAGCTGGCTTAGCAGGAAGCGAGTTCCCGCCACTGCACGAACCGCCGATGGACAATAGAACTACGAAAAATCAAGACAAGTATACAAAAATCTCTATCACAGAGCCTCTTTACCGCGCAATATTTCCAAATTCAAGGAGGACCTGTTGGCCATATCCAAAATTATGCAAAAAAATTTGGTTTAATTGTATGCATAATTTTATATACCTTTCGATGGTACATTAAAGAAAATGGCACAAACATCGCTATTACAGCGCCCCCTTCCGGCAGATTACTTTTCAAATTCACGTAGCACTTGCTTGCCACAGCCAGAAACATGCACAAACAAATTGGTTCAATTATATGCATAACTTCATACACTTTTCGATGGTACAATAATGAAAATCGTACATACATCACAATTATAGCGCCCCCTTCGGGAGGAATTTTTACGGATTCGGGGAAGACTTAAGTGCCATGACCAAAAAACAACACAAAAAATTTGGTTGAAATCTATACATAACTTCATACATTTTTCGATGATACAATATTCAAAATGGCGCAAAAATCGCACAAAGATTGCTATTACAGCGCCCCCTACCGGCGAATTTTTTCCAAATTAAGAAAGGACCTGCTTGCCAAAGCCAAGAACTTAAAAAATTTGTTTGGATCAATTCTATGCAAAATTTTATACACTTTTCGATGGTACAGTATTCAAAATCGCACAAAAATCGCTCTTACAGCGCCCCCTACCGGCGATTTTTTTTTCAAATTAAGAGTGGACCTGCTTACTATAGCCAAAAACTTAAAATAAATATTTGGTTCAATTGTATGTAGAAATTCATACACTTTTGGATGGTAAAATATTAAAAATAGCACGAAAATCGCTATTACAGAGCCCCCTACCGGTGATTTTTTTCCAAATTCAGGGAGGATCTGCTTGCTATAGCCAAAAACTTAAAACAAAAATTTGGTTCAATTCTATGCAAAACTTCATACACTTTTTCATGGTACAATGGCGACAGACAGACATTTTCTATAAACATGTTTTTTGGGATCTCTGACCCATAAGACGTGTAAATCCGTCGAAAACCAGAAGTCGAAAAAATTTCGATTACAATACTTTCTTCTATTGAAGATAAAAGAAAGTAAAAATTTCGTTCAATTGTATGCATAATTTTATACACTTTTCGATTGTACAATAAAAGAAATGGTACAGACATCGTAATTATAGCGCCCCCTTCCAGTGGATTTTTTCCAAATTCAGGGAGGACCTTCATGCCATGACCAAAAAGAAACACAAAAAATTTGGCTCAGTTCTATGCATAACTTCATGCACTTTTCGATGGTACAATATTCAAAATGGCACAAAAATCGCTATTACAGCGCCCACTAACCGGCGATTTTTTTCCAAATTAAGGAAGGACCTGCTTGCCATAGCCAAGAACTTAAAATAAAAATTTGGTTCAATTCTATGCATAACTTCATACACTTTTCGATGGTACAATATGCAAAATCGCTACTACAGCGCCCCCTAGCGGCGAATTTTTTCCAAATTCAGGAAGGTCCTGCTTGTCATGGCCATAAACTTAAAATAAAAATTTTGTTCAATTCTATGCATAACTTCATACACTTTTGGATGGTACAATATTCAAAATCGCAGAAAAATCGCTGTTACAGCACCCCCTACTGTCGAATGTTTTCCAAATTCAGGGAGGACCTGCTTACCATAGCCAAAAACTTAAAAGAAAAATTTGGTTTAATTCTATGCATAACTTCATACACTTTTGGATGGTACAATATTCAAAATCGCACAAAAATCGCTATTACAGTGCTCCCTACCGGCGAATTTTTTCCAAATTCATAGAAGATCTGCTTGCCATAGCCAAAAACTTAAAATAAAAATTTGGTTAAATTTTATGCATAACTTCATACACTTTTTGAAGGTACAATGGCGACAGACAGACGGACACACGGACACACTGACAGACAGACATTTTCTATAAGCATGTTTTTTGGGATCTCTGACCCCTAAAACATGTAAATTCTTCGAAAACGGGAAGTCAAAAAAAATTCCGATTACAATACTTTCTTCTATTGAAGATAGAAGAAAGTAAAAAATCGTTGCTAAAAGAATAAAAAGAATTTGAAAAAAACTACACAATGTAGGGTTGTGTATAGAAAATAGAAAAGTGCGAATGGGTTTACGATAAAAGTTCAAAGAGATATAAAGACTAAATAATGCCAAATCATGCCATTCTGTATAACTCGTTTTTTAATCTTATCCGAATCTGTTTATGGTGAACTTAATTCGGTACTGACAATAAAAGTAGTGCATATCAGTAGTGCTTCGTTTGGCATTTCGTAAAAATAATTCAGCGTAGTATTTTATTTTTACAGTGTAGCTAAAACAAAACACTTGTTGAAAGTTTAAACTTGGCATTGTGCTAAGCGCGCTTCAAAGAAGGTCGCAAAGTTGCAAGGCCCCCTTGGTCCGTGCTGCGTACTTTCACATAGGTTTTTACTTAACTTTTAAGGACACGGAAGGCGTATAGAGAGATCCGATCAATGCAAACTAGTCGCGAATCCAATAGTATTTATGTGATTAATTCTAGTTAAGGGGTTTTGTACCGCTACGAAAATTAATGAAAAAATTCAAAATTTTATTTAGTCTATCTTCAAAACCTTTTTATGTATAAACAAGAAATTTTGACTATTCATTAACAGATTCTGCTTTGTAATGTGCTACTAATAGAAATTAATTAGACTTTTACAGAATTTGTGTATTGTTGAAATCAAAATAGAGCTTTTTTTTTTTTTTTGCTCCATACGTCATTGTGCACATGATATCTTAAGAAAGTATGTATGGAATGTCAGGAAATTTGGTAAAGATACTAAACAAATATGTGTGTTTAAAATGACCTACTCTTACGCGAAAATGATTCCATTAACTATATATAAAAAACAAATCAAAATTTTACATTTTTAAAGAATAAAAATAGTCATAACTAAAAATATTACCATTGTAAATACTTAAAAGTAGTCATTTTAAACACATATATTTGTTTAGTACCTTTACTAAATTTCATGACAATCCATACATACTTTCTCAAGATGTACGAGCAATGACTCAAGGAGTAAAAAAAAGAGCTATTTTGAGTTTCAACAATACACAAATTCTGTAAAAGACTAATAAATTTCTAATTGTAGCATATTACAAAGCACAATCTGTTTAATCAAGATCCAAAATATCATGTTTATACACAAAAAGGTTTTGTAGATAGACAAATAGACAAGTAGATAGACAAAGTTTTTCGTTAATTTTAGGCGCGTTTAAAAGGTACAGGATCCAATAAATTAGTCTGTTTTTAACAATTTGACGTTTAGTGCTTTTATACTGCTACTCGGCATTGAATTACGCAAATATATCATTAAAAGTCGTTATTTGGGCTTTAAAAGTCGATGGAAGATCGGATACACCGCCCGTGTCATTATGTATGTCCAAACCGTCCGTATATTTAAGGGTTAATATCTCGGCTAATTTTCGACGATTTTTTTCGAAAATCAGTATCAACAACGCTTTTATACTTCTGCTGCGATAAGTACCTCCAGCGTTCCTCAACAACTTTGCTGAATGCCTGCAAATCGAAATTTATCTGTAACGGAAAAATGTGTTTTTCTCAAAAACTATGTGACCTAGCGTAATCGCTATAATTTTCCTGCATGGTTTAAATTATCGTCTACTACCTCTAATTTTTTCATAATTTTAGTTTCAATAGATTCGGAATTACATGGGGGGGGGGACATATTTTTGCACTGCATTTTCGGCCATAACTTTGAAAATATAATACCTCAAATTAAAAGAAATGTATTTTTGAGTTCAGCCTTACAAAACCTTTTACCCGATACCCCACAAGATATACAAAGAAAATATTTTTTTTTCAAGTTACTTAATTATTCTCTATACATTTTTCCTAAATATATTTATCAATGTTTAATAATCAGAAAATATTTGGGTCAGTAGTCTTTATTACTTTCCCCAATTTGAACTTTCCAAGTTTCATATTTTACGAGTAAAGTGGCTGTGACAGACCGACAGACACAGGAGTGATCTTATAATGGTTCCGTTTTTTCTTTTTAAGTACGGAACCCTAAAAATGATAATATATATAGAATTTTAAGCAAATTTTTCATATTTGTTTTAAAATACTGATTAATTTTCATTCACTTGGTGGTATTCACATTCATTCTGTGGAGTTTCAAGTTTATTTTAAGTAAAAATGTTGGGTTCGGCTACGATTTCACCAGATCCGAACCCAAGGGCATAACATGCTAAAACGACTCTTAGACTCGAATAAATACGGAACGAAGTATTTTGTTATTTCAAATAAAATACCTTTAGAGTACTAATTTGTAATGGCAAAAGTAATGGATTATAATTAATATTTTTATTAAATACTTAGATATAACCTTAATTGATAATTAAACAAAAAAAAAAAAAAAATACAAATTCAGTTCAAAAAACGTTTTCAACGTATGAGTTTTAATTTTATTATAATTGTAATTTATCAGAAAAGATCATTTTTATCATTAACAATATTTAAAAAAAAATATCTAGTTACATTAGTTCGTAGTTGCTTTAAGCACCTAACTTTTTTGCCCGAACACAGTTCTGGAAAAAACTGTGCTTGCTTCTCTACAAAAAGCTTTTTGATACAGCTAATTTGTAACTGTAAAAGTTTCATTATTAATTGCCAGACATTTTTCGATTATGCAAGGCAAATATTTTATTACGAAAAAAGTGGTGTTTTGCCCTTATTTTTAATATATGGTGTAAAAAAGTGTAAAACAAATAAACGAATTAAATTTTTAAAAAATCAAATATCCGACTGCGTAAAAAGCGAACTAATTAATTATTTCTCATCAATGTGAAACTATTTTTTAATATTACTTACCTTCTTTTTTTTATTTACTTATATTGATGACTTTTAAGTTGTGTTTAATTGTTAGTTTCTATCTATAAACACTGTTATGATGAGGGCTATAGATGTTTATAATGGTTAGAGTTGCAATGGAAGTTGTATACACAACTTCCAGTGATCCTACCTACAAAATAATATTTAAACAGAGCTTCTGACTGCAAAATAGTCAATGAAACATCGTCTTCATTTTGAAAGACCTATCCAAAGATATGCCACTCAATAGGGTGCGTAAAATTTTTTTTCGTCTCTACCGCCATTTTGTATTTTACGGCCGCCATTTTGAATTTGTAAAACCAAAACCTAGCCTATAACCATTGGGCCGTTAAGAGGAATCGATAGAGACCTCATTCATTAAAATCCGTCCAGCCGTTGGGATGTTTCGAGGGTATAAATAAATCCACATACCCATATACGCGTGAAACACATAACCCTTCTTTTCTGTCGGGTAATAAGGAGTTAAGCATATACAAATGAATAATTAAATAAATAAACATTTCTATTAACTCTGTCGAAACTAAGTTCATATAATGCGCAGAAAAAGCAGATGTCATTTATAACAGAGATATTAACCAGAGCTCGCTCATACTGAGAGACAAATGACCAGACAGACAGATAGACAGAGAAATCGACTTCATAAGCACCTTTAACTGTATTCCAAAGTATAGAAAAGTTTCAACTGACGTGACACCATAGCTATCAACTTGACTACCTGACTATCTCTGTTTGCCTGTCTGTTTTTCTGGGTTTTCTCCACTATGATTGGCTAAGCGATAATATTGGCTAAAAAACGGTGATTTTGATTAGTTGATGAAACACTGGTGGTCACGTTGTCACGTGTTTAAAACTGATCTATTAAGAATGTAAGCATAAATTAAGTTTTTGCTTGCTGTTAAAAATTAACGGCTATGTCAAATGTAAAAATGGTTAATAAAACGTACTTTTCCTTATATGCAGTAGAACCTCTTTTATTCAAAACTCTTTTAACCGAAACTCTCGGTTAACCGAAATCCATTTTTAAAACTTTTTTTTGTACTATCACATTCCTTGTGTGCAAAATCCATTTTGAAATCTTTTTTTTTTTTTCCTTTTTGTTAAATTATCATATACTTTGAGTGCAAGCGGTCCTTTCCGAACAACGAGTATTTATAAATATTTTCGATCCACTTTCGATTCAAACTGCGGAATGAAATGAAGAAAACGAACAAATTAGCAATTCTGAAGCTTTTGAATGTTTTGCAAAAGGGTCGGCATGTCTGGAGCAGCAGAAAAATTGTGATAGTGGTGAACTAATAATATTTAAAAACTCCGTGATAGAGCTTCAAAACAAAGGCAGTCGAAACTGCGACAAACAAAACATTTTTTCAAACCCTTGTGATCTATGTAAAAGGCACTCAATTTCAAAATAAAAATTCAGGTAATTTATTCTTCTTTCTATTTTGCTATTGCTTTATTTTTTATTAAGTACTTGTTACCATAATAAGAAATATTGCATATATTTGCAATTATTTGAATCCTCCTTAATCTTAAATTTGAAGCATTCTCGATTTTCCGAAAGAGGGTCGGTCCCAATTACTTCGCATAATCGAGGTTCTACTGTACTTTATTTTGTACGCCGTCTCTTGTGTAACGATGCATTATAAAATTTCTTAAATATCTGAAGTAAGTGTATTGCACCTTTATGGTGCACGTTTTGCGAAAGATAATGAAAATTGAATTAAGAAGATTTGTCTACTTTTGCTTAATTAGAGTACATATCTTTTTGTAATCTCAACTTTATTTCAGAGCACAAAAAATGAAAAAATAAGATTTCAAATTTAATATTGCTTAACTTCTACTGGTAGTATATGATGCAAAAATCTCTAAAATTGAATATATTTTACATTTTGAATTCAAAAATCATAAAATATAACTAAAAGGTATAAAGCACCTTTGGCACGCTACTAACATATACAACAATATTCCAGATCATGTCCAACGTTAAATTTACTTCTTTTAGCAAACTTATGGGAAACACCAGCTGTTTACAAATAAGATTTTATTGAATTGCATTTGAAAACGTTATGTCCTGAAAGAATAACATATGTTATATGGCTTTCTTTTCTTATTTTTTCTTATTATAATGTTTCATATTTTCTTTTTAAGGGGATTTAGGTAAATCTTCAGATTGACAAAAATAACCAAAATATCTTAAATAAAGTTTTTTTTTTTTTTTTTTTTTTTTTCTCACAAATAAACTAATCATATTTAACAATAAAATAATATTGAAATTTAACTAGTATATTCTGACTAAATGTAGTAAGAGTTCGATAATTAGAAATACAATGAAAGCTCTCTGTGCGACAATCTCCATTAAGCGACCACCTCCATTAAGCGACCACCTCCCTGAACGACCATTTTTTCATGGAACGAAATTTATTCCCATAGGCTCAATACTAATTTTACCTCCATTCAGAGACCATCCCAGTTGAACTCCCTCCATGAGCGACCAACTTCTTTGAAGAAAATTCCGTTTTTTCCTGGTCGCTTGAAGAAAGTTTTATTAGAAAAATAATTAAGGAGAGAGAGAGCATTATTCATTAAACTTCTAAACTAAGTTTAGATTTTTTTTATCCCGGTAACTTTTAAAAACGCATTTGTAAGAAAAACATGAAAAACGAAATTCAATATTGAAGTAAAAGCTCGTTTATGAAATTTTCTTATCTAATAAAACTATTTCACTAAGACAATTTCACTAAGGGTGTATTTTTCCTTTATTAAATTACTTTTATTCATAAAATCATATAAAAGTGCATCAAAAGGAGACTACAAAATATTTTATATATATATGTGATACTTTTACTATAATATAAAGCCGTAGGATGTGCAATCCCTAAAACTTCCTTCTTTCTCATACAAGGGTGTATAAATAAGTTTTTGCCCTCACATAGAAATAACTGAGTGAAATTTATGAAATTTCTGCATTGTATTACTACTTTTCTACATAGTTAGTGTGCACAGTAACACATTTGTGCAACAGGTATTTCAAAGAGGGGGGAGGACGTATTCTAGGAGGCGCGATAGTAGACCCAAAGGGAAGCATTTTTCTAACTTTTACCGACCCCTACAAGTGACATATTGTTGGAAATGTCTGCAATCACTTATTCATGCTATGCACCTCCCGAGCCCTTTCCCCCCAAATTTGCCAACCGGGGGCAGTTTTCTAAATTTTTCGGACTTCATTCATGCCCCTGGGAAGGGGGGGGGGAGGTCAAATTCAGAAAGAGAGGCTCGGAAGGTAGCTAGCATGAATAATGGTCACAGTCCTTTACAAAAATATGTCTCATGTAAGCGTCGGAAAAAGTTAGAAAAATAACCACTTTGGGTCTACTACCGCGACTCCTGGAATACATCATCCCCCTCGCTTTGAAATACCGTTTGCAGAAATGTGTTATTCTGCAGAAATGCGTTATTGGCTATATCCCTTTAAGATCCAACCCGCACGATCGTGCGGGTTAGACATTCCTTTAAATATTTACTTCTGAGTCGTATGTAATAAAAACTCGAATCGAATTATAGTTCTGGTTTGCAGATAGAGTAAAGTATCATTTTTCATCAAGAGCTAGCGATTTCAGTCCATATTTTACTTTCTACAGGCATGACTAGGTTTGTTTACAAATACATGGGGTCTTATGGGGATATAGAAAAGGACTAATACAATGTAGCAATTTCATAAATTTCATAAATTTCTCTCAATTATTTCTATGTGAGGGCAAACGGACCCTGGTTCATGTTAATAATTCAAAAAAGTTGTTACACCTGCTAATCCTCCAGTGTGATTACATCAGTACTAACCAATTTTGATTTTCAGCTAAATTATGTGCTTCATTTTACTAATCTGAGTAAAAACGAGTTAAACCCGATTATAACATTATATAAAATCAGTATTTTCCGTTATTTTGTTATACATCATCTGCTTGAAAGTTGCTAAGGTAGCTGGATCCGGATTGCCCGTTGCAGCATGAACAGCTTATGTATATCAGAACCATGTAAAATCAAGAAAAAATTGCTATTACTGTGACAGATTTCTGTCACATATTTCTTTTTATTCAAAATTAATTTAAAACCTAACTTTTTTACTTTTAAACATGTCATCCCCACCTCTTTTCTTTCATACTGATAAAGTGAATTAAATTCCTTTTCTTAAAACCATACGTTTTTTTTTTATTAAACTGATTTCCTCCTTTCTGAAAAATCCTTTGATTCATTCCGCTTAAATATTCAGTTACTTCCTTTCCCTTTTTCATTTAATCATTTAACTATCTTCTTCCAGAAAAAAAACAAATAAATAAAAAGTATAAGGCGCGGCTGCTAGTAAAAATATCTCTTCATTTAATTTCATCGGATTTTGCCCACCGCTGTGAAAAGCTTCCTTATCACTGCTAATATGGAACCGTTGAAAATCGTGTAACAACGAATGTGAAAGGAATGTATTTTATGTGATTCTCCGCATCTCTCCCTTTCATTCTGTCTGCAGTATGTAATTTTAAGTTTCACTTGTCTATGCGAATGCCAGTCTGTAATATAAACACCTCCCAGATGTTTCTGCCGTCTCTCTCATCGAAATGAGATGCGGTTTTTAAAATCACGTTTTCATGGATGTTAAATCTATTTGTCAGTTGTTTTACCAGATGCCTTGCTTGGCATTTCGCGATTGTATGCTGCGGGCATTTTTTAACGTAATCATTTCGGTTAGATAATGATTCCCAGGATTTGTGGACTGGCAACCTTTTTCCATCACGCGTTTCATTGTTCTCATCGGGGTTGCTGGATTTTTGGGATAATCATTTGGCTCGCGAATAAAACCTTTGTCCACAGTTCGTTCAGGGTGCCAATGTTTGAATTTGGCGATGTGTAGTGACTAGTATTATATGATCCTTGTGAAATCACGAGCACTCAACTTTTTTATCTCGACCAAAAGGATGTAAGACCTTCATGGTCTGTGGGTCACGCCCAGGCATACCTTGTAAATATGGACTCTCTCTCACTCTTAATTAATTATTAGTATGATCTCTTTTTGTAACTTTAAAGTTAAAAATGTTAAATAAATTTTCATAGTTCCTGTAATATGGTTGGAGTTTTTGCATTTAAGTGAACCTTCACTTTATCAGTATGAAAGAAAAGAGGTGGGGATGACATGTTTAAAAGTAAAAAAGTTAGGTTTTTAATTAATTTTGAATAAAAAGAAATATGTGACAGAAATCTGTCACAATTACAGCACCCCTTTCCTGTGTATTGTTCCATAATTCACGTTGAACCTGATAGCGATAGCCAAAACCATAAACATGAATTTTGGTTCAATTTTATGCATAACTTCATACACTTTTTGAAGATTCAGTATTGTAAATGGTACAAAAAGTCGCTATTACAGAGCCCCCTTTCGACGTAGTATTTTCAAATTCAAGATAGACCTGCTTGCCATAACCAAAAATACGCACAACAAATTTGGTTCAATTCTATGCGTATATTCATACACTTTTCGATGGTACAATAATGAAAATGGCACGAAAACCGTATTACATGACTCCTTTCCTGTGTACTGTTCCATAATTCACGTTGGACCTCATGGCGATAACCAAAAACATAAACATGAATTTTGGTTCAATTTTAAGCATAACTTCATACACTTTTTGCCCCCTCCCCCCCTTCGACGTATTTTTAAATTCAAGATAGACCTGCTTGCGATAGCCAAAAATATGTACAGCAAATTTGGTTCAATTCTATGCGTATATTCATACACTTTTCGATGGTACAATAATGAAAATGGCACAAAAAGAGCTATTACAGTACCCCTTTCCTGTGTATTGTTCCATAATTCACGTTGGACCTGATGGCTATAACCAAAAACATAAACATGAATTTTGGTTCAATTTTAAGCATAACTTCATACACTTTTTGCCCCCTCCCCCCCCCCTTCGACGTATTTCCAAATTCAAGATAGACCTGCTTGCGATAGCCAAAAATATGTACAGCAAATTTGGTTCAATTCTATGCGTATATTCATACACTTTTCGATGGTACAATAATGAAAATGGCACAAAAATCGCTATTACAGTACCCCTTTCCTGTGTATTGTTCCATAATTCACGTTGGACCAGATGGCGATAACCAAAAACATAAACATGAATTTTGGTTCAATTTTAAGCATAACTTCATACACTTTTTGCACCCCCCCCCCCCACTTCGAAGTAGTATTTTCAAATTCAAGATAGACCTGCTTGCGATAGCCAAAATTATGTACAACAAATTTGGTTAATTCTATGCGTATATTCATACACTTTTCGATAGTACAATAATGAGAATGGTACAAAAATCGCTATTACAGCACCCCTTTGCGGTGTGGAATATTTGCAAATTATTGGAGGAACTGCTAGCTAAAGTCAATAATACACACAAAAAATTTGTTTAATTCTATGCGTAACTTCATACACGTTTCGATCGTACAATAACGAACGTCGCACAAAAATCCCTATTACAGCGCCCCTTCCGGTGAAATGTTTACAGATTGAAGGAGGACCAACTGCCTATAGCCGAAAACACACACACAAAATTTGGTTTATTTCTACGAATAACTTCATACACTTTTTGATGGTACAATAATGAAAATGAAATAGAAATTCTATGGCAGCGCCACCTTCTGGTGGAATATTTCGAAATTATTGAACGACCTGCTCACTATAGCCAAAAACATACACAAAAAATTTTGTTTAATTCTTTGCGTAACTTCATAAAACGTGATGGTTAAACCGGATATCTAGGCGAGATAAAATTATATTAAAGGTCCTAAACAAAAAGCAGTCAAAACTACAAGGGTGCGTTTTTCCCCCCAAAAGTTGATAAAATGGTGGATATTTTCTGAATTGTTTTAATTGTAAAGAAGATATATATACACTGTAAATTAAAATGGTTGAAATTCAAACACTTAAGTGTCTGAAACGGAGTGTTCAGTTTTCAGACATTTTAAAATGTCTGAATTTTTTCAGACTCTTTTCGTGTCTGAATTTCAGACACTTCAAACGTCTTAATAGCATCCATTTTTTTTTGTAAGCATCATACGTAGCCATGTTTGAGCACGTTGAATCCTGGAAAAATATTTGGCTGGGGTCCTGCCCCCCCCCCCCCCACACACACACAACCTGATTTTTTTGGTGCTCCCAATTTTAGTACGCAATTTTTGTTAAGCTGATAATTTAAATCTTTTACGACATTTTACTGATTATAATCAATATTTTGAACTTCAGGAGTAGAAACAAGATTAAAACAAAAAATATTTATCTAAATATTAGATTTTTAAAATTTGTTTTTTTTAAATCTTATTTTACTTTAAAAGTTCAAAATATTGATTATAATTAATACAATTTCGAAACAGATTTAAAATATAAGCTTTACAAATATTGCACATCAAATTTTGTGGGCACTAAAATCGTAGGGGTGCGGGGCACGGCCCAGTATGCCCATTCTTTAATCAAGAAGTTCTTTTGGAAAAAATGCAACCCTGCATTATTGTCATCTCAATTGAGATGTCCGGTATTCGGGAGTATCCGTTGTGGAGGTTAATGGACATTCCCAAATAGCTATTCTGAAACATCTATTTAGCGAATACTTTTTTAATCCGCATGGCATACATATTTGTATATTTTTACCTCACAAAAGCAGACATCTCCGATTATCGGACAAATTCAGCGGCAAGGGCTATTGAGGGCTTTTAAAGTACATGGATAAATATATATATTTCTTATAATCTTGTCCTACTCTACTTCAATATAATTTAAAAATAGATTTTTTAAAAAATTATATTGCCACATAGGCAATTTTACATATATATCAGATGATAATCACAATAGCTATTTAACTATGAATAAATAAATAAATATTCTACTTTACCCTTTGCACTCGAGGGCTCCGGAGCGGAGCCATTTAAAATTTGTCTTCAAACTCGAGGGCTCCGCTACGGAGACAATGCAAATAATTTTGTGATACCTGTCTAGAAAAGCCAAGATTACATGGTATCACAAAATTATTTGCACTGTCTCCGTAGCGGAGACCTCGAGTTTGAAGACAAATTTTAAATGGCTCCGTTCCGGAGCCCTCGAGTGCAAAGGGTTAATATTGAGAAAAAAATTACTTCGGTATTTTGTTTATTTATATTTTGTGTTCTTTAATCTTGTCCTACTCTAAAAGTTCAAAACTTTCATTATAATCAGTGCAAGATTTAAGGTATCAACTTTACGAAATTTTCATACAAAATCCCCCCCCCCCCCCATCCCCGAAAAAAAAAATTCTTATCATTTTTAAATTAGATTTTTTAAAAATTTATATTGCCACATGGGCTTATTGTTATCATTCCTATGAGCTACTAAACAAGACATCTTTAAAGCAAAAAAAAAAAAAAAAAAAAAATGTTAGCACATGATATCACTATGATACAAACTTGCGATGCTTATCAGTAAAGTCTAATTGGAAAATGACCTTCGAATCCACACATGCAGCGAAATCTAAATAAACAAATGATTTCCTTTTTCCTGACTAGCTTACTTCTATGTTTCGAAGTCAAAAGTTTTCACACATTAAAAGATTTAATAGCTTTAGAAATATATCTAAAAAATACTTGAGATAAACATTCATTTTCAATTATATATAAATTTCATGAAAATCAATTGATTTTCTTTTCCAAAAGCGAAAGTTTATAAATATATTTTTTAGTTTCAGCTGAATATTGTTCAATGGAAAAAAAAAAAGGCAATCCCAAAAATTCTGGAATTTTCCAGTAAAAATTCGGGATTTTCGGGGTTAAAATTAAAGCGGGATCCCGGGATCTCAATCCGGATCCATTGAAACTAAGAACTGCCATATTGAAAACAAAACAAAACAAGAGAATGAACTTAACTTTTAAATATGTCTGTTTTTTAGTGATGTTATTACTTTAAATTTGAGAAAAAAGATGAGAATAAATAACACATAATTTGTAATAAAAGACAACGTCATAAATTTAAAAATATATACTTCTAGAATTAGTGTTTTTTTTTCTTTTTTGCAAAAAGATTCAAAACTAATTAAATTTCATGTAAGATTTTGTTTAGTACAATAAATAAAATCATAAAAGATACTAATTTTAGTACTATAAAGAAATTATAACACTTACTTCAATCGCTGTTTGCAAGAGGTAAGAAATATTCCTCGATTTGAAATTTTAAAAACTACCACAACCACAGTGAGGGAGAAAGACTAATCAGTTTAAAAGGTAATCCCATAATACTTCCGACTAGCCATATTTAAAGAATGAGATGTTTCATCCTCAAAACAGGACCCGCCAGACAAAAGTTTCTTTTTTTTTTGCCAGCTTCGACAGAACGAAGATAAATAACACAATATTATTGATATAAATTAATACGAGTTAACACTAAGCCCATTGTACACGCTTTGTAGATTTTCCGGGTGTAATCTTCAACCGTCGTCTACTTCTGTTCTGTGTCTATCCCGCCCTTATATCGACGACAGCTTCTTAGAGACATTTGATGTCGAGCACACACGTCAGATGTATGTATTCAATAAATAAATAATCCAAGTTAATACGAATTAAAATCGCAGTACTTCACATTTCGCAAAAAACGAATTAAAATACACGCGTACATAAAAACAAACTTTGTTTGAATTACAACGTATACCACTTCGAACGAAGACATCTAAAACGCATGCGCAACTGGGAGTGTTAGTGCCCCCTGGTGGTTATTGCGTCGGAAGAATCAAAACGTCTTAAATTAAGACACGTTTAAAGCAATGAAGTGTCTTAAAATAAGACGTTTGCGGATATTTTAGACATTATTCTCAGTTCGTTTACACCATGGTCATAGTAAGACACTTATGTATCTTAAATTAAGACATCTATAATGTCTGAATTTTCAGATTAAGATACTTAAGTGTCTAAATTTCTTTTTCAGTCACATGTGTGTCTAAATTTAAGACGCATCTATTTGCAGTGTACAGTAGAACCTCAATTATCCGAAGTAATTGGGACCGATCCTCTTTCGGAAAATCGAAATTTTCGGGAAAAAAAAGCAATTTAACAAATTACAACGACCATTTGGAAAATGATTTTTTCGAAGACTAAAATTTAAGACATAAAAAATCGCACGGTGTTGATCATACATTACGTACGCCATGAATTAAACATTACTAGTGTTATTACACGTAAAAATTGCAAGCGACAAAAATCGCCTGCGACCTGTCAGATTTCTTAAAATTTACGTATTATCCACCTGAAACTTACGTATTATCCAAGCATTTCATTGGCTGTTCGGGAAAAGGCTTTTCCATCGTCCAAGAAATCTGACGACCCATTTTAAATGAAATTTCATTCTTAAACTTCTAAACACCCCACACTATTACTTTTTACACCGTCGTATAGAGAAAAAAATGTACTTTTAAATGCAGTTTGTTTGAAAGCTGTATTTTAATTTGTTTCTGAGTTATTATTTTTTTTGTATTTTGTATTACTTTTTTGTGATAGTGGCAACTAACCATCTCTGTTGAAAGTAAAGGTTAGTGTATAGACCAATCAGAAAACAAATAAAATGCGGATTAAACCAATAAAAAGCTTCAGACATGCTTTTGATTTCCTACCCTGACGAGGACAATAACCATTTTTCCAAATGGTTAAAAAAAATAAATAAATAAAAAATAAAAAAGCAGCTTCAAAAATGGATTTCGGCTAACCGAGAGTTTCGGTTAAAAGAGTTTTGGATAAAAAGTGTTCTACTGTACTTACTTTTTAAATATTAAATTATTTGACTTATACTCATAACACTGGTCGGTTCCAAAATCCTCTCTGTGAAAATAATAGCTGATTCTTATAGATTTCACTCTGTAAATAAAAATATGGTAACAAAAATTACTGTATCATGTACCATTTTTTGGTAGAAGGGTTTGATTTTAAAATTAAGGTATTTTATATCTTGCTAAAACACATTTGGAAATTTCGTAAACCATAAAATGTAGATAATAATATGTAAATTACCTGTAAAAAATGTATAAATATGATTATCCTAGTTACAGTGGCATAAGGAATGAAAATATATTAGTGGATAGAAAATAGTAAATTCGGATACGAAGGGGGGGGGGGGGGGAGGCAATGAAAAGACAAAAGCAAGATACGAATACAAACAAACTAGATTTCTATGCTATATTTTACCCATTTGATATCTATGATAGTGAAAATTTTTTTCATGATTTCAATTTTATTTAGCATTGCAAATTAATATAATAAACCTTCATTATTTGTTATTATTGTAAAACTGTTCTTCGGAAAAATGGTATGTTGTACACTTTACATATTTAGGTTGCAGGTAGGAAAAAGTTTAATTTTTTTGCCGACCAGAGTAATTAATATATCATTAGTTTAGCATTTTAACATTTTGTTGCTATACAAAATATATAGTTCTTTTGAAAGGAAAATCTCATTTTTTGCCGACCAGTGTAATTAATATATCATTAGTTTAGCATTTTAACTAAAGTTGCTATACAAAATATATAGTTCTTTTGAAAGGAAAATCTCATTTTTGCCGACCAGTGTAATTAATATATCATTAATTTAGCATTTTAACTAAAGTTGCTATACAAAATATATAGTTCTTTTGAAAGGAAAATCTATTTTTTTGCCGACCAGTGTAATTAATATATCATTAGTTTAGCATTTTAACTAAAGTTGCTATACAAAATATATTGTTCTTTTGAAAAGAAAATCTCATTTTTTTTTCATTTTCTGTAAGATTAATATATCCAAGAGGTTTCATTTCAATGTTGATGTAAAACTAGATGATATTTCTGTAATATTTTGTTTAAGAAAATTTATGAATCATTCTTATGTTTAAAATAATATTACGCTATTAATAAAGCCTTATGATTTTAGAAAAAAAATTGACAACCAGAATGCCAGTAAAAAACAGTTAATTTTACATTAAATAATTAATTACAGTTATTAAAATTTTATGGTGTTTTTAAGAAATTCTTTTTAACTTGTTTCAAATTAGCTAAAGTTTTAAACGTTTTAATTGCAACATTTTTTTAAACCGGTCAATAAATTCCAATTCCCTCTACTAAGTATCCGGTTCCTCATTTTTGTAAATGGGAAATCTATAATGTTCCTTTTAATGGTTGCCATACTTCTTATATTGCCAAACTAAAATAAATCTTGAAATCTGCGTAAAAGCTAGTAAAAGTACTCTTGCTCTGTTAATAATCAAGAAATTCCAAAATCTTCTATTGCCAAGCATTCTTCGGATTCTGGCCGTTGTTTTAATTTTCAAAACGCAAAAATTATGTTTCATGCCAATAGCTCCTCTGAATTGGACTTTTATGAAAATTGAGCCATTTATCAACCCCCTCACTGACAAGCCCGTGTTAATACGTTCACTAAGTTCCAGGTTTCACTGCAATACAAGCAATATTTAAATTAATATAATTCTATTGATTTAATGTATTTTTAATACATTGAACAATGAATAATACTTCAAAGGATTGCATTCATATTCGTTATTAAGTTTTTTTTATAAAATGTTCAAAGAATCATTTTTTTAGTATTTCAAACCAAATTAAGAAAAAACAACATTACAATTTTGCCCTTTTCCAAGACAGTCGGAGGGACATCTTAATCGTGAAGGTATTGTTAATGAAAAATCTGATTCTACTGTGCTCTCTGCAGCTTGGAAAAACTTGTTAACATCTACCATATATATATATATATATTTTTTTTATTTAGTTAATCTTAGTTATTGTATAGGGTATATAGGGTAATTCTAGGATAGATGGCCATAGAGGAGAGATGGCCAGTCTAAATATTTCAAAAACTATATCATAGATTGCAGGATAAATTTTTTGTAAGAAATAGTTAAACGTGTCCATTCATTGCGACGTACAGCTGTGCTTTTCATTTATAAAAAATAAGTGTAATTTTAATGTTTATTTAATTTAGTGGTTGTATATTTTTGTTGAGTTAGGTATCTGAATGTTTTGCATTAAGAATGTTACATTTTTTACTATAAGGACTTTTAAGGCACGTATATAACCCAATCTTTACTTTTCAGTTTAAAACAAAGACGTACAATGGCGGAATGACACTTTAAATTGGGTGGCAATCTGTCCAGCAATTTTAGGATAGATGTCCACATTAAATCGAGGAGAGATGGCCACCTATGATCAATATTTTAAAATTATAGGGAGTGGGGATTTTAACTGAATATAATTATTTAAAAACAGTTACATAATTTTTATGTTTATAATTATATTTATTGGTATAATTATTTAAATTTTAACTGATATAAATATTTCAATAATAATAATATGGTCTAACGATGCACTTTTGTTTCAGAAGATATTGTAAAACTACGGGAACGTTCATCCGAGAAACAGATAAAGTTGATAAATAAACAACCATGAAAAAAATCTAAAAAAAAAAAAAATAAAAAATAAATAAATAAATAAATAAATAAATAAAAAAAACACGAACTTTTAGCAGTGAAGAAGATGAAATACAATTGAAATTGTTAGATTATACAGATTCCATGGGGATAGAATTGGATGAGGATCACTGTGTTGGTTGTGTAGAAGAATATAATACCAAAACCGAAAAGAATTACTGGATACAATGCATAGGGTACCGGAAGTGGTTCCATGAAACGTGTACAAACTATCCAGAACTTTGCCGAAAATCTGATAAAATTTTACGAAAAGTGAAGGATTGAAATTATACTTCAAATTTTGTTTATTCAAATTTTATTCACTGATTTTCAGTGATATAATTGCATCTTTATAAATTTCTATATGTTTTTCATCATTAGCTACACGAAATATGTTATTTTTTGCTATTTTAACTTCATTTTTTCTTTCTTGTATTGGGTGGCCACCTCTCATTTGTTTGATCGAGAGATGGCTATCTGTCATTTTTATTTCAATTGTGTTTTCCACTTTTTGTTCTCGATATTTAACTATTTTTTTTACGAAAATATGACGAGTACATGCATAAGGATTTTAAATATGTATAAACATTTCTTGTATTTGCATTATAATAATTTTTATTTTTTATCTTTAAAAATTATGGTCATCTATCCTAGGGTTAGCCTACATAATTTTTAAATATTTTTCTTGTGCTTTTTTGTTAAGTTTTTTTTTCATTTATTTATCACTTATAACATTATTACTATTGTTATTTATATATGTGCCTTATTTTCTAATTGCTAACTTTTATTTTGTTTAATTTTGTATTATTTTATATATTTGTATTTTGACTTAGTTTTTATTAGATTGCTTGCTTATTCTCCTTCTGGTCTGGGTTCTTCGCTTTGGGTAATGCTCTTGTGTAATTGGCTGATACGTTCTGCTTTCCTATTGACTGTTTTCTACTCATTCTTAAGTATTGGCAGTTTCTTCAACACCTCCCTTTGCCTTACCTGTTCTCTGTCAGTCTTGCTACCGTTTTCAAAAGAGTAGGACGTGTATTCTGCACCTGATGAAGAAAATCTAACCTTGTACATTTATTAAAATTTTTATGGTGTTTTTAAGAAATTCTTTTTAACTTGTTATTTTACGCTAATCATCTGTATATATTGCGAACGTACGGAGAAAATCTGTGAAAATAACAGAAATTTCTATCAAAGACTGATCATTTCCTAATAATAAACAGGTTTGTATGTTGGCTTTCAGGATGACTTTTTTTTTCTACAAAAACAAACAAAAAGAATTATACAATATACGCTCCAAACAGAGTATGTATGCAAAACTGCATTAAGTTCTGTGGACTTTTCGGCAACTAGGAGAAACTAATTATAACGTATGCTGTTTTAATGTATTTTTAACTATTTAATTTTTCAAATGTATAAATTATTAACCCCTATTAATAATACCAGGAGACTCTGCTCCCTAAGAGCTACGCCCGCCAACCTCCATTCAGACACAGCAGGCTCTAACAGCACGCTAATTTGATTGGTCTTAAAAAAGATTCGGCAGATTCAATTAAAAAAAACAAAAAAAACAGTGGACATCTCCCTGTTAACGAGCTGTTTCTGTCTTTGGTTAAATTAGATCACGGAAGCATTTAAAAATAAGCTAATATAAAATAAATTAATAAATCTCTGCCTCCTGGTATGTTTTAACAATGCTATAAGAAATTTCTTTTAATTAGCACATTTTAAATGAATCGCTTTGAATCTGACGTAATTTCCACCAAATATTTTTTTCTCTTCTAATTATGACGTGAAAATACACTTGTTCTTAGAAAGGAAATATAATTTGCGCTGTCTTAAACTTCACAACAATAGTTCTAAACATCATCTCATAATATGAAAGAAATGTCTCCTGCAAAAATATGTTTATATTTAAACAATTTTGCAATATTATTATTTGGTCATTTCAATTATCACACGATTTCTACTATTTACTGCTTTTAACGGATGACAATGAGTTTATTTTATTTACTTTACTTATGAAATACTTTTGTTGCTAGAAAGGAAACGTTTTTATTTGCGCTGCATTAGAATTGGCAACAACAGTTTAAAATATCATCTAGAAATGTGAAATAGGTGTGTCGCGTAAATATATTTTTACATTTAAACTGTTTGGCAATATTATTATTTGGCCATTTTAATCATGACGTAATAATGTTCTCCATTATTTTAAAGTTTTCTTTCTCTTTTTAATATTCACGTGAAAAAAAAAAAATTCTAGAAAGGAAATATTTTTATTTGCGCTACTTTAGAATTGGCAATAATAGTTTAAAAGATTATCCAGAAATGTGAAATGTCTAATTTAAAAATATTTTTAAATTTGAACTGTTTTGTAATATTATTTCTTGGCCATTTTAAATATGACGTAATTTCCTCCATTTACGACTTTTAACGCATATTAATGGATTTATTATTCTGAAATAATTTTCGCTTGTAAAATTAACGTTTAAATGTAGCCTTTATGATGTAATTTTCAATTTTGTCCTGCTTTTAATACGTAATCATTTAATTCTAATTTGAAGGGTCTTTTTCTGTTTGTAATAGTCAAGTGAAAATAAATTTTCAATTTTAAGGAAATATTATTCTTTGCGCTCTTTTTTTAAATTGGCAACAACATAAAATAATACCCTATTCTAAAAGATGTGAAAAGCATCTCTCAAAAAAGTGAAAAATCTGAATTTAAAATGGAAGTAAATCCTCAAAAAATGAGTAAAAGAAAAACAAATGCAGTCTGCACACTAGGCAATACACACAAAAAAGCGATTACATATTTATCTATACTTTTTGCTTCTATAAAACATTCATGTTATGCACATAATTTTTTAAATTTTATTTGGATATTTATTTTTATTTTCATAAACATTGTGCAACTCCAGCCATAATTTTGGTAAATTAATTATGCTGCAATCGAGTTACTCAATGACTACGAAAATAAAAATAAACATCCAAGCAAAAAAAAAAAAATAAATAAAATGCATGATATGAAAGAGTACGTGAAAATTGAATAACGGCATTTCATAGAACTAGCAATATTAGAATATTTTTATATTTTTGTTTTGAAAATGACTCCAGTAGAATCGAAACATGTAAAATTCGTACAAACTTATTTTCACTATTTTTAAAGATTTTATTTACTCCTTTAAGCAATTAAAATTAGTATATCTAGTTTTATTTGATACGTATTAACTGATAATTAAAATAGATTAAAATAAATATGACGATCTGTTTGTAATAAAAATCAAATTATATACCACATTTTATCTTATCAATATTTCAGAACACTTTCGAATTCTAAAAAACATGCATTTTTCTAAAAAATGTCCTTTAATGTAAATTTTCAAATAAACATATTTATAATATTCGAACAAAATCCCTATTATGATACTGCATTTGGAAATAAAACAATAAACAATTATTAAATTCTCTATAACGAATTACAATTATAATATATAAAATTATTATGTATAAAAATTAATAAGACTGGTCCTTCACCATCTTGAATTATAATTTATAGCTTTTGAAGATGAAAATATATAGAGAGTAAATTAGCTACAATTTCATTACAAGAATTATAAAAAAAGTTTCTAAAAAACTAGTCTTCATTATCTTTAATGCTGATTCGTTATGAAAAAAATGTTTTATTATTTTGCTTTTTTGCTTTACAATAAATAATGATGTGAGACACAGAACTTCTAAAAGTTTCAAGCGGATCGTGCATTTGTTCCCGGAAGCTTCGGAACAATTTGAATTGCAGGTAACACACAAGTTAAATAATTTAATTATCGAAGAAAACTTATGCGCATAAATCTCTTGTTGGAGATTGAATCTTTTGTTACTTCAGGCTACAAAATTAAAATCCCATTCCTTTCATTACAGTAGAACCTCGATTATCCGAAGTAATTGGGACCGATCATCTTTCGGGAAATCGAAATTTTCGGATAATTGAGAAAGCTTTCATTTTAAGATTAAGGAGAAATATATGCAATTTTTCTTATTATGGTAACAAGTGCTTAATAAAAATAAAGCAATAGCAAAATAGAAACAAGAATAAATTGCCCGAATTTTAATTTTGAAATTAAATACCTTTTACATGTATCACAAGGGTTTTAAAAAATGTTCTGTTTGTTGCAGTTTCGATTGCCTTTGCTTTGAAGCTCTATCACGGAGATTTTTAATTTTATTAGTTCACCAATATGACAGTCTTTCAGCTGCTCCAGCTGCGCCAAACCTTTTGCAAAACATTCAAAAGCTTCAGAATTGCTGATTTGTCCATTTTCTTCGTTTCACTCCGCAGCTTTCGGGAGCTCCAATTAAATTCAAAGGAACTCTGAGAAAGGAGATCGAAAATATTTATATACACTTCCACTTCAGAAAGGACCGCTTGCGCCCAAGTAATATGATAGTTTAAAAAAAAATTAATTAATAAAAAAGGTTTCAAAATAGATTTTTTACTCAAGGAATGTGATAGAAAAAAAATAATAAATAAAAAAAAAAAAACTTCAAAAATGGATTTCGGTTAACCGAGAGTTTCGGTTAAAAGAGTTTCAGATAAAAGAGGTTCTACTGTATATAATTCAGGCTAGGCTTTTAAGATTGCCCTACTAGTATCTAAAATATCTATTTAAAGAAGTATTAAGGGGTCTCTGGACTCTTAATATTGGAAAAAAATGAAAAGAAAAAAAGAACTTTTTCAAAATTCAATATCTTAAAATGTAGGTATATGATTTTAAAACACAATTTTTATTGTGATCAAATATATAAGTATGTTCTTTAATTTCATGTATTTAAAAAAGATGGAGAATTAGCATTCACAGGGGCCTCCAAACTGTCAGACATTTGGTGAGCAAAAAATTGGTATAACAGCTTATGCGTAGGATTACAAAATAAATTTTGCAAATAGAATGAAAACTTTCGTGCCTAGTTACACTTCAGATTATAATAAATACCCTGAATCTAAACAAATTTGTAATTAAAGCATTTTTATATTTTTATTACAAAGTCATATTTAGCTAATGCTAAATTTTTAAAATTCCAACAGTTTAATCACTTAAAAAAATATTTTTTTGAAGAATAAAAAGGAAATTTTAAGTACAGTTGCAGAATAACATGCAACATATGTTTTAAAAATTTCTTGAAAAAATATTCTGAAATGTTTTTGATATCGTGCGAGTTATGCCCGAGAAGTCATTTGGAGAAAAATGACTTGAAAGTTTCTGAAACGCCGCTTCAGCTATTTTGCGGGAGTACTTCTAAAAGCCATAAATTTTGTTATAATGAGAATTTCAAGGAAAAAATATCAAAATGTTCATAAAACATAGGAATTTAACATCTAAAAAAAAATTTATTTCGAAAATTTTGAAGCTTTAAGAGTCCTGAGAACACTTAAGTGAGATATTTTTAGTAAAATTATACTTTTTTAAATGGTTTTATATACTGCTGTTTTTCACACTTTCCAACATAGTGTAAAAATGTCAATGAATTTGGTCCATCTATCTATCCGTGCTATACATTTCATAAATATACTCCAATTTCCATATAATTTATATATGTTATTGAGGTTTATCACAGCATGTTCGATATTGAAAAAGAAGTATGTCCATTTATAGATCATTTACATTGACATAAAAAAAATTCCGTTATATTACAGTGTCTGAGGGAAAATCATTTTCGGTGTATTTCAATGATATTACACTATTTCAAAGAGATTGAAATTGATATATATCCCTTTGGTGCACTGCAAGATGCTAATTATAGATTTGAAAGTGCATTGTATTCATCGGTCATTCATAGGGACCCACTAAATAATTCAGTTAAGGAACTGTGTATGAACAATAATTGCTGGAAGTGAGTTTCAAGTTGTGGTACAAGTTTTAAACGCAATAATTTTTTTGCATGTCACTTGGTATGTTTTTTCCTATAGGTTATATACAAAGATGCACAAAATATATCACGTTCCTTTACGTTTTTAGACGGACACATTTGAAGGGGAACTTTCAACAGTATTATGTGTTACTAACCTAAATATATTATAGTTTCGCGTATTACGGAGTATATATACAAATCTATAGGATATACACAGGACTTAATAAAACCGGATATACCTATATATATATTACGCTATCGTACGTGACACAGAAATCGCGATTATTTATTAATTGTTTAATGGCAATGACAGAATGAAACGCAACTCATTGGTCATTGAACAGCATTTAGTGCAACACCATACTTATAAGGGGTATTACCATAGGTGAAGCCCGTATTTTGTCGTCAAATCCTGCCAAGTTTGCCGCCAACTTGGAAATATATCGCTAAATTTGGCGACGGAAATTATTCGCCAAAAGGGACGCCAACTAAACGATATCTCTAAGATTCCGCCAAATTCCCAAAAACTTCCATTGTAAACCAATTGGGTTTATTTGCTGATATAAAATCAACAAATTAAGATATTTTAATGCAACAAAATGCTTACGGGGTTATATTAATTATATTTAAAGAAGTCCAAGTAAATTAAATTAGGAATAAAAGTAACATGATACTCGTACAATGCTTAGTATGCTTTCCCAAACGAAAATTTTAAGGGAGACTAAACTGGTCTCCAAGGGTGGGGGGCTAGTTTGGTACTTTTCGGTTAGCCGGGCGCTAGTGTTACATATACATATATATGTACATATACATGTATGTATATATACATATATATATGCATATATATGTGTGTGTATATATATATATTATATGTATAAATATATGTACATATATATATACATGTATATGTACATATATACATGTACATATACATGTACATATATACATATATATGTACATATATATACATGTGTATGTAACACTGGCGCCCGGCTAACCGAAAAGTACCGCTAGTTTTCAGTTATTAATGGTAATTGATTATTGGTAATGATCTAAATTGGGTTTTGAAATGTGTGATGTCTTTTCTAAACTATTTACATATATCTATTCTTTAATCGTATCAATCCACGACGTTTTGTTACAGTATTTTGAATGGGCTGGAAAGTGCTTCATAATCTATGTTTCACGCATGATTTTACGTTCTTGTTTTGGTTTCTAATTAAAAGTGTAATATAATCCTAGTTTTCAAAATGTTTAGCAGTAGTATTACAAACGAGCAATCTATCATATAAAGAAAAAGAATAAAAAAGCAAAAGAGACACACAAAGTCGAAATTCAAAACTATTAATATAAAAACGAAAATCATGCAAGATTATCAAACACTTTTCAAAATTAATCTATTATTAATAAAAAATTTCATTTTGTAATACAACGGAATGATATATCTAAATAAGCAATTTAAATGAATTCAACCGCAAATGATTTTTTTCTATAGACCATAATGTACCAGCATTCTTTATCACACTTCATTTTTAATAACGAACAGTTTATAATAAACCTCATTAGTACTAATTAAGTAAAAATTACAGTATATTTACGTGAGTCTGAGCACAGATAGACGACTGGAAGAACAAACCGGATTGATAAATTATTTACAACTAGCTTGAAAAGTTTTAGAAAGATATTTAACTAATTGAAAGCTAAGTGAACACAAAAATCTAAATACGAGAAAAGCATCTGAGAAATTCCATTGCATAGACAACAACCATTCATTGATCTTTAATATTTTAGAACATTGGTTTATAGCGATTTACAACTATGCCGTGTTATATGCATTTTATCAGAATTCTGCTTTCGTATAGATAAACACAATCGTTATACATTTTTCATTTCATTTAATGTATAGCGAGATATTTCAAATACATGTACACTGTAAAACAAATACGACCAGTTTTCCTGTAGGAATAGGAAAAATAGTTGCCCTTATCGTACCAGAAAAATTTCCGACTAAGCTCGGGATAAAATCCGTAAAATACCGTTTTATTGACTATTTCCTTTTTTTTTACGGATTTTACTCCAAGCTGTGTCGGAAACATTTCCGGTACGATAAGGGCAAATATTTTTCCGATTAATACAGGAAAACTGGTCGGATTTTTTTACAGTGTACACCAGCAACGGATATTCAAGATGTGTGATCCTTAAAAGAGTCATCTGGAGTCGGGTGAAGATTGAATCGGGGATAGAGTCGGGTGAAGATACCTTGCATCTTCCATCTGGCACCGGCGCAGCTCGGTGCCACGCGCCAGTCATAGGTCCATATACCCTTTCCGACACTTGGTCGGACAGGAAAAAAATTAAATAAACGTCACTGGTCAAATTTCAAATCGAAATTAAGAAAGTTTAAAGCATCAAAAAGGCTAAAGTTTTGGGCTCTGGAGCCTGAATCCATCGGATCATGAATTTGAAATCACATTGTACACTGTAAAAAAAAATAATGCCAGTTTTCCGGTAGGAATCGGAAAAGTAGTTGCCCTTATCGTACCTGAATAATTTCCAACCCAGCTCATGAAATCACACATGTGAAAATATATGAAAAAATGTATAAAATAATACAGGAGAGTAATATATATACCTTTAGAAATGAAATGACAACTAACAAGTTATCTTAACCAAATCTGACAAAATTATCTAATATCTATCTGTCTATATCTATCTATATATATATATATGTGTGTGTGTGTGGATATAAACAACTACACTAAATCCGTGTTGGTAATATTTTATTAAATATTTAAAAATATGAATTTGCTTTATGGAACAACATTATAAGTCCTCTATAAAAAGCTATTTTTACACAGAAAGGTAATCCTTTCACCGAATAATCATATTAAATATCATTTTACCTATCGTAAAAATAATGAAATGCAGGGTAATTCAAAGTTGTGAAAAGTATTTTATAAAAGATTAGGTACAAAAATTATTACAAACTACTGAATGTTTGATAAACTATTAATATATTTACTGTCAGAATAAATCTTCACCTTATTTTTTTATCAATAAACCTCAGATAAAAACCTCACTCTGTTATAGAACACCACACACATAATTTATCAAGTACTATCACAGAAAGAACCACGCAAAATACTATTAATAAATAAATTTTAAAAAGATTTTGAAAAATAATTGTTTCTTTTCATGCACAGAAATTTCTTCAAGAAAATTAAAAAACAAGACTTGTTATAATTTTTAAAAAAATGTGAGATAAAACAAAATGGCGAAGAAATTTTTATTTGTTATGCATAAAAATATTTCAGCTTATATTTCTTATTAAAAATGATAGATACTGTCATATTTTTTCTCTGATACAAAGAAACAAAAAGAAAGATATTTATCCATGTTTTTCATATAATAATTTAACATTTTACGATCATTTACTAAATTTTTAGCGATACTAAAATTCAAAATATATGTTACATAGTAACATTCTCACAAAAAATGCAATGCATTTTTTTTTTAACTTTAACATCATTCATTCTTTTAAGGATTACCACCTTAATAAATTGCTTCAGTAGTTATGAAACACTGTATGTACATGTAGGCGTGCTCCTTGAAAAGCTTATAATACATCTGATTATCAAAAGTCCAAAAGTATTAAAAGTATTAAAAGTATTAAAACTTGTCGTGGAGGGGCCACAGTAATACTTATTCATCATGGATATGCATAATATAAAATATGAAAATAAAACATGTGTAAATATGTAATTATTTTATATTAACTTTATAATGCTCTGATACAGAATTGCGTCTACTACTTGATTATCCCGTCGATGAATGTTGACAAATTATATAAATCGCCAAACTATTCGCAAAATTATAAAAATTGGCATTATTTTTTACTTTAAATAACGAAATATAAAATAAATTAGCAAAAGATTAATGAAAATACAAATAAAACGTCGAATTAAAATTAACTTGATGACGCAACAAACTCGTGTAACGTGTTTAACGTCAACTGAATGTGACATTTACGATAAGCCATTATTAGAATTTAATCTTTTAATTTGGCTATAGTTTTTTGGTGGACAGTATAATCAGATAGTGCCGAATTGCGTAAAAGAAACATCCTTATAACTCCAAAAAATGATAATTATATTAACTAACAGTTTACTGCGTCCGATTAAGCGTCTCATTTCCAATTAAAATATATCTTAGAATTGAAATTTGAATGAAAAACAGGATCCTGAATAATCGAAGTGAGGTGAGTGGAATATATGATTACAAATATATCGGCAACTAATTATTCATTTGTCTTCATTCTTTATGCTAAATTTGTCTGTCTTTTATATTTACTCCTTAAAATAAACAATTTCGAAAAATTTTATATACCTTTTATCAGAACGAATATTTCGAGATTCCGGGAAAAATAGTTCCATATAATCGAGGTTACTGATATAGGCTTCTTTCCGTTGTTACATACTAAGCACATACCAAATTTCAAGTATATATCTTAAGTTTTTCAAGTGATAGAGCGTTCAGAGACACACAGACAGATAGAGGGCATTTTTTTTTTCTAAAAATATATTTTTTGGAATCTCCAGTGTGTAAATCTGTCAATTTTTTTTCTCGATTTTTAAAACAATTACAAGACTTACCTTATACTACGTTTGATGGGTAATTAAAAATCGTAAGAATTGTTTGTAACCTACCCATAGCAAAGTAATTTGTTTTCAGTGCTAGTTAAAAAAAATCTTTGAACAAATAAAGCGAAGCATCATAGTACAATGCTTTAATCTTTTTATGGCGAAAGTTTAATAAAGAAATATAATTGTTTATAAATCGTGTTTTAAATATATATTTATTTATTCTCTTTATTTTTATTTATTTTCTTTCCAGTATATTTTTTAAAGAAAATCGTGCTAATTAGATTCTGAAAAAATATTTTCTAGGACACTTTCAAAGACAGAGAAAATGGTATTGCATTTTTTCTGTCTTTTTTTCTAGCTTGTTATTTCTTTAATCTGTCTCATGCAAAACTTCGGTAAAAGTTCAATGATAGTAATTTAAAACGTGATAAATGGTAAAAGTTCTAGTGACGTACAAATTATAGCATTCCAAACCATCGATCTGCTAAAATGACTTTTCTAACCAATAAATAAGGAATACAAATATGGATTATGTTTATGAAAAAGTTTCTTTTATTCATGTCATAAAAGTCGTATAAGAGCAAAGTTTTTATACTAATTTGCATATTCTATGGCAAAAAATTTCTGAAAAAAAGAATAAAATAAAACGATTGTGTTGTAAGATTCAAATTAGAAAAGTCAGAAATAAAATATACCTCAAGTGATAAGTTTTACCATTATGTAAAAACTGGGCATATTTAAAGCGAAACCATGTGTTTTTCAGGTAATGTGAAATTTTCAAGATCAAATTTGATTATTTTAAATTAGCGTTATTTTCAAATTTAAGATATTAAATAATTTGTTTACATATTTCTCTACAGCAGATAAGAAATGAAATTATCGCTGCTTTAATAAATTATTATAAATGGATATTATTAAATTTCGAGAATACATTTAATCAAATAGAAGGTTAAACATTCGTGCTTACTTGAAAGATTTAGGAGCTCGGCTCAAAAAGTTCAACTTCACGTTATCACTTTTAATAAAATTACTAATATTTAACAAATAGGCATTAAACGGTTCAGATTAACAAACAGCAGATTATGAATATTAGATTTATTAAATTATTTAAATACTAGAAATAGAGCGTAGTACATTTTTTTCACTTATTAAAGAAAATAATTTCTAATTTTTTTATACCAATATAAATCATTTTCCTCTAGCATAGCCTTTTCTGGTAATATGTTGTAATAATTAAAACATACAAAAATTTACTATAATTAGACGTTACTAAATTTATTCTATAAACAACTGCCATTCATACCCAACCATTCAAAATTAAATGTGATATAGAAGAATTTCATAAACTCCTATTCATTTTAAATGAAGGTTGTACTATTTTGGGCCATGAATTTTCGGAAATATGCATCTTTAGTTTGTTTAGCGCGGAATAAATAATTATAACATTAAATTTACATGGGGTATATTATAGTACAATTTCTCCTACATAATTTTATAGCATAACCAAATATAAAATAACATGTAATAATCGAGTCAACCAGACCTCGTCGGTTTGGAATCAGTAAACATCACCCCAAAATCAATATTTATTAACCTGCAGTCTAATCGTTCGAAAAAGTGAGCCATTTAATTCAAAAACACAATTTAATGATCTATGTAGGAATTTACGCAGATCTCCACATATTTTCTCGTATTAGGTAAAACCCAATGCCTACTCACTGAATACTTACATTTAACCTTTATTACACTGGCAGAGGATTGCTAACAATGGATACACTATCAAAGATAACAGCCACAAAATTGGCAGCAGCAGTATGAGGAAATTAGTTTTAGTATGGCATGCAGCAGTAGCGCCATCTTATATGCTCCCCGCCCTACCAATAATTTGTCTTACCCCACCCCGATTTCCATTATTATATTTTGTTCTCTTTTATTTTTTTAATAGCTCGAAAAATAATTCTATTGAAATCGTTTTGTTTGAAAACACAGTAAGGATAGCAGTAACAGATACATAGTACCCTAACCAAACCCATTTACGCTTACCCAAATAATCCAGTTAAAATATTACTGTCTCTATGTGATAGACATGGTAATGAATGGTTACAATGTATAGATGTACATCACAAAGACATTTTCTTTGAATACAGACTCATCATTTTTATGTGTTATAGTCTAACTTTTTTGTCTCAATTATCAAATAAATACATACAATAGTAGTAATGGTAGGCTGTTTTCAAATAGAGATTGGCTATTTTTTGACACATTTCCGGATTCATTTTTTATCCTAAATGCTCAAAAATTGCAGTTGTTCAGAAGTAAAGAAATCAAATAGAGATAATCAAAGATATAGAAGAAATAGAAGATAATCAAATCAAAAAAACTTTTTTTTATATACGATTAAATGATTTTTCAAAACATGCTGTGGAAGACTTTTAACCCTTAAATGCGCGATTTATTATTTTGTTTAGAAAAAAATTATATATGATTCTCTGAAAGGTATATTACACAGGAAAAATAAGGAAAAAATCAGAGAGATATTTTTCATATAATATGCCAATCTTTTCTTCTGTTTTCATCTGCAATAGAAGTAAAAACTATTGTCGTGTGGCTGTATTACGCTAAAATATTGCAAATTAGTAAATATTTTAATATGTATGTCTCCAAATACCTTATTTTATATAATTATTTACTTTATAAAACTTAACATTTAACCTTTTAATTCCCGTGATAGAATACGATCTAGACATTATGTAGTTAGAGAATCTGATTTTAAACCACAAAGTTTCAATGGCTAATTTTGTTTTATTTAAATACAGAATGTCTGTTATTATTTAAAGCAGATATTGCTATTTTAACTTTATGGTGCGAATTAGGTGTATACGAATAAAAAAATCTATTAAATTCAAAACACTGTTGTTTGCATATATGCAAAGCTGCGCACAAAAGGGTTAAACTGATTTTTGACATGCGTCATTTTTTAGTCCGTTGTGTTTTAATTTGTAGTCATATTCATTGTATAATAGTAAATATTAGAGTCCATGAAATGAAGACCTTATCTAAGAACATAATTTAACAAAATCACGACTTTATATTCTATTTTAAAAAATTCTGACTTCGCTATCGTAACTTTCTTTTCTATTTCCTTATATGCAAAGAATGCATAATGCCCAAGTCATTTTACCTTAAAATGGTTGAGCCTGCCCAATATATTTCAAAATTTGGCGCCGCTGACATGCAGTAAGATGCAGCGTGTCCAAAGGATGTAAACGATATTGATCGCTTAGTAGTTGTTTCAAACTGAAATTTAAGCTCGAAATAAGCAAATATATATTTTAAATTTTATCTTTATATTGCATAAGTCACAAAGACGATTTTACATGTGTGTGTATTGTTGGGATAGTCGGAGATACTTACAGAATAGCAAATGTTGTTAGAGATTTTGACATAGGCTTGTTCTCCGGTCCCGGAGAAATTTTCAGAGAAATTGAATGTGTATCAATCTCCAGAGGGTAGGTAATATTTCCAGTACAAAGTCGACAGCTTCTTACTGCAACGTGCAAACAAATATGCCAAAAAATGTAGGCATAGATTTGCATCAAGAAGGACTGTATGTTGGAAGATGTCTCCTTTGTGTCGCCCGTTTGTAGATGCGCACTCTACATAAGTCATTTTATAGTTACTTTCTTGACAATAAGTACACTGTAAAAAAAAACATTGTAGATTTGCTAGCACAATCTGCTGGCGTCCGAATTGCCAGCATATTGCGCTGTTAATTTTACGCAACTACTGTATGTTTCATGTTAATATAGTGAAGAAACCAAAGAAAGCTCCCGCACATTCCACTGTGATCGTGTTTGAGCGCGAGATTAACAGTACTTGTACTGTAAAACTAAACTCTGTGGCTATACAATCCAAGAAGGATCTGGGCCGACAGTGCCCATCTCTGTTTTCTTGACCCTGGGCCCCGAGGTGCTATGCAGCATGCGTCCCGGCCAGGTGGTCAACCTAACGCGAGAGCCTCGGTGTTTAGTTCCCAAGCAAGCTTGGTGCTCATTTTATCGACCCCGAAGGGATGAAAGGCTGAGTGAACCTTGCCCAGTCGGGAGTCGAACTCTTGACCTGCGGTGCAGCAGACAGGCGTGCTGACCACTACACCACTGCGCTTGCACTTGTACTGTAAAAATATCTTTTTTTTTTCAGTGTACTACTATTCTCACACCAGATCGGCTTTTGTCTATCATCAAATGACACATTGAACCTATTCCCATCTGAAAAGGATACGCAAGCGCAGTCTTCTGCGTTTGATTGTGATGCTGGTGAAACCATTCAAAACGCTAATCAATTAATTCTTTTAAAAAATGGTACAAATAAAATAGGCCTTTGGGCGCTTAGTTCTTCTTGATATATTTTTCTTGACATCCGTTCACTTTAGGTAATAAAATACATTTACACTTTACAGTCTGCTGCGAGACCGAGATTTTTTGCCTATAAGATAATATACTTGTCTTTTGTAAACCGTTGTACTTTGAAGACGATCTCCCCCGTGACGCCTGCTACACATCCTAGTTCTTTGAAATGCTCTCCAATTACAGTAGACAACACTGTGAGAGATTTCAAATTCCCCGATATTGCCTGTTCTTTGTATAACTCCGTTGAACATTCCGATAATATAACGACATTAAAAAAAAACATCTAAGTCATGTTGACATTAATTACCTAAAAGTTGAAAATCGTCAGTTGATTATTTCGAGTTCAAATTCTGCTTTCAAAACTTCCAAAACATGCCAAATCCTTTAAATGACTTACCAAAACTACTCTCTAAAAAAATCAGTTTAAATATGGAAATTGTACTGGCAATCGAGACGCTAGTACTATTTCCGTATTTTAACGGAATTTTTTTCCTTAAATTTTGTGTAAAAATGGAACATTTTCTGGAATTTATGAAACAAAATTCCGTTAAAATACGGAAAAGTACTAGTGTCTCGATTGCCAGTGCAATTTCCGTATTTTAACGGAATTTTGTACAGTGTATCACGTGATGTTAAATCGTAGAAGTCAAAAGTTGGCAAAAGTTGGCAAACGCAAAATATTTCCTTTGCATCCCTCACTCCCGTACATTTTGTGGCTGTTGTCTTTGATAATGTCACCCGTACTGACCAGTATATTTTGCGTCCTGATCTTATGTAGTCCATCAATATATTTAGAAATCGCAGACAGATTCTAATGGAGTTTAAAATTAAATAAAAAATTACATTGAGAGATAAATAATAATCTAGAATGTGTTGTGGTGATTATGCTTTTCCGTTCAATAACACTAGTCTGCTAGATTCATCGCTGAGAACAAGCATTATATCGTAGTCACACATAACGTAAATTTTCCTTCATTACACACGAAAAATTAAAAGTTGAAATTATCGTTGGTCCTCAAATCAAAAAACTGATGAAGGACAAGGATTTTGAAAAAAAGATGAATAAGGCAGAAAAAGACGCATGGGCCGCTTTTAAATTTGTTACCGGAAACTCTCTAGGGAATAAGAAAGATCCAAATTACAGGAACATTGTTGAAGCAATGCTGGAGAATTTCCAGAAGTTGGCTGTAATATGAGTGTAAAAATGCACTTCTACATTCCCATATCGACTACTTTCCAGAAAATCTGAGACATTACAGTGAAGAGTATAAGGGAAGATGGAATGTAAATATGACGGCAGATACTGTTGATTGTTGAAGAGGGACATGAATGATGAAGGAGGATCCGGAAGAAAGTCAAAAAGCAGAAAGTTTGTTTAATTGAAACTGTTTGCTTTTCGTTTTATTAAAGAAATTTCATGAGCTTATAAGAACGTTTTTTACAGTATTTTTAACATGTTTAATGGAATACGTTGTATGAAATTGTGATAAATTTTTGATTGCATTAAATAAAATATTGAAAACACAACTTCTTATTTTTTGTAAAAGCCTGACGTGATAGACAAAAATGAAGGTAAAGGGACTCCATGTAAACGATGGGTTCGTAGATAAGCTATTATTTTAACACAATCAAACTGATTGGTAAATTTATCATACGGATAGTATTTGTATGGAAACTTTGTAGAAGATGGAAATATTGTCTTCTGTTTTCATAAATACTTAAAGTTCCAAATGAATTCAAATCGGATATTAGCATAAAAATAAGATGCGGATGAAACGCAGTTTCTAATACAAGAATGAGTAATGTATTATGACCTAAAATAAATACAGAATATAACAGAATATAACAGAATAAACTTAATCCGAGTATATTGAATGTGAATATAAAGATAAAATATATTTTATACCTTTTCTATGGAAAATATATTATTTTGATACGTACATAAAGTGACAAATAATAAATGTCAAAGTATTTTCACAAATATTTAATACATAATATACATTCTCTACCCTTATTTTATTATGGAGGTAAGTTAAATTTTGAATTCTATATGCATCTTGTTATGTTGACTGAATTTGTAAAATTATTCTCTATGGCACTTAGTTATGAGACTTTTTTTTAAAATTCTTATTCAAATTTTGTTGTACAGGAAGCACAAAAGAATCAGATTCAACATTTTATGTACCGAATTATAAATCAGAAATTTGCACCCCTTCAATAATCATCTTCGTTAATGTCTGAAGATGTCCAAAAGAAATTATATAATAAGAATTTGATTTATATATAGATTTTTGTAAAATATTTTCAAGATTAATTAGATTTATTAACAAATAATACTTTTATGGAAGCCTCTAAATTCTTAGAAGAACAATGTAAATCTACATCAAATACCACCTTGTAATAATATATTATTTTCAAATGCTAAAAGGTGCAAATTACAACTGTAAAACAAGTTAAAAATTGCTCGTCAAACGTGGCAAATGAGGTGCGTTCGTACTATAACTAGTTTTGTAAATATTTTTTCCACCGCATATTGTTATGAATATTTATTTTAGTGCACTTCAATAAGTGCATATCAATTTCATTCTGTTCGAAAGCTCTAACAGCATTAAAATACGCTTGCAATAATTGTTTCCCGTTGGCCGTAATGTTACGGAAAACTTTTGACGGTCCCTGTAATTAAACTATGCATGCGATTTTCATAAAATTTGAAATGACTTGACATAATTTTGCAACAATTATATATTTATAATTTCAGACTATTCGGTTGGATAGTTTTTGCTCTGTTATATGCGGACAGACAGACGGGCAGACAGACGGACGAACTGAACGACGACTATAGGTGCTACGTATTTATATAATTACGAACGCACCTAAAAACCAGCAGTAAAAATGCGTTTATTTCGACTGTTGACATGCTCACCCCGAGTCTTTTTCAAAAAAAAATAAAAATAAATAAAGCTATTCAAACTTGCACGGTCTACGACACTCCATCATTCAATTTTCTACGTATTCTTCCATACTGAGCATGTTACATTTTATATGGATGTTTATTTTATTTTTTTTTCATACTCAATAATTAGCTCGACCCATATTTTGGGTATGTGAAATGAAGCTGCATCGTCACTGTCCGCCATGAACGCTAATGGCGGCTGGTGCATGTAAAATCCGGCGTTGGTACAAAATCCTCCAAGTTACCTGTGAATTATACCTCTGGAGGTGCCTTGCCAGGTGAAGATCTCGTTACCTGATCAAGGTTCAAAATTACGAGGCCAACTTGAGTAGCAAATCGCAGGTACAAAACAACAAGATCAAAATATTTAGTAACCGTTTTAACTAAGTTCAAATCTAAGCAGTAGGCACAGTCGATAAGATTAAGATCCAGGCCCTCGTCAGATTTATTGACGCTACGCGACGTTAGGCGATCACCACCCCGATATCAGGTTTTTTGCCCTTCATCTGGGGAGACCCGACAGGTAGGGGCCTGGTCATTGATTAGAAAAAAAATGTTTTTGTGCGTTACAATATCTAGTGTTTATCTAACAATGGTTGGATAGTATAGACCGGATCAGAAAATTAATTTACTCATACTAAAATTTACTTGGATGGTTTCTTCTTGATAAAATCTGGCGGGGCTATGTTTTTTCTATCTATCTTATAAAGGACAAACATATCTGTGCGTAACACATACGTCATTCTGCGAATGGCAACACTTTGAAATTTGAAATGAAATTTCGGTTTTGCAATTTTTGCTACTGCAAATTTTTAAACTCCTAAACATCGCACAGTTTCAATTTTTACACTGTCGTATAGGAAAAAAAAATGTACTTTAAAATGCAATTTGTTTGAAACCTATATCTCAGTTTATTTTTGAGATATTAATTTTTTTATAGTTTTTAGTACCAATTTTGTAATTGTGGCAACTGAAATACTCCATTTCTTAATAGAAATGGAGTACTTCAGTTGTTCAGTTCAGTAAAGGGAATATAATCATGGTTTATTTATTTTTATTGATTATATCTTTATTGATGTCATTTCCACATTACAAATAAATGTAACTTTTTTCTAATTTTTGAACAGAAAATGACGTCAGCCATAAAAAAAAAAAAAAAAAAAAAAAAAAAAAAAAAAAAAAAAAAAAAACAGGCATTCTTTTTCATAAATCAAAAGACTGAAGGAGATATTTTAATATTTTTACACTACGCTGATACTGAGTTTGAGACGCTAGGCAAAATGATTCAGTGAGTAAAAATAAAGTCACATTTAAAACAAAACAATCATTTTCTTTGATAAAACTAAATATTTGACCAATACTAAATGGCCAATACTATGGCAACTAAAGGCAAATTTCTGAATGGTAAATGTTCGCGGGTTTTAGATTAGAACTTAAAGTTTGTGCGAATGTTCACATGAAAAGTTGTATCAGACAAACGTGACTTTAAGTTTCGAAATACATTAATTGATAATGTATTGCGCGTTGAAATACTTTTAAACTATGAATTTGAGTGGTGCGTATGTAAATATTGAGAATGTGAAAATAACGTGCAGTTTAGATTTTATGGGGAAAAATTTTATGATGCGACAAAGCGAAATCCTTTTTACTGATTTTTCATACCGTAAAAACAAACATAAGAGCCTCAATCGATAACTTCAACATAATTACTCATCTTGATTACGTTTCTAATACAGTTTAATTTTTCAATAATTTAAGCAGTTGAAGTTTGTGGAAATATTACTTTGGTAATTTTAGGTTAAAAACATTATTTGTTTTAAGAGTTAGAGAACCAATTCAAGATGAATTTTTTATAGTAATTATTTTTGTAGGTTTATTATAAATTCGATCTAACTGTTCCATTCTAAACATTTTAATTCGTTGAATTCCGAAGGGTTCTAACTCGTTATATTTAATTACTCAGGGATGCATGAAATACCATTTATTAGAGCAGATGGATCAAAGAACTACTATATTCGTACAACTAGCAGGAAATTTAAATACAGAAAAAAGGAGCATATAGCTGATATTAAATATAATAGAAAAACAGCAGCTATAGCAAGATTTTAACAAGAAGAAACCATCGAAGTGAATTTCAATAAAAGTAAAATAATTTCCCCATCCAGTCTATACTATCCGTACATTATAGGAGAAACCATAGAGATTGTAACGCGCAAAAACTCAATATGTAACGATGCAGCATCATTTCACTTACCAAAAATATAGCTAGAACTACTCAATGAAAATAAAAGAAACATCCACATAAAAATATAACCTCTAATAATGCATTATTCTCAAATGCTAAAAGGTGTAAATTACAACTATAAAACCAGTAAAAATACGTTTATTTCGACTGTTGAACGACACGCCATCATTCAATTTTCTAAATATTCATTCATATTGAGCACGTTACATTTTATATGAATGTTTATTTTATTTTATTTTACATATTTTTGGTAAGTGAAATGATGCTGCATCGTCACATATTGCGTTTTTGCGCGTTATAATCTCTATGATTTCTCTTATAATGGATGGATAGTATAGACTGGATGGAAAAATTATTTTATTTTTATTGAAACTAAGGGATCGAGCCCAGTCTTCCCGTGTTACAGAGTGTAGGCGAAAACCTTTTTTTTATTATTGCAATCTCTAATAAGTGTGTTGGAATACAACGTCCATTTATCTTACCCTTTTCTTTCAGCGCATGCGCGTACAGTGACGTTTCTCCAAATCCGCTCTGCGAGCGAGATTATTCTGTTCTGTTAAAAACATGTCAGTGCTTAGTCGCACTTAAGCTATGTATATATTTTTGTCTTCATGTTAGTGTTAATAAATGTTTATGTCGAGCTATTCTGCTAACTCTGTGTGCCCCCAAAACCAACAAAGGTTATGGGTACCAGAGACGCTACTCACTGCGCTATAAATATCATTCGAACTTTCGAATCGTAAAGTCTTAAGCCTGAACCGAAACTAAGAACGCTTCTACGTTCTGATTAACTGTTTTGATTTGCGGCTGCGAGATATTTTATTTAATCATGTCTCATGTTACGACTATTGAAAATCTCGGCAAAGATAACTTTGATAGCTGGAAACTTCAAATTGAAGCAGTATTAATAAAAAATGATCATTCGGATTATGTAACCGACAAAGAAGAGAAACCGGCCGAAGGTAGCGCTGATGAAAAGAAATGGCTCCAGGCTAATCAAAAAGCTCGTGCTGATATAATTCTGGCCATGAATTGTGCCATATTAAACATTGTGCGACTTCAAATTCTGTATGGAATAAATTGAAAGATGTTTATGAATCAAGAGACCCCGCAAAGAAAGCAACGCTGTTAAAACAGCTTCTGTTTCGAAAGATGAGTTTCAGTGAAACGGTGTCTGAACATTTAAATATCTTTTTTGAGATTGTTGATAAATTAAAAGAAATGGAAATAGAAATTGCGGATGATTTGTTATCAATTCTTCTACTCTACAGTGTTCCTGAGAATTTCGAAAATTTTAGATGCGCTATAGAATCGAGAGATGAATTATCTAAACCCGATTCTTTGAAAATTAAGATGCTAGAAGAATGGGAAGCTAGAAAAGGAAAAACAACTTATGATTCACAAAATACCTATTATATAGAAAACAAGAGAAATAATCAAGAACAGAAGAAAAATGAAAAATGGAAGACTAATACGAATAAAAATTTTCCTGCAGAGAGAAATTATCGTAATTTCAAGTGCAATTATTGCTCCAAAATCGGGCATAAAGCTAACGAATGTAGAAAGAAAATAGCTGACAGAAAGCTTGCATCTTTAAATAAAGGAAATCAAGGTTCAATGATTAGTTATGAAGAACCGGTTAGTATGGCATTTAACGACGTATATCATCAATCTACTACATGGTGTTTAGACAGCGGTTGTACATCTCATATGTGCAAAGATAAAAATTTATTTACTGAATTTCATCCTCGTGATAATTCTACAATACAGATTGCGGTTGATAAAACAGCAAAAATCACAGGAATAGGAACAGTTCTTATTACAGTGCCTAACGGTAGTGGGACTACTAATCTCACACTTAAGAACGTTCTGTGTGTACCTGAGTTAAAATGTAATTTGATTTCAACATCAAAAGCAACGGCTAATAATCGTTCTGTGTTTTTTAAAGAACGATATGCTAAAATAATTGAGCCTAATGGTTCTATACTAGTACAAGCTGTTCGTCAAGGTGATTTATATTATGTACATCCGATCCCCGAAAGAGCTGCAATAGCACAGGTAAGTGATTTTGTAAAATGGCATTTAAAGTTAGGACATTTAAATGAGTCTGATTCAAAGAAACTTAAATCTAATAATATGGTTAGAAATTTAAATTTTAATGATGATGAGTCTCTTAAAGATTGTAAAGTTTGTATTCAAGGTAAACAAACTGTCCACCCTTTTCCTAAATAATCAAATTTTGAAAGTAATGATTTATTGTTTCGGATCCATTCAGATTTATGTGGGCCCATGAGAGTCCCTTCCCATGGAGGATCGCTATATTTTGTTACTTTTATTGATGATAAATCACGTTATATTGAAGTTAGTTTTCTTAAAACCAAGGATGAGGTTAAGAATACATTTGTTAAATACAAAGCAGCAGTTGAAAACCAATTAGGAAAGAAAATAAAATTTCTTCGTACAGATAATGGCTTAGAATATTGTGGCGAAGAATTTGATAAATATATCGAAGAATGCGGTATAAAACGAGAATTTTCTTCCCCGTTAACCCCTCAGCAAAATGGCACCCCTGAAAGATCGAATAGAACGTTAACTGAAATGGCAAGGTGTTTACTATTACAAAGTAATCTTCCACAATCTTTTTGGGCCGAAGCTATAAATTGTGCTGCATACATACGCAATCGCTGCCCGACACGACGTTTAAGCGAAAATAAAACTCCATATGAAGTATTCTTTGGCATCAAGCCAACTTTATCATACTTCAAAATATTCGGGCAAAAATGTTTCGTACATAATAAAAGGCAAAATAAGGGAAAATTTGATCCTAGATCAGAAGAACATATTTTTGTAGGTTATTCTAATGAAACAAAAGCATATAGGCCTTGGAACAAGAAATCTAGAAAAATTGTTATAAGCCGTGATGTTCGATTTATTAACGAATTTGAAAATGATCCCTCCTGTAACACCGAAATAAAATTAATTTTTCCTTTCTTTCAAAATAATGAAAATACGAGCACAAATACAATTACGCAACAATCAGAAATATTTCCAGTCATGAAACGGAACTAGACATTTCTAGTGGCGACAGTGAAAGAGAAATTGATTCGCAATCTGATGAAATTTCCGACCCCCCTTCTTTCAGAACGCGCGGCAGGCCGAGGAAAATGAAAACAGGTAGAAAAGGGAGACCTCGAAAGGAATATCAAACAATTATTATTCCGAAAGAAGAAAAATCTCAAACTGCAGTAAATAATTCTTTTGACTCTTGTCCTGAATTATTTGAAGCTCTAAATAGTCCGTATAAAAACGAATGAATAAATGCGATGAATTTAGAATTTAATTCATTAATACAAGAAAATGCATGGCAAATAGTAGATAGGCCAAAACATAAGAAAATTATAGGATCTAAGTGGGTTTTAAAAACAAAATATAAGCCAGATGGGTCAATCGAGAAATTTAAGGCGAGAATGGTGGCAAAAGGTTGTACACAAAAACCTGGTATCGATTTTGACGAAAATTTTTCTCCTGTAGCTAGATTAAGTTCAATAAGAACTGCGATCGCATATGGCATCCAAAATGGGTTCACTGCATATCAATTAGATTTTATTATGCCTTATGTAAATGGTGATTTAACTGAAGAAATATACATGGAATTACCTGAAGGTTTTAAAAATGAATCTAATGCTGACAAAGTTTGTTTATTAAAAAAATCCCTTTATGGATTAAAACAATCGGGTCGCCAATGGTTCAAAAAATTAGATGGAAAATTTAAACAAATGAAGTTTAAATCACTTAATGCTGATAAATGTGTGTATTTTTCTAAATCTCCCATTGAAGCTATTATCATTGTTTATGCTGATGATCTCATAATTCTTACTAAATGTAAAGAAGATTATCAATATATTCGAGATGAATTAGCAAAATCATTTAAAATGAAAGATTTAGGTCTCTTACACTATTGTTTGGGCATAGAATTTATGCAAAACGGGGACAATATTAAAATTACTCAAAAGAAGTACATTGAAGATATTCTGAGAAAATTTAATATGCAAGAATCCAAACCAATATCTACACCTTTTGATAGTAACGTGAAGCTTACTAAAGATATGTGTCCCAAAACTGAAGAAGAAAAGTCTAAAATGAATAATATTCCCTACCGTCAATTAATAGGATCCCTTATGTATTTATCAGTTGCTACTAGACCTGATATAACTCACGCTGTGAATTTCCTAAGTCAATTTAACATTAATCAAGGTAAACCTCATTGGATAGCTGCAAAAAGAATTTTGCGATACCTGAAAGGAACCCAAGATCAAGGACGGATCTTTAAGCGTGATTCTGAATCCTTGATTGCATTTGTCGATGCCGATTGGGCGTCGGATGTGAATGACAGAAAATCGTACACTGGCTACATTCTTAAATACGCCAGTGGAGCCATATCGTGGGAATCGAGAAAACAACGAACTGCCGCCTTATCCACAACAGAGGCGGAGTACATGGCATTGTCAGAAGCCACCAAAGAGATTTTGTATCTCAGACGGTGAACTTTCTCCTGAAACACTGACTGCGCCTACTATAATATTTTGTGATAACCAGTCTGCTCAAAAATTAGTACGAAATCCGGTATACCATTCGCGCACGAAACACATCGTCATTCGATATCATTTTCTGCGCGAAATTTACGATAATGGCGAAATAAGGGTCAAATACCTAGAGACAGAAAATATGCCTGCAGACATTTTAACCAAAGATTTAAATGCTTATAAACATAAAAAAATGTTGTGAAATGATAGGACAAAATGTTTACAATTTTTCAGCATTATTCTGTATCATTTTTTATATAAGTATATAATTTGTATTTGTAATTTTTATATTAATATTATTTCTCTGTAATTTGCTTAATAGGAGAACATTGTTTTGTTAAGAAAATGCACGTTGTAAAGGGGGAATTGTTGGAATACAACGTCCATTTATCTTACCCTTTTCTTTCAGCGCATGCGCGTACAGTGACGTTTCTCCAAATCCGCTCTGCGAGCGAGATTATTCTGTTCTGTTAAAAACATGTCAGTGCTTAATCGCACTTAAGCTATGTATATATTTTTGTCTTCGTGTTAGTGTTAATAAATGTTTATGTCGAGCTATTTTGCTAACTCTGTGTGCCCCCAAAACCAACAAGTGTTTTACATGCAATATATTTTTTAGATTGCCCACTAACACAAAAAAAGCATTTTTATGTGTAAAATATCAATTACGCAACCAAATGAAGTTTTGAAATTTATCAAAAGCGATATTTTCGTATTAGCCGCGTGCTAAGAGTTATTAGCCCAAGATGTTGCTACTTACGGACACCTTTTTGATTGTGGTCATTTCAGTGTGCTCAGTGTGGTCATTTCACCACGTAGTTTAATTATATTTCTGTTAAAATTCTGTTTTATTTATTTATTTATAGGGGAAGTTTTAATTTTTTACGGAATATTAGCTGTCATAAAATGCTGAACTCCTTACATTGTTTTAAGGGCAAATTTTCTGAAACTTTTGTAATCGAGCTCCACGCAATAGAGATAAATTAAACTAGTATGTTGTAGCAATCACAAAACTTTCTTCTACATAAATCACGTCAATTAAATCATTTAAATAGTACAAGAAATAACAACGATTTAGCACCAATTCATATCAAAGTATATCTGAATTTGAAGTTGGATGAAAATTCTTGCATTATTTCTTGAGATAGAGCTTTTGCGGAAATTCTGAAAAATGTAGCATAGCAGCGCCACCTGTTGAGCGATTTACAACAAAAATAAGCAGCACTAAATGATATCAAGGTATACCTGAATCTGAAGTTTGTTGAAAATCCAAGCATTAGTTCTTGAGATAAAGCTATTGCGGAAATCGCAAAAAATACAGCATAGCAGCGCCACCTGTTGAGCTATTTACACCAAAAAATTAAACAGCATTAATTTATACGTCAATTCATGTCAAGGACTAACTAAATCTGAAGTTTGATGAAAATCCGTGCAATAGGTTTTGAGATACAGCTCTTGCGGGAATCGTGAAACTGTTGGGCGATTTACAACAAAAATTAAACAGCACTAATTTATATCAGGGAGTAACTGAATCTGATGTTTGATGAAAATTCGTGCATTTTTTCTTGAGTTAGAGCTATTGCGATAATCATTAAAAATGCAGCATAGCAGCGCCACCTATTGGGCGATTTTCACAAAAAAGTAATCAGCACCAAACTATGTCCTGGACTAACGAAATCTAAAGTTTTATGAAAATCCGGGCAGTAGTTCTTGAGATATAGCTTTTGCAGAAATAGTGAAAAATGCCTTATAAAAACGCCACCTGTTTGGCGATTTTCACCAAAAACTAATCATGTCCAGTTTATATGAAGGTCTAACTAAATATGAAGTTTTGTGAAATTCCGTGCATTAGTTCTTGAGATAGAGCGCCCACAAAATTTTTGTCACATACAGACTCACAGACAGAGTGACAGAGTGACAGACATACTCACAGACAGACATTTTCTAAAAACCATCAAATCGTGTTCTGGTCATTCTAAAACGTATAAATCCGTCGAAAACCGGAAGTCGAAAATTTTAACGAATCCAATACTTTCTTCTTGTAAAGATAGAAGAAAGTAAAAATATGACCTGCATGAAAATTATTTTTAAAACCATGCACAATAGTAAACTGAGATGCAGTTTGCAAACAAATTTCATTTGAAAGTTTTTTTTTTCCTGTTTGAAGGTGTAAAAATTTAAATTTCTGGATTATATATATGTTAAATTTGCGTTTTTTTTATATTATTGTTTTATTTATTTGTAGAGCAAGTGTTAATTTCGTTATGGAAAATTAGTCAGAAGTAGATGGTGAAGAATTTTTATTCCTTTATCTGCAAAATGTTTATTATTATTATGTAATGGTGGTGGCACGTGATACAGATAAATTTAAAAAAAAAAATACGCTTGAAAATTATTTTTAAATACACATAACAAATCAGCTAAACAAGATACAGTTTTCAAACAAATTACATTTGATAGTAGATTTTTTTTCCTTTACGATGGTGCAATAATTGAAAATGTAGGATGGATAGAATATTAAAAAAATACAGTAGCAAAAATTGTAAAACCGAAATTTGATCGTGAAGTTTTGCCATTCCCAAAATGACGTCAGCGTTACGCACAGATACGTTTGTCCATTATAATATAGATTTACTTGGAAGGTTTCTTCTTGATAAAATCTGGCAGGGGCTGTGGTTTTTCTGTTATATTTAATTACTCAGGGATGCATGAAATACTATTAATTAGAGCAGACGGATTAAAAAACTACTATATTGGTATGACTAGCAGGAAATTTAAGTACAGAAAAAGGAGCATATAGCTGATATTAAATATAATAGAAAAACCACAGCTCTAGCAAGATTTTAACCCTTTAGGTTCCAAACCGGCCAAAACCGCCAGAGATACTGAAATCCCATAATGCCCGGCAGATGTTCATGTTTACCCCCCCCCCCCCTCTTCTGTGAAGCGCAAGTCGTCGAACATGGATTGGGCGTAACTGCTTATTCCGTCTAACGAACAGTAGATAGGAACACAATGGGAATAGGAGCCATTCAGCAATAGGCATTCGGAGATATTCGCCATTGACAGTTAAAAGGAGGAATTGGATAGCAAAATTGTAACAATAGCTTCTTTGGACGGATACTTCAGTAAAGGGGTTGAACCATAGCATATTCATTTGAAAGTTAAAGCGTGCCGCTTCCACTTTCTTGGAGGAATGAAATCTCGGGCAGTTGACCAGGATTCTAAGGAATGTAAAAATTTCTCTGCTGTGGGACTTAAAGAGTTGACAAGAAGAAACCATCGAAGTGAATTTCAATAAAAGTAAAATAATTTTTCCATGCAATCTATACTATCCGTTCATTATAGGAGAAACCATAGAGTTTGTAACACGCAAAAACTCAATATGTAACGATGCAGCATATCTTTCACTTACCAAAAATGTGGCTCGAACTACTGAATGAAAATAAAATAAACATTCACATAAAAATGTAACGTGCTTAATATGAAAGAATATGTGGAAAACTTAATGATGTCGTATCACCGATAGTGCACATTTAGAATAGCTTTATTTATTTGCTTTTGAAAATGACACGGGGTGAGATGAAACATGTCATCAGTCGAAATAAACGTATTTTTACTTTTTTTAAGTTTTAATTCACACCTTTTAGCATTTGGAATTAATATAAGGACAATGCAAATAAATATTTTATGATCCTATTTGTAACTGAGAAGTGATTTGTAATTACAAATTGTTCGTAAAACATTTTTTATTGGAGAAACGCTTAAGGGGACCTTCTACATTAGGAGACCAAAAAAAAAAAGTACTGTTTTGTCATTTTTTTGTAAGAAAACTGCATAATGGATCTTTTTGAAAATTTAACAGTTTATTGTGTATATCTTAAGGTATACACAAGAATTTTTTATGAGATTGTGTTGCTTCTACTCTACGTTATAAACAAATATGTCCAATTACATTTTTTGACACAGTGGGAAAGATAAAAAGAAAAACTACTCAATCGATCATCTTGATTTTTTGTAATTAAATCTTGTTTAATTGCCTTCGATATGACATAAAGCTTTTACTAAAATTATATAAAAAAAAAAGTTATTAACAAATAAGAATGATTTTTTTAACTATATTTTTTTTTAAATCAGCCATTACATAACTTTTTTTAAAAATAAATTTATGGTTTCCTTTAATTTAACTTGAGGCTATACTCACGAAGTTTACGAAAAAAAAAAATATTTTTGTGTTCAGATGATTCTACAAGGCGCTATCATGGCCACCGTCCAGACGAAATTTTCCAGAGCAGTTGAACATATTTTATTATAATTTAGAGTAGAAGCAACAAAATCTAATAAAACAATTCTAGTGTAGAGGAGACTAATGAGGGTTGACCATACGGGAGGCTTGACCCACCCATCAGTTTTCCTATTTAAAAGAATTTCAGAGTTTTACCAATAGGTGTCAACCAAAGCTACTGGAATGCTCAAACAACAGTCTTTGTTTCTTACAGATAATCGAAATAGGTGTGGAAAAAATCAATTGTAAGGCGTTTTCAACCTAAAAGTTGTGATTTTTAGAAATATTTTGTAAGCTTTTTTGAGATAAAATATTTCATAGAAATTTAAGTTAGTGGGTTTTAACTAATGCAGAAATATTGAGCTTTCATTCCAGGTATAAAGACTGTACAATAAGTTAGGCTTAACGTAACAATGTTCTATTCTTTAGCAAAGGGCTATGTGGGGAGACTTGACTCAGACAATGTGAGGGAGGGTTAACCAGATGAAATCTTTTTATTACACACTATGCATAATGAACGGTTAATGGTTATATATAAAACAGAATGCAAATTTATTCTGTAAAGCCACGGTAAAATAGGGTGATGAAAAAGAAAAGGTTTTGATTAAAGGAAGATGTGAAAAATTCCTATAGTATCTAGTGCAAGAAAAAAATTAATGAAATATAAATGGTAAAGTTGATAGAAACTTTTTCCATTTAAATATTATTACAATAGGTAAATAGAAACATTGTAAAAGTCTAGAAAGTATGAAAGCAGCAGTCTTAACACTTTCAGGGACAGTGGTATGCTTATTAAATCATTTAATTTTAATTGCGAAACGCCACAATGGCACCAAAATTTTGATAAAATCTTTTCTATTTAATATGTATGTGAAATATACTCTTTTTTCTTATTTCCAAATAAATCTGTTTGTAAATTCCGCTTACAGTCATTTATTTCAACATTTTAGTACTGAAAGTACTTTGACCCTTAAAGGTTTAAATTATGTTAATAAATTAAGTGTTCATTCGGCTGCAAAAGAACATAGTATCGATCGAAAAACTTAAGGAAGGTAAGTCAGACAATTTTTCCCAGCATAAATACAGTGAGATGAAGCCAAACTATGTGACAATTAGAGTTGGCAGGTCGAGTGTCACAAAAAAGTAAAAAAAGGAGGCTAAAAAAGTGGGCCAGTGGCTCTTAAACCCGGGCATAATAATACATGAAATCCTATGAAAACGGAACCTGTCTCTAACGGAATACAGTCTTAAATGTTAAAATTTCACTTTCCCTGCTGTTCAATTATACCTGCTCAAACAAAATTCTGTTTAAAACAAAATTTTTCTCATCTGATTTGCAATTGCCTTTAAACAGGTTTGTTTAATCATCATGTATAAAAAAAAAATATTTTTTATAATAATTTATGCAGCATAAAGTAATTTTGCTTTTTTAAAACTGCTTTTATTTCTCTTTAGAAATATTTCAATATAAAACAAAGCCTCCCACATAGTGGATAAACCCTCCCATATGTGGGGAGCCTTGACCCATTATTTTCTCATGATTAAAATCGATCATTTTTCAAATTTCTTATATATTACACTTAAGTAGCAATTTTATTTTGATAGCTGATTGTATAACGAATAAAATGATATATAAAACTTTATTCTACATTCAATATTTAAAAAAAAAATCGTTTTGTAAAGAGTGGGTCAAAACTCCCTAGTCTCCCCTATACCTTAAGATATGTACAATAAACTATTAAAAATTTAAAAAAAACCATCATGCAGTTTTCTTACAAAAAAAAAATCACAAAAAGGGCTTTTATTTGGTCTCCTAATGTAGAAGTAATGTAGTCACCTTAATATATTATAAATGTTTGAAGAAATCACAACATAAAAAAATATTTAGTTTCGACCATTTCGCTGTGCTTACTGAATGCGATCCAGCAATTTTTTTTTTTTTAATGAAAAATTCCATAAAGTGTCATATACATTTATTAGTGGAATACATTTTATATTGCATTTTCTTTAATGAGACTTAACCCTTACATGACGGGTGTTCCTTTTCGGCAACTTACCCAATTTAGGCTTCAAAATACTACTAGAATGATATTGAAGCTATAATGCCTAATGTTGCCAATAAAATACATTCTGAAAATATTATTAAATCGATTTTCAACATGTAACTGGCAATAATTGTGCAGTTTAAGAATAAAGATAGATTTATTTTTTCAATTGTTGTAATTGTTCTTTTTGTTTTGTTTGGAAGCTTGAGAAATACCCTATTTTGTTCTGCAGTGAGCAAGTAAAATTTATTTCTTATTATAGTTCTTAAAATTCTTGTGTGTTTAGTATTATAGAATTTTATCAAGGAAAACTATTTTTTCAATTAAAGACCAGTATTGCCGATTAGTAACAAACTGTTTTTTAGCCGTAAACCATACTCAAAACAAAATATGTTTTTTTAAAGTATTTTTCTTATAATTTATTTAAAAAATGAAAGCCGAAAAACTTTGTTACAATGATTTTTGAAGAATCGGGCATTTAAAGGTTCAGAGTCTCCTCGGAGCATAAAGGGTTAAATGAAGTTTTATGTATTATAATGTAGAAATATTCTTATATAATACTTTTATTGCTTGTCTGATTATATTCAAATCATATTAGAATTCGCTTTATGCACGATATACATGTTTTCAAAATGTAATATATTCATACGTCAGTGAAAGTCTGGTATAACAAAAATGTATAAGTGAAATATAAACTGTGTAACAGTGTAACTTCAAAAATCCAGCATTCAGAAATCCGGCAACTTCAAAATCCAGCAACTTTAAAAATCCAGCATCAAAATCATCTTTATCTTCTTTTTCCTTTTACACTTTCTAGTTATGTGAAAAGAAAAAAATATCTTTATGAATTAAAAACTTCAAGATCAAAAGTAAAAATGCAAAAGAGAATATTTGACTTTTTTTTTTTCATTTATCTATTGCGATTGTTTTCTGAACATGGCTTCTGGGAGCTGCACCGCTGCATAGCAAAAGGAACAACTTTAGGGACAACTTTGGCTAATGCATAGAACAATAATATATGGTTATACAAATTTTCGGAAACGGCGACATCAGTGATGAGGCAGGATTTCAGACTTTCACATTTCCCGTGAAAAGACCGCAGTTCATGAGCTGATTGAACACATAAACTCTTAAAATGCATTAAGTATTGAAAAAAGCGATATAGATAATTGACTAAACATTGAAGAAAATGCATTAAGAATGAACAATTTAACGGACGGAAAGATTGCTGGCGCTGTGCTAAATAGAGCCGCCGATAGTGCTACTACCAACTCAGAAGTCGAGAATGAACAACCGGCCGAAAAAAAGGTGTCACTAGAAAAATGCATAAATTTAAGTGGAGAACTAATATATGCTTTAGAGAAATAAAACTGTGTTTCCTAAACAGACATTTTTCATTTGTATAAAAATCAAAAAACAAAAAAAAAAAGAAATAAAAGAAAAAAACCTTGTTAAAGACCGTCCAAAAAAATTTAAGCAAACAAAGTGAGACATCGATGTTTCTGAAATTATAAGAGAAAAAATAATTTCACCCTTTATTAGATTTTCTTTTTCTCAACATAGAAATTATTAATTAAAGTAAGGTTTTTTTAATACACTTTTTCTTACATAATTATCACTTATTATGAATTAAAATATGGATAAAGGTACCATTAAAAATATAGTACTATTTTGATATTCCTAGTTACTACTTTTAATATTCCTTCAAAAATCCGGCATAGCCTCGGTCCCGATGATGCCGGATTTTTTGATGATATACTGCACTTAATATTTTTAAATATGATTAAAACTACAATTATGTAGTTTATTTTTTTTAAAGTATAGATCAATTTTATTTTAAATCATTGTGTATTTTAAAGCATTAGCTGTTCCAAAGTAACGCAAAATGGTTTTCCAGCTACAAATAACATCATAAAACGAAACGCAATTTTCACCTTGAATCAACATAAAGTATATGATGTGAACATTAAAAAATCCACAATCTTACTTAACAGACGATTAATGTAATGAAAAAGATGTACAAGTTTAAAATATACTTTTATTTAAAAACTTCTTAGTACTTTCAAACCTTCCAGGTTCGTCATCTGAGAGTATCTTGATAACAAAATGTCCCCAGTTACTAATGTTACCTGTCCCAGTGTACAATATCCCCAGTTTGTGGTTCAATATCCTGAAAAGCTGAGCAAAATGACGTAATAAAATTTAAAGTACAGAAGTTAAATATTTTCTTCTATTAATAGAAAGTGACGTATGAGAAACAAAGTGATGTCATAAAATAAATGGAGCTGCAATTAATAATAATAATATACATTTCCTCTAATTAAATTCAATCCATGAAACTTCTACTGCTACTTCTACTTTCAACTCTAGTAATTATTGGCCCTATCATTTTCAAAACAGAATGACGTATTTATATAAATTAACAACATTTAGTGATCAAAATATTCTCTGATGATGAACCTGGAAGCTTTGAAAGTACTAAGGAGATTTTAAATAAAATGTATATTTTAAACTTGTAACAACTTTTTCATTACATCAGTCGCCTATTAAGTAATATTGTGGAATTTTTAATGTTCACATTATATACTTTATGCTTTTTCAGCTTTTGTTTATTGGTGCCGAATTGTTATTACACGTTGGTCCGTAGTGTGAAGCGGACAAATAGCCGTTCCCTTTTCAAATAAGACCATTTGCCAACAAACGCCCGACGGTGCACTGTAAAAAAAACGACATTTTTACAGTACAAAGTACTGTTCATCTCGCGCACAAACTCGATCACAGTTGAATGTACTGTATCTTTTTTTGGTTTCCTGACTATTTAAACATGGAAAATACAGTAGTTGCGTAAAATTAACAGCACAATGTACTGGCAATTTGGACGCCAGTAGTTTGTGCTGTGGTCCAAATGCGTCCATAATTGCCAGTACATTGTACTGTTAATTTTACGCAACTACTGTATTTTTCATGTTTAAATAGTCAGGAAACCAAAGAAAGATACAGTACATCCAACTGTGATCGAGTTGTGCTGGCAAATTTACAGTGGTTTTTTTTTTTACATTGTGATGCTACATTTAGCTGTTCAGAGCCCAGATCAGATGCAATCCATATGGTTGGAGCAATGTTTAACAACTGTTGTTTCACGTTGTCCCACAATATGAAGTTTTCTATATTCCTGTTCCATTGTCCATCGAAACATTTTCCAACAGGGCCCCGACGACGTTGCTCCAACCATTAGCCAAATTTATCAAATATGATTTAAATCAGAACGGTCTGTATACCTACCACTTTCCAAAAGTTTAACTTTTCCACAATCTGCCAACAATTGGCCCGATGTGCTACATAGTTTGCCAATACGTAAATATTGGTCATTGGAAAGATTCTCAATTTTCTGGATCAAATATGTTAAAAAATCATAAGATAATTATCCAACAGAAAATTACAAACATCATTTTTGAATAAAAAATAATAATAATGATATTTTTAAGGGCGGTTGGAAGTCAAATTCCTGAATAATATCGTTTTTATTTTAAGTTAAATAATGCTGTAAAAAGCGATAAAATATCTTTATTAAGATGGACGATCGTTTTGTCGCACAAACGGCGACATTTTCAAAATGATTTAAAGTTGATTTCAAAGTTCATTTGTTCAATGATTTTGAAAATGTCGCCGTTTGTGCGACGAAACGATCGTCAATAATAATAAAGATATTTTATCACTTTTTATAGCATTATTTAACTTAATCTGTTTATAAGTGATTATTATACACGTTTTTATTTTATTTTATATTTTTAATCTTTAATTTCTCCCTTTACGAATTATTTGTTACTTTTGAGTTTATGACAACAAAAAGTTTTTTTTTTTTTTTTTTTTTTTTTTTTTTTTTTTTTTTTTTTTTTAATAATTCAGTTCGTTTACATCATACAAAAACATAATATATGTAAATTTTAAACTCAGTCTTCTCAAAATGTCGATTTTTGACTACGGTGTACCTTTTTATAGAAACTACTATTATTTACTGTTCATACTACCAATCACTACTGATACTACTGAGCCTACAAACAATTACTTTTTGCAGTCATACCAGAATATTTGAAATTTCACACTAATCCCTGATCAACATGAAGTGAGCATTTGTTACAAACATTTGTACAAAATTTTTATAAAAAAGGAAATATGTAAGTTTTTTGTTATTTACAAGGAGTTTTTATTCCCGATTTTTTTTAGTAACTAAAGAATATTTGTTTATAAAGTTAATTTCACTCAATTAGGAAATATCTGTTATTCATAGAACATTTCAAGTTCATAGCTTTGGTAGTTTCTGCGAAATTGTATATTAATTTAACCTGGTAGGTATAGGTAATTTCAACTGCCCTTGCAAAGAAATGGAAAAGCCATTTCTGTACTTAGTTATTACGTTTTATCTTCTTAAACATTAATGGTACATATTTCAAACAATAAGAGAAAACATAAAAAAAGGAAGAAATAGAAGATAATATTTTTTCTTTACTCCGGGAAATAGCCCGAATATTATTTTAGGATATTATGCAAATAGAAGTTTCCAATATAAGAGATGTTAGCTTATAACATATGTAAAACAAATTAAGAAAAAATCACGGCGAGCAAAAGTAATCTAATCTTAGTTTCTTTTCAGATATTTCGATGTGCTTGTAAATTAGATTAACTTCTTTATAATATTAATTTCACCGTCTTTTACTTCTTCATAATACATTCATGAACTTGAATGCTATATGCATACGTGTATGTATAAAACCATAAAAAACACTTATTTAGAGAAAATTTTTATTTCATGTAAAATTTAAAAAAAAAAATACAGTTGCAAACTCTTTATCAAATGATAATACGCATTGTATTCTCAAATTTCAATATATTTTCATACGATTTCCATGTAATGTATCCTATGTTGTGAAAATTATTTGTATAGAAAGAAGGCTTTTCCGAATAACCTCTACTCTCAAATTTATAATAATAAAAATATGGATCTAAAACATTAACCGATTTCTTATAGGAAAATATTTTATTAATTAAAAACTAAAGTTCAAAATATCTTTTTTTACATAACTCAACAAAATTGCATGAACATTTTTTGAAAAAATGTGAAATATTACAGATTATTTTCATGATGATGCATTGTATTGTTAAACATTAAAAAAATAATAATGAAATACGTTTTTGTGTTTTCTTTTTAGAATTTTTATTTTTCTCATTACCATTTTTTTTTATTTTTCATTTTCTTTAAAATTTGGTGTGTTTAAGCAGATTTTCTTATTAAAGTTATAAATTTACAATATATATATTGTTTTGTAACGGAAAACTATATTTAGATATACGGAAGATTTAAAAAAATATAAAAACAAAATTACAATAACTATTTAATGAATACGATATGAAAAGAAAATCGCCATTATTATTTTAAATTACAAGTTTCTAATATACCATTAAAGAAATAATTTACATAAAACATCATATGTAATTGTTTATGCAATGCTAATATTTCCAGCTACATACGCATATGTAAAGCTTAAATGATATACAGTATTCAATCGGAAAAAATAACTATAATTTTTCGGAACATTATAACTTTGTAAAATACATGGTAATATATATATATATATGTGTGTGTGTGTGTTTCTTTGCATTTAATAAAAAAATAAATGCAATAAACATAGAAATACTTAAAAATTGTGTAAAAATAAAACAAAATTTAAGAATAAAAAGTCCTTCCGGCCAGTGCCGGGAGGAAGAGGTAGCTTTCATAATCCTTATTTTAAAAAAAGCCAACTTATATCATGCAAACACACGAAGCTCAATTTAGTGGAAACCGAATATAGGAGATTCAATACTAATTTTTATCAATATAATGAATGAGAATTTCGCGAAATTAGTCAGCTTTATCCAAGCTGCTTTTCTTTAAATTAACTTATATTTGGCTGCCAAATTCGGCAATTTCTTAAAGTGCCTGTCATTTTAAGACAACATGGTGGATGAGGCTAAGCAGTGAACTTGGTCGAGACCTTAGTAATTGCTGTGCACATGCTCACTCACATCGGAATCGGTTAATATATAGGAGTGCTGTCGCATGCAAAAAATCAGATTTTTCAAAATGTCACCCACAATAGAAATTGAAACTGCTATATCTGAGCCATTTTTAAGGTAAAGACAAACAAAAAATGCTCCTGAATCCTTATATCAAGATCAAATACTTAAGAATGAAAATTTTTTCAATTTCTAATTTTTTTGCACCTCACTTTAAATATATATATATTTTTTAATTTAATGGCCGCCATTTTGAAACAAGATGGCTGATGAATCTGGCCAGCGAACTTGGTCGAGGTGTTGATGTATACTATCCACATGCCTTCTTACATCGAAATAGGCGAATACGTGTGTTATCGCGTGACAAATACAAGATCGTTTCAAAATGTTAGCCATGCTAGAAATTCAAAGTGCTATAAATTAACCATTTTTTAAGATATCAACAAAAGAACAAATTTTCAGAAACAAAAACTGCTCCGGAATCTTTGTATCAAGGCCAAACACATAAAAAAAATATTTTTCATTTTCCAAATTTTTAATACCTCATTTTGAATTTTAAATTTAATTTTTTTAATGGCAACCCTTTTGAAACAAGATGGCGAATGAAGCTGGCCAACGAACTCGGTCGAGACACTGGTATGTACTATGTACAGACCAAGTTGCATCCAAATAGGTTCATAAATATGCCTGTTATCGCGTAACAAACATCAGGTCGTTTTAAAATGTCAGCCACAAGAGAAATTCAAAATGCTATTACTCAGCCATTTTTTTTAGATATAGACGAAAGAAAAACTGTTCCGGAATCTTTGTATTAAGGTCAAGCACATACAAAAAAAATCTTTTTCATTTTCCAATTTTTTGGTATCTCATTTAATTTTTTTTATTTTTTAATTTTTTTAAATGGCCGCCATTTTGAAACAAGATGGCGGATGAAGCTGGCCAACGAACTCGGTCGAGATATTTGTATGTACTATGTACACACCAAGGTACATCCAAGTCGGTTCATAAATACGCCTGTTATTACGTGAGAAAAATCAGGACGTTTCAAAATGTCAGCCACGCTAGAAATTCAAAATGCTATAACTCAGCCATTTCATGAGATATAGACGAAACAAAAACTGCTCCCGAATTTTTTTATCAAGGTCAAACACATAAGAAGAAAATATTTTTTCAATTTTCAATTTTTGGTACCACATTTCAAATTTAAATTTTTCTTAAAAATTTAAATGGCCGCCATTTTTAAACAAGATGGCGGGTGAAGCTGGCCAATGAACCCGGTCGAGACATTGGTATATACTATGTATAAACGAAGTTACATCCAAATCGGTTCATAAATACGCCTTTTATCGCGTGACAAAATTCAGGACGTTTCAAAATGTCAGCCACGCCTGAAATTCAAAATGCTATAACTCAGCCATTTTTTAAGATATAGACGATACAAAAACTGCTCCGAAATCTTTGTATAAAGGTCAAATACATAAGAAAAAAATATTTTTCCATTTTCAATTTTTTGGTACCACATTTCAAATTTTAAATTTTTAAAAAAATTTTAAATGGCCGCCATTTTGAAACAAAATGGCGGATGAAGCTGGCCAACGAACTCGGTCGAGAGATTGGTATGTACTATGTACACACCGAATTACATCCAAATCGGTTCATAAATACGCCTTTTATCGCGTGACAAAATTCAGGACGTTTCAAAATGTCAGCCACGCTAGAAATTCAAAATGCTATAACTCAGCCATTTCTTAAGATATAGACGAAACAAAAACTGCTCCGAAATCTTTGTATAAAGGTCAAATACATAAAAAAAAAATATTTTTCCATTTTTAATTTTTTGGTACCACATTTCAAGTTTTAAATTTTTTTTAAAATTTTAAATGGCCGCCATTTTGAAACAAAACGGCGGATGAAGCTGGCCAACGAACTCGGTCGAGACATTGGTATGTACTATGTACACACCGAATTATATCGAAATCGGTTCATAATTACGGGAGTTACAGTGTGACATAGGTCAGATATATATATATATATATATATATATATATATATATATATCAATTTTGAACTGAGGGTGGTTTCGGGGTCTGGGGGTCATGATCGATGAAAATATACCAAAATTTTTCGAAATCGCTTTCCTCCGAACGGCTGCAATAGGTAGCTTTTTTGTAAAGAAAGCTACCTAAAAGTGGGGAAGAATTGTACTTTGTGCCAATATATTAAGAAAAAGAAGAAACAACGTATAAAGGCACAAATAAAATGTGTTTAAAAGCATACAGCTGTTTCAAAACCTCTAAGGTTTCCTCATCAGTGCTTAAAATAAAAGTTAAAACTAAGACATTTTGTAGAAAGAGGGGGGGGGGGGGAGAGGTGGACAGAGAGTCAGAAAAGCGTACCTTTCAGCTCTACTGCCAACGGTGAAATGCGACCTACGGCTGACAAACAGTTACGGAGTTGATCTCACGCGCATATTCAGGGAGACCAATCAAAATACCCAATTGCTCTGGAAGAGTCCAAACCCAGAAGGAGAAAAAGGGGTGGGGGGAGTGGAGGGAATTATAGAAAATTAAACCATACCTTTGAAAAATTGGGCGTACTAGATAAATCATTAACTAAACTGTTTGAATTTTTCCATATGTGGTAAGCCTCCCAGAAGTCCAGATCATAGATTGAAGTACATTTCTGTATTATGGAGGCTTCGGAAAATTTAAAATTATGGTTGTTGGACCAGCAGTGGTTGGCAATAGCGGAACGTTTGATATCACAATTTTTAACGCAAGTTTTATGCTCCCCCAAACGGATCTTAAAGGCACGCTTCGTTTGACCAATGTACATTTTGTTGCATTCGCAAGATATCCTGTAAATACCCCAATTTGAAAAACTGTCAATTGGATGTTTCAGATTTGTGAATTGAATTTTATTAAAAGGAGTATAAACTACTTTAAAGTCAAATTTTGACAAGATTTTAGAAATTTGATGGCTTATTTTCGGAAAATATGGGAGTATAATTAAATTTTCATTACCGACAGTATTAGTCCTGGATTTTGTACGTTTACTTAGTTTGTTATGAATGGAATCGACGATTTCAGCTGTAAAACCTCGATCAATGGCAATAGATTTAATGTAGTCTAATTCTGTTTTTAGTAAACTGTCGGAAGAACAAATATTTAAAGCCCTGTAAACATAACTGTTAAAGGCAGCCAACTCTTGATTAGGTGGATGGGATGAAAGGCGATGTGGGGGTAAGGATACTGCGAATGGTTTACGGTAAACAGTAGTGTGAAACAAATTATTTTCGCGGAAAACCATAACATCAAGAAAAGGCAAACGACTGTTATTTTCGAGTTCGAAAGTGAACTGGATATGTTCATCTATAGAATTCATAATATCGAGAATATTAGTAAGATTAAGATCATCAGAGTTTAATAATGCAAAGCAGTCATCGACATAGCGGATGTAAAATGGAAAGGATAATATCTTGAAAAGGTTTGATTCGTAATAGTGCATGTAAATATCACTGAGGATGGGGCTGAGGGGGAAGCCCATGGACAAACCATCAGTCATGCAATAAAAATTACCATTAAAAATGAATGTGTTTTGCGATAAACAAATGCTAGTAAGATGTATAAGCTCATCAATTTCGTAATATGAATAATGAAATTCTTGCAGGCGTAATTTAAGACAATTTAAAGCACCTTGAACCGGTACGTTAGTAAATAGTGATTTAACGTCGAATGAAACCATACTATTGTTTTGAGTACCACTGAAGCTACGAAGCTTATTAACAAACTCATAAGAGTTCCTGCAAGTGTAGATATTGTTAGAGAGAAGGGGGGAGAAAATAGAGGTCAAATATTTCGCTAATTTATAGGAAGAGGTACCAATGTTCGAAACTATTGGTCTGAAAGGAATGCCTTGTTTATGGACTTTTGGGAGCGTGTAAAATCTTGCGCAGTGTGACACTGAAGGAATGAGGGATAATTTAACGTTGTTGGAAATGAGTGGAGAATGCTCGATAGCCGATTTTATAGTTTTCAATTCTTTTTGAGAAGGATCAGATTTAATCTTTTTATAAGGACCCTCGTCTATCAAGTCTTGTGTTTTGGATAGGTAATCAGACTTGTCCATAACAACAATCTGGCCACCCTTATCAGCCTTGCTGATAACTATGTCAGTATTAGATTTTAGATTTTTTAGAATATCAGCAAAGCTGCATCAAGTTGCATAAAAAATCTAAAATCTAATACTGACATAGTTATCAGCAAGGCTGATAAGGGTGGCCAGATTGTTCGTCGCTGTTTATCAGCTGAAATCGTCGATTCCATTCATAACAAACTAAGTAAACGTACAAAATCCAGGGCTAATACTGTCGGTAATGAAAATTTAATTATACTCCCATATTTTCCGAAAATAAGCCATCAAATTTCTAAAATCTTGTCAAAATTTGACTTTAAAGTAGTTTATACTCCTTTCAATAAAATTCAATTCACAAATCTGAAACATCCAATTGACAGTTTTTCAAATTGGGGTATTTACAGGATATCTTGCGAATGCAACAAAATGTACATTGGTCAAACGAAGCGTGCCTTTAAGATCCGTTTGGGGGAGCATAAAACTTGCGTTAAAAATTGTGATATCAAACGTTCCGCTATTGCCAACCACTGCTGGTCCAACAACCATAATTTTAAATTTTCCGAAGCCTCCATAATACAGAAATGTACTTCAATCTATGATCTGGACTTCTGGGAGGCTTACCACATATGGAAAAATTCAAACAGTTTAGTTAATGATTTATCTAGTACGCCCAATTTTTCAAAGGTATGGTTTAATTTTCTATAATTCCCTCCACTCCCCCCACCCCTTTTTCTCCTTCTGGGTTTGGACTCTTCCAGAGCAATTGGGTATTTTGATTGGTCTCCCTGAATATGCGCGTGAGATCAACTCCGTAACTGTTTGTCAGCCGTAGGTCGCATTTCACCGTTGGCAGTAGAGCTGAAAGGTACGCTTTTCTGACTCTCTGTCCACCTCTCTCCCCCCCCCCCCCTCTTTTTACACAATGTCTTAGTTTTAACTTTTATTTTAAGCACTGATGAGGAAACCTTAGAGGTTTTGAAACAGCTGTATGCTTTTAAACACATTTTATTTGTGCCTTTATACGTTGTTTCTTCTTTTTCTTAAAAATTTAAGAAATTTGAAGATATTGAATTTTGATCTCATATAGCTTCTTCCATATAAAAATTTCCGGAGAATTCTTTAAATATATCTCTTTGAACAAATGGCAAGATCAATAAAACTTTTTTGCCCTTAACGCGGAAATCTTCATAATGAAAATTTATTTTCAGATAACTTTACTGCAAATTAAAACAAAGCACCATAAATATTCATGTAAATACTAGAGTGAAACGGACAAAATGCGTGAATGTTTGAGTTTAAAAAATATCGATAAAAAAAATTTGAACTGGGTTTTGAAAAGAACGCAATGAAATCATTTGTTAATAATAAATATTTCTTTTAGATATTATTAATTAATCTTAATTTCTGCATTTCATTTATGGAAAATAAATCAAATGTCATTATATTTCTAATAATTATCAATACATTAAAATAAATTAGGCATTTGAACTGGTTTCTGAAAAGAACGCAATGAAATCATTTGTTAATAATAAATATTTCTTTCAGATATTAATAATTAATCTTAATTTCTGCATTTCATTTAGGGAAAAATAAATCAAATGTCATTATATTTCTAATAATTATCAAAACATTAAAATAAATTAGGCATGATTTAAAGAAGTGAAATCTAATAAAATGCAAAGTACATTTAAAAAGAATTAATATATTTTTTGTGGTATTTTGTAGCTCCCACATCGAAAGAAATCCGGAAAATAGCTGTATATTTTCACTGATTATAACCCCTTCTCTAGACTCCAAAACCACACTCCGTTCAAATGGTGATTGGTTCATATGTGTATATGTGTATGTATGTATTTGACTTTTATCATGCGGTAGCATTCGTATTTACGAACCGTTTTAGATGTGAAAGAGTATATTTAAAGCTCTTGCCAAAGTTTCAACCGGATTCATTCACCAGCATTATTTAGCTTCCTGTTTCAAAATGGAGATCCCTCACCGATTTCAAATTAAAAAATATGTACCAAAAAAATAGTAAATTCAAATGGTTTTTCCCCTTAAGTGTTCGGACTTATATAAACAAAGTGTTCGGAGTTATATAAACAAAAATCCCAGAGAATTTTTTGTTTAATATTTATCTTTAAAAAAAGGCTTAACTATTGCAGTTTGGAATTGTTGAGTGGCTAATATTCTGAACCAAGACAACAGATTAAAAAAAAAGCATTTCACTTATGAACGGGTTTTATTTATGTGTTTTATTAAACACTATTTTATGCAAAGTTTCTTTCATTGTTGTAACCGTTGTTCAAACACGACATAAAACTTAAAAATTAGAAACATATTACAATTCATCAGACATACAAGTAAAAATTACATAAATACATATTTTTTATTTGTATGTCTGATGAATTGTAATATAATTCTAATTTTTAGATTTTGCATATCGGACGATAAACAATGTTTAGTTATTTTACTAGATAAAACTATATAATTACATATATCGTTTCAAACTATATAATTACATTTCCATTACAACGTCAAAATCTGCGATACTTGTTGCAATAGCGGCAATTTTTGCGACAAAAATAGGTCTCTATAAATGAAGCCAAATTGGCGAGACCTGAAAGTTTCGTTCATTATGATTATTATTATTTTTTAATTTCTATTAAAATTTAACGTTGTTGCAATCTAATATTCTTCTATAATCAGGTTCCGCAAATTTTAGCTTTGTGTTAGCCGTGTATGTTTAATTAAAATTAGCTACATTAAAAAAAAAAAAACAGTGAAAAGGGATAATAGCTTTTCCTCCCGATACAGGCCAAAGGATTTTTTATATTTTCAGTATTAGATACAGATTAACACTAGAAAGTCATGCGAGTGGTCATTTTGACTGCTACGAAATGAATATATTTCAGTTCGAACCAGAGATTTCTTTATAAAACTAGTTTAAAAGATACAAAGAAAAAAACCAGTTAAATAAATAAGTTAATAATTTAAAATAAAAATTCTGGTGTGAAATATTTTTATAAAAGTTGAGTAAAATTCCGCGTCTTCCTAGTGTTAAGGCATAAAATTTGTAATATCCCGTGAAATGTAACTTTTTAATATATCTTTAACTATTTAAAATTCAGTATAATGCATTCAAAGCTAAATTGGAAAAATGTTCTTACTCATTTATGTGAGTTGTGGTTAAACACTTCCGCTAGCAACAAGATGTCACAGCGATTTCCCACGGAACACCTTATGACGTAAAGCCCAACCCAAGTGCAAGTATTTTCTGAGATATAACTTTTACTAAACTAGCCTGAGAAGAAATTGAGATGACAAAAGTAGTGAAAGGGTTTGGCGTTTGAATGAGAAGGACGCCCCGTTCAAGTCTCTCGATATTTGCAGCCGTAGTGTCGGCCCGGTGTCTGTTATTTCCCCAAATCCCCCTTAACTTTAAATTGTAAATAGTATAGTTATTTTATGTAATCTAGATTAATTAAACTATTATGTACCTTAACCGCCAGATTTATTATACAACAATGGGGTCGGCCGTTTGAATTAGACACAAATTAAAAAATAAAATACCCTCTAGACGTATCGATCTACTTTCAGAACGGAAGAACTTTTTCATTCCAATGATTTCTCAATTTTAGTGTTTCAGCTGATGTGATTCATCTACTTGAGCCATGTTTTTTTGTGGTTCAACCTTCTTTTTATTTTTATTTTTACATGATCGTCACCATTAAGTGTTGCAAGAAATGAATCTCTGGCTGCAAGTATATATTTTTTTCCTGATCATTAGTTGGGTCGACATATATATAGCAGTAGAGAAAATTGTTTAATTTGATAACTTCTTCAAAGTAATTTTTTCTTCTTTCCTCTCTTGCGTTTAAAATGGAATTACAAGAAATAGAATTTATCAAAAACCAGTTAAAATCGACCAAGATGGATAAGATAAAACTATTGCATAAACTAATATTTGGTTGCGACAGGAATCGCGAAAATTGAGCAAATCTCCGGAAATTTAAACGATTTCCCTTTACCAACGAAAGCGATGAATATCAAAATAAACTAAAAAAAAATTTTGGATAATTACGATCAACTGCAATTAATTATTGTCGCTAATATCTTATCCATTGGTATACATAGATCGACGGAGGATATAGCGCAGCGTATTTTATTCGCGCTAGTTGATATTTCAGCTTTTAAAGAAACATTTATTGCAGTTTCCGTATCGGACACAGAATTTGATGACAGCCACAATAGTAGTGGTAGCACTGATTTAAATCCACCTTTGGAAGTACAGCCAGACCAGGCGGGTGTACACTGTACACACTCCGCGTCCAAAGAAACAATTTCTTTCCATGATATTGATCATTTAATTACACCGTTTAGTGGCGATAAATCGGAAAACATTCAAACATGGACTCTACGATTTGAATGTTTAGCTCAGTCATTTCAACTGTCTGACATGCAGAAATTTGTGTTTGCTGAACGTGCATTAACACGTTCACGCCGGCCCGGTGGGTCACGCTCGATTGTCTCAGAGCTGGCAAGTCTCCGGCCTTTTGGATACCAGTATTCTAATAAAGAAAATGTTGTTTTATTTAATTAGAGCAATTGGGCGATTTAAAGGAACAACATTTTCTCTAAAATAATAGTGGTGTGCAAAAAGCTGGAGACTTGACAACTCTGAGACAGTCGAGTGTGACCCACCGCCCCGGCGTGAACGTGTTAAAAGGATTAGCGTTATTGTATGTACGCAGTGAAAATAACATTTCTTCATATACATCGTTAAAAGAAGCATTGTTTCGCGAATTTAGACAATCAGCTTCGTCCGCTCAGATTCATCAGTTATTAGCCGCCCAAGGCTGCCGCTCAAAAGAAAAACCGTTTGAATATTTTTTGAAAATGAAAGAAATAGCACTAAGAGGAAACGTCGATGATATCTCCTTAATTCACTACATAATTAATGTGATTAACGATGCACCACATAACAAAGCAATATTATATGGGATCTCCGAATTAGCAGAGTTGAAGAAAAACTTTTAATTTATGAAGAAATCTGTAATTCGGTGCCAAATTTCAAACCTAAGGCGACACACATCCCTTTGGATACTCAGAAATAATTTCCCAACGAAAAACCCAGGAAAAATATTTGTTTTTGCTGTGGGGCCGTTGGCCATAAATCTTCAGAGTGTACGCGTAAAGGACAAGGCCCTGAGTACTCTAGTTACTCTCGTCACGGTCGAGTATCCTTTCAACGCGCGGAGCGAAATTCCAAAGGTTCGACTTCAACCCAAGGCACATCTCCTGTCCCCGAAACAAATATTCAAGTGCATACCATAGATACACCTTTTACATTGTCCAGTACTGCGGCGATTGTGAAAATACATGATATTTCGTACGTAGCCGACGCGAACCCTGTACATAACCTCAATTTTATCAGCAAAGGAGCTTATATACGCTTAAGATCCCCACCTTTAACTAATTCATAGATAACAGTTTTTGATCCTGATACCCCCACTTTAAAACAAATTCAATATTTTGTCGCTAAAACAGAGTTTAATAATAACATTTATCTAGATTCTTTCTATGTGCTTTCAACACCTATGCAGTATGCAGTTATTTTCGCTTTAAGACCGATTAAAAGCTCCGATGATCCACATTTTTCTTCTGACGTCAGTAATCATACACTATCCCCATCGCAGTTTGAAGCAGATAAGAATGATTCACCAAGGACGTTACCCACTATCCACTCAGTGAGTACTAGTGAAAAAAACCTCTCATACTGTGCTGGTAAAAACGAAACTGAAAATAAACCCAGTTAGTTAAGTACACTGGGCCCGCAATCTTCTATTTTTCCTGACGACAGTCTAATAAATGTGACATCGCTTTCAATTGATGATATTAAAGACGCCAGAATTTATCCACATGATAATGTCAATCATATAGGGACAGATGAATTCCCGAAATTACCTCAAGGTCAACATTTCTTTTTCACTTTGACGCACTTTCGTCAAAAAGTCTTCAGTTTTATTATTTTAGCATGTTTAGTGGCTAACATGTTTCATCTTAATCAAAAATGCATACCTCCTGAGTCATACTCGAGTACAAGCAGTGACTCCAATATACTCCAAATACCTTCCTGTGCAATGTGCAACAAATTATTTTCTTATTTATCACGCACACTCTCCAATTTCGCTACTAGGAAAAAAAAAAAAGAAAAATAATGGTAAAATTACGAAAAAGAAAAGTTTGGTTAGCTGTGCATAGAGATCGTTCAGTGCTTATCTATTGCAAATCGTTCTTCTCAGTGTAACAACATCGTGTGTTTTTGTTTATTCATACAGTGTACCAGAAAGTGTTTTTTCCTTTTTCTTAAAAGAGCAGAAATTCAGTGCTTTTTTTAATGTTCTGCTCAACATTTTTTTTTATTGATGTCGTGACCGTTCATTCTTAACTCTTTTTGTTTATAGTTTTTTTTTAATATCAAGTGTGAATTTTTAGTTTGTTTTAGAACTGTATTATTTTCGAATTTTAATTAATAATGAAGAAGGTAATTTTCATCATCGAATTTATATAATTTGTGTTATAAACTATTTTATTAAACTCATGCAGTGCTTTTTTTTTCGCATGACAAATCTTTTTCTTACGACGGTAAAACAGTGATTTTTTTTTTTAGTTCTGCATAAACATTTTTATTAAAACTGCAAAACATTGACTTTTTTCGTTTTGCATAAAACGTTTTATTAAAACTGCAAAACAGTGATTTTTTTTAGTTTTGCATAAAACTTTTTCTCAGACTGCCAAGCAGTGTCTCTTTTTTTTTGTTTTGCATAAAACATTAAACTTTGACTACCCAGAACTGTTGCCAGCAATATTATTGCTTTATTATTATGTATATGTTTTTATATATTTGAATATTTTGTTCCCTTATGTATCTATAATTTTAAATTTTATATGTATAAGTATATTATTAATATGTGTTCCCCCCCCCCCCCTTCCCATATCAGCATTTATGTCTCTCTAGGCTCAACACGGTTATAGTTACTCAGCACAAAACAAAAATACTTTAGTTTACGTTTTTTTTCTCCTTTCTCTTTTGGTTACAATAATCAAAATTATGCTCCGACGGGGTAAATTTTGAATTCTGTTTGCTATTTTTCTTTGTAGACGATTTAATATTCTGCTCAGACGGCGCAAATCCCCCCCTTTTTTTGAACGATGCAAAATTATGTACATACGGAGTAAATTTTTTAATTATTTTTGTGTTGACGACGAATCAAAATTACGCTCAGACGGAGTAAAATTTTAATTTTTTTTTTGTGTGTTTTAGATGAGACAAAATTTTATTAAGACGGGATAAATTTTGTAATTTTTTTTTGTAAAATCTTTACAAGCCAAAAAGCGATGTATTTGTTTTTCCTTTTCATTTAACCTAGCGCAAAATTTACCTAGACGAAGAAAAATCTAGTATTTTTTTTTCATGATGACTGCGGGAAGTAGATGACTTCATGCCAGCATGCAACGACTTTTTTCCGCATAGATTCATTTTTTTTCTCTCTCCTTTTCCAAAATTTAATCTTTCTTTAAGTTTTGTTTGTTTGCATTCTTGTTGCTTTTGGGTCAGACGTGAAACGAGGTTGTTCACATGTCGAATGGCCGAGTGTGAGTTGTGGTTAAAGACTCCCGCTAGCAACAAGATGTCTCAGCGATTTCCCACGGAACACCTTATGACGTAAAGCGCAACCCAAGCGCAAGTATTTGCTGAGATATAACTTTACTAAACTAGCCTGAGAACAAATTGAGATGACAAAAGTATTGAAAGGCTTTTGCTTTTGAATGGGAAGGACGCCCCGTTCGAGTCTCTCGATAATTGCGGCCGTAGTGTCGGCCCGGTGTCTGTTATTTCCCCAAATCCTCCTTAACTTTAAATTGTAAATAGTATAGTTATTTTATGTAATCTAGATTAATTAAACTATTATGTACCTTAACCGCCAGATTTATTATACAACATGGGGGCCGGCCGTTTGAATTAGACACAAATTAAAAAATAAAATACCCTCTAGACGTATCGATCTACTTTCAGAACGGAAGAACTTTTTCATTCCAATGATTTCTCAATTTTAGTGTTTCAGCTGATGTGATTCATCTACTTGAGCCATGTTTTTTTGTGGTTCAACCTTCTTTTTATTTTTATTTTTACATGATCGTCACCATTAAGTGTTGCAAGAAATGAATCTCTGGCTGCAAGTATATATTTTTTTTCCTGATCATTAGTTGGGTCGACATATACATAGCAGTAGAGAAAATTGTTTAATTTGATAACTTCTTCAAAGTAATTTTTTCTTCTTTCCTCTCTTGCGTTTAAAATGGAATTACAAGAAATAGAATTTATCAAAAACCAGTTAAAATCGACCAAGATGGATAAGATAAAACTATTACATAAACTAATATTTGGTTGCGACAGGAATCGCGAAAATTGAGCAAATCTCCGGAAATTTAAACGATTTCCCTTTACCAGCGAAAGCGATGAATATCAAAATAAACTAAAAAAAAATTTTGGATAATTACGATCAACTGCAATTAATTATTGTCGCTAATATCTTATCCATTGGTATACATAGATCGGCGGAGGATATAGCGCAGCGTATTTTATTCGCGCTAGTTGATATTTCAGCTTTTAAAGAAACATTTATTGCAGTTTCCGCATCGGACACAGAATTTGATGACAGCCACAATAGTAGTGGTAGCACTGATTTAAATCCACCTTTGGAAGTACAGCCAGACCAGGCGGGTGTACACTGTACACACTCCGCGTCCAAAGAAACAATTTCTTTCCATGATATTGATCATTTAATTACACCGTTTAGTGGCGATAAATCGGAAAACATTCAAACATGGACTCTACGATTTGAATGTTTAGCTCAGTCATTTAAACTGTCTGACATGCAGAAATTTGTGTTTGCTGAACGTGCATTAACACGTTCACGCCGGCCCGGTGGGTCACGCTCGATTGTCTCAGAGCTGGCAAGTCTCCGGCCTTTTGGATACCAGTATTCTAATAAAGAAAATGTTGTTTTATTTAATTAGAGCAATTGGGCGATTTAAAGGAACAACATTTTCTCTAAAATAATAGTGGTGTGCAAAAAGCTGGAGACTTGACAACTCTGAGACAGTCGAGTGTGACCCACCGCCCCGGCGTGAACGTGTTAAAAGGATTAGCGTTATTGTATGTACGCAGTGAAAATAACATTTCTTCATATACATCGTTAAAAGAAGCATTGTTTCGCGAATTTAGACAATCAGCTTCGTCCGCTCAGATTCATCAGTTATTAGCCGCCCAAGGCTGCCGCTCAAAAGAAAAACCGTTTGAATATTTTTTGAAAATGAAAGAAATAGCACTAAGAGGAAACGTCGATGATATCTCCTTAATTCACTACATAATTAATGTGATTAACGATGCACCACATAACAAAGCAATATTATATGGGATCTCCGAATTAGCAGAGTTGAAGAAAAACTTTTAATTTATGAAGAAATCTGTAATTCGGTGCCAAATTTCAAACCTAAGGCGACACACATCCCTTTGGATACTCAGAAATAATTTCCCAACGAAAAACCCAGGAAAAATATTTGTTTTTGCTGTGGGGCCGTTGGCCATAAATCTTCAGAGTGTACGCGTAAAGGACAAGGCCCTGAGTACTCTAGTTACTCTCGTCACGGTCGAGTATCCTTTCAACGCGCGGAGCGAAATTCCAAAGGTTCGACTTCAACCCAAGGCACATCTCCTGTCCCCGAAACAAATATTCAAGTGCATACCATAGATACACCTTTTACATTGTCCAGTACTGCGGCGATTGTGAAAATACATGATATTTCGTACGTAGCCGACGCGAACCCTGTACATAACCTCAATTTTATCAGCAAAGGAGCTTATATACGCTTAAGATCCCCACCTTTAACTAATTCATAGATAACAGTTTTTGATCCTGATACCCCCACTTTAAAACAAATTCAATATTTTGTCGCTAAAACAGAGTTTAATAATAACATTTATCTAGATTCTTTCTATGTGCTTTCAACACCTATGCAGTATGCAGTTATTTTCGCTTTAAGACCGATTAAAAGCTCCGATGATCCACATTTTTCTTCTGACGTCAGTAATCATACACTATCCCCATCGCAGTTTGAAGCAGATAAGAATGATTCACCAAGGACGTTACCCACTATCCACTCAGTGAGTACTAGTGAAAAAAACCTCTCATACTGTGCTGGTAAAAACGAAACTGAAAATAAACCCAGTTAGTTAAGTACACTGGGCCCGCAATCTTCTATTTTTCCTGACGACAGTCTAATAAATGTGACATCGCTTTCAATTGATGATATTAAAGACGCCAGAATTTATCCACATGATAATGTCAATCATATAGGGACAGATGAATTCCCGAAATTACCTCAAGGTCAACATTTCTTTTTCACTTTGACGCACTTTCGTCAAAAAGTCTTCAGTTTTATTATTTTAGCATGTTTAGTGGCTAACATGTTTCATCTTAATCAAAAATGCATACCTCCTGAGTCATACTCGAGTACAAGCAGTGACTCCAATATACTCCAAATACCTTCCTGTGCAATGTGCAACAAATTATTTTCTTATTTATCACGCACACTCTCCAATTTCGCTACTAGGAAAAAAAAAAAAGAAAAATAATGGTAAAATTACGAAAAAGAAAAGTTTGGTTAGCTGTGCATAGAGATCGTTCAGTGCTTATCTATTGCAAATCGTTCTTCTCAGTGTAACAACATCGTGTGTTTTTGTTTATTCATACAGTGTACCAGAAAGTGTTTTTTCCTTTTTCTTAAAAGAGCAGAAATTCAGTGCTTTTTTTAATGTTCTGCTCAACATTTTTTTTTATTGATGTCGTGACCGTTCATTCTTAACTCTTTTTGTTTATAGTTTTTTTTTAATATCAAGTGTGAATTTTTAGTTTGTTTTAGAACTGTATTATTTTCGAATTTTAATTAATAATGAAGAAGGTAATTTTCATCATCGAATTTATATAATTTGTGTTATAAACTATTTTATTAAACTCATGCAGTGCTTTTTTTTTCGCATGACAAATCTTTTTCTTACGACGGTAAAACAGTGATTTTTTTTTTTTTTAGTTCTGCATAAACATTTTTATTAAAACTGCAAAACATTGACTTTTTTCGTTTTGCATAAAACGTTTTATTAAAACTGCAAAACAGTGATTTTTTTTAGTTTTGCATAAAACTTTTTCTCAGACTGCCAAGCAGTGTCTCATTTTTTTTTGTTTTGCATAAAACATTAAACTTTGACTACCCAGAACTGTTGCCAGCAATATTATTGCTTTATTATTATGTATATGTTTTTATATATTTGAATATTTTGTTCCCTTATGTATCTATAATTTTAAATTTTATATGTATAAGTATATTATTAATATGTGTTCCCCCCCCCTTCCCATATCAGCATTTATGTCTCTCTAGGCTCAACACGGTTATAGTTACTCAGCACAAAACAAAAATACTTTAGTTTACGTTTTTTTTCTCCTTTCTCTTTTGGTTACAATAATCAAAATTATGCTCCGACGGGGTAAATTTTGAATTCTGTTTGCTATTTTTCTTTGTAGACGATTTAATATTCTGCTCAGACGGCGCAAATCCCCCCCTTTTTTTGAACGATGCAAAATTATGTACATACGGAGTAAATTTTTTAATTATTTTTGTGTTGACGACGAATCAAAATTACGCTCAGACGGAGTAAAATTTTAATTTTTTTTTTGTGTGTTTTAGATGAGACAAAATTTTATTAAGACGGGATAAATTTTGTAATTTTTTTTTTGTAAAATCTTTACAAGCCAAAAAGCGATGTATTTGTTTTTCCTTTTCATTTAACCTAGCGCAAAATTTACCTAGACGAGGAAAAATCTAGTATTTTTTTTTCATGATGACTGCGGGAAGTAGATGACTTCATGCCAGCATGCAACGACTTTTTTCCGCATAGATTCATTTTTTTTCTCTCTCCTTTTCCAAAATTTAATCTTTCTTTAAGTTTTGTTTGTTTGCATTCTTGTTGCTTTTGGGTCAGACGTGAAACGAGGTTGTTCACATGTCGAATGGCCGAGTGTGAGTTGTGGTTAAAGACTCCCGCTAGCAACAAGATGTCTCAGCGATTTCCCACGGAACACCTTATGACGTAAAGCGCAACCCAAGCGCAAGTATTTGCTGAGATATAACTTTACTAAACTAGCCTGAGAACAAATTGAGATGACAAAAGTATTGAAAGGCTTTTGCTTTTGAATGGGAAGGACGCCCCGTTCGAGTCTCTCGATAATTGCGGCCGTAGTGTCGGCCCGGTGTCTGTTATTTCCCCAAATCCTCCTTAACTTTAAATTGTAAATAGTATAGTTATTTTATGTAATCTAGATTAATTAAACTATTATGTACCTTAACCGCTAGATTTATTATACAACATGGGGGCCGGCCGTTTGAATTAGACACAAATTAAAAAATAAAATACCCTCTAGACGTATCGATCTACTTTCAGAACGGAAGAACTTTTTCATTCCAATGATTTCTCAATTTTAGTGTTTCAGCTGATGTGATTCATCTACTTGAGCCATGTTTTTTTGTGGTTCAACCTTCTTTTTATTTTTATTTTTACATGATCGTCACCATTAAGTGTTGCAAGAAATGAATCTCTGGCTGCAAGTATATATTTTTTTTCCTGATCATTAGTTGGGTCGACATATATATAGCAGTAGAGAAAATTGTTTAATTTGATAACTTCTTCAAAGTAATTTTTTCTTCTTTCCTCTCTTGCGTTTAAAATGGAATTACAAGAAATAGAATTTATCAAAAACCAGTTAAAATCGACCAAGATGGATAAGATAAAACTATTGCATAAACTAATATTTGGTTGCGACAGGAATCGCGAAAATTGAGCAAATCTCCGGAAATTTAAACGATTTCCCTTTACCAGCGAAAGCGATGAATATCAAAATAAACTAAAAAAAAATTTTGGATAATTACGATCAACTGCAATTAATTATTGTCGCTAATATCTTATCCATTGGTATACATAGATCGGCGGAGGATATAGCGCAGCGTATTTTATTCGCGCTAGTTGATATTTCAGCTTTTAAAGAAACATTTATTGCAGTTTCCGCATCGGACACAGAATTTGATGACAGCCACAATAGTAGTGGTAGCACTGATTTAAATCCACCTTTGGAAGTACAGCCAGACCAGGCGGGTGTACACTGTACACACTCCGCGTCCAAAGAAACAATTTCTTTCCATGATATTGATCATTTAATTACACCGTTTAGTGGCGATAAATCGGAAAACATTCAAACATGGACTCTACGATTTGAATGTTTAGCTCAGTCATTTAAACTGTCTGACATGCAGAAATTTGTGTTTGCTGAACGTGCATTAACACGTTCACGCCGGCCCGGTGGGTCACGCTCGATTGTCTCAGAGCTGGCAAGTCTCCGGCCTTTTGGATACCAGTATTCTAATAAAGAAAATGTTGTTTTATTTAATTAGAGCAATTGGGCGATTTAAAGGAACAACATTTTCTCTAAAATAATAGTGGTGTGCAAAAAGCTGGAGACTTGACAACTCTGAGACAGTCGAGTGTGACCCACCGCCCCGGCGTGAACGTGTTAAAAGGATTAGCGTTATTGTATGTACGCAGTGAAAATAACATTTCTTCATATACATCGTTAAAAGAAGCATTGTTTCGCGAATTTAGACAATCAGCTTCGTCCGCTCAGATTCATCAGTTATTAGCCGCCCAAGGCTGCCGCTCAAAAGAAAAACCGTTTGAATATTTTTTGAAAATGAAAGAAATAGCACTAAGAGGAAACGTCGATGATATCTCCTTAATTCACTACATAATTAATGTGATTAACGATGCACCACATAACAAAGCAATATTATATGGGATCTCCGAATTAGCAGAGTTGAAGAAAAACTTTTAATTTATGAAGAAATCTGTAATTCGGTGCCAAATTTCAAACCTAAGGCGACACACATCCCTTTGGATACTCAGAAATAATTTCCCAACGAAAAACCCAGGAAAAATATTTGTTTTTGCTGTGGGGCCGTTGGCCATAAATCTTCAGAGTGTACGCGTAAAGGACAAGGCCCTGAGTACTCTAGTTACTCTCGTCACGGTCGAGTATCCTTTCAACGCGCGGAGCGAAATTCCAAAGGTTCGACTTCAACCCAAGGCACATCTCCTGTCCCCGAAACAAATATTCAAGTGCATACCATAGATACACCTTTTACATTGTCCAGTACTGCGGCGATTGTGAAAATACATGATATTTCGTACGTAGCCGACGCGAACCCTGTACATAACCTCAATTTTATCAGCAAAGGAGCTTATATACGCTTAAGATCCCCACCTTTAACTAATTCATAGATAACAGTTTTTGATCCTGATACCCCCACTTTAAAACAAATTCAATATTTTGTCGCTAAAACAGAGTTTAATAATAACATTTATCTAGATTCTTTCTATGTGCTTTCAACACCTATGCAGTATGCAGTTATTTTCGCTTTAAGACCGATTAAAAGCTCCGATGATCCACATTTTTCTTCTGACGTCAGTAATCATACACTATCCCCATCGCAGTTTGAAGCAGATAAGAATGATTCACCAAGGACGTTACCCACTATCCACTCAGTGAGTACTAGTGAAAAAAACCTCTCATACTGTGCTGGTAAAAACGAAACTGAAAATAAACCCAGTTAGTTAAGTACACTGGGCCCGCAATCTTCTATTTTTCCTGACGACAGTCTAATAAATGTGACATCGCTTTCAATTGATGATATTAAAGACGCCAGAATTTATCCACATGATAATGTCAATCATATAGGGACAGATGAATTCCCGAAATTACCTCAAGGTCAACATTTCTTTTTCACTTTGACGCACTTTCGTCAAAAAGTCTTCAGTTTTATTATTTTAGCATGTTTAGTGGCTAACATGTTTCATCTTAATCAAAAATGCATACCTCCTGAGTCATACTCGAGTACAAGCAGTGACTCCAATATACTCCAAATACCTTCCTGTGCAATGTGCAACAAATTATTTTCTTATTTATCACGCACACTCTCCAATTTCGCTACTAGGAAAAAAAAAAAAAGAAAAATAATGGTAAAATTACGAAAAAGAAAAGTTTGGTTAGCTGTGCATAGAGATCGTTCAGTGCTTATCTATTGCAAATCGTTCTTCTCAGTGTAACAACATCGTGTGTTTTTGTTTATTCATACAGTGTACCAGAAAGTGTTTTTTCCTTTTTCTTAAAAGAGCAGAAATTCAGTGCTTTTTTTAATGTTCTGCTCAACATTTTTTTTTATTGATGTCGTGACCGTTCATTCTTAACTCTTTTTGTTTATAGTTTTTTTTAATATCAAGTGTGAATTTTTAGTTTGTTTTAGAACTGTATTATTTTCGAATTTTAATTAATAATGAAGAAGGTAATTTTCATCATCGAATTTATATAATTTGTGTTATAAACTATTTTATTAAACTCATGCAGTGCTTTTTTTTCGCATGACAAATCTTTTTCTTACGACGGTAAAACAGTGATTTTTTTTTTTAGTTCTGCATAAACATTTTTATTAAAACTGCAAAACATTGACTTTTTTCGTTTTGCATAAAACGTTTTATTAAAACTGCAAAACAGTGATTTTTTTTAGTTTTGCATAAAACTTTTTCTCAGACTGCCAAGCAGTGTCTCTTTTTTTTTGTTTTGCATAAAACATTAAACTTTGACTACCCAGAACTGTTGCCAGCAATATTATTGCTTTATTATTATGTATATGTTTTTATATATTTGAATATTTTGTTCCCTTATGTATCTATAATTTTAAATTTTATATGTATAAGTATATTATTAATATGTGTTCCCCCCCCCTTCCCATATCAGCATTTATGTCTCTCTAGGCTCAACACGGTTATAGTTACTCAGCACAAAACAAAAATACTTTAGTTTACGTTTTTTTCTCCTTTCTCTTTTGGTTACAATAATCAAAATTATGCTCCGACGGGGTAAATTTTGAATTCTGTTTGCTATTTTTCTTTGTAGACGATTTAATATTCTGCTCAGACGGCGCAAATCCCCCCCTTTTTTTGAACGATGCAAAATTATGTACATACGGAGTAAATTTTTTAATTATTTTTGTGTTGACGACGAATCAAAATTACGCTCAGACGGAGTAAAATTTTAATTTTTTTTTGTGTGTTTTAGATGAGACAAAATTTTATTAAGACGGGATAAATTTTGTAATTTTTTTTTGTAAAATCTTTACAAGCCAAAAAGCGATGTATTTGTTTTTCCTTTTCATTTAACCTAGCGCAAAATTTACCTAGACGAGGAAAAATCTAGTATTTTTTTTTTCATGATGACTGCGGGAAGTAGATGACTTCATGCCAGCATGCAACGACTTTTTTCCGCATAGATTCATTTTTTTTCTCTCTCCTTTTCCAAAATTTAATCTTTCTTTAAGTTTTGTTTGTTTGCATTCTTGTTGCTTTTGGGTCAGACGTGAAACGAGGTTGTTCACATGTCGAATGGCCGAGTGTGAGTTGTGGTTAAAGACTCCCGCTAGCAACAAGATGTCTCAGCGATTTCCCACGGAACACCTTATGACGTAAAGCTAAGCCCAAGCGCAAGTATTTGCTGAGATATAACATTTATTAAACTATCCTGGGAACAAATTGAAATGACAAAAGTAGAGAAAGGCTTTGGCTTTTGAATGAGAAGGACACCCCGTTCGAGTCTCTCGAGAATTGCGGCCGTAGTGTCGGCCCGGTGTCTGTTATTTCACCAAATCCCCCATAACTTTAAATTGTAAATAGTGTAGTTATTTTATGTAATCTAGATTAATTAAACTATTATTTACCTTAACCGCCAGATTTATTATATAACATTTATAATATAAATTTCAAATTGGCAGTCTAAAAGTATGTTCTCCACTGAGAACTTTTAGAAATCATTGAAGTAAAATTTTATTTACAAAAACTTTTGTAACGAGAAATAAAAATTAAATTCCTCTTTAAGCTGAAATCTTGTAAGGCAAATTTGAAATAATACTCCAAAATCTGATTTCCTTTTCCTTTTTTCAGCATTTTCCAACATAGTTGAAAAGTGTTTATAATTTCGGTTTGTTCGTCCTTCTTCTGTCTGCCTTCTGTGTGTTGTGAATATACCAGATTTGCAATTAAATGTATGTTTTTCAAGTTTACTATTGAATAATCAGTACTGAAAATGAAATGTGTACCATTTATTGTCCATTTAAAGGGACACACAGAAAGCTTCTGTTACATTACAGTCTACGATGGAAATAATTTTTGAGGCATTTTATTGGCGTTGCAGTATTACAATTGTAATCTCCGTTATCAATAATCGAGGTGTATTACAACATGCTCTCACGGGCGTATAAAATAAGTAGCTTTTGTAGTTTGTTTACACTCATGCATAACTTTTTTCCACTACATTATGGTCTATGAGAAAAAATCGTGCAATTAAATTGTGTTATAGTACTTCAAACACGATGGAATTTAGCAAGATATAACTACAGTACATTAAATGTTTCTTCAGTGGGTTATGGAGTGGATAGCATTTATTGTTCATTTACAGAGATACACAAAATAATTCTGTTACGTTAATTTCAACGATAAAAATAATTTTCGGTGCATTTTATTGACATTACAGCATATAAATCGTAATCACCTTCATGTCCATATCGCGGTGTACTACAATATGCTTTCTCCGGGGTATAGAATAAGTAGCTTTTGTAGTTTGTTTAGACTGACGGATACATTTTTCCATTACATTATGTTCTATAAGAAAAATAAACTGCAATTCTAATGTGTTATAATGCCTCAAACATGATGAAATTTAACAGAAACACTAAGGAGCAGTAAAATATTATTCATTAGTTTATGGAGTGCATAGCATTTATCGTACATTTACAGAGACACACAAAATAATTCTGTTACATTAAGGTTTACGATGAAAATTATTTTCGGAGCATTTTATTGACGTTGCAGTATTTCAATTGTAATTATCTCCATATCCATAATTGAAGTGTACTACAACATGCTTTCTCCGGGGTATAAAATAAGTAGATTTTGTAGTTTGTTTAGATTTATAGATACATTTTTCCATTATGATGTATGAGAAAAAAATCGTGCAATTCAAATTTGTTCCAATGCTTCAAACATGATGAAATTTAGCAGGAACACTAAGGTGCAGTAAAGGATTTTTCTGAAGGTAATGGAGTGCATAGCATTTATTGCTCATTTACAGAGGCACACAAAATAATTCTGTTACATTAACGTCTACGATGAAAATAATTATGGTGCATTTTATTGACGTTGCAATATTTCAATTGTAATCCCCTTGATATACATAATCGAGGTGTACTACAACATACTTACTCCGGGGTATAGAATAAGTAGCTTTTGTAGTTTGTTTAGACAGACGCATACATTTTCCATTACATTATAATCTATGAGAAAAAAATCGTACAATTAGATTGTGTTACAATACATTTTTTTTACGATCTCTAAGGTACAGTACAAGATATTTTCATGTAGATTATGGAGTGCATAGCATTTATAGCTTATTTACAGAGACACAAAAAAGAATTCTATTAAAATGCTGGCAAATGTCGATAATTGCTGGAAGTATGTTTTCTTCTGTGGCATGAATTTATTTAACTGAACTAATTTTGAGTGTATTAGGAGGAGCGTATAAATTTTATAGCTCTCATACACGAAAGAATTCCTACACATTACCGGGTATCTATAGCAATTGCTGAAAATCTATTTTTAGTGGAATAATTGTTGTAATCTGTTCCATAATTAATTCGTGCTGCATGAATTTTCGTTTTGTTTTTCTTATTATCCACTTATTTGAACTCCTGAAAAAATATAGGAATAATTACGAGAGAGAATTTCATTAAACTTTATCAGAAAGAACATATCTTTAAATTTTGAACTATGTTAAAAGATTTCGAGAATATTTGTTTACAAAAATTTTCTAAATTGTATTTCTTTTTTAAATTGTAGTTTTCTTATGAATTTTAAAAGCACACGCACATAAATATATTTTATTTCTAGCATATTTTCTGATTCACTTAAAGTGAATAAAAGCATTATTTTATAACGAAGTAGAATTGAGTATTCATTATGCTAAATAATTTAAGATTCAACTTAAAAAAAAAAAAAAAAAAAAAGACTGAAAATTGGAAGTTATTTAGTAGATCTTTATTATTGGCAGATAAAGATATTTTTACTTGTTTATGTTCGATTGCTTTTTTACTCTGAATTTTATCAATTTAAAATATTAATTAAAAATATACAGTTTAATGTTTCCTATTAATTTGTTTTCTAATATATAGAAAAGCAAAATGTTAAATGCGATATATAAATGAAAATTAAAGAATATAGGTTTACAGTTAACAACATAAAGAAGATAAAAGCAAATGTTACTTCCATTATTGCTTTATTGATTTTGTCAGACTGTCTTAGTAAAGAGCTGTAGTTAGTTGAATTATTGGAGAATCTCTAACTGTAGTTCTAATGTTTCCTTAATCTCCTTAATAGATATAAACTCTCACGATTTTTTTAAATATTGAAATAAATATTTATAAAAAAAACATATACTTTAGTGATTACACTTAAATTAAGATTAACAAGATAATAGCTTTTCTGTAATTATGTAGGTTCAGAATTACATTTTGTTAAAAATTTTATTTGCATCTAATATTTTCAGGAAAAAAATGTACTGTAAATAAATTTAAAAGTTAAATATATATAGAAACGAGCACGTCTTGATATTTTAAAAATATAATTTAAAAATTTAAATAAGTCCTTTTTTTATAATAAAACCAAGAAATCTAGTATCTTTATTGCATTTATTATGTAAGCATACGCACAGAAGCATTTGGACGTTTATTACGCAGTCAGATAGCGCCAGAATTATTTAGAGAGATTATTTTTTCTGTCTGTTACAAGTACGAATTATACGTGTGCCTGTCCATCTCTCAGTGCTCAAAATTGTGGAAATATAGTTGGATTACTGCATAACTGACATAGATTATTAATATTGACCATGGTATTGTACAATATCTAATTTCCGCAAATTTCGAAGCACATTTATGACAAAAATTATGATTTTTCTTCTAACACTATACAGTAAACTCTCGATTATCCGCGGAATTGGGTGTCGCGACTATCGCGGATAATTGATTTCGCGGATAATCCACAAAATTTTGAAAAAAAGGAACACATCACCACAAATATGTACTTGAACAATTTATACACATAATAAGTAACACAAGCACACATTTTACAGTTTCTACGCACAATGGGTAACATAAAGATAGTTATTACTTCAGGAATAATAAAATTATTCATTACTTACAAACTTGTAGGTTTATTTCTTTAGAAAATCCGTCAAAAGTGTCTGTTTTTTTTTTTTTTTTTTTTTTTTTTTTTTTTTTTTTTTAACTGAAACACTTCTTCCCTAACTGTGCATTCACACACTCCCTAACTGTGCATTCTCCAATTCCATATTGCAAGCTTATTTGTTTTCTTGTAGCACCATTTTCAATTTTTTTAATCAGTTCTAATTTATCTTGAATCGTTAGCACAACTCTTTTTCTTTTTTGTGACATTTTTCAAATACGTATTGAAAATGCAAAACTATAAAATTTAAATACAAACGCGAACTTCTGTAAGATACGTGTTCACAGCTCAGCTAAAACAAGCAAACTGGTGTGCTTTATGAAAAACAGGAGAAACAAAATTATAACAGGGGGCGGGGTGACTTTCAGTACCCGTACATTGTTTATCAACAGGTGTGTGGCCTTGCGACACCCTCAAGATTAGCTGCACCTGCTTTGTGCACGTGATTGTTCCACGTTTTCAAATGGAAATCACATTTAGTAAAAAGGATCGAAAACTCATCCTACATCGCAGAAATAAGTTTCTTCTGAAAGATAAAAAAAAGAAAAAAAAAGAAATTTATACTCGCGGATAATCCGCTCGTGGATAATCGGGAGTTTACTGTATTTTAGTTACCTGTACATAAGCTTATACAATACATGTCTAAAAATGCAAATGTTTTGTGATGAACTGTATTAACTAAAACTAGCATAATGAGGCCGGCAATTAAGCAACTATAAATGAACTAAATACTAAGTATTCGGATAAAACTAGTATAAAGGGACTCAAATGACTAAAATTAATTTGAATGGTAGATAAATCAGTAAAATGGTAGATAAATTAGGGATAAATGGACTAAAACATGTATTAATGAGCTAAATGTCTGTAAAAAGATATCAGCATTGTGAGCAACAATACACTTCTATAAAAATGTTCACTAATATTGATTGTTCTAAATTTATTATGATTCTTTTACTTTTTAACACTGTCCAACATTAGTTGAAAAGTGTTTATGACTTCGGTTTGTAGACCAAATTCTAAATCTCGCAAATATACGCATAATTTTTTCTCAAATTTTTATATGCTATTGAAGATCACTATAGCACAATAGCTAATGAAAATGAGATGTGTGGCATTTATAGCTTGTTTATAGGCACAATCAAAATTATTTCGTTACATTACGGTCAATGGGAAACAACTGTTTCAAGTAAATTTTAAAGATGTTATATCAATTAAGTTAAAGATGTTATATCAAAGATGTTATTCAAACTTAATTAAATTGATACGCATTTATGCAGTGCACTAAAACATGCATTCTCTATAATAATAGGTGGAAAGCATTTATTATTCTTATACAGGGCCACACAAATGAATTCCGTTTTTATGATGGCATACGGGAAGAAAAGTGTTTACAACGAATTTTATTTATGTTGCGCTATTTCATATATGATGAAATTCATTCACATTAATCAGTTTACTACAAAATGCTTGCTTTATAACATGATATGCATAGCATTTATCGTCCGTTTACAGTGACACACAAAATATATCGTGTAAAATAATATATATGAAGTAGTGTCTATTAGCGAAAATTGCTTGTAATGCGTTTTTATTTATGGTACACGATTTTAAGTTTATTTAAATATTTGCATTTTACGTGATGCGCATAATTTCTATCGATCATACGGCTATACAACTGAATTCGTAATCATTACTGAGTAAAAAGTGATTTGCTTAAAAGTGGCTTAAAAGTGGCTTTGAATTGATTCATGCGCTTTTCAGAGGAGCAATATTTACTATACCGAGAGATATTTTCAGAATATAAATAAAATCATGTGTAGAGCAACGTGAAAAATTGGATATATTTTCTGTCCTATGGATGATATTTTCTGTAAGTGTAATTTTAGTAGTTTTATGAATTTTTTAGACTGAATTAATTTTATCTTAATATGCGACATGGTCTGCAGGTAATGTACAGTGCCGTACAAAAAAATTCAAGTATTTTTCCCTATACTGGTTGAATTTCCTGAAGGTGAATTTTCATACTGTTATGGATCTTTATACTAAACTAAATTTTGCCGTTCTATGTAACATATATATATCAATATACAGGTCAAATACAGGGCTACACAAAATAACTATTTCACAGGATATGGATGGTAATTGCTATAAATATGGTTTTCGAATGTCTTATTCGTGTTATAAAATGTTTTCTTGTATAGCTTATTTACATTTTCAAACAGATAATTTGATCAAGGTATTCACAAATCTTTGTAAAGTGCTTCATAATGTATGCTTGATGCATAAGTTTTCTTTTTATATTTCTTACATCCCGAACATACCATAAAATATTTAAAAATAAATTTAACAGGCGTTATCTCATTTTCTTAAAAATATACTTCAGTCTTTATAGAAAAGAATGCCTCTCAAAAATTAAAAGCTTACATTGAAATGTAATATAAGTATTTCTTACTTGAACTAAAATAACCTTCCACTTAACCTTTGTCAAAACTAACAATGCCAAAAATTATTAATTCGATAAGAATCATTTAGTTTTGCGAAAACTATCTCAATAAGGTTACAAAAGCTGATGCTTCAAGAAACGTAATGCGTGTTAATCAGGAAAATTAATAGCATTTTCTTTATTCAATAATACACAAAATTAGATTTTCAGAAAGATTGCGAGATTTGCAGAAATGTGAAGATTCTTCCGTTAATAATATCTTTATTTATAAATGAACAAAACATTGCTAGTTGCATCGTAAGCATTGATTAATTTAAGTAATTTAGATGATTTTGTAACTGATTTTTTTATATATTATTTATTTTATGAGATATTTATTTCAAATTTTTTAACGTATACTCTAATGATTTCGAATTGAGTAACAAAATTAAGCATGTACATTTATTATTTATTATAAATATTGTTTGTTTTTTCCAAAATTAAGTTGCATGAATATTGTGAAATTTTTGGTCGAGGAAATTAGATTTAAAAAGTTTTCATTTTCATCGAAAGTGAAAACGTGAAGTCACCTGATTATTATGGATAGTGGATACATGAGGTTTTTTTAAAAATTAGGATAATAAATTATTAAATGTAGTGCATTTTTACTTTAAAGGGCAGTAATGAATTGATTTAAAATGTTATTCTAAAAAAAAATATGTTAAAGGAATTCTTCTCTCGACTTCTACGCGTTCGAACCCATTGAAAGGGGAATACTTTCTCTGATATTTTCAAATTCATTTCGCTTGATTCTGTAAAATAAAACTATGCGTTGTTGTTAAACTTAATCGTGATCTGCATTCTGACTCTTTAAAGGACAATTCGTGCAATATTACTTATAAGTGTATATTGTAAGGTTAATTGCGTAACATTTATGTTAAGCAAGTAACTATGCACTATATATACTTATAAATTTTCTGAACAATTTAATAAAATATTTTATTTAGAATTAATAACGAGAAATTTTTAACTCCTCTTTCACCGGAATAAAACAAACAGCGATTAGGCAGATTGACGTTTCGAAAGAACAATTCATGATATGTGTTTTTCACAAAAGCGGTGTCCTGCAACATTTTTATTTTTCTGTGCAGTATACTTCGTGATTCTTTAATCATATATTTACAAGGAAAAAACTTGTATGCTTGTGCTCAAATAGTAAAATACGGGAAATATGCAAAATCCAACATTTTTTGAAAGGATTACAATTTTGTCTTAGTTTGCAGACCTTAATGATATAGAAATACCACTAATTACTTAAAGCTATTGTTAAAACCTGAAATAACTAATATTAAGTTTAAAACTTAATTTTAATATACAGGGTGTCGATAATTAGACTTGGCATTTGCGAGAAGTCTGTAGAAAGAACTACGCAGGAAAATTGCATAAAAATTGGGTAATAGCATAATGAGATGATGGGAATTTTATCTAGCGCAAACAATGTTTCAAAAACCATCACTAGATAGCTCTGTTGAATTTAAAATTCATGCATATGCAAATGTCGTAACACGAGTAATTCTATGCTCGCGCAGCAAAACACGCGATATAAAGATGCGATAGGCGAACCGAAGTCATATCCGTTTCTTAGTCGAGGATGATGACATTGAGTGGACAGCAATATGTTTTACTGGTGAAAATGTTTTACCAAAACTGAGACTATGATACTAAAGCTTAGCAGAAATTTCGGTCTTTGAAGCGGTTACGAAAAGCCAATGAATAAGAAACATGATTATGTAGCTTGAAACAACGGGTTCATTGGTCTCTTAGGGGGGAAGATGACGAAGGTGTGTTGCAGCACACGTAATAGATGATGTAGCTACGCAAGTGGAGAAAGGCTGGAAATCCCGTTTTATCTCTAGAATAATAAAATAAATTTGGCGTATTGCAGAAACTTTTGATCAACTTTGTTCTACAGATCATAAGATTTGTCACGATTCAGTTGGTGTAATTTCTCTCGTCAAATATCAAAAACAATCACGAAAATAAAAGTGGGATTAATGAAACATTTTCCCAGAAAAAAAGACTGAATATCTTCGTCACGCAGGTGCATCCGTCGCAACATCAGAGAAAGAAGAGTGAAATTCGGAATATCGTCCATGTATCTCAGTTGGGTGAGAAATGCAAATGGTCTAGGTTCGAAACCTGTCCTGGACACTCTTTCACGCAGTTGGTTTATGCTTCAAAAGCAATTTGAATAAAAATAGAAGCAAATAAACATTCAATTATTATTTCCAGGGGGTTATAGTAATTCAAAAATATTATACTAGGTGTTCCAAATGTTCCTGACTCATTTTAAAATTCAATATAAAATCAAGTAATTCTCGTACAAGAGGGATGTTTTGACTAAAATGTTTCTCAGGATGAAAGGTTTTCTTCAAAAAAAAATAAAAATAGTTCGATACTTCGCGTATAGATGGCACCGTACTTTATATTATCAGAAGGAAGCATCAAAAACTCAAGACAATCTGTTGCAGATCATTTTATTTAGTCAAAAGTAGTTACAGAGCAATAATTTGTTCAATACATTAGCATAGTTGGATGTATGCACCCCTTGTAGATCGATCTACATCCACACGGAACTCCAATTCAATCCACGTGTTCGCTAGCATTGATTGCGGAATTGGCTGGGCACGAAAGTTCCTTTGAGCAGTAATGATGTATTTGGTTTCGAAGTATCAACCTACGCAATTGGCTTTTTTCGCTGGGAGCTGTCAATTCTGTGTCACAGAGTCAAAACTACTCTGAAAATCAGAGAAAACGCATTTTTGATATCAAACATACGGAGAAGTAGCGTCATCTATAATCTCAGTTTGGAACTAATTATTTTCACTCGCTTGAAGAAAACTTTTCATCGTGAGAACCATTTTAGACCATACTACACAATTGTATGACAATTACTTGATTTTACACTGAACTTCAAAATGTATTAGAGACTTTTCGCGCACTCTGTACATTTTACGCTTTATCAGCAATTTGAACGAAAATTCAAATAATTAAAGATACAATTACCGTTTATTTCTCATAGAAAAATCTCCATACATCAAATAGTTTGGTGCATGAATCTTAATTTCTGCTTTCGAATGTAGCTTCATTATTGAATTATGTGAAAGTTGAAATGCTTTTAAGCAACATATCGCATTCCATCTATCACATATGCCTGTACAAGAGTAGGGGGTAGGGTACTGGGGAATAAATAAACCTTTTAAGATAAAATAAACATCCACGCCTCTTTTTACTTTATCACGTGTTGTATGCGATTTGGAGACGGATCGAACGAAATACGGTAACTTTTAAGGAAAGAAACAGCATTTTTTGATTCGAATAATTCGGATAATTTGCAAATTTATTGTAAATAAAATCCTTAAAATCTTCTCCTACAATCTATTTTATAATAATCTGTAAGGGAGAGTAGCCATATTTGGACCGCCGATTTAATTGGACCGTTGCCATTCTGCCGTTAATTACAGGAAGAGACGCCATCTACCGCTGAAATCCCACTCATTCGGATGACGTCACTCACGATTAGAAGAAGCAACCGTCTACCACGTGTTGTTTTCAGACAATTTAAATAATCCTACTGTTTTGATCTACTTTTTTCCTACTAAACGTAAGTGAGTACTTTAAAACTAAGGTAAGTTGTTATGTTTTCATATACATATATAAATTCATTTGTTAATTGCGTGTATTTCTCACGCGGCTTTGTTTTATTTCGTTTGTGTTCTTAGTCTTGAAATTATCTGTTTTAAAAAATGGCGCAGTTGCCATAATTGGGCCAATTTAAGTTGCTTAAATTGGACCAGATATGCGATCATAAATTTTGAAAATTAAGTAATGAATTTCGAGGACGGTACACTTTGTACACAATTTTTTTTTAATCCTTTATAAGAGATTACTATCTCCATGCAAGTTTTTTTTCTTTCTTTTTTTTTTGGGGGGGGGGGGGCGGGGGGGTATATCTGGATTAATTTTTTTATACAGTTTAGGCATATATAAACAAAAAATATTTTTACGTGTTTGTGAAATAATTTTTTTTTGCAATTTCTTTCATTTTGTATGTATTTGTATTTATTTTCTTTGAATACTTTATTCCTACGGCGTATTTGGTTTACAGAGTTGAATTCAAACATTTTCTTCCTGGAGGATATATTTGCGATTCCCTGAGGAAGGGCAGACTTTTTGCAGTTCTGGAGGGTGGAATTAGACTTTTTTTGCCATTAAAACGCATAAAACCTCAAACCTTCCGGGAGGAGTGGCGTGAATTCAACACTGTTGAATATATAATGTTTGCGTATAATTAATCGTAGCGTATTTTTTAATAGAGCATATTTTTTTTTAAATTTTTATAATATAATGTTAAAAACGTTGAAAAAGACACGGACAAGCTGTCTGAAAAAAGAAAAAAAAACAGGTGACAGCAAAAGCTGTTATAGATATAGGAAATAAAAAGGAGAGAGTAAGTTGTGGAGAAATTGACCTGCAATAAGGCTGTAGCTACAAATCCTCCCCAAAAGCCAAAAAATCATTAGAAATGTTATATCCTTTGTTAAATTTAGTTTAAAAAAAGTACACAGGGAGCCAAAAAACAGTTGTGTTAACATCTTCGCCATATAAAGTAAACCTTGTAATGAAAAAAACAATAAAAAATCAACTAAAAGGAAGCTATCACAGGATAAAAGGAAATGGAACATCAAGTTTTAAAAAATAGGCGTAATGCAATTATCAATGAAATGATGAAAGGGGAGAACTACAATCATAGTCTAAAGAAAACTTCTGTTGCAAAAAAAAAGTCTAATAATTCAGAATCTAAAATAAAAATCTAAATAGTGATGATTCGTTTTGCCTGATTTGTAAGAAAATAAAACAGCAGAAATGATTCAGTGTTCAAATACGGTTCCATGTTGTGTGCGCTGGAAAGAAAATCAGTAAACGAAATTCATGTGTAAGCTTTGAATCACTCCTCAAATGATATTCAAGTAACTGGCAATTAGTTTCATTATTTCTATTCTTAATTACTGATAACTTTGATTTATATTTTGAATACATTTTGATTTAAAACAATTACACTTATTTCAGATATTTGATTTCATTGTATTTCATTCCTGTTACTTTGTTTGATTGTTTCAGTAACTGCAAGCTTTGCTTTTAATAAAATTAGCTATATTCCCTAGTCATTAAAACAACCTGATTTTATTTTGTCCAATTTAGGAGACTGGTGGTCCAACTTAGGCGACCAGTTGCTGAATTTGGACCTCTTTTGACAAATTTTTCAGATTAAAATAAAATTTAAGATTTTCAAAAAGAAAATGATCTAAAGTTTTATTTAGTTAGTAGATGAATTCATTTATCCCGTGTAGTGCTATTTTTCAGATATTCCAAAAATTAAGTGAGTTATACCTGAAAATAAGCGAAGTGGTCCAAATTAGGCTACTCTCCCCTAAATTTAGCCATTATACTGTACAACAGTGGTTTTGTCCTAGAACTAAAATTAGTTGATTCTGGATCAGTTTTTGGTGCTGATTCCGAATATGCTTTCTGTTTATCTCTAGGTGGTCCAGGTTTTGAAAAATTTGCATATTTAAATTTATGGAAATTTAAGCTTTTTCGTGCTATTTTATGCAAATTTTAGATACAATATATGTCACATCTAATTACGTTTTCTAGATGATGACTACTTGACTATTTGCTTCAGATAAATGTCACGATTTGCGTATTCTTAACATTTATTTATCAATTATTAAGCCTAATTTGCATATTTTTCAATGGTGTTATGTTTACATCACTATCAAATTTAAAATAGTTGCCACAGTATTGACGTGATGTTTTTCTAGGCTAGATGTTTATGCTGATTTCAAATCTACAGTCTGTTTTTTTATGTCATGTCTGTTTTTGAGTAAGATGAATTTCTACTTTTGCACGGCATTAACACAGGTTTGATATAACACGCTTTTTAGAGGTGTGTAATTCATTGACAAAAAGGTGAACAGGGTCAGTTTCCTATCAGAGACATAAACAAAAATTTATATAATCGAAAAAATAGTAGAAGAATCTATCCTAACTAGTTGAAATTTTTCATACAAGGTATCATAAAAAGCTATTTTTGGCTTTTTTGACCAAAAACTAAAATTTCACTTTTATCAAAAACTAGACGTGATAGAAGAAAACAGACACAAGATTTGAAATCAGCTCAAAATACTGGTTTAGAAACATATTAGCGTACTCGTGCGGCAGAAATATTTGAGCGGCAAGAAACATTATTAGAAAAACATGAAAAATATGCAAATTAGGTACAATATTTCACAGTCACATGTCAGTATAATCTCAAAAACAATGTTTTTGTGAAGTAAATTTGGTAGTAATCATAACATAAAACAAAGAACCCTGTCTGATAATACTTTATACCTTAAATTTGCAAATAATTGTATAAAATTTACTAGTTTTGCATAAATTGAAATATGCAAATATCTCTCAAACTTGACGTGCTGGAGTAAATATAAAACTAGATTCGGAATCAGCACAAAAACCGCATAAAAAACCACTAATTTCTGTTTTAGGACAGAACAAAAGTTCAAATTTGTTGACCAGTGTTATTTCTGTTAGATATATGTTTTTAGAGAGAAATCGTGTATTAAATGTTAACAAATTTATATATTTTGTGTTATGAAACCTCTGTACAACTCACAATAAAAAATACAGCATTCACAGAAGATCATCTATTATAAAGAAAAAAAAATATTTTAATGCAATTTTTATTAACCTTAAATGCTACATACTTTGTGTTATCAATTTGTATATGGAATACATAAAAAGTATAACTTAAAATTCATTTTCCGATAGAAAATAAAAAAAAGTAACAATAGCATTGATTTAAGCACCAAATACAAAATGTTTAAACCAAACTTTACTGCATAGTTGCTTATGCAGAAGCACTCAGTACTGCAGCAGATAGTGTCACACTAGTGTAATTTTTAAATTAATTTTATACTTCAATAATTTACAAATTTAAGCGTTTGATTTTAAAAACAAACTTTAAAATATATACCAAAATACATCTTGTCTTAGACTGAATATATTGTTTATGGAAATAAAATAAAGAAAATATGTCCAAATATTATTTTTTTATATAAAAAATAAAATTGTCACTAATTTACAATTTTCTTAAATCATGAATAATCGACAAAAGCTGATGACTTTACATCGTGATTTTATGTAAAACTACATAAGTAGTAGGAAATGGACAGATCACCGCCAGCAGGCGCAATTGCGCATTCCGCAATCAGTGCGCAATCAGCGTGCGATCGATGATCATACTCATCTTTCTCTCAATCATGACAGTTATTAATATTATGTTACTGCTCCGTTTAACACTTTGCTAGAATGTTGTATGAATATCAAGAATTAAAATATCAAAATGGTTTCGTTTAGAAACACTTGTTTATTTATAACATGCTGTTATTTTCTCTAAAATTTACTTGAAAAGATGTGTGTATACGAATACGTTTTTAATAAATATACATGTTTTCCAGGCTATTAAGAATAAGTGTTCAAAAAATACGTGTCTAAGGAAGTATATGTGTTATAAGGTATATATAACTATATATATCCCATTCTATATGTTTGAATGAATCTAAGCATATTTAAAAAAAATTGTGTATTAAGATAAAAATGTTTAATTAAAAGCACTTATCCGTGTCTACACATATCTATATCCATAAAGTTAAATGCTTATATATAGATTCTTGTGTAAAAATATATATGTATAAAGTTTACTAGTTTTTAAAAAAAAGATTGCAAAAAGTTTTACACAGGTAATAATAATAATAATAATAATAAAAGTTTGACAAAGGTTTAACAAAGTAAAAAAAAAAAAAAGTTTTAATAAATTTAAAAAAAAAGTTTTAACAAATTTTAAAAAAAAGTTTTAACAAATTAAAAAAAAAAAGTTTTAACAAATTAAAAAAAGTTTTAGCAAAAAATAAAAAAAGTTTTAACAAATTTAAAAAAAAAGTTTTAGAAAAAGTTTTAACAAATAAAAAAAATAGCTTTACAAAAAAAAAAAAAAAAAAAAAAAAAAAAAAAAAAAAATTAAATATGTTTTTTAAAAAATTCTGAAAGAATAAAAAAGTTTCACAAAATTAAAAAAAAAAAGTTTTAAATATGTTTTTAAAAAATTCTGAAAGATTAGAAAAACTATACATTAAGCAAAATTATTTACAATGAGCATAGCTATATACATACATACATATATATATATATATATATATATATATATATTGTATATGTGTGTATATGTTTGAATATACGTGTTACACATATCTAACAATATGTTAGGAAGGTTTGTGTAGAAGTTATATATAAGCACTCATATAAAAAATCAATATTTTTTTTATTTTAACAAAGCAATTTACAGAAAGTATATTTACAAAAAGATATATTTACATAAAAACATTTTCTTGATAATTCTACATCATATTAACAATTTTCATCACTGATACAATCTTGATTAATTTTATAATGTCCATAGGCAAAACTTGATATTCCATCATCTAGCAAGTAACGCTTATCATCAAAAGGATTTAAGCTAATTTTATTCTGTATTAATGTATATAGGTGATGGTTATCTTGAGCGATCCTTGTCTGCTTCTCCATGCTAGTTTTCACCTGTTGTAGGCATTCTAAATAATCTTGATGCTTGATTTTCAGTCGAACAACATGTGTAGACACACCCTTCGCCCGCTTCTTTTCTTCACTCGAAGATTTCAGGGAGTACATTTTGGATTTTAGACCAACGAACTCAAGGGCTAAATATCCATTGAGCTCATCCTTGAACTTGCCAATCACCTTCTTATTGATATCCGAGTAGAGTGAATGATGCTTTGGATAGTCTGAGAAATCAAATAGCCCTGCATTATGTTCCATAACATCAAAAATATTTTCTGTTTTAATATGGTAGCACAGTGAGTCCGTATCTGTGAATAATAGCTTTGCATCATCTTTAAATGTTTTCTTTATAAAATTATAGTGAAAATCATACATTAAGAGCTTCGAAAGCTCCAAAATACAGAAGCCCACATAAATCGGCCGATTCATCAAAATAGTAGTTTTAAGCCTTTCTACGGCACTCAGGTCTTCGTTATATGTTTTGAATGCTTTGAATGTCGGCGAGGCAACCAATTTCTTTGCTCTTTTTTCATTATTGCAAAGCACAATATTCCGCCTCTTTCTTAAATTTTCCATGGTTTTTCCGAATACAGAGTTGTTCATTAATTTAAAAAACTCTTTTTCAGAAGAGGATTTTGCTTTCTTTCTTTTCTCTGTATTAAAATTAATATAGCTCTGCAGCCAGGGTGCCTGTTTGAATTGAAGAGCTTTATGCACAGCTGTCAGTTTTAATCCAAGTTGCAAATAATATTTCAGATTTCGGTAATGAGTGACATAATTCTGCTTATCTTGAAGATTTGGGATAAGTTTAGGAGTGCCTTTAATTTTTTTATTTCCAAGCATCCTCTTCGCAGTAGGTGACAACATCTCTTCATTCACAGTCAGGCGTTCCGGGGCCAGCGGATATTCGTTATGAAATTTATGAAGCTTCTTAGGGTATTTAAGGTCCACCTCTAAAATATATCCAATTTCAGAATCATCAGATAGAGAAAGAATCCACTCTTCTGTAATATGACTTGTCACACTCCATTGAAACCCTCCGTATGGTAGATATTGGGACATAGCCCATCCATAAAGATTGTTCGCATGATGAAGCTGGATGCTTCATTTTCCCTAAAATCGGGCGTATTGGGGATGTTCGCTAAGGCGTGTCTATGACTAATCATGCTGATACCACCACGTATTCCATTTTCAATCATTAATAACATATCAATATCCGTTAACAATTCTAGAGGTGTTTCAGACATTTTCAAGGATGCTTGCCATGCGAGTGAAGGTCCTGTATATAAATGGCAAGGATCGATATCATAGTACTGTTGGCACAGTTTACGAAAATTTTGGAAAACATCAGCTAGTAATAAAATATCTGTTTTTACATACAGATCGTGATATTCACCTAGATTCCGAATATCAAAGGTTTTCCACACGTTCAAGGCATATTGATAGTCTTCATCTTTAATAGCTTCATCTGTGAGACTGTTATAAAATGCTGCAGGCGGGGGTAGTTCCTTTTCATCGAATTTTTCAAAAGAGGTGAAGTAGTCGTAAGGGTATACCCCTTTTCTTGTAAGCATATGCAAATTAGTATTTTCAGGGAAATTTTCTTCAAGTATGGTGAATTGCTCAGGATTAAGGTTTTTAACAAGCTTTTCTAGGGAGTGAGTCAAAAACTGGAATGAATCTAAAAAGATAATCTGTATAGGACTTGTTGGCTTTCTTAACTTGAAGGTTATATAATTTTCCATAGAGGAAGCAATCACATCAATTTCATGATCTTTAAATTTACCAATCTTACTCATTAGATGATGCCCATCATAGTTTTTTAGATTATGGAATATAACAGGAATTGTTTTACATTGTTTGTAGTTTAGATTGCAGCTTGCATGGGCAGCTCCTCTGTATGCACCCGTCACGTGGTCATGGTCACGAACACGTTCTTCACATAATGCTTGCTTACAAATAAAACAAAATTCCGCTTCCTGAAAAGCTTTTTCTTGTGCAGGTGAAAGCTTCATAGGTTCGATATTTAATAACTTTCGTCCTAATACATCTTCAATCTTCAGCATCTGTTTTAAAAAATGGTCTACACAGTCTTTGCCACGATAAACTTTCGCTTTCCAGACACATCTCCCATTAGGTCCGACAACAACATAAGCATACCCACATGGAAAATGATAAGTTGTTTTTTCAGTATAGGATGGTGTGGTAGAGGGTGCAGTCGGCGCAATAGGTATAAGAAGACTCTCAAAGTCAGCATACACAACATACGGTATGGTGTGCTGTAGATGTATTCCAGTGAAAGACAATATATTCTCGCCTTCTTTCGGCAAGTGTATCCTTTGTGCAGCATGTCGAGAACAATATTTGATATGCTTATCCAATCGGTCTTGACTTGAAAACCGGTGTAAACATCGATAGCAGTAAAATACAACTCCATTATGATGTGTCAGATTCCCTAAAAGTCTTGAGAAGCTTCTAATTAGGCAATAGTGTTGCTTTTCACCATCACTAACTAATAATAAGTTGATAACATCAAGATTTTGTTTCTCTGATATATACAGTGGACAAACTTCATCCTCTTCATATCCAAACACATTAATCCCTAAATTGTTGAGCTGTTCGATAATAGGTATCTTCTGAAGAGAAACAGGGCATTCAACATCACCAAGCTGGATATCACTCTCGTAAGGGGTATAATGAGAAACACGTTGAGGATGTTTTGAACAATGCAAATTCAGCTTAAATGCCAAAAGACACCACACTAAGCACTTGTTATCTTCGTTTTGAATATTCAACACTGCTTTTTTATCATTCAATTTCTTAGGTAAAGCAATATATGAACTTGCAGCAAGAGGATGATATTTAGCAATCTTGAGTTCTAAATGCTGAATGTTTCTAAGCTTCCACCCGGAACCTCTTTGCACAAATTCTTCAAAGGATTTTAATATTTTGGAGAATCCTTCTTCAATGTGTTGTGTAATAGTTTCTTCAGTAAGTTCTGTAAAACATTGAGATCGAAAATATGATTGAATCTCTTCCATCTCCTCATTATCAGTCATACGCTCAAGTGTTATTTTTTCCACCATATACCATTTAATAGCACCTTTAGTCTGAACTTCATCTGTTAAACGTTCTTGAATTTCAGCTTGTAAGTGGGTATGAAACACAGTTAAATCACTTTCTTCACGTTCATCAGGAAAAAGCATGATAGTTTTAAACACATTAAGCACATCCGATTGATTCTGCTTCAGTTTTTTGGACTTTACATTAGATGAAATCCTTTTCCGTTTCACACTCACAAGAGGTACACGGGAGTGTTGGGTGCGTATATGCTGTTTCAACACATAATTTCGTCCAAACATTTTATCACATTCACGGCAAGAGAATTTCGAACTTTCATGTGATCTTATATGTTGTGTCAAATTATCCTTTCGCTTAAAAACTTGATCACATGTGTTGCACTTAAATGTAGATCTTTCATTGTGAGTTTTCAAATGTCTTCTCAAATCAGATCTGCGACTAAAAGACTTCTGACATACTTCACACGTATACACCTTATCATTAAAGTGTATCTTCATATGTTGATTCAGGTTAGAAATAGTTGAAAACATCACATCACAAGTTGAACATGCAAACATCTTCTTGTCAACAGTTAAAGTCATGAAAGGTTCTTCAGATGTTATATCAACATCCAGAGAATTAGACGATTGATTGTTCTTCGATGAAAAAGCTTGAGAATGCTCATCACGCTTAAAAGTTGTTGCTTCATCATTGATATGAGTCTTAGAATGTCTTTTCAAATCGGATCTACGGCTAAAAGACTTCTGACATACTTCACATTTGAAAAACTTTCCACCTGAATGTATCTTCAAATGCTGATTCAGGTTAGAAATAGTTGAAAATGTCTTATTACAACTAAGACAAGTAAAATTCTTCTTCACAGGCACAGAACTTTCCAATGGCATGGCTTCGTCCAAAGGCATAGCAGCATCCATGATAAATTAATAAGAAAAAAGATTTAACTCCTAACGGAAAACAACAATCTTCACGAATACATTACTGTAAATGCAGAGAGCACTAAAGACACGTCTGATCGCTAGTAGAACAAATCATCAAATGATGCAGATCAAAAATTTCACCGCTATTTATACTCCACAGGTGTTCACCCCGAGGCAACAAAAGTTGCCGACACTTTACGCATCAACAAACACAAATTGTTTTACCATCAAATCGGTTCTAAGAGTCGTGATTCGTTCGAAACATCGTATCTGGTTTGCAACCACCGATCGCTCAATGATTTCCGAAACCAATCGAGGTTCTTATCGACCAGGATTGGCTCTTGAACTCAATCGTTAAAACTAAATTAAAATCAAGGTTCTAAAAGACAATCATCAACCAGTCATTGCTTCTCAAATTCAAGTATCATCACAGTAGCAAGTCAAGACTGATTATCATGGAATCTACAAATTAAAAAATTATTTTAATTTAGGAAATCCATTTCATTAAAAAATTATCTTCATTTAACAACAGATTTGTTCTAATTTCCTCACAGGGCTTGGCGAGAACCAGATGAAAGATTGAGAAGGACGCCAACTAGACAAAAAAACTTAACGACAACAAACATTTAAATACGCAACCTTCATTAAAACATTTAAAAAAAGACTAATTTTATAAATTATCATGTACAACTACTCGCTAAAAATATTATTATTAAAAAAGTCTCTATCAAAATCATGTTTACATAATTAAAAACGAGCGATTAAAAAGAAAATGTTCAATCCCCTTCAGAAGATTACTTTCAAAATCATCGAGCCCAAATACATTCTAGCAAGTTCCAACAACTTCATACAAGCAACAAAACTGCTGACTAAGCTCACTAATAACAAATCACATGACTGCTAATCACCAATCAGAGATGAGGAGGATAACATCTTATGACAATACCTCTACCTAGCGTAATATCCTCCCCCTGTGAACAGGGAGCATGTCGAACCATGTACCGTCTTGCTGGCGCCAGATGATTGACAGGTGGATGGAGGAATGTCTGGAATGCAGACACAGCGGTGCCCACCTGCTCCTGACACAGGTCATGGGATCTGCTCAGCCAATCAAAAGCGTGTAGGGGGCGCTCCCGTCGCCTTCGTGCATGACGTCATAACCGGTTTTATACTGAATCATACGCCATTTCTTCGGAGGTTGTGGATGGGAACGGACGTACAAAGACGATGCTCTGCGGTAAGTAGTTTTAAGTGTCTAGGTTAAGGATTGTTTTAAGAAACTTTGCTTTTGCATATTATTTCAAACTACATTTTCAAATAACAAGTGTCTTTAATCACTTTTTAGAAGAATAAGTTTAACTTTCTCATAAAAAGTACTACCACAAAAACTTTTAAGGAATGTCTTTTAAAGACTATCTTGTTAATTTAAGTTCAAATTCAATAAAAATTTTAAAATAATGATTATATCCTAATATATGAACTAATCTCTAATTAAGGAATCTCTCTTCCACAACAAAAACATCTACTTGAAATTTTAAAGTCTAGCTAAAAAAAAAAAAAAACATACAATCATCACGTTAAAGAACTCGGTGAAAATTATATAAAACTTAAAACAAGCTCTATTTGAAATATAATATTAATTGTTGTTAACTCAAAAATCCTATATCAACAAAAATGAACCATTATAAAATTAATAAATCGATCTTACACTTAAAATAGCTACTTCAATTTTTAAGTTTATTTTAGAAAATACAATCATCTTGCTAAAAAACACGTCGCCAATTAAATACAACTGTTTAAACAGACTCATCAGGAAATAAAATATTAATTGTTACTAACTCATTTAAAAACCAAATCTTATGTCAATGAAAGAAATCTAATAATTAATTATTCTCTAATTAATATAAATAATTCAATCTCTAACATAAAGTATCTACAATTTCAAAGATTATCTTTAAAAAAAAACAATCATCTTTGTTAAAGTACACGCTAAAAATTAAATAAAACTGTTAAAACAAAATCATTTAAAAATATATATATATATTAATTGTTATTTACTCATTAATAAAATTAATCTTACATCAACAAAATCTAAAAAATTAACCATTCTACAATTAATATGATTAACTCAATCAGCTACATTGAAAATACCTACTTCAAATTAAAAAGTCTATCTAAAAAAATACATTTATCTTGTTAAAACACAGACATTACACTTGTACTTCAAACAAACAGAGTGCGCAAAAACTCACCACTCCACCCTCAACTCAAACAAGCCTAAGTCCCATCTCGTGTAGTGGCTAGCACGCTGGAGTCCTGTCCAGAAGATAGCAGGATCGAACGCCGTCGTGGGAGAGTCGAAAAATGCTTCTTTTTAACCCAAAGTCAGCAAAAATCTCGATAGATGGCGCCCCTGAAGGAAAAAAAACCGAAGCAAAATAATATTTAAAGCTTTAAAAATAAAATGGGGCGAAAATAGGGGGTATGCATTAGTAGAAGGAAAAAGACAGTTCTACCCCAGCAGGAGCCAAGAGCCGGGTGGAGGGTGGAGGGCGTGGCCAAAGATGATTGACAGGTGGGCGGAGTTGAGTGATTGAAAGGTGAGATAAGATTATCTCACCTGTCAATCAAATTGGTGACAGCCTGACGGCTGTCGCCACGCCCACTTGCCACGCCCCCTCCTCGGCTCTTGGTTCCTGCTGGGGCAGAACTGTCTTTTTCCTTCTACTAATGCATACCCCCTATTTTCGCCCCATTTTATTTTTAAAGCTTTAAATATTATTTTGCTTCGTTTTTTTTCCTTCAGAGGCGCCATCTATCGAGATTTTTGCTGACTTTGGGTTAAAAAGAAGCATTTTTCGACTCTCCCACGACGGGGTTCGATCCTGCTATCTTCTGGACAGGACTCCAGCGTGCTAGCCACTACACGAGATGGGACTTAGGATTGTTTGAGTTGAGGGTGGAGTGGTGAGTTTTTGCGCACTCTGTTTGTTTGAAGTACAAGTGTAATGTCTGTGTTTTAACAAGATAAATGTATTTTTTTAGATAGACTTTTTAATTTGAAGTAGGTATTTTCAATGTAGCTGATGGAGTTAATCATATTAATTGTAGAATGGTTAATTTTTTAGATTTTGTTGATGTAAGATTAATTTTATTAATGAGTAAATAACAATTAATATATATATATATTTTTAAATGATTTTGTTTTAACAGTTTTATTCAATTTTTGGCGTGTACTTTAACAAAGATGATTGTTTTTTTTTAAAGATAATCTTTGAAATTGTAGATACTTTATGTTAGAGATTGAATTATTTATATTAATTAGAGAATAATTAATTATTAGATTTCTTTCATTGACATAAGATTTGGTTTTTAAATGAGTTAGTAACAATTAATATTTTATTTCCTGATGAGTCTGTTTAAACAGTTGTATTTAATTGGCGACGTGTTTTTTAGCAAGATGATTGTATTTTCTAAAATAAACTTAAAAATTGAAGTAGCTATTTTAAGTGTAAGATCGATTTATTAATTTTATAATGGTTCATTTTTGTTGATATAGTATTTTTGAGTTAACAACAATTAATATTATATTTCAAATAGAGCTTGTTTTAAGTTTTATATAATTTTCACCGAGTTCTTTAACGTCGTGATGATTGTATTTTTTTTTTTTTTTTTAGCTAGACTTTAAAATTTGAAGTAGATGTTTTTGTTGTGGAAGAGAGATTCCTTAATTAGAGATTAATTCATATATTAGGATATAATCATTATTTTAAAATTTTTATTGAATTTGAACTTGAATTAACAAGATAGTCTTTAAAAGACATTCCTTAAAAGTTTTTGTGGTAGTACTTTTTATGAGAAAGTTAAACTTATTTTTCTAAAAAGTGATTAAAGACACTTGTTATTTGAAAATGTAGTTTGAAATAATATGCAAAAGCAAAGTTTCTTAAAACAATCCTTAACCTAGACACTTAAAACTACTTACCGCAGAGCATCGTCTTTGTACGTCCGTTCCCATCCACAACCTCCGAAGAAATGGCGTATGATTCAGTATAAAACCGGTTATGACGTCATGCACGAAGGCGACGGGAGCGCCCCCTACACGCTTTTGATTGGCTGAGCAGATCCCATGACCTGTGTCAGGAGCAGGTGGGCACCGCTGTGTCTGCATTCCAGACATTCCTCCACCCACCTGTCAATCATCTGGCGCCAGCAAGACGGTACATGCTTCGACATGCTCCCTGTTCACAGGGGGAGGATATTACGCTAGGTAGAGGTATTGTCATAAGATGTTATCCTCCTCATCTCTGATTGGTGATTAGCAGTCATGTGATTTGTTATTAGTGAGCTTAGTCAGCAGTTTTGTTGCTTGTATGAAGTTGTTGGAACTTGCTAGAATGTATTTGGGCTCGATGATTTTGAAAGTAATCTTCTGAAGGGGATTGAACATTTTCTTTTTAATCGCTCGTTTTTAATTATGTAAACATGATTTTGATAGAGACTTTTTTAATAATAATATTTTTAGCGAGTAGTTGTACATGATAATTTATAAAATTAGTCTTTTTTTAAATGTTTTAATGAAGGTTGCGTATTTAAATGTTTGTTGTCGTTAAGTTTTTTTGTCTAGTTGGCGTCCTTCTCAATCTTTCATCTGGTTCTCGCCAAGCCCTGTGAGGAAATTAGAACAAATCTGTTGTTAAATGAAGATAATTTTTTAATGAAAAGGATTTCCTAAATTAAAATAATTTTTTAATTTGTAGATTCCATGATAATCAGTCTTGACTTGCTACTGTGATGATACTTGAATTTGAGAAGCAATGACTGGTTGATGATTGTCTTTTAGAACCTTGATTTTAATTTAGTTTTAACGATTGAGTTCAAGAACCAATCCTGGTCGATAAGAAACTCGATGGATTTCGGAAATCATTGAGCGATCGGTGGTTGCAAACCAGATACGATGTTTCGAACGAATCACGACTCTTAGAACCGATTTGATGGTAAAACAATTTGTGTTTGTTGATGCGGAAAGTGTCGGCAACTTTTGTTGCCTCGGGGTGAACACCCGTGGAGTATAAATAGCGGTGAAATTTTTGATCTGCATCATTTGATGATTTGTTCTACTAGCGATCAGACGTGTCTTTAGTGCTCTCTGCTTTTACAGTAATGTATTCGTGAAGATTGTTGTTTTCCGTTAGGAGTTAAATCTTTTTTCTTATTAATTTATCATGGATGCTGCTATGCCTTTGGACGAAGCCATGCCATTGGAAAGTTCTGTGCCTGTGAAGAAGAATTTTACTTGTCTTAGTTGTAATAAGACATTTTCAACTATTTCTAACCTGAATCAGCATTTGAAGATACATTCAGGTGGAAAGTTTTTCAAATGTGAAGTATGTCAGAAGTCTTTTAGCCGTAGATCCGATTTGAAAAGACATTCTAAGACTCATATCAATGATGAAGCAACAACTTTTAAGCGTGATGAGCATTCTCAAGCTTTTTCATCGAAGAACAATCAATCGTCTAATTCTCTGGATGTTGATATAACATCTGAAGAACCTTTCATGACTTTAACTGTTGACAAGAAGATGTTTGCATGCTCAACTTGTGATGTGATGTTTTCAACTATTTCTAACCTGAATCAACATATGAAGATACACTTTAATGATAAGGTGTATACGTGTGAAGTATGTCAGAAGTCTTTTAGTCGCAGATCTGATTTGAGAAGACATTTGAAAACTCACAATGAAAGATCTACATTTAAGTGCAACACATGTGATCAAGTTTTTAAGCGAAAGGATAATTTGACACAACATATAAGATCACATGAAAGTTCGAAATTCTCTTGCCGTGAATGTGATAAAATGTTTGGACGAAATTATGTGTTGAAACAGCATATACGCACCCAACACTCCCGTGTACCTCTTGTGAGTGTGAAACGGAAAAGGATTTCATCTAATGTAAAGTCCAAAAAACTGAAGCAGAATCAATCGGATGTGCTTAATGTGTTTAAAACTATCATGCTTTTTCCTGATGAACGTGAAGAAAGTGATTTAACTGTGTTTCATACCCACTTACAAGCTGAAATTCAAGAACGTTTAACAGATGAAGTTCAGACTAAAGGTGCTATTAAATGGTATATGGTGGAAAAAATAACACTTGAGCGTATGACTGATAATGAGGAGATGGAAGAGATTCAATCATATTTTCGATCTCAATGTTTTACAGAACTTACTGAAGAAACTATTACACAACACATTGAAGAAGGATTCTCCAAAATATTAAAATCCTTTGAAGAATTTGTGCAAAGAGGTTCCGGGTGGAAGCTTAGAAACATTCAGCATTTAGAACTCAAGATTGCTAAATATCATCCTCTTGCTGCAAGTTCATATATTGCTTTACCTAAGAAATTGAATGATAAAAAAGCAGTGTTGAATATTCAAAACGAAGATAACAAGTGCTTAGTGTGGTGTCTTTTGGCATTTAAGCTGAATTTGCATTGTTCAAAACATCCTCAACGTGTTTCTCATTATACCCCTTACGAGAGTGATATCCAGCTTGGTGATGTTGAATGCCCTGTTTCTCTTCAGAAGATACCTATTATCGAACAGCTCAACAATTTACGGATTAATGTGTTTGGATATGAAGAGGATGAAGTTTGTCCACTGTATATATCAGAGAAACAAAATCTTGATGTTATCAACTTATTATTAGTTAGTGATGGTGAAAAGCAACACTATTGCCTAATTAGAAGCTTCTCAAGACTTTTAGGGAATCTGACACATCATAATGGAGTTGTATTTTACTGCTATCGATGTTTACACCGGTTTTCAAGTCAAGACCGATTGGATAAGCATATCAAATATTGTTCTCGACATGCTGCACAAAGGATACACTTGCCGAAAGAAGGCGAGAATATATTGTCTTTCACTGGAATACATCTACAGCACACCATACCGTATGTTGTGTATGCTGACTTTGAGAGTCTTCTTATACCTATTGCGCCGACTGCACCCTCTACCACACCATCCTATACTGAAAAAACAACTTATCATTTTCCATGTGGGTATGCTTATGTTGTTGTCGGACCTAATGGGAGATGTGTCTGGAAAGCGAAAGTTTATCGTGGCAAAGACTGTGTAGACCATTTTTTTAAACAGATGCTGAAGATTGAAGATGTATTAGGACGAAAGTTATTAAATATCGAACCTATGGAGCTTTCACCTGCAAAAGAAAAAGTTTTTGAGGAAGCGGAATTTTGTTTTATTTGTAAGCAAGCCTTATGTGAAGAACGTGTTCCTGACCATGACCACGTGACGGGTGCATACAGAGGAGCTGCCCATGCAAGCTGCAATCTAAACTACAAACAATGTAAAACAATTCCTGTTATATTCCATAATCTAAAAAACTATGATGGGCATCATCTAATGAGTAAGATTGGTAAATTTAAAGATCATGAAATTGATGTGATTGCTTCCTCTATGGAAAATTATATAACCTTCAAGTTAAGAAAGCCAACAAGTCCTATACAGATTATCTTTTTAGATTCATTCCAGTTTTTGACTCACTCCCTAGAAAAGCTTGTTAAAAACCTTAATCCTGAGCAATTCACCATACTTGAAGAAAATTTCCCTGAAAATACTAATTTGCATATGCTTACAAGAAAAGGGGTATACCCTTACGACTACTTCACCTCTTTTGAAAAATTCGATGAAAAGGAACTACCCCCGCCTGCAGCATTTTATAACAGTCTCACAGATGAAGCTATTAAAGATGAAGACTATCAATATGCCTTGAACGTGTGGAAAACCTTTGATATTCGGAATCTAGGTGAATATCACGATCTGTATGTAAAAACAGATATTTTATTACTAGCTGATATTTTTTCAAAATTTTCGTAAACTGTGCCAACAGTACTATGATATCGATCCTTGCCATTTATATACAGGACCTTCACTCGCATGGCAAGCATCCTTGAAAATGTCTGAAACACCTCTAGAATTGTTAACGGATATTGATATGTTATTAATAATTGAAAATGGAATACGTGGTGGTATCAGCATGATTAGTCATAGACACGCCTTAGCGAACATCCCCAATACGCCCGATTTTAGGGAAAATGAAGCATCCAGCTTCATCATGGATTGGGATGCGAACAATCTTTATGGATGGGCTATGTCCCAATATCTACCATACGGAGGGTTTCAATGGAGTGTGACAAGTCATATTACAGAAGAGTGGATTCTTTCTCTATCTGATGATTCTGAAATTGGATATATTTTAGAGGTGGACCTTAAATACCCTAAGAAGCTTCATAAATTTCATAACGAATATCCGCTGGCCCCGGAACGCCTGACTGTGAATGAAGAGATGTTGTCACCTACTGCGAAGAGGATGCTTGGAAATAAAAAAATTAAAGGCACTCCTAAACTTATCCCAAATCTTCAAGATAAGCAGAATTATGTCACTCATTACCGAAATCTGAAATATTATTTGCAACTTGGATTAAAATTGACAGCTGTGCATAAAGCTCTTCAATTCAAACAGGCACCCTGGCTGCAGAGCTATATTAATTTTAATACAGAGAAAAGAAAGAAAGCAAAATCCTCTTCTGAAAAAGAGTTTTTTAAATTAATGAACAACTCTGTATTCGGAAAAACCATGGAAAATTTAAGAAAGAGGCAGAATATTGTGCTTTGCAATAATGAAAAAAGAGCAAAGAAATTGGTTGCCTCGCCGACATTCAAAGCATTCAAAACATATAACGAAGACCTGAGTGCCGTAGAAAGGCTTAAAACTACTATTTTGATGAATCGGCCGATTTATGTGGGCTTCTGTATTTTGGAGCTTTCGAAGCTCTTAATGTATGATTTTCACTATAATTTTATAAAGAAAACATTTAAAGATGATGCAAAGCTATTATTCACAGATACGGACTCACTGTGCTACCATATTAAAACAAAAAATATTTTTGATGTTATGGAACATAATGCAGGGCTATTTGATTTCTCAGACTATCCAAAGCATCATTCTCTCTACTCGGATATCAATAAGAAGGTGATTGGCAAGTTCAAGGATGAGCTCAATGGAGATTTAGCCCTTGAGTTCGTTGGTCTAAAATCCAAAATGTACTCCCTGAAATCTTCGAGTGAAGAAAAGAAGCGGGCGAAGGGTGTGTCTACACATGTTGTTCGACTGAAAATCAAGCATCAAGATTATTTAGAATGCCTACAACAGGTGAAAACTAGCATGGAGAAGCAGACAAGGATCGCTCAAGATAACCATCACCTATATACATTAATACAGAATAAAATTAGCTTAAATCCTTTTGATGATAAGCGTTACTTGCTAGATGATGGAATATCAAGTTTTGCCTATGGACATTATAAAATTAATCAAGATTGAATCAGTGATGAAAATTGTTAATATGATGTAGAATTATCAAGAAAATGTTTTTATGTAAATATATCTTTTTGTAAATATACTTTCTGTAAATTGCTTTGTTAAAATAAAAAAATATTGATTTTTTATATGAGTGTTTATATATAACTTCTACACAAACCTTCCTAACATATTGTTAGATATGTGTAACACGTATATTCAAACATATACACACATATACAATATATATATATATATATATATATATATATATATATATATATATATATATATATATATATATATATATATGTATGTATATAGCTATGCTCATTGTAAATAATTTTGCTTAATGTATAGTTTTTCTAATCTTTCAGAATTTTTTAAAAACATATTTAAAACTTTTTTTTTTAATTTTGTGAAACTTTTTTATTCTTTCAGAATTTTTTAAAAAACATATTTAATTTTTTTTTTTTTTTTTTTTTTTTTTTTTTTTTTTTTTTTGTAAAGCTATTTTTTTTTATTTGTTATAACTTTTTCTAAAACTTTTTTTTAAAATTTGTTAAAACTTTTTTTTATTTTTTGCTAAAACTTTTTTTAATTTGTAAAACTTTTTTTTTAAAATTTGTTAAAACTTTTTTTTTAAATTTGTTAAAACTTTTTTTTAAATTTATTAAAACTTTTTTTTTTTTTTTTTTACTTTGTTAAACCTTTGTCAAACTTTTATTATTATTATTATTATTATTACTTGTGTAAAACTTTTTGCAATCTTTTTTTTAAAAACTAGTAAACTTTATACATATATATTTTTACACAAGAATCTATATATAAGCATTTAACTTTATGGATATAGATATGTGTAGACACGGATAAGTGCTTTTAATTAAACATTTTTATCTTAATACACAATTTTTTTTAAATATGCTTAGATTCATTCAAACATATAGAATGGGATATATATAGTTATATATACCTTATAACACATATACTTCCTTAGACACGTATTTTTTGAACACTTATTCTTAATAGCGTGGAAAACATGTATATTTATTAAAAACGTATTCGTATACACACATCTTTTCAAGTAAATTTTAGAGAAAATAACAGCATGTTATAAATAAACAACTGTTTCTAAACGAAACCATTTTGATATTTTATTTCTTGATATTCATACAACATTCTAGCAAAGTGTTAAACGGTGCAGTAACATAATATTAATAACTGTCATGATTGAGAGAAAGATGAGTATGATCATCGATCGCACGCTGATTGCGCACTGATTGTGGAATGCGCAATTGCGCCTGCTGGCGGTGAACTCTCCATTTCCTACTACTTACATATTTTAAATTATATTATTATCCTTTTATACTTTTAAGGTAAGCAAAATTAAAAATTACACTGTGAACTCGTTAAATAGAAGATTTAAGAAAACATATTAAATTACAGGGTATTCAATTGTTTTCTTTGAATATATCGCACGTAAAACAACCATGGCACTTTTACTTGTACGAAAGCAGAAGTTATCAGTCTTTTTATAGGGGGCGTGGTTTTCATAGATATTTAATGCAAATTATTTTAGTTTCAACTTATCTTTATGCAAGACTTTGAAAGAGAGCTGTTTATAAACATAATGTGTAAATTTAATTTCGATTTTCTGAATATAATTGCTTAGATATTTGGAAATTAAAAGAGTAATTTAATAAAGTTGTCCTTGAAAATGCCCCAGTTCTCAAAACATTACTAATAGAGATTAACTGAAAAGCTTTCTAGCTGAATAATAATTTGTTTATTGGATCTACTTTAAATCCTTTGAACTGAAATAATAAGTTATGCACTAAAAGAAGAATAAAGTGTCTACTTGAAATTTCAGATAAAATCCGTTTTCCCCGAAGATATAAACGATATTATTTTTTTTAAGTAAACATTTTTCAGAAATGCTTAGAATTGCTTCATTTAATTAAACCTTTTGAAAATAAATCACCCTCAAAATTTGTTTTAATGCTTCAGGGATATTATTATATATTCAAAGTTTTATACTTATTATGGATATTAAATTTTATTATGAATCATTTACGTAAATTTGACGATTTCAATTTTCATAAATAAGATAATCATTTGAAAATAATGCAAAGAAAATCGTACATTGTTTCAATTTGATGACTTAAGGGGACAGTTCAAACAGTTAAGTTCAAACAGTTAAATTCAAAATTTAGTGTTAAAAAATAATTATTAAAATTTTAAAATACCGAATAGTAGATCAGTTTCAACCGACGCCACGGCTCTAAGCACGTGATCTCTAGCGAAAAACTTGGTGGGCAAACAATTAACATTCGTAGTTTTCTTTGATTCGTACTTTCACATCGGTCGTCGTGAATTACGTTGCTGTTGCTTTTGTTGTGAAACATTTCACTTTATAAATCTGAGCCTACATTTCAAAGTTTTTGTGAGTGATTATTTAAATTATTGTGATACCTTATTGCAGGTGTTATCATGTAAATTATCACATTTATTCGCATCCCCATGCCAGCGACTTGTTATGTAAAAATGTGTGGTAATCGTTCGAACGGGGAATATAATAAATCCTATTATAGATTACTAGGCATTCCAAAGACTGAAAATATTATGAGAAAAAAGTTGTGTGAAGAAAGGCGACAGAAATGGTTGTCATCGCAATATTGTGTGAATTAATTTTACTATTTTTATTATGAATTAAATCTCAATCACATGAAATTAATTCATGCACAGAAATGTATGCTTCTTTTTCCACTTACAAAATGAAAATTTCCGATTTTCAAAGAATGCACTTCTCTTACCCAGTTGCAGGCAAATTGTTTATAAGAGTGAAGGCTTTTATAACACATGAAGTCTTTCTCAGAATAAAAACTTTTCCCATAAACTAAATAGGATACTACTTAGTTATCCCGTCGACAAAAAATCTATCGCCAAATTATAAAATTAAATGCCAATAATGGTTGATCGTAAATGTCACATTCACTTGACGTTGAGCAAGATACGCGTGTCTACGTCATCAAGTGATTTTTATTTCGACGTTTTATTTGTATTTTTATTAATGTTATACAAATTTATTTGTTCTTTCGTTATTTTTAATAAAGAATATGCCAATTTGTATAATTTGGCGGGTGCTTTGGCAATTTATATAATTTGGCAAAATTGTTCGACGGGATAACTAAGAAGTACCCTAAATATTTTACGATGTCAAAATTACTAACGTCGAGTAAATCCGCTACATATTTCTTTAAATCATTTTTTTTTCAAACTGTATGGATCTACACAGGAAATAACACTAATTTTGGAAGAATACCGTCCCTTAGGTTCAGTATCATTCTATTCTTGGCACAGCTGTGATATATGCACGCACTTTATTCGCGCGATTTTTTTCTGACGCCAATTTGGCGAAAACATCAACAGCATAAACAACAATATCCGGGTTGCCAATATCAAGCAAATTATTGACAGTTTGGCGCCAGTTAAGTACCCGTTGCGTATATGACATTAGTGTCAGAAAATAAAATCGCTCCAATATGGTGCGTATATGACACCTGTGTCCAATTCTTCATAATATTTTGAAGACATTTTATTTCGTTAAGTTGAAAAACTTTCACGAAAATAGGTGGCAAAAGATAGAGAAAGAAAAATTTACTAAACAAAAACAAACTGGTTCGTCTTGCGACCGATGTAAGATAGAAGCAAGAGTACGGAGTACTGTATTATTATTTGTTTGCCCACCAAAAGTGGTTGCCACTAGGGCTGGGCGATGTCTAGAATTAAATATCATGATAAATCCGCATCTTTATATCATGATATTCCGATATATCGGTTTAGAAAAGTGCCCCCGGGGAGCAAAGTGGTGGGTGGAGTACAGGAAGTGCATAGAATGATTAAGCGGTCACAGGCTTTTCCAACGATACGTCACATAACGGGTGTCAGCAAAATGTAGGAAAGTGCCCCCCCCCCCCGGGGGGCAAAGTGATGGGCGGAGCACCGAAAGTGCACAAAATGATTACTGTGAATGATTAGAGTGCATTAAATGATTACTTGGGAATACTTAATGGAAATGCATTAAATGATTACTTTGCCCCCGGCGGGGCAAAGTGATGGGCGGAGCATCGGAAGTGCACAAAATGATTAAGCGGTCACAGGCCTTTCCAACGATATGTCACATGACGGGTGTCGGCAAAATTTACGAAAGTGCCCCCCAGGGGAGCAAATTGGCAGGCGGAGCACCGGAAGTGCATAAAAGGATTAAGCGGTCACAGGCCTTTGCAACGATACGTCACATGAGGGGTGACGGCAAATTTTAGATAAAGGCCTAACTGCGGGAGGGGAGTGGGGAGAGAGACACCGAAGCTGCATAACATGAATAAGCGATCACAGGTCTTTACAACGATATGTCACATGACAAGTGTCGGCAAAATGTAGGAAAGTGCCCCCCAGGGGGGAAAATTGGTGGGCGGAGTACCGGAAGTGCATAAAATCATTAAGTGGTCACAGGCCTTTGCAACGATACGTCACATGACCGGTGTCGGCAAAATTTTTGAAAGTGCCCCCCAGAGGTGCAAAGTGTTGAGCGGAGCACCGGAAGTGCATAAAATGATTAAACGGTCACAGGCCTTTGCAACGGTACGTCACATAAGGGGTGACGGCAAAAGTGCCCCCAGATGTGGAAATGGGGGAGGGTCACCGGAGGTGCATAACATGAATAAGTGGTCACAGGCATTTCCAACGATATGCCACATGAGGGGTATCGGCCAAAGTTTGAAAAGTGGCTCTGGGGACCCGACTATATAATTATTATTTCATTTCTCTAATTAAATCCACTGTTGCAAATAAAATGTTATATTTCTTTTCTTTATCGCCCTGATTCACATATTGTTCAATAACAAAGAGAAAATGTTCATCAACACCACTAAAATCTAAATACCATAGTGAAATGAAAGCCATGGTGTCTGTAGCATAACGCATACGCTCAGAGATTCAGTTTTCATCGTCAATACCGTAAAAAAAATCCCAACACCAAGAAAGACTTGTGTTAGATACATGAAATTTGGTAGGCGTGGTTATACATCTGAAAGATGACATCGATTGAAATTTCGCGCTAGTAGCGCCACTCAGAACTTGCAGATCAGGTTTACTTTAAATGCATCCTGTAAAGTTCGTGGACGTTATTTAGCTTCGAAATGTGACGTATTGAGTTGATGTTAGACAAGAATGCCTTTAACAAGACGAAGAAGCCACTGTCAACAGCTCACCGAGTTGGAACGAGGTCGCATAATCGGGCTACGAGAAGGTGGATTTTCTTTCCGTTATATTGCAGAAAGACTTGACTGGAATGTATCCACTGTGCATGATTGTTGGGAGCAGTGGTCAAGGGATGGTACTACCTCAAGAAGACCGGGTTCCAGGCGGCCACGTGGCACTCCTGAGAGGGAAGATCGCCGTATTCGGCCTACGCCTGTGGCGCATAGTACTGCGTCTGCGGCAGAAATTCGAGCTGCAGTTGGTACCACAGTGACACAACGGTTGGGTTGGGTTGATTTTTGACGGCCAATTATCTACACGATGGATATAGGCCCGGGGGGAGTGCCCTCCGTGGGGGTCTTTCTAAGGGAACCTAATCAGTATTAACGCATGGAAGATCAACGGCTCGAAGAAAACCACGAAAACTCCGAACGATTAGGCCGACGGGCGCGATTGGACGGACTGTTAGAAATCGGTTAATTCAAGGACAACTCCGAGCCAGGCGCCCTGCAGCGTGCATTTTACTGACTCCCAGCCATTGCCGTTTGCGAAGCCATTCGTGTCAAGCCAGAGCTCATTGGTGGGCGGAGTGGAGATCTGTAGTGTTTCTTTTTCATCAGAAAACACGTTTTCACGTTTGTAGGCCTTACAAATCTTGAAAATATATTTATTAATAACCCTATTTAAATGGTTAATATGGATGTGAAACGTGGAAATGACTTGATTCGTCTTAGATTTAAAGGTGGGGGGGGGGGGGGTGGATTCTATGATTATGTGAAGGGGAAATCATTTTTGATGATTTCTCATTCCGTAATACCAAGCATGAATTGATAACTTAATCAAAATTACTTATTTGGATTATATGTTACTGATTACGTATATGAATAAAATTTAATTTTTCAATAATTTTAACAGTTGAAGTTTATGAAAAAAAATACACTGCTCAAAACAATTAAAGGATATTGCAGTTTTAGGTGGATTTTGTATCTGGTAAACTATTTAGCTGATTGATACATGGTCGACAGACATAGTAGGTTATATGAGAATGAATTACACATGTTTGGCAGAAAAAAATGCATTTTATTGCGCATTTCTGTACTAAAGGAAAAAAAAAACACAATTTGTGCATATGAGAAAAAAAAAAGAATAAGAAAAGGTATTTTCTTCAAAGAAAATCATTTTCAGTAGGGGGTATGGTTTCCACGGGCGGCCAGCAACGTTGAACACCTTTGAGGCATGGACTCAATGAGGCTATTAATGACGAGTTGGGGTATTCTGCCCCACTCTTCCAGAAGAGCTCTTTCCAGTTCTTTGAGAGTTTGTGGGGGTTGTTGGCGGCCAGAAACTCGTCTTCCTAGAGCGTCCCAAACGTGCTCGATTGGATTTATGTCTGGAGAACACGCTGGCCATTCCATTCGAACGATTCCTTCCTCGAAAAGGAAATCCTCCACCAGGTTTTGCACGATGTGGCCTGCAGTTATCGTCCATTAAAATGAAGTTATCTCCGATTGCTGCAGCGTAAGGGACTACGATAGGTCTGAGGATCTCATCCCTATATCGGCGACCAGTCAGAGCTCCATCTCGAATGATGTAGAGGTCAGTGCGCCCGTCAATGGAGATGCCATCATACACCAACACTCCTCCACCGCCAAATCTGACACTTTCGTGCACGAACGCAGGATTATTCCTACTGCCACGGTCCCTCCAGATGAAAATACTCCTATTATCCAGATGCACAGAAAAACGGGACTCGTCAGAAAACAGAATATTGCTCCATTCATTTCTCCTCCAGTTGACATGCTCGGTTGCCCACTCCCTGCGGTCGCGACGATGCCTTGATGTTAATCTAACACATACCATCGGTCGGCGAGCATACAGATCTACAGCATGTAGCCGGTTTCGGACAGTCTGAGTTGAAATCGTGGTGCCTGTAGCCGAGCGAAGGTGTTGTTGGAGAAGAGTAGCGTTCATGGTTCGGTGTCTCCGAGCTGTTAACGCTAAATACCGATCTTCATTGGGCGTTGTTGCCCGTCTACGACCTTGCCCTGGTCTTCGGCCTGCACATCCACTCTCCAAAAAACGGTTCCAGATCCTGGAAATGACACTTTGTGACACTCCAATGGCTTGCGCTACTTCGGCTTGAGTTTGGCCCCCTTCTAACCTACCAACAATTCTCAAAGCTTCTGAATCTGTCAAATGACTTCGCTGAGACATCGTACTCATCGAAACAAAGCAATCACTGAATGCCGATCATTCTTGTCTTCATTCTATTTTATCCAGTTGAAAGTCAAATTTCATTCGCTGCCGCTGAAGCGACGTTTTTGACGTCGAACTCAAAATTTGCATACTCCACAGTTTGAAAACCAGAAAAATTTGCATTTGTTATTCTCTTCTTCTATTTTCGGCAAAAAAAATTTCGTTTATATCTTTATTTTATATAAAACTTCAAACATCCTTTAATTGTTTTGAGCAGTGTATTTTGTTAATATTAGGTTAAAATATGTCTCTGGAGAGTTAAACTAACAAGTGTAAGATGGGTTTTTTAATTGTAATTATTGATGTCGTTGTATTATAAATTTGATGCAACATTTCCTTTGTAAACATTTCCTTTCGTCGAAATTCAACGGGGTCCACCTCGTAAGATTAAATGCCAATAATGGTTGATCGTAAATGTCACATTCACTTGACTTTAAGCAAGTTACACGTGTTTACGTCATCATGTGATTTTTATTTTGACGTTTTATTTAGATACTTATTAATGTTATAATAATTTATTTGTTCTTTCGTTATTTAAAATAAAATTATGTCAATTTTTGCAATTTGGCGAGTGGTTTGGTGATTTATATAATTTGGCAAAATTAGTCGACAAAATATCTGTGTAGTACCGTACTTTTTTAATTATTTTCTATTATTTTAAAAAGGAAATAACAAAAGAAATTAATAACTATAGAACAAAATAATTCATAAATTTTAAAAATAAAAATAAAAGTAAATAAACATTTATTATTAAATAAACAATAGCCAGTTTACCATATCAATCAAAATAATGCCATTTTGGCGCCAATTAGGTACCCCGGTGCCTATATGATATCTGTGCCTAATATTTTTTTTTCTTTTTGTTTTTTAAAAAAGAAAGAAGTGAAAGCCATTAATTTTAAATGTTTCAGTTTTAAATGAAAGTTTTGTATTAAATAAAATGATAATGAAATTTAAAAAGTATTGTTCTTAGCATACATATAAGGAAGGCCAAACTGGTCACGGAATTAATTTGAAATAATAACCTTTTCTGAAATATGAAAAAAAAAAATATTTGTTATGATTAAAATTTGAGTTGCCATCATTAGAGAAAAGCATTTAAAATTAGAAAAAAATTAATATTTCGAAAACTAATTCAAATTTAAAAATCCTAATACCAGTTCGGAGATCTGCTGATCAATACGGATTTTTGGTGTTAATTTCATCTCAAAGTATTTAATATTTTAGGAGAAATCGCCGTGAAACATAATCAGTTGTTTAATCAGTTGTTTTGAACAATCGCTTCATTGTTTCATTTCAGTCGTTTCATATATCCGTTTTATAAATTCGTTTCATTTCAGTCGCTTCATATATCCGT